>BSBM01000936.1:10515000-11240000 GCA_027924585.1 Larix kaempferi
TCTGGAGCTTGCTGTCATGTACTTCTTGATCTCATCCTCCAGTATCTTGAAACCTTGATCATCTACCTCGAACTCATCCTTGAAACCTTGATGATATACCCCTTTTGCGCTTGCTCGGGTGCTTTAGGCTTGCTACGACCTGGGGACAAGTTCATCGTCATCGCCAAATTGTGAAACAAACCAATTGCTCTAGCACATCTATTTTGCAAATTTGATTATCTGTTGCTGGAGCCAGGGAGCCTTCACCCCTGGTGTTCTGGTGGTCGAGGTGACCAAAACTCTTATAACTACTACCACACTCTTAGACATCTTGGGTGAGACCTCATCTCTTTTTCTCCCAAGTGTCTGCGTTGCTTCCTTCACTAGTTGTTCATGCACAGTCGTCGTTCTTTCTCTTAGCGCACCTGGATTTCTTCCGCTCGAAATGAAGTGCACCATTGCAACTATCTCACTACCCTTTTCCACAGCTTACTTAGGCTTGCCTACTCAACTTCCTAACTCTCTACATCTAGCTTACAGACTCGCATCATACAACTCACTAATTCCCCTCTTCGGACTTTCTTTACTTCAACTTGCATTCTTCAATCCCTACACCAGTATTTTTGCCTGCTTATGGACACTTACTCATCATTAATCTGCAAAATATTTTGCACAATTATTCGATTCTGTCATCATTGCTCTCTGCCGTCTTTCGGTGATGCTGATCCACAGTGATCATACTCGGATTTGACTCCCGCATGCCAAACGTGTGAAGCATCATTGAGCGACCTGGATGGCCATGCTTTCCGCATGCTTTTCCACGTTGTCTGGCCATGCTTTCCCACGTTGTTGGCCATGATTTCCACATTTTGTCATCAGTGCTTTTTTTTTTCAAAGTTCCTCAGCTGCTATATGCCTGGTCATAGCGGTAGGTTTTCAACCGACTCCCGTTTACCAGCTTTGGCAGCAACCTGCTGTCTAAAGTCTTCAACTACACCGCACCTCCGTTAGTTAAAAAATCTATTATGTAGGGACCCAACCAGTACATATGTAACTTACCTGGATGCTTCGCAAACTTACTATCATATAGCAGAACTATATCGCCACACTAAAGGTGATTTGGTTTAACGTGTCGATCATGCCAAGCCTTCTGCTGATCCTTTTCTACCTTTTGATGAAATCCTGCGATGAATCGATCCTCATCGAGTTGTGCCAATTGTTCCAATCATTCTTATAGTGCTCCATCGTCACTCATCCCTATAGCTACTGCGATGCGCAGACTGGGGACAATGTATTCCATCGGCATGACAACTTCCTATCTGTAAACCAGCTTGAATGGGGTCTGGCCGGTCAAACATTTGCAAGTTGTGCGATCCACCCACAATATCGCAGGGATCTCTAAATCCCAATCATCCTGATCCGTGTTGCATACCTTCGTGAGCGCATGCTCCAAGATTTTTTTGAATGCCTCCACTGTTTTGTTTGCTTGTAGATTGTAAGGGGTGCTCTTCCTATTCTAAATTTGAAATTACTCTGTCATTGCTGCGATTGTATGATTCACAAAATGAGTCCCTTGGTCACTCATTAGTATATTTGGGCACCCGAACCTAGTGACCACATTGTCAAAGAGGAATCTCGTTGTTGTCGCAGCTGAGAAATCCTTCACCGGCGCTGCTTCTGCCCATCGCGTCAAGTAGTCAGTTGCAGTGATTATGTAGCGTGAACCTGTTCTTTTTCTTGGTGGGCTGATGGGTCCCACAAATTCAACTTCCCACTTGTCGAAATCCTACAGTGTCAATTGAGGTACTAGAGGAATTTCATCCCTATGTGATATCTTCCCTTTCCGTTGACATATGTCACAGTTTTTAGCGTATTCCATACCATCTCCATGCATCGTCGGCTACCAGAGTCCTGCTCGAAGGATCTTCCTCGCAGTGGCGTGGCCTCCGTAGTGTCCTCTAACAATCCCATCATATGCTTCTGCAAGAATCCTTTCCTATTCATGTAGAAGGATGTATCGTCGAAGTATCTTAACTGGTCCAATCTTATACAATTGCCCTGCAATCAGTTGAAAATCCGCAGCTCTGACAACTAGTTGATTCTTTCAATTGGTAGTGAATCTTGTCGGTGCCTCTCCTGTTACTAAAAACTGAATGACTTGTTTGTAATGTTCGTCGACCATTCCAACCCTGAACAACTGAGCATCTGACAATCCTTCGTCAATTCTCCTTGGCTCTTCCCTGAATTCTATCCATGACAAGTGATCGAGTCCTGCACTCAGTCGACCTGGATTTACAATGATCTCAAAATCAAATTCCTGGAAGAGTAACAGCCATCGACAGATCTCCCCCCCCAACATAGGCTTGTTCACCGGGTATTTAAGTGTCGAATGATTGGTGAACATTTTAAAGTGTCCCCCTAAGAGATAGTGTCAAAACTTTTGTAAGGCATAGACCATTGCCAACCCCTCCCTTTCTGTAGTCCTGTAATTCTTCTCCGCAGTAGACAACTTTCTACTTGCGAATGCTATCAGTTGATCTATTGCACCTTCTCCTGGTTGGGCCAAGATGAATCCTAATGCAACTGATGACCCATCGACATGAACGTGGAACTCCTTCATCCAATTTGGAAATGTGAGGATTGGTGACAAAACCATCTTTGCTTTTAATATATCCAGACTCTTCTGGAATTCTTCATTCCATTCAAACTTGGCGTATTTCTTCAACAACTTTTCCATCGGCGTCGTGATCGCTGCGTACCCTCTGATAAATTTCCTGTAGTACCCTGTGTGTCCCAATATGTCTCTCAATTGCTTGACTATTTTCGGCGGTGGTAGTTCGACAATAATTGCAATCTTTGCAGGATTGACCAGCATTCCTTCCCTGCAAACTATGTGCCCTAGTAAAATCCCAAACAGAGCACAAAAAATGCACTTTTTCAGGTTCAATGAAATATGGTGTTGTCGACATCTCTCCAACATCAATTGCAGGTTTGCAACATGAACCTTGACCAACCCATACACCATCCAATCGTCCATATAGACCACAAGAAAATTATGGATGTAGTCCTTGAACAGACCCACGACCAGTCCGGAGAAGATTGTCAGTGCATTGTTCAGGACAAATGGAATCACCGTATAATGAAAACATCCCCATTCTGTGATGAATGTAGTCTTGTGTCAATCCTCCTTCACAATTTTGATTGGATGATAACCCGAAAACCCATCAGTAAACTTGAGTATATTTCTTGACCTCCCACCCCTTCGAGCACCTCATCCGTGAAAGGTGTCGGGAACGGGTCGTGTAAGCATGCATCATTCAATTTCCATAAGTCGACACAGATTCGAACTTCGCCAGTTTTCTTGTCCTGTACTACCATCGGGATGATCCACTCTGATTCTTTGACTGGTTCTATAATTCCCTCTTCCACCATTCGTTCAATCTCATCCTTCACCTGTTCCTTATACCTTGGATTCAACCGGTAGGGCCGCTGCTTGACTGGCTTCGCATCAGGTTTTAAGGAAATTTTCATTTCACCTAAGTCACCAGAAATTCCTTTCATCTCTAAGAATTTTGTTGGGAACAAATCCTGAAACTCATGCAACAGATCAGTCATCTTTGTGATAGTTGAGTCATCCCAATAGTCTCTAATACTTGCGAACTTCGGGTTCTCCTCCGACCCAATGTTAACCTTCTTGATTTTCAAGGGTTGTTGAAACTTGTCGGAAGGTATTTCGGGTGCCTCGAAATTGCAACTTCCTTCTGAATCCAATACATACATATCCCTAGGGCCATCCTCATCATCCAACTCTCATGTAATGTTATAGCACTCCATAAGCATTTCTGGTGTTGCAGTCCACCGAAGTTCTAATGGTCGCTCTATCAGTACTGCTTCAAATACCTTTTTGTGAATCACCTACAATGCGCTATGGATAAAGGGGTTCTCATCTGAGAAACAAAATGTTTGGCTGAAGCCAATTGTTAGTTATTCCCAAGAAGTCATCCCGCGTCACAGTTCTGCTGTGACATACCAACTCCGCGGTACTTCATCCATTGTGTGAATAAACGCATGGACCCATTCCTCTTTCGCTCGTAATCCCCATTTGATTTCGCACTTAGCCAAATGCACCTTCGGGTCACTTCTTCCATCAAAATTTCTTCCGCTATATCCTTCAGTATCGCCGAACCTAACCATCATGAGTTGGAAACATAATGGCCAGGTAGTTATGGTGTACTTTTGCACTTCCCACCATTGCGCTGGTGTAGCCTTTAGGGCTTCTTCCAAGGATAAGAGCTGTTGTGGTTCCGCCACTTTTCCCTCAAATTCAGTGAGAAATGTAGCCAAATTGGGAAATAACTTATATGTGGGTATCTCACACTCTTCTATGGCTACCCATCGCAGTGACTGGGTGATCCTTGCACACCTCCGGAATGATACTTCATGTAGCCTTTTGTGCCAATTTTTAAGTGCTTCGTCGGAATCGGATGACGCGGAACTGCTACTGCACCATCCTATTTCTCCATCTGCAATAGGGTTGATATAATCTTCAGGGATGTTGTATACATTATCCCATCCCTCAGTGAACTCATCCCTCGATAGTTCTACATACCTTTGACCTTCTGCGGGGTCAAGAGGTGCGACAACCCTTATCTCCTAGTTCTCGAATGACATAATTCTTTTCTTGAAGTTGATAAAGGCTAGATTATCCATCACCCAGTCTATTCCTAGCAACGTTGGATAGGGGCTAGTATTGTCCACAATTTCGATTACATTAAAATATGCATAATTTTTTAGGCCCTCAATCTCAACTGGAACCTGGCACACCCGACCAAGTGGAGTAACCTTACTCTAATTTTTTAAGCGCAGTTGCACTGGGGACCAGGCCAACTACGGTTTCCCTATCGTTTCCCACGTCTATTTAGTCAGGATGTTCATGTCTAACCCCAAGTCCAAGATAATGGAGTCGACATCAAATGCTCAAATTTGCGCAGACATCTGCATCTCTCATCATGTTTTTCTCTTATGTATGTGATTGACCGTCTGCTCCAACCGTGCACCCTCCCGTTAATGCAATAGGTTAAATATATATGTCAATGCATCCTGATCTTTTTCCAACTCCAAGCAACTCTCCAAAAATGCTCATAAGATGTTTTCTTTCCTCTGCGAACTTGTTGTGTCAAATAGCAGTGGCATGTCATATGTAACTGATTCCTACTGAGGAGGTGGTTTCCTCAACTGTTGTAATGCCTCTTGTATTTTTTAGAAAAATTTCCCTTTTTGCTTTCGCATCAAATGTGACTTGTTTCCTCATTATTGGCTGGACGCTAGCCTATGACCTATCAACCCCTGTCACAGCTCCTCCTCCAGTCACGATTCCCACAATTGCATTGTGACTTCTAACTTCTGTAGAGATATTCTGCACCACTGGAAGATTCTGATTCTGATTTTGATTTTGCGGAGGTGGGGGTAGGTTCTTAGTTTGCCACTTCGCAATGAGCTTAGGAAAATCTTTGACCCCATGGTCCACAACACTACAATACATGCAATGTGGTGCTAGATTCAGGAAATCCCTCTGATAATTCCCCTACTTCCCACAATTGTAACATATTATGGGTCCTCGACCTCGTCGAGCAACTCCTCCTCGATCGGCGCCAGTGCCTCGGCCTCCATGGAACCCCCCTCTAACTCCTCCCCACGGTGCCCCATATGGTGGGTATTGTGGTTGATTATATTGTGACTGCATATATTGCAGTAAAACGTATTGTGGTTGTAGATATTGCAGTTGGCCATACTCAGACTAGTCGTACTGCAGCTGCAGGTTATACTATTGTGGTTGCTAATTATATTGATCTGGTGGTTGATTATACTATTGTTGTTGTTGTTGTGGTGGCTTCTCTTCTCCAGTCATAAAGTATGTAGTCGCAGTCCTCTCTTGGAGTAGGCCATAAGATCTGCAGTCGCTCTCATTGTGGCCAACCGATTTAAAGAACTTGCAATACAAGTTCACTGGTTTCGACAATATCTTTTTCAAGTACACACACTCTTCTGATCGATGGCATCTCGTCTAGAAGACATGACACCAAGGAAACCCTCCCTGACTGAGGGGATTTTTGTTGGCTATAACTGACCTAGAGGTTTTCTATAAGACCCAGGTTCTTCGCGATTTCCCTTTGACCAACAAAACCCCTTCGCACCGGCCCTTTCGGAAACAACCTGCGAGCAGGTTGAGGTCTCACCCGAAGTGTATCTATGGGGTACTGCGGAATCAGGTTTCCACAGTAAGTGACGAGTTGCTTGGATGGACGTACTGCGCAGCATGGGCTAAGGAAGATGCGCTGCGAGACCATATTGTGCGACGCACAACGGGATATACGCTGCGGGAAAATACTGCAAGGCAGTGGGCAACACTACAGTCTGCACTTCCAAATCCTTCTATTGCGGGGCTTCTATTGAAACTGTGAACTATGCAGTTCTACTTTATACTTAAATGACCTTGAACATGCTTAAGGCTCTGAATTGAGTATCACTCATCCACTCATTCAACTACTCAGCCGATTATCCATCTACTATTCATTCATCTACTTGGTATGGTTACGATTTGAGCATATTCTATTGATACAATCTAATTGTTATGCATTTGTTCTATAGCGCATAAGGAAGTACTTAAGTGATCTCTTAACACTTACCCAACTAACTGATTCACTGTTCTCAAACACAAGCTAAATGTTCACCATTCATCCATTCATGCAAAACTTAACATATCATCTCCATACTTGTTCTGATGGCAAATGCATACAACAGTTCTCTCATAACATCATGCAAGGAAACATTTAGACATTCATTTACAGAAAACATAGATAAGCATTCATCCATAAAACACAAATGCACAACACAATATTTAACGTGTTTCACTCCCCCGGATGGGAAGCTACGTCCACAAGAACGGTTGGTAATATATATCTTTAAAGGGGAAGGGGACAACCGTTCTTAGTCTGCGTACTCAGCTGCAAACTCTCCTTCCTCTCAGATAGGTCTCTGCGCATACAGCTGCAGAGCCTTTACAATCTTCTCAACTCAAAAAGATATTTTACAATACAACCACTCAACTTATTCAACAACACTGAGAGAACCTCAGAACCCCATCCCATACAAAATTGTATTCTTAAATAGACCATGCCTGAAGGTCATGTATTTACAATGCCGAAGACCTAAACCCAAAACCCTTAGGGTTTACAAAACTATGTCGGTTTCCCTAAACTGGCTTGCTGGAATCTGGTAGCGTCTGCTTCATCATGGCGGTTCTCCACGTCTTCATTCTGCCGCTATCATCCTTCTTATAGCACGCATGCCAATAGGTCACTTTCACTGAACCGTTCATCTATAACGGTCTCACCCACTGGGCATGCCAAGCCATCACTTTCCCTGAGTTGTCCTTTTCTTAACAAACTTGTGCATTGGCCGCCTTCCTGAATTGCTTGTGCCCACCGCTCGGCACTCTTGGAGCATCTTTCCAAAATTAGACCACTACTGGTCCATCCGATACCTGTACCTGATCCTTGTCCAGCACTCCTCTTTGCTGGCTCCACATGGCCTGACTACTTTGCAGCACTGCTTCCTCGCAACGCTGGTGTTCACGGTACTGCCAAAATTTGGATGTTGTGCACAACTTCACAGCATGGTCAAAACTTGGATGCTGCACACAACTTAGCAGCACCCTCAACACTTACTCAAAATTTTATCTTTTTTCTAAGCTGCGCTCAACTCAGCTTTTCCTGCTTATCAAAAGTGTTACCAAAACTTTGCCCCAACTTGGGCCTAACATACCCGTAACACTTACATGTGGCTCGTCCCCGAGCCACTTCCTGCTTCGGCCATCTCACTTTGCTCCACGACCGGTGGAGCTAATTTGGCCGCGAACTCATTATAGTTGCCGAACAACTGTTCCACTGCTTCTCTGGTATCTTGTTCAACTTGTTTTACTATCTCAAGCAGTGTTGGAGTTATCTCTTCTCCAATCTGTCCTTGTACCTGCTCCTGGTTGTCGTGCAGTTCCTTCAGCTTGTCTTCTATCTGCTGCGACACTGCTGTGGCATCCTCCAAGAATTGCTACGACTGATTATCCATTTCAGTCTCTTTTTCTCTTAATTCCTGGACCTCCTTCTTCAAGCCTGATATTTCCTTATACCTCAGCAGCCTCTCCCTGGGTGGCAGATCCTTGAGCTCTGCGTCCAACTTTTCTAGCGCGGTCTACTTTTCTTTTGCTGTGGTCTTCACTTGCAGTAGCCCTTGATCCTCTTAAAGGTCAGTGAATGCCTTTGAAACCTTCTCCAAGATATCTCAGCACTTAGCCATCTCACTTGTTATGCTCTGTGCGGCGGCACTCACTGCTTGCTCTCTTAACTGTTGCTCAGTTGATGGCATTTGTGTATTCAATTTTTTATTCAAGGCGGCAAGATCGGCCTCATAGAGGATGCCCTTATCCTACATCTCCATCTTCAAATATCACACCTTTTCTCTGATCCTCAGAACTATGTCCGCGGGATCATCCTGGAGTTCTAGATCTTCAATATCTTGTGCAACAACAGATATGGTAGTCTCCAATTGTTGCCGGTGGTCCTGTTCATCAAGTAGCTGCATTTATGCACGCGACCGAGAGTCCTTGAGCTGCTTGTTTGTTGCGTGCAGCTCCACTTGTGACTTCATGGACTCTACTGTTCGTTCAGGCATTTCCTCCATTATCTACATTTGCAAAAAGTGTAATCCTGGCAAAGGGATTTTGGCCAAGTCGACCTCTACTCGCTCGACACCCTTTGTGTCCAGGACGATATGTTCCGTCATTGGTAATGAAATAGCCAATGGGTCCAAATGGACAACCCTGGTCTTAGAAGGCAACACTATTGCTAGCTACGGTGGTGTTTGCTGTGAGGTTCCTACCGACCTCCCTTCAACTTCTGCTTCACGCAGCAAGGTTAGGCTCTTTTGGACATCGTCCATTTTCTTCATAAGACCTTGCAGTGCGAGCCTAGTCTTTTGAAGGTCATCCTGGATGACCTTGTCCTTCTTATCTTTTTCTTTCATTAGCTCCCTCATCTGCTCTGAGACCTTTTCCGCAATTATGTCGAATTCTTCTTCGTTCAGCTTGACTCTTTGTTGCTTTCATTTTCTTCCGCGCCTTTGGCTTCTGTGGGGTTTCAGGTTCCTTCCTCTTTCCTTTTTCTTCGACAATAGGGCATGATAGCGGGATGGGTTCATCTTCTTTTGAGTCAGTTTCCACATCCATGACTTTAACACAGAAGTCGGCCGGTCAGTCCTTCATGAGGATGTCAATGTCCTCCTCATACAAATGGTAGTTTCCCGCGTACCATTATGGCTTCTTCATTCTTGCTTTGGGTGAAATAAAGATACATTACATATCCGCCATAAAATCAATAACACGAATATACTTTGTCATTACCTGCTTTGAAATGCGGGATGTACGGATGATCACATCGCGCAGCTGGGTGTAATACTGATAGAAAACTTCAGCTGTCGCTCTCCGTTGATATTTTCCCAAAGGTTGGCATAGCGGAATCCTCTAGGACCGTTGCTTTCTATAATGACACCCACATAGTCTTTTGGCTCCTTCCATCTGGAAAAGGTGATGAGGATGATCAACCATGTAAAGTGGAACTGTCCGCCATTCTCCTGGGTATCATTGAGTTCGTCCAAGAACTCATTAAGAAGATATTGACACCAATTGAATTGGGTGCCTTCAGCCGCTGCGTCACCAAGTAGTATTACACCCGCAGGCACCTCCAGAGGCCTGGCTGTTCTTATGATTTTTCCTGCGAGCAACTGTGTGACAAATCTTGTCGCTCTATCTTCAATTTCTTCTGTGGGAAACCCTCTTTTTCCCTTCACCAATGCATGGCTCTGCTTCATTTTCGCGACAGCTTCTTTTTCTTTACTCTTCCCTTGGAAGAACTGCTTGGGATCCTTTCCACGCTTACTTAATCATGTTATGCGGTGGATTAAGTCAATGTTCAAATCCACATTTCGGTCCAACAATAGGTATCCCTGGTGAATTCGCGCCATCAGAGTGTGAACCACTGCATTAAGTTCTGGTGAACGATCAAAATGAGGTAGTTGGAGCAGGTTCAGTAATCTGAACTCTACTACTGGCGTCAACCAGCTTTTGGCAACCAAGTTAAATATGCCCTCAGCATCTTTCTTCCAGCACATGTACTAGTTAGGCTAGAACTATGGGTACTTGGGATCATGGGGCTCTTCCTTCTGCACCCCTAGGAGGTCATAGTCTTCCCATTACACTCCAGGATCTTTCCTAGTAGGTTCTTGGCAACCTCTATGTGCTTCGAAATGGGCGACAAGGGGATTTCATAATGGGCACTCTTGACCAGATTAAAAAACAGGGCCATCCAGCGCCCGAGGTGATATGTACTCCAATGTCAACTTCAAGGGTTCCTTCTGAAAGATCGGTGATCTTTGCGTTGTCTGGCCTGTCTTGGGAGTCTTGCTTCATGGTCCAGCTATGGCTTTTCCTTTGTCCTGCATGGCTGGGTTATGTTGAGGTGACCTTCTAGACACTTGATCGGGTTCGAGTACAACCTTCTTGGAAAGGGTTTTCATTAACTCTGCAATCCCCCCGTGCTGAAAGACTCGGATTGCTTCTTGAAGTGTAAGATCTTGTTCTCTGTCTGGTGATTTGGACATTCACTGGCGAGAGTAAGAAACTGTTTCAGGAATATGGCTAAGGATTGATAATACAAGAGCCAACACATGAAAATTCTAAGTGTCTGGTAACGCCCGCGAGACATGATGCGGCGTTATTTATAGGCACAGTTGAGTCCCCCCCCCGCGCCTTCCAATGACTAGATGAGAATTTAATGTGGTGTCCGTTGGCCAATTTGAACGAATCCTTCAGTCCCTTTCATCGTCAGCGTGTTCAGAATGGTTATCTTTTCGTTAAATGCTCAAGCAGTTTATTGCAATGGTCATATAACGGCTATTTTTCTCAAAAGCAGGGTAATGACTATTTTCCTGAGTACTGTGCCGAGTTGTGTGGCAGTGCATCTCTGACCTTGCGCAGCTACTCCGCAGTGTCGGTGTTTGAACTGTGCGGCTCCCTTTTTTTTTCTTGCTTCTGCACGGTACACACATTGTTCTACTTATCGTACATGTACAGGCTCCTTTGCATTTCCAGTGTCCACTTTCAACTGTACTTGACACTTAGAAATTTCTCCCTCTGTTTATCATTCAGGATTCTACGAAGCAGGGCTGTCATGGTACAGCTTTAGCCTGCTTCCATTTATCAAAGTTGGTAGGGTATCGCCAACTAAATTGGAAAAAAAAAATGCACCATTGTTAGTAACATGTATCACAGTATATGGGCCAAGCCAATGCATCTTAAATTTAACAGGGAACTTCATGAATTTGCTATCATATAGGAGGACTAGGTCACCTACCTGAAATCACTTGTTCTTTATATGGCGATCATGCCAAGCTTTCTCACGGTCTTTCTGAACTTACTGGTGGAAGCCGACAATGAAGCGATCTTCCTCCAACCCAAAGAGGTGTAGCAACCTTTCTTCTAATGCTGCGCAGTTTTCCATCCCTGTGAACGCAGTGATCGTTAAACTAGGGACAATATATTCCATTGGAATTATAGATTCCTTCCCATAAGCCAACTGAAAAGGTGTATGTCCTGTCAATTTCTTGCATGTAGTCCTGTATGCCCATAACACAGAGGAGACGTGCAGATCCCAATCATCTCTATTTACATTGCATACCTTAGTGAGTGTGTTCTCCAGTATTTTATTGAAAGCCTCAATAGTGCCATTCTCCTATAGATGATATGGAGTACTACACTGATGACGAATGTGGAATTCCTCTGTAAGTGCCTCAATGGTCTTGTTCAAAAAGTGAGTACCTTGGTCACTCATCAAAATCTTCGGACAGCCAAATCTTGACAATATTTATTCAAAAATGAAGTGCGCAGCAGTACTGGTGCTGCAGTCCTTTACTGGATTTGCTTCCGCCCATCTGGTGAGCTAATAAGTAGTAGTAATAATATAGCTCGCACTAGTTCTTTTTCCTGGTGAGTTTATAGGACCCACAAAATCAATTGCCCATTTTTCAAATGCCTGCATGGTCAACTGTCGGTTCAATGGAATCTCATCTCTTCGCGAAGGTTTCCATGTCCTCTAACAGACATCACAGTTCCTGCAGTGTTCTTGGGAATCTTTGTGGATCGTGGGCCACAATAGACCTGCGCGCAATATCTTCTGCGCGGTAGCCCTTCCTGCATAGTGACCTCCTGCTATCCCTCAATGCACGTCTGCTAGAATAAACGGTTTCTCATGATCTAGTAGGCATCTGTGCAGGAATTCATCCGGCCTAAGTTTGTATAACTGACTTGCAATTATAGTGAAGTCTACACCGCGCACCACTAGCTTCTTCTTCTACTGGACAGATAATTCCTCCGGTGCCAGCCCTGTTGTCAGAAAATTAATGATATCCTTATAATAATCATCGACAACCTGTATAGCGAATAGTTGTGCATCATGCAGACTATCTTCAATGTTCATGGGCTCTTATCCTGACTCAATCCTCGACAGATGATCAGGTCCCAAGTTCAGTCTACCTGGCTTAACGATAATCGCAAAGTCATATTCCTGGAACAACAGTAGCCATCTGCATATGCGTCCCCCTAACACTGGCTTATTGACCAAGTATTTCAACGCAGAATGGTCAGTGAACATAAGGAAGTGCGCACCAAGAAAGTAATGTCTAAATTTCTGTAGGGCATGTACCATCGCAAGGCCTTCCCTCTCGGTAGTAGTATAGTTATTTTCTGGTGTTGAGAGCTTCCTGCTTGAGAATGCAATAGGGTGGTCAATACCTCCTTCTCCTGGCTGAGCTAATACGATTCCGAAGGCAATGCATCATACGTCAACATGGACATGGAATGGCTTCGTCTAATCTGGAAAGACTAGAATCGGCGCAGTCACCATCTTTTCTTTTAGTGTATCAAAACCCTGTTCGCATTCCGCGTTCCAAATGAACGGTGCATCTTTCTTTAGCAGCTTCTCCATTGCTGCAGTTATCTGTGCATAACCCTTTATAAATTTCTTGTAGGATCTAGTATGGCCTAAGGTAAAGCGCAACATCTTGACTGAATTTGGTGTTGAAAAATTCACAATAATGGCAATCTTCGCAGGGTCCACCATCAATCCCTGCTTACAAACAATGTGCCCAAGTAGAATCCCATAAGGAACACAAAAAATATACTTCTTTAGATTTAAAGAGATCTGATGTTGTTGACACTTCTCAAGAATCATTCTGAGGTTTGCACAATGGTTCTTCAATAGACCAAACACAATTCAATCATCAAAATAGGCTTCGAGAAACATATGCATAAACTCTTTGAATGCTGCGACGACCACTCTGGAAAATATGGCAGGTGCGTTCTTTAGGCCAAAAGGAATTACTGTGTACTGGAACGACCCCCATTCTGTAGCAAAATTCATCTTATGCCTGTCTGCGGGATCAATCCTTATTTGATGATACCCCGAAAAACCATCAGTAAAAGAATAGGCCTCATTCCCTCCAACATTATCAATCACTTCGTCCGTGAAAGGAGTAGGGAATGGGTCGTGCATGGAAGCATCATTCAGTTTTCTGAGATCCACACAAATCCTGATCTCACCCTTCGCTTTCTTGTCTTGAACAACCATGGGACTAATCCACTCTGATTCCTCGACAGGTTCAATGATTCCTGCTTCAAGCATCTTACCCAACTCTACGCGTACTCTTTCTTTATAGCATGGATTTAGTCTGTATGGTCTCTGCTTCACAGGCTTGGTGCCTGGCTTCAAATGTATTTTCATGACCCCTAGGTCTCCCAGAATTCCTTTCATTTCTGTAAATTTTGTCGAAAACAGCTCCTGATACTCATGTAAGGTATCTGCGATCTCTGCAACAGTCTAATCATCCCAATAGTCTCCTATTGCTGCAAACTTTGGTTCATCACTTGTGCCAATATTCACCTTCTGCGTCTTTACTGACCCACTCATATCTAGGATTTCTAGTGGAGGTCCTTCTACGTCGCGTGCACCCTCCGATTATGGTATGGATATGTTGCGCAGGTTGTCCTCATCGTCTTCATTTCTATCATCGATGTCTTCAGCTAGGTTGTAACACTCGATGGGGTGTTCTTTGTGTTCCTTCCATTCTGACTATAGGTGCGTAGGAACGTGATCTTCCCTGAAGAATTCCTCCAATGTCATATTTCTGTGAGGACAGTCTTCCCTAAATATGCGTTCCTTAATTATATGCAACACATCATGGATCAACGGGTTCTCATCATCAAAGCTGAAGTCCCTCTGGAAGTTCTCAGTCAGCATGTCCCAATCAGTGGTTTCTCTGCGCAACTCCAGGTCTAGGTACCATTTCTTTGGAATGTCATCATCTAGCATATGTACAAATAGATGCACCCATTCTGTGTGTGGCCTTTCCGCCCATGCCTGTGAACAGACTTCAATGTGTTGACTAGGATCTTTATGTCCATTAAAATTTTCAAAGGGTAAAGTAACCCTTCCAGCAAATCGGATATGCATCTTAATTCTGCATTGGTCCCAAGTGGTCAATTTTTGCTTGTGCGCATTCCACCATCTGGCAGGTGTGTCGCGCAGTGCCATATCCAACGCTAGTAATCTGTGCTCATCTGTAATGGCTGTAGTATATTCCTAGATGAAATTGTAAACATTAGCAGAACCATCATATGTGGGAGTAGGACTTACCTCCTTCCCGATCTAGTGCAGTGATTCTGTAACCTGCGTGCACCTTCTTGCTGATACTTCATGCATCCAAATTTTCCAATTTTCCAATCCTGCCTCCGAGTCAAAGACACAGGAGCTGTCACATCTCCAGCTAAGTGTACCATCTGCAATAGGATTAATGTAATCTTCCTGGTTCGTTGTGAGCTGGTATAATTGGTGCAACTCTTGAGCCTTGGATTCCTCCTGAATCGGCTCACTATATCTGTTACCATCTGCAGGATCCAACGGTGCGATGACCCTAAGATTATTTCCCTCAAATATCATCTTCTTCGTTTTCAGGTTTATGATAGCCAAGTTATCAATAGCCCAGTCAATTCCTAGCAGTGCAGGAAAAGGCTGACTATCATCCACAATCTCGATAACTTCAAAGTCTGCATGACTTTGGACTCCATCGATGTCGACCACCACATCAGCTAACCATCCAAAAGGTATGATGTTAGGATATTTAGACACTTAGGAGTTAGTTAAGATCAACTTGTGTAATATATCCGTTAGGGATAGTGTGTTTCTTTAGTATGCATTGGGTTCGGATTGTTGCTTTCCCGTCTGCGTATGCTCTTTGACGTGCACCTTGAGCGATCTCGGCAAATTAAAAACAGAAAGGGAAAGGATTTTTCTTGGTTGCGTATGCTCTTTTCCGTGCACCTTGCGCGATCTCGGCAAATCAGAAACAGAGAGAAAACGTAGACTTTCCGGAAAATCTAACAAGATCTAACTCCACAAGTGTGGAAAAGTTTTTTTTGTTTCGATTTGTGGTTTGTTTTGCAGGAAAAAGGGCAAGCACGCAAACCGAGCAAGAACAGTAAAAAAAAAAAAAACCCTTCCTCATTTCCATATTTTACATACCTTTTAATCTAGCTCACTTGGTTCAAAGTTGATTTATTCCTTAATAGGTCTTGAGTTCAAATCTTAGGAAGTTGCTTTTAAAAGAAAAAGTGCATGCAATTTCTAATTTCAAGTTACTTTATTGTAAAAGTGCATCTCACTTAAATAATAAAAAAATAAAAATACAAGTGAGTCACTTAAGTTTTTTTTATTGTTGCACTATTTAAAAGTAATTTCATTATAAAAGTGAAATCACTTATTTTACAAAAGTGGTTCACTTAAAGCAACTTTAGTGTAAAGTGATTGTCAAAAGGTTCATCTTGGGAAGAGGGGGGTTCTTTTTTTTGCTGGACATTCTCTAGCTGCCACGTCACTATTGGGGACATCTTCAACAGTTTCTTTGTTCAAGCATAACTTCATCATACAGAGTCAGTTTTCAGTGTCGTTTTTTTTTAAACCGCCTATTTTTTCGAGCTCTTCACATCTAGACTATTGGTTTATGCTTTTACAGCCATTAATTTATAAATATGGCCGCCCCTTGTGATATTCTACTTAACAGTTCTAACTATTTCTCATGGAAATCTCGTATGGAGGATGTTCTACAAAGCAGGGGACTTTTAAGAATTACAACAGGGAAAGAAAAAGAACCCACTGATGATGATAAGAAAATAAAATGGGCAAATAGATGTGATGAAGCTCGTAGATTGATTGGGATGTCAATCTCTACTGATTTGCGATTCCACATATCTGGAATTGATGAACCTAATGCTGCTTGGGACAAGTTGGAATCTGTGTTTGGTAAACACAATGAAATTCGAGGTCACCAACTCGAAAATGAGTTGATTTCTTTAAATCCAAGTGACTTTTCATGCATTCAAGATTATTTATCTAAGTACAAAACTCTTAAACTCTTATGTGCAGAATGTAAGATTGAGAGGGAAGACAAACAATGCATTTATCATATTCTTTCCAAACTTGGACCTACATATTCTGTTTTTGTATCTACATTTTAGTCCATGAAAGCATCCTTGAATGCAACTAGCTATCAAGAGCCTAGTCTTGAATCCTTTTGTGATTCCTTGATTAGAGAACAAGATAAACTCATTCACCTTGGAATAATCAACAATGCAAATACATCTAGGAAAGCCTTATTGTCCCAACAGAAAGAAAATTCCAAGCCCCCCAAGAAACAAAATTTTCGCAATAATAAGTCAAACAAGGGTTCCAAACCCTCTCAATCAGCTCCTTCTTTAAAAAATGACAAAGGATCCAAGCCAAAAGGCAAGAAGACTGAGCATCATTGCAACTATTGTGGGAAAGATAATCATGATGAATCAAAGTGTTTCAAGAAGATGGCAGCCTTGGAAGCAGCAAAGAAGAAGCACCACATCAGCCTAGATTCGCCTTCAGAATCTACCTCTCATGGACATGCACTTTGTGCTTCTGGTTATTCTTATAATGCATCTTCTTGTTCTACTTCAAATGAATGGCTCATTGATTCTGGAGCATCTTATCATATGGCTAAGGATCAAGCCATCTTTTCTACTATGCATGAATGTAACACCAAACAAATATTTGTTGGTGATGATAGATCTCTAAGTGTTGTAGGAGCTGGAACAGTTCCAGTAGATAATGGTCATTTTAGTGATGTACTATGTGTTCCAAGAATTTCCTGCAATTTGTTATCACTCTATCAGATCACTCATTATGGTGAAGGTAAAACTGTGACCTTTACACCTCACCAAGTTGTAATCAAGGATTTTAAAGATCCTCAACAAGTTCTAGCTACCGGAATTGTTGATGATATTACCAGGTTGTACAAGTTTAACAACTTTGGGTCATCACCTTTCCCTTCAATTTTTGTTGCTCATAGTGATAACTTGAGCAAACTTTGGCATGAGCGATTTGGTCACTTAAATTATCGCTCATTGCAACAACTATGTAAAGAAAATATGGTGACAGGTATTCCGATGGTATCTTGCAGAGATGGTGTTTGTTCCGGTTGTGTACTCGGAAAACATCATCGGGACAGTTTTGACAAACGTGCCTCTTGGCACGCCTCGGTTCCCTTGGAGCTTGTGCATAGTGACTTGTGTGGTCCTCTTCCATCTGCTTCCTTTTCTGGTTTCAAATATTTCTTAACTTTCATTGATGATTACACCAGACGCACTTGGGTTTATTTCCTAAAACTTAAGAGTGAAGTATTTAACATGTTCTTGGCCTACAAGGCCCTTGTTGAAAAACAATCTGGTCATCAAATTATTAAGTTAAGATCTGACAATGGAGGAGAATATGTTAACAAACAGTTCACTACTTTTTGCACTGAATAAGGCATCCAACAACAGCACATTGTTCCATATACACCACAACAAAATGGTGTAGCTGAGCGGAAGAACCACACTTTAAAATAAATGGCTAATTGTATGATCCAATCTAAGGGACTAAGTCTTCAATTTTGGGCTGAAGCCATAAATTGTGCAAATTACATAGTTAATCGCACCCCCACAAAAGCATTACAAGGTATAACACCGGAAGAAGCATGGAGTAAAATTAAACCTAATGTAAGTCACTTTAGTGTGTTTGGTAGTGAAGCATGGGCTCACATTCCGGATGAAAAACGGAAAGCATTGCAGCCTAAAAGTGAAAAGTGCATATTTTTTGGATATTCTGAAGATGTAAAAGGTTATAGACTTCTTAAACCACATTCTCATGCTATAATCATTAGAAGAGATGTTAAATTTGATGAAAATCTCTTGGCCTGCAAGCCTAACTCGGCGATTGTGCCATCTTTGGCCTGCGAGCCTGATTCGGCGTTTGTGCCTCCTTCTTCTTCTTCCAACTTCCTTGAAGGGTTTCCAACTCCAGTTTCTGATGATGACGGTGAGGATGAAAATCCACCTCCGCCTGCTCATGTTCCTCCAGTTGCACCAGCACAAGTGCTTCCTCGATGGGTCTGTTCAACATGTGAAGCAGCTGGTGATCTTGCCGGTGATCCTAGAGATAAACGTCGAACACGTTCTCAGTTTCAGCGAGCCTCTTCTCTTTTGGCTCAATTTTTTGAGAATCATGATCCAGAAACTTTTGCAGAAGCTTCAGGGATTCCAGATTGGGATGCAGCCATGGATGAAGAATATCGTTCCTGAATGGCGAAGGATACTTGGGATCTTGTACCTCTTCCAAAAGGAAGAAAACTTGTCAGATGTAAATGGGTCTACAGAACTAAGTATGCATCAGATGGAAGTGTTGAAAGACTTAAGCCAAGGTTAGTTGCCAAAGGTTTTTCCCAAGTTGAAGGGATTGACTACAATGAAACCTTTGCTCCTGTCGCAAAAATGAACTCCATCCGCCTTGTTCTTTCCCTTGCAGCCTTACACAACTGGGAAGTCCATCAAATGGATGTCAAGTCTTCCTTCTTATATGGTGATTTACAGGAGGAAATTTACATGGAACAACCTCCTGGATATGTTCAGAATAACTCTAGCCTTGTCTGCCGCCTTAAGAAATCCTTATATGGCCTTAAGTAAGCTCCTAGAGCTTGGTATGCCAAAATGGATAACTTTGTCCTTGACACTGGTTTTTCTAGATGTCATTTTGACCCCAACGTCTATACCAAGAAAGTAGGAAACCATCTCATCATACTTGTTCTATATGTTGATGACCTTATTCTTACTGGTAGTGACCCTAATCTTATAACCCATGTGAAATCCAGTCTTAAACAAAATTTTGAAATGTCAGACTTAGGACATTTGCATTATTTTCTTGGTCTCCAAGTCCTGCAAACCAAAGAAGGAATCTTTCTTTCTCAGTCTAAGTATGCTTGTGACCTTCTTCATCGCTTTCACATGGAAGATTGTACACCAGCCCCTTCTCCCTTCCAGTCTGGAGTCAAACTTTCTGCCACTTGTACTTCACCTGAAGTCGATGCCACCTTGTATCGTCAGCTTGTTGGTAGTCTCTTATACTTGACTCATTCCCGTCTTGACCTTTCCTTTGCCGTTGGTCGAGTTGCCCGTTATATGCAGACACCTCATGAAAGTCACTGAAAAGTAGCTAAAAGAATACTTCGATATATTTGAGGTACAGTTCAGTTTGGGATTCATTAAAGTACAGGGGGGAAACCTTTGTTGGTTGGTTTCACTAATTCAGATTGGGCCGGCGATCCTGATGATCAAAAGTCTACTGCAGGTTATGTTTTCAGTATGGGATCTAGACCTATTACTTGGGCTTGTAAGAAACAACAAGCTCTTGCTCTTTCTTCAGCAGAGGCAGAATATCGAGCAGCCGTCAATTCCAGTCAGGAAGCTTTATGGCTTCGACAGATCCTTTCAGAGTTTGGATTCGAGCAGCAGCAGCCTACTCCACTTTGGTGCGACAATCAAAGTGCCATCAAGCTTGCCAAAGATCCAATTCTACACCAACGCAGCAAACACATTGAGCTACATATGCACTTCATCAGAAATATTGTTCATGATCAAGTTCTTGAAGTGCTCTTTTTCCCTACAGATGATCAAGTTGCAGACATCTTCACCAGGTCTCTTACAGAAGCGAAGTTTTCTAAACTTCGATCTATGTTAGGAGTTCAAGAACTTGTCATTAAGGGGGGATAGGCTCTAATGCCTCCTTCCTTCTCCTAATAGTGTCACTTTTGTAAATCCTTCAATCCTATCCCAAATTGTTCTTAAGGGGGGATGTTAGGATATTTAGACACTTAGGAGTTAGATAAGATCAACTTGTGTAATATATCTGTTAGGGATAGTGTGTTTCTTTAGTATGCATTAGTATGCATTTGTAAATACTTAATCCGACGGTCACGATATGTTTTCGACATAGAGTGATCTGACGGCTCAACTTCTCTTAGATCAAACCTAACCTTGATCCGTGGCTTAACACCCGATTGGTCCATGATCTCTATTTAAAGAGCATGGAGGGTCATTGTTTAGTTGATCAATTATGAGAAGCTCATTTGTAACTTTCTTTCTTTGCATAATAAATTGTCCCGTAGAAGCTATTTGGTTGGGGCCGTGGAGTGTTTCCCTCAAGAGGGTTTAAACCACGTCAAAACATCGGTGTGTTGATCTGTGATCTGTTTGTGTGAAGTGGTTTCTCTTGGTGTTCGGTCCTTTGGTAGTACCCTGTGTACCCGAACATATGACTTTCTCCTTGTTAGCCATTCTCAACTGGATAGGTGACCATGACAAATTTGGTCAACCCATCTGCTTCCATGTCTGCTGAATCAAGACATTCACTTCAAATCCGAGATCAAGGATGACTTCATCCATTTCAAAATCTCTTATCTGCATGGTAAGCCTCATTTCTTGGCATGTTCTTTTATGCTTCCTTATGTGATGTACGGCGCTATCAGAAATTTTTGTTCCCATCTGTGGTTCATATTGGTTTATGAGATTCTGTAGCTCTACTATGGCATTTTCACTTTTTAATAACTTCATGCAGCTTCGCAAGAATTGCGCAACGTAAGTGTTGACATCTGTTGCGGTACTTGTTTTATCATAAGCCGCTGGCATGTCTTCAACATGTGGTGCTTCACTGCGCAACGGGATCAGCTGTGATTTTTTTGTCGGTTCTTTGAAGGTATCCCGTGCGTCGAAAAATACTTCCTTGTTCTTTCGTAGGTCGAGAGCAGGTATTTTTCCCGGAGCTTTCCTTATCCATACTATCTCAAGAGGGATCTGCTTTGTGTGAGCCTCCCCTGATGTGGAAGCTTCTGCTCCCCTATCGTGGCCTATCTCAGCACCACTGCGCATGACCACATTGATGCTCGAGTCTACTGGTCTGCTTTCCACTATGATCCACTGGACATTCGTGTTTGGTGCATCCGTCCGTCTTCTTTTCTGCATTTCCACCTCTAGCACTTGGAAATCTTCAATAACATGCTCGAATGATTTACAGTAATTGCATGTAGTGCATGGGTTAACACAATCTCTAGATACGTGACCTGGCTGGCCACAATTCTAGCAAATAACGTGGCCGCGGCCTCTTCCCTGCGTCAGGCCAGCATTTCATCCTCTGCCACGGTATCCATCACCACGACCTCTGTATCCTCCTTGGTCATATTGTTCATTCTCTTGTTTCGGCTGGTTATCTTCTTGTACGTGGTACAAGCCAACGCCTCTCATTGAGTCCATATCTCGTTTTCTCTCATTCATTAGCTCATATGCGCGACAGTTGGATTCATCATGTCCAACTGATTTACAAAAAGTGTAGTATAAATTTTTAGGTGTTTTCACATACTTCTGTATGAGATAATAGTCTTCAGGTCTGTGTCCTGTGGTTCTACAAATTTCACATCATGGAGCCTAATTCTGATTTATTGGGTTGGGCACACCACTATTAAGATAGTCGTGGAACACAGGGCAGTGCTCCTGGTCATGGCCTTCTCCTTTGCAACTTGTACACCAGACATCATGTCTAGGTTCATACCTTTGTTCTTTTCCATTCTTCATGATTTGCAGTTCTAGTGTCAGGGTGGTCAACTGGTTTTGTATCTGAGACATCCCAAAACTAGTCTCACCAATCAGCGAAGCCTCTAGCTTCATTGCGATTTCCAAGGCCTCTGCCTACGACGTAACCTTTTACTGCATCAATGGTAATCTAATATGGGGAAATAGCGCAGCAATAAACCATTCCTTGTGTTGTTCCGGAGCTATAACAAAGCTTACTTGGTCCAATAGGGTCTTGAACTTCTAATCAAACTCACAAACCGTTTCAGTCAATTTCTGCTTTATTTCTTTCAACTCGGTTATACACTGAGATTCAGATTTGGGTTTCTTAAACTCTGCCACAAGCGTAGCTTTAATTTCTGCGAGGGTTCTCAGCTGTGTGTTAGAGTACTTCATGAACCAATGTAAAGCTCTGTCCCTGAAAGTGGTGATGATCTATGCTCTCTTTACGGCATCATCCTGGGTCTATCTTACACTCCATACGGCTTCACAAAGAAACCAATGCGGATCAGGGTCTTCTAGGCCAGTTCCTTTGAATATTGGGAGCTTCATATAAGTGTTTTCCATTGTTATATTAGGTGGTGGGGCGCCCGTATTAGCGCACGACTGTTGTGAGGGGCTCTGCACAGCAAAAACAAATGGGGATATCGGACTATGCTGTGGGGTGGGCTGTGTAACGAGCGGGCTCTGATGCAAGGGTGGCGCGGTTTCTGAAACTGGTGGATTCTGAGGGGTGAATGGTGGCGCGGCTTTGTTGTTAAGGTCACAAGGGATCTCAGTGTCTATATGGAGTGCAGTGCCTCCAAGATTCTAATTAAATTTATATCTCTTGCCACTTCTAAGATTATGGGTATCTTGTCAGAATCACTATATATACTGTTTACCATGACAGACTTGATAATATTACTACATTCTTAAAACACCTTTCTCAGCTAACAACATCTTAATGTATAGACTGAGATTGTTCAGGAACTTACCTTGGAATCCTTCGAAAAAATATGCTTTTGTTTGGTTGTAGGATTTAAGTGTGTCTACAGCGAATTCTGTTACGAAGCCTTCTAGCATATGATCGACCCAGAAGTCAATTGCGCGTGACAATGGGTTGCCTATCGCTTTGAGCTGCGTTGTGAGCTCGGGAGTCCACTCTGTAGGAACTCCTCCTTGAAAACAAGTTTTCTTTTCTGCGAGCCGCTAGATCCACTCGTGCAGCTCGTTTGGAAATGATGCCTAGAAAATCTCGTGAATATATTTCCACATATATCTATCCGACCACTGTGTGTCATATAGGTGGATGTCTATTCTCTTTCCTTGCAAAGTCTCTTATGGTCTCATCCCACCAAGCTTGGATTTCTTTCTTTTCAAGATGCCAGTTGTCAGAGCCTTCTGGGAACTGATATTCGTCGTCACACATCACGATTGCAACTCATCACGGATTCTAGCGCAGAAACAGAACCATTTGCTGGATATAACTGACCCAGAGGTTTTCTATAAGACCCAGGTTCTTTGCGGTTTCCCTTTGACCAACAAAACCCCTTGCACCGGCCCTTTCGGCAACAACTTGTGAGCAGGTTAAGGTCCCACCCAAGGTGTATCTATGGGGTACTGCAGAATCAGGTTTCCATACAAAATTGTCTTCTTAAATAGACCATGCCCAAAGGTCATGTCTTTACAATGCCGAAGGCCTAAACCCAAAACCCTTAGGGTTTACAAAACTGTGCCAGTTTCCCTAAACCGACTTGCTGGCATCTGGTAGCGTCTGCTTCATCGTGGTGGTTCTCCACATCTTCATTCTGTCTCTATCAGCCTTCCTATCACACGCATGCCAATAGGTCACTTTCACTGAACCATTCATCTCTAACGGTATCACCCACTAGGCATGCCAAGCCATCTCTTTCCCTGAGCTGCCCTTTTCTTAACAAACTCGTGCATTGGTCTCCTTCCTGAATTGATCGTTCCCGTCGCTCGACACTCCTGGATCATCTTTCCAAAATTAGATCACTATTGGTCCATCCGGTACCTGTACCTAATCCTCGTACAACACTCCTCTTTGTTGGCTCCATGTGGACTGACTGCTTCGTAGCACTACTTCCTCGCAGCCTGGTGTTCGCGGTACTGCCAAAATTCGGATGCTACACACAACTTAGCAGCATGGTCAAAACTTGGATGTTGCGCACAACTTCGCAGCACCCTCAACACTTAGACAAAATTTTATCTTTTTTCTGAGCTGCGCTCAGCTCAGCTTTTCTTGCTTATCAAAAGTGTTACCAAAACTTTGCCCCAACTTGGGCCCAACAATTTGGTGCACCTGATTGCAAGTATTCCCAAAATTATGGGCACTGATCCTTGTGGTGTCCCTCCATTTTGCATCTAGTGCACCAAATCACGGGCCTCTTTTCCTTTTTTTTGTCTTTCATTTGGATCGTCAATTTTTCCAGTTGTGCTTGTATTCGATCCATGCCCAACCCCATTTCATCGATTGGTGAAGCCTCCAACTTCATTGTGATCTCCAATGCTTCTACCTGAGTCGCTACCTTTTGTTGCATTAGTGGTCCACAAATGTGCGGCACCAACCCAACAATAAACCATTCTTTGTGCTGCATATCATTCATCCCAAAACTCACCTTTGCCATTAGTGTTTTGTATCACTGGTCGAAGTCCCATACTAACTCATTGGGTAATTTTTTGATTTATTTGAGCTCACTAATGTACTACAACTCATATTTTGGCTTTTTGAATTCATCGATCATCCCTACTTTTATTTCTAGCAATGTTTTTCCTTGAGCTCGCGCCAGTACCTTAGTAAAATTCATGTACCAATCTAGCGCACAACCCTTGAGGGTCATTGCTATTTGTCCCTTCTTTATATCTTCATCCTGGACCTGCTTCACGGTCCATACTGCTTCGTAAAGAAACCAGTATTGTTCGCGATCCTCGGTCCTATTACCTTGGAATGTCAGCATATTCGCTTCGTCCACCATTCTTGTACCTACTATTGTTATTTACTAATGCGCTACTCTTACTACTATTTTGGCACGTAGGACAACTTTGCGAATAGATTGTATTTTCTTTTATCAAATTTTGAGTAGTGCACGGAGTTGAAGGTATGTTGTAGCTTAGGGTCCATCCTTATTCGGTCTTTGGGGTAGCCTGTTCACTTCCTTCTTTGCAATAAGGTCGCTTCCTCCCTTGTGGTATTGTTTCACAGTTTTTCATTCTGGTCCTCTTAGGAGACTCTCTCTCAGTCCTCCTCTTCTTCTCAGGATGTCGGAATATCACCCCACTCCTCAAGGTACCACACTCTTCATCAGCTTCCCTTAAAAACTCATTGTCTCTCATGTCCATCTACCCTGCATCTTTTCTACCGTACCCGCATCTACGCGGTACCGACAACTTCAGCACACCGGATCCTCTACTCGTTGGAATTCATCCTCAATATGCCCTTTTCGTAGATGAGCATCTTAATCCATATCTTTAGCGATAGTAGGAATCTCCCCCTGGGTCCTTTGAAGAACTTCCTCTTTGCGTCGCTATATGATTTGATCGTGTCCACAACAAACTCAGTGATGTATCCTTCCAAGATACTATCTACCTAGAAGTCGATAGCTCGTGATACCTTATTGTTGACTCGTTTAATCTGTCAAATCAACTTTGGAGTCCACTGGTCTGGCTTAGTCTCTTGGAAATGGTTATTCTGAAATGTTAGCTACGCCAACCACTCGTGCAATAGTACTGGGAATTCGCAGAAAAATATCTTGTGGATATCCGAATAAATGTACTTCTGCAACCAACTACTTACTGTCTATCTAGGGTTTTTCTTTTCTCCTTCCGTGAATTATTTGGCTCTCTTGTCAAACCAGTCTTGGATCTCCGGTTTCATCGGGTGCCACAACATATCCTCTCCTTTTCCTCTTCAAGGTCCCGGCAACAGAACCATTTGTTGACACAATGACTGTGGACAGGGGTTCACTTCGCACTGTCATCAACAAACCATCAACCGAACTCTCTTACGCACTGACCCAAAAAGGTTTTACCCTTACCAGCAACACTCGCAAAGCAAGTGAAGTCTCACCCGAGATGAATAAGGGGGTTACAGGAACCAAGTTTCCATAGTGGAGTTGAGGATATGCATCAAACACACATTGCACTCGCAGAAACCAAATATTATACCTCTCACATTGTGCTAACAATTCATCATTCACAGATTCAATACACAATGGACATTCACATCAACATGATTAAACTACTCATTGTGATGCACCTGCAACAATTAATTAATAAGAATATGCAAAATAGCAGAAATAATAGAACAGAATCACTTTTATATTTATCACGGGCCACTTCAAGGGGGCAACCTCCTTTGAGCAAGCTCAATACAATTAACTTCACGGTGCCTTCATAGGTCTCAACACCCACTTATATACTAATTCTAGGCGCCAATACTATGGGTCGAAACCATGGGCTGTTACAAACTATGGATCAACAATACTACGGGCGACTTACAAAGCATATGCGCCAACAACAATAACACAAATTATTGATCAACAAATACTATGGGACGACTTACAAAGCATATGCGTCCAACAACAACATACTAAAAAAGTAAAGACATGGGTTCCTAACACTCATTTGCATGAACAAAAATTACCAAATCACGGAATATTAAAAATTTTGCAAACATTTGTATTCACCATCTAGCATAAACAAAGACAAAAGATAGAACCATAGTCGAACATCTTCATGCATTCATTAAAACCTGTGGAATGACCTTCGCAGAACAGTCAATACATCATAACCCGGATAAAATATATCAAAAACTGAATCAAAACCTCCAAAGATCAATGCCCTTAGGATTACAACCATACTCATATTTATATCAAACTAAGTGGTTACAAAACGGTCCACATGACCCATTTCTAACTAACTAAACTACTTCCTCACTTTCGTCAGCTCCTTGTTCTTCGCAAATGGACCTTTCTTCCATGGTTGGTCCTTCTTCGCACTGTTGGATTCCTCACTTCATGCAGACTAATCCCGTGCCAACAAAAATTGATCATGGAAGTATGTTTCCACTTCTCCTAGGACAGATTCAGGCGGAAATCCTCTGCAACTCTTTGGGAAGGCAGTTGGGTGATTCCGACACTTGGCCCCATCATGACTGTATCGTGGACCCCGGATAAGTGTTCTTTATCACTTCACTGGTCTATTCTGGGACCTTATCATCCCAGAATCTCCCTTGGAAGTTTCTCTGCTTTCCTTTTTTAGATCACGTTAGGACTTTTTAGTGGTGTGTTGTGTGTTTACTTTTGTTCTAGTTGGCCCTAGGTTAATTTAATTAGAAATTTTTTTGTTGTTGTATCTTTGTAGGGACAACCTCCTTGTAGGTCACGAAGGTTGAGCAATCTTCCTCCACTCACTGTGGAGCCTCCACCGAAACCCAAATGATGGGGAACAAATTCAAGTAGTTCTTTTGAACCAAATGGTATGACTGAACCACCTAGGGAACCTCAACTCATCACTCAAACTTCATCGGTCCCACATACCATCGAGGTTGAAGACTTACCAACCGAAGACTTTGCAAGACACTTTAACCCTCATTTAACTGGACTTGATGATCCATTGTTAGTGAGAGTTGTTTCTTTAGGTTTATCCAAGCTTAGTGTATATAGGTTTATGTCTGGATTTACCATGGATAGCAGTGGGAATGGATCAGGAGCTCCACAAACTCCCACATCCACTATTATTCCAGGAGGTATTTATCCTCCTCATATAAACACTTTGATACCTAGTTCGTTGCAGATGTCTTCTGCTCCATTCACTTTACTAACCTTTAACACAGTATCCTTAGGGTCTTCAAGTACTCAGATTGCATTGAAATATATACCTTTTGGATCAACTATTGGTTTATCCAATGTCCCTTTTAGCGGGATACCTATGGTATCGTTTACTTCTTCCCCATTTCTTCAACAGTTCCAGGCTAACCCTACTAGTTCAACTCCTTTCACTCAAGGTTTCCCTTGGCATGAAGGGAATATTGATCCTTAAACCCCATTTATAGGCTCTATTCCTATCCCTTCCATTGCATAATTGTCGAGTTTGAATCCATTTACAGGTTATCATTGGAAATCATCAAATGTCCAAATTTCTAACGTACCTGTAGGGAACACTCCTTTTTCACTTTTTGGTAGAGGAGGAGGTAATTTTCACACTTCAATTCCTTTTGGAGGAACCCATACTCAACCACAATGGATTGGAACTCAAGGGAGCAATCCAATGGCTTACAAATGGAGCACTTTCCAAAACACGTTCTCATCACAACCGATGGCTGGGGGAAACCCCAACCAACCTTATGGGAATTATGGTCCAGATACTTCTCCTTACCAAATTTCCCAAACTCATACACCATTGACAAGGCCTCGCTTACCCTTTCTGGAAACATTGAATTTTATAGATATTTAAAAGATGATGAATGACCCTATGTGTCATAATACCGCTTGGACTCCGGTTCCGACCAAAATTCCTTCAGAAATTCTGAATTTTGAAGGTAAAATTAGTGAATATACAGGGGACCATGTTACAACATTTCATCTGCAGTGTTCCTCTAACTCGCTGAATGATGACTCAATTCATTTGAGGCTCTTTCAAATAACCCTAACCAGTGTTGTAGCCAAATGGTACATCAAGCTACCGACAGTTGCTTATAACAACTTTTATGATTTAGCGATAGTTTTTATGAACCATTTCCAACTTCATGTCCGGTATGATGTCGGGATGGACCTTCTATATACGTTTAGACCGAATAAAGACACTCATATATCTGATCACATTCAGGCGTGGAGAAGGTGGAAAAGGCTCATTAAAGTTGAGATCCCCCCATATTTTCTATTGGAGTGGTTTTTTAAATGACTATTACCCTACATCTCCAAAGATGTCTCGAATTCTGGGGTTACCTCTGAAGAAGAAGCCATCCTAAGGACCCATCAACTAGACTTGATTTATGCTCAATTTGGGTTCCTTTATGAAATTATTTCGGATGCGCCAAGACCAAACATTGATCCTTGTAAGCCTAAACTTGAACCACATGCTGATGGCATTGTGGGATCTACCAATTCATTTTCCATGGAAGCTTTAGCTAAACAAGTTCATGAACTTTCCATAAAGCACTCAGCAGCAGAAGAAACTTCGGTTGCGTCCTCCCCTTCTCAAGCGGAAACTATACATAGTGTGCAGTCAATTCAAAAGGGTCCTTGGAAACCCAATGGTAAGAAAAGGGGAAAGAAGGGGGAATGAAACCAACACAATACCAAAACCACATAAAATGCCGAGGAGGGAAAAAAATAAAAGAATAAGGTGAAGTTTCCTTGCAAACTCTGCAAAGAATATCACCTGACTCATCAATTCCCTCTAATTGATGAAGCCTAGAAGCTACTAAACCAATGGAAACATGTTGTCTTGAAGGACCCATTTCCCAAAGGAGAAAACCCAGCTTCTGGAAGTTCTAATAGTGGGGGAAATCATTGTTCCACACAAGTTGATCAATCCTATATAAACATGGTTAACCCACATGATTTTCTACAAACGAGAGAAAATAGTTACCTCCCAGATATGCCACAGAAAGATAAATATATCCCCGAGACATCTACTCCTGTTCATATTGAGAGACCTGCAGATCCTATGTCGAAGATATTGAAAGGTGTTTATAAACGCGCTTCGCACAACCTTAATGCACGGGCCTGTCCTAACTACTCAGTTGTAGAGGACCTAGCCCAAATGTCGTGTTCCATGTCCTCTCTAGAGGTCTTGCAAAGTTTCCCATCACAACGAAATGCACTTCTACCGGCAATAGGAGGTATGGATTCTTCAAGTCTGTTAGCGAGGTTTGATATGTCCAACATCAAACCTCGGTTTTTGTACCAAATGGCCTTCCAAATCGAAGTATTCCATGGTTCTAAAACCATGATGAATCGTGGTGGATGAAGAAGCGTCTATGTGCGTAATGTCTATTTCATGCTGGAAATATTTAGGCTCCTCGTAGTTTTCCCCTTCAAATACATTGCTTACCTCTTTTGATGGAATATCGTTCCGTCCACATGGGATCTTACCCTCTTTTGATATCAAGTTTGTGAGAAAAGTAGTGTCCGTGGAGGTCAAGGTTGTAGATGCTTCTCTCGATTATAATTTTTTATTGGGGAGAATATGGGCGTATGCAATGCAAGCCATTCCTCCGCTCGTTTTCCGGGGTACCGATGTTTCCTCATGAAGGAAAGATCGTCACAATTGACCAACTCTCCTTTGCTCGAAAAATTAACACAACCCCTTCGGAATATAATATTTTGTGGATTGATGAGGCCCACCCTCCCAGTGAAAGCTTAGGAGTAGGTATGTTCTCATCGCTTATGGACACCTTTGATTTACCTTCTCCCATGAATTATATTGGTTCAACAAGTAACACTATAACGTCATCTAAGGAGGTCTTCATAGTTTTTCAAACCATTGATCCTTGGATTCTTCCGACTTACGAGAACCAATTGTGCCCCTATCTATCGCATAAGTGACTTATCAAGCTTCAAAAAACTCTACGATAGATTATATCTCGATTCTTTCGATCTCCATGGAGTTAGATATCAACTATGCACCTACATGGGAAATAGACTCTACCCATTCCTTCGACTGTTTAGACACCGTTTTACCATCAGATGAAGCTATTCTGGAAGCTATGTTTGTTCTTGATCAACCTTGGGAACATATGCATCATAGATCCTATTTCCTTCCAAATCGAAACAAGATCGAGACTGGAGAGTTCTCTGTGAGACTCGGCGAAGACGTTGACTCGTCCATCAACCCTTTAACAAAATAGGGGATTTTCACTAAAGGAAATATGGCTAAAATTTCAACAACTATCCCAATCAATATCTCCACCAAATAGAATGTCATGGAAAACATCTTCATTGGGGAAAATTGTTCTTAGCGAGAGATCAGTTTGTACACCAACTTGTTTAAATAATTCCATGACATTTTTTCATGTTCATATGAGGAGATGCTAGGCATAGACCCTTCCATTGTCGAACATGTGATCACGACATATCCAAATATGAAACCAGTTCGACAGAAAATTCATCCCATTAATCCTAGAAAGGATGCAAGCATCAAAGCTAAGGTTGAGAATCTCCTCAAATACGGATTTATTTATCCTATTGACATGACGGAATGGGTGTCCAATCTAGTTATGGTCGATAAAAATCAAGGTACCATACGTGTGTGTACAGATTTCAAGGACCTTAATAAATCTTGTCCTAAGGACAATTATCCCATGTCTTTCATTGATAAAATAGATGCGTATGCTGGCCATGAACTTTTTTCTTTCATGGATGTATTTTCGAGATATAACCAAATTCAAATCAAACCCGAAGACCAGCATAAGACATCTTTCATATGTCCCTGGGGTACCTTTGCATATAGGAAAATTCCGTTCGTATTGAAGAATTCTAGAGCCACTTTCCATCGAGCTATGAATTTTTCTTTTCATGACATCAATCATGTGGTCGAACCCTACCTAGATGATCTACTCGCACGATCTCGAAAGAGAAGAGATCATCCAGAACACTTATGACTTGTGTTTGAATGATGCAAACACTATAAAATTTGGTTAAACCCCAATAAGTGTGTGTTCTGTGTCGAGTTTGGACAACTGCTAGGCTTAATTGTGTCAAATAGAGGGATCATGGTCAATCTATTGAAGGTTGAGGCGATTGTCAAGTTCCTTCCTCCTCATAACATCAGAAAACTTCAAATTTTATAAGGCATGTCCAATTTTCTTAGACGTTTTATCATTAACTATGCAAAAATTACCAAAGGTTTCATGCGTCTGCTTAAACAAGACACCCAATTATTTTGGGACGAGGATGCACAAAACACTTTTGAGGGTTTGAAAAAAGCACTACTACCATCCCCCTTGTTAATCCCACTATATTATACCCGAGATTTCATTCTATATCCGGTCGGATCCGATTCCACGGTGGGCATAGTATTGGTTCAGGAAGAGGACAAAATCCAAGAGCATGTCATTTATTATCTTTCTCGTGCACTCGTAACACCTGAACTAAAATATTCACATGTCGAGAAATTGGCACTAGCCCCATGTATTCCGTTCAGAGATTACGCCACTATATTTTATTGTGAACCACTATAGTGATTGTGGATGTCAATCCTTTCCAATATGTTTTAACCTGACACATCATCGGGGGTAAATTCAACAAATGGATTGTCATTCTCCCAGAGTTTGATCTTGCCTTTCAATACGCAAAGTCAAAGAAGTCTTTAGTGTTCGTGGAGCTGATATCTGAGTTTCCTAGTGGTTTACAGTTCGATGAAGGAGATACCTCATTACAACCTATGATCCATGGTATAGATATATTTTGATCTATCTACATACTTTGAGGTGTCCTACGGTTTTTTCTAGAGAATAGCGACGGAAACTCAGGCATCATGCCAAAAAATACCTTATCATTTCTGATACACTATGCAGATGAGGGGTAGATTCGACATTACGTCGTTGTTTGACTCTGGACGAAGCTGAGTTAGTATTGAATGATTCCCACAGTGGAGCATGTGGGGGTTATCTTTCTAGGTTGGAAACATCCCAGAAAATACTTTGTGCTGGGTATTTTTGGACCAATATCTTTAAAGATTGTGTGGAATCCGTGAAACACTGTCACCCATGTGAGCTATTCACAAAGAAAATGAGAGCACACCCTGCTCCCCTTCACCCCAATATCACAGCAGGTCCCTTCACTAAGTGGGGAGTTGATTACATGAATTGAAACCCAGTCTCTGCTGGGGGGAATCAATAGATTATCGTTTTTGTCGACTACTTTACCAATTGGGAAAAGGCAATGCCGACTGTGAAGGAGGATGGTGAAACTGTAGCCTATTTCGTATTCAACCAGGTTATTTCTAGGTTCATAAACCCTAAATATATTGTCACCGATCATGGTAGACATTTTCAGAACCACATGATGATGGAGCTTACCACTATGCTCGGGTTTATACATGAACACTCGTCTCCTTTCTATCCACAGGCGAATGGTCAAGTTGAAGAAGTAAAAAAAACTCTAAAAACCATTCTTTAACACACCTTTAATGCTAGTAGGTCAAACTGACACATCATGCTATATATAGCTCTTTGGGAATATCGTTCAATGTTAAGATTGCTACAGGTTTCTCACATTTCCAACTTGTCCACAGGTTGGAGGCAGTCACAACTATTGAATGCAAAACCCCATCACTAATTTTTGCTATCTAATTATTACCCGACACTTCTGCTTTAGAAGAATTATTGCTTCATTTCGAGAATTTGGATGAACAACGTAGAGATGAGCTTATTGCCAATGAATCTCATAAGAAACGAGTTAAAAATCAATACGACAAGTATGTAAAACCTAGGGTTTAAGTTCTCCTAAGGAGAGCTTGTTTTCATTTACGATGAAGATAATGATCCCCTGGGGGCAGGCAAGTTCAAGTCTATGTGGCTCGGTCCCTATATTGTTTCTAGATTTTTGAATAAAGGATCATACAAATTGATTGATTATGATGGAGTTAAGATGCCTGAGCCCATAAATGGGCTCTACTTGAAAAATTATTACGCCTAGCATACATGCTTTTTCTTGTATTACAGCTGTACAAGTTTTTGTAGAGTTAATCCTTTTTTGGCTTTGCTTATGTGTCTTCTGGATTGTGTTTCAAATGGAAATCGAGTGGTTTGTAGGATTCACCGATGGCGCTAGTTATCACACTCGTAACTTGGCTTCATCTGTTTGGGTGATCTACTCACCTACAAGCCAACTTTTTTCGTCAACAAGTGCTTGTTTAGGATATATGAGGAACAATATAGCTGAGTATAGTGTTTTTATTGAGCTACTCTAAGATGCTCTTCACCATGACATTTCATATTTGGAAGTGAGGCTCTATTCACGGTTAGTTGTACTTCAGTTGACAGGTGAGTATCAGGTTAGAGATCCTTCATTGCTACGTCAATTTTTTAGGGTTAGATTACTTGAAAGACATTTTGGTCACATTTCATATCAACATATTTCAAGAAATCACAATACATTAGTTGATGCATATGCCTATTATGTACTCGATTGGAATTTGTATCATAGACGGTAAAATAAACCATTAAAACACATTAAGGAACATGCATATAAACCGATAATGTATATATATACGTCCAAAAATTATAATAATCAGTGAGTTTGAGTCAATCTCAATCAAATACAAGTATCAATATACAAAATGGGCATAATAGCCACAAAATAGTGTCACTCTCTCTAAGGAGAGGCAAGAGCCTCATCTTGCTCTGCTAAGGCATCCCTATAACATATCACTAGCCTGGCTACTTTTCTAAGTTTCCGGATCCATGCAGGGGGCACGCCCACAACATGTTCCTGCATATCTATGGGAATCCACTCAATGTGATATGTAGGAATGTCATGTGTCGATTGGCCCATATTCCCCTCAATACTCCGTAGCATGGCATCAGTACCACTTGGATCTGTTGGTCGCACATATATCCTGGGATGCCCAGTTGGCCTTACCGGCCCATTATTTGCACAAAATGTATGTTGTTAGCACTCAAAATAACCAAAAAAACATGTTTATATTTTCAACAAAAAATATAAAAATTAAATAACATTCAAAATAAATTTTGTACCTATATCTCCCCAGGCTGCTCCTAGAGGAAACATGAGCTCTGGATCACCCCGGAAGTCCATATTGGCATACATAAATTGTTCAAATGATGGAACCTAGCGGCTCCACCATCCGAGAAAATCCTTGCTAGCATAAGAAGTAATTATCTCACCTCCTCCCTAGTGTAGGAAAATCTCACCCCACCTGGTCATCTTTGGTTCACAGGGGTTTAGTGGTAGGAGAGCCACTCTTGGACTCAAGGCAGGGACTCTCTCTCTCTCTCGAAGGTACAAAGTATGCTTCCATAACCAAAATTCTTCTTCTTCCCCATTTTGCACTCCGTAATTTGGTGTTTCATATTCACCAACAAACCGAACACCAATCAAATATCACGTTGCGTAGACATTCCATGCCAATTTGCATATAGCTTCGGGAAGCTAGATGTTGAGCTGCACTGCCACTGATCCTGTTTATAGTACTCAGGATAAATTTCAAAGCAAATCTAGCTATTTTTCCAATCGACACTTGACTCCTTCTTTTCTCCATCCCTGCTATGCAGTAGGTATTGTTATAATCTTGCACCGACAAGGCTCCAACACTTCGAAACATGCCCTTGAGGTTTACTACCTCTCCTCATCGGGATAGTCCATTAATGAATTATATATCATCCACCATGATATCTATCGTCTCCCCTTGGAGATTGAACATCCCTTTATTAGGATCCCAATAGTGTTGTAATGACCCTTTTTCAAAATTCTATTAAAATGCCAATTTTTCTACTTTTTCCCCAATTTCGACCTTTGACTAGTTTAACTGTTTTGACCTCCAAATCAACCCAAATGCTCCCAAATATTCTGTAGGAGTGTATGAATGGTATTTATACTTGAATATCAGGTTCAGGGATGTTTTATGGCCCTCCAAATACTGCTGCAAACTTTATTTGTATTCTGATCAATATAGGTAATTTTGACTAGTAATTTGTGCATCAAATCCCCCCCGGGTAACACTGAAAATGGCCTTCCAAATGCCTCCAAAATCCCACAAATTTATGAACAGAGGTATATAATGTGTTAATTATGTGATTAATGTCTCATATGCACCATTAATTGATTTTTAATACTGTTCTAACTCTCTCACATTCAACAGCAAAAACCCCCAATTCGACCCTTGGGGAAATGGCACTATTTCACCTCCCAATACAACTAAACTGAGTAAAAATGATTCAAATGCTCAAGTACAGTACATGAAACTTGTATAATACATCCATGGAAGTATATTTATCACAAATATATCATAGAATCAACCATCCATTCGAAATAATCAACATTATAGTGTCATACATCAATGCATTGGGGAAATGGACATTGTTTGCTCATTAATCAATAGTTTTGCATACAACCAGTGGGTATTTAGACCTGATACTTTCTGAATATTAATAAAAGAGGATATGAAGCTATTACAATAATAAATATATAATTAGAATCTCTCTCAAGAATCACAAGTGCTCACCAAAAATGCCCTCCCTCAAGGAGCATGAATATGCCTTCAAAACTGGAAACGGTGGAGAGAAAGTGCTTCACTAAAACAAACCATGAAACTTACTGTAGCTGCTACCTGCAAATACAAACTCCATTAAAGCACCATGAAAGACCTGAGTGGCCTCTCCAAACACCAACTTGGATGGGAATCTTTCACCCTCGAAATTGGCTAAGGCAAGAAACTAGTCATCCACTAGCTCTCTCTTCACAAATGCAATTTTTCTCAAATCATCAAAAGCCATTCTCATTCTTCATTTCTACATTTTATAACCAACATTATCCTTCTAAGGGTCTAAATCCTCTCAATATATTCAATAGATTTCCATTTAGGAAATATTCCACATTTGCCACTTGTCTCCTAGTTCCAACCTTCCATCTTCTCCCAAATTCGATTTTGATTCTCTTTGGCTTCTCCAACTCCCAAATTTTCCTTCCTTGAGCCTATTTTTGGTGCTGACATGTCATAGTGGTCAGATGTCAGAGTTCAGGTCTGCAATTTGTCCTAGTTGTCATAGATGCTCAATCATTGGTGTCATAGGGGCTAGGGAATCTAGCCCAAGTGTCCACAAACTTCTACTTTGACTCTTTATCTTCCATGGAGGTTACCAATCCTTCCCAATTCTACCTAAGATGCTCAATGACATGTGTTATGACTTACCAACTCACCCAAGAGTGTTCACATTCCCATTAATTCGAATTTGCAAAAGAGAGATACCATGTATTATGAAAAATCAAGCTAGTGTGGGTCCCACCACCTCCATATGTCTCCAAAACCACTTGCCACTTAGAATTTATCTTGAATTTATTTATTCACCATATTTATTAAATGCTTGAACCCCTCTAATGTCTAAATATCATTTATTAGCTTCCTTATTACCATCCCACATGTGCCCATCCAACCTAGGAAACTAGTAGGATTGATGGGATTGTATTACTATGCACTTATTTGAATGGGGACATTACAAGTGCACTAACATTTGGAGTAAGTGGGATTGAGCCCTCATGTTTGATGTGCGGAAAAAAATTGAGAAGTCCACATTGTCTTAAGGAATTTAAAGTCAATGGGTCCCCCATTGTTGTTCTATCCATGGCCTCATGCTCTCTTTCTCTCCAAGTGAGCACCATACCTGCATTGCATCCATTATTTTTTCATTAGTTTGTAGTTTTTTAAACCATTTTGTGCCACCCATGGGTATCTATTTAATACAATCATGCGTACCCGCGAGTTGAGTTCATTCCAACCCGCAGTTATTTCACATACCCACGAATTCAATAGAGCCTGCCCATGGGTACGCAAAACTAAAATTTTTAAACAAAAATAAAGCTTCAAAACTCCAATAAAAAACTTACCAAAACTATTAACTATGCAAAGCACATGGATATTTGTTACCTCCAAGCGACGGATCCCTAAATAGTCCTCCAGATCGATCGTATGCAACGAAAAAAAGTTGTAGGTTTTTCCTCTTCTCCAAGGGTAAAATGGTAAATGTGGGTTCATTTTTTGTTTTGTTTCTATTCATAGTAAAAATATTTTGATTTTTTACACACTTTATATAGTTCCTAACCCCTTTTTATTATGTTTCTTAATCTAAAATGACTAATTCAGTTATTTTGACTAGGTGAAGGTACAAGTAGGCATTCTTTCACAAATATGTTCACACCGGTGTTATATAAAAGGTTTGATTTCTTATGGAATTTCGATTAGATCGTTTCATTGCATCTATGCCTTGTCATTTTTATGCCCTAGTATATCCCTTTTTCACCATGGACTATGATTTTTAACCCCCATTTTTACCCTCCATTGTCGTTGTTCTTCCATGGTTAGGACCTTCCTTAACATGGGTCACCCTAGCTAGGAAAATATGTCATATTGGTTCCCCATGTCGTTGTTTTCCACTTTTGGGACTTGTTAATGTATCATACATCTTTTTGTTAAACATTTATATCAAGTCCCCATCCCTATTGAGTTATTTTATGCTCTTGTTAGACTCCTTAAAATTAACAAGATTTCCGAGTATACTTGTCTTATTTAGATTCGTTAAAGGACTTGAATAGACATCCACTTAGATATAAGTTTACCCCTTTTCTGGATCTTAGTGAATTATTTATGAAAATAGTTATACTCTAGTTCTTTTTTACTAGAAGAGTTCTTTCTCGTGTACTTTCATACTTTTTTGGGCGAGGAGACTAACTTTAAAAAAAATTCCTTATGGAGTTCTCGTTTAAATTTTTCAAATTCAAATATAAAAACACTAGTGAGAAAATACCAACTCGGGCTCGATATTAAAATCCACACGTAGGTGTATGGAGTTCGTGTTTAAGTTTTTAAGACTCCTTAAAAATGAAAAAACTGATGAGCACGAACAGATCCGTGATCGATATTAAAATCCAAGGATCAATAACTTATCGAGTATTGGTCTATCTCTTATTCAAACACATTAAATAATGAAGAAAGTATTGAGTTTCCCTCCCATGGACTCATTAAATTACATATGGTTGGACCATCAAGCATTCTTCTCACTCTTCTTCGAGCTTGTTCAAAATGAAGAATGTTTTATAAGTTTAATTTCTTGGACTCGTTAAAATTTAACAAGAAAGACACTATCGAGCTTCCTTTTAATATTTTCATGCTCATTTAAAACAATGAAAATACACCTTAAAAAGAGAAGGGAAAAGAAAGTCTCATTCATTTCATTCATCATACGACAACAAGTCTACTCCATCCTTCAACATAGCACTTATGTTGAGTCAATGGGTCTTAGTTTTGGATTTAGGATTTAACCTGATTCCAGAGTTGTTTACTCCTCCGATTGGTTACTCTTCCGATCATATGGAGAGTTTGTTATGTCTCCTACATAGCTATATTATATCATGTTTCATGTCTATCCACGCTGCCTAAATCACTTTCCTATAGTGCTCAATGTTCAAGGATTACCCCTGTGTAGGCCAATCTGCAGTTTATCTTGACTCCTCATGTCGGCCATCCCTTATGTCAGTACATCTGTTTTGTTTCAACTCAATATTGAAGTCTTTATCGAGTGATATGATGAAGGATACCTTAATTCCTTCCTGAATCTCACGGGTCTCTTCCTATCGACATCAACACATTTGGCTCTAGGAAGTAGACTTAGAGTTCCCAGATATTACCTTGAGATTTGTAGTCATTAGTGGAAAATCCTCTCGTTGTTGAGTTATGGGAATACATCAATGTCTCTTACTCGACAGATTCTTCAAGTGTTCGAATTCAAGACCTCTTATTCACACTTGTCAGAATGTACTCAGTACCTTGGACCCCATTTTCATTATTGGTAGGTGTCCTCGCATTTGTTAACGGTTTCCATCATTGAATGGTAATCAAATGAAATCCTCCATGTTTGACTTCAAATCCTGTATTCACATGGTTTAGGGTTTATAATTTTCTCTATGGTTTGTTTGAATACCTTGGGCCTATGATAAAATTCCTTTGTTTGTTTCCCAATTTGCGCAAGACTGAGCCCTACTTTCACCGACTCCTCATGAGACATAGATCCAATTTTTTGTTATGGATATGATCTCCTTTTGACATGGATCCACGCTTGTATTTCAGTGCCCATGCTATATACATCTTTTTGTTATGTATTGGAGATCATGTTCTATCATTCTCAACATCTCATTGTATCAGGATTGTACTTGCATGCTAATGTGAAGAACCTGCAACAATTAATTAATGAAAATACACAAGATAGCAGAAATAACAAAACTCATAATCACTTTTATTGATCAAAGGCCACTTCGAGGGGGAAACCTCCTTTGAGAAAGCTCAATACAAATAACTTCACGATGCCTTCATTGGTCTCAACACAAACTTATACACTAAGTCTAGGAGCCAATACCATGGGTCGATTCCATGTGTCAATACAAACCATGGGCCAATACAAACTATGGATCAACAATTACTACGGGATGACTTACAAAGCATATGCATCCAACAACAATAAGACAAACTATGGATCAACAAATACTATGGGACGACTTACAAGGTATATGCGTCCAACAACAATATACTAACAAAGTAAATAGAAAGGTTGACATGGGTTCCTAACATCCCCTCTCCCTTAGAAAAAGCTTTGTCCTCAAAGCTTTAGATGTGGAAATTGATGCAGAATCTAAAGGAGTGGTTCCCCTATAGCATCCTCGGGTTGCATTCTGGACCAATAACACCTTTTGAGTTGCAGGGAGGGTTTCTTGGAAGGATGCAGACGAATAAGAACCATATCAGCTGCGTGAAAAGTGCGCTCAGAACGGTGTTGATCGGCTTGTTGTTTAAGTCGAATTATTGCCATGTGAAGATTGTCCTGTGGAATGAGAAGAATCTGATCACGGTGTCGAAGAACCGAGTCAATTTCCTGAACTGGGGAGCTGCTGAGGGTGTATGGAAGAAGAACTAGAGGTGCATGTCCATATATTGCTTCATATGGTGTCCTTTTAGATGTGGTATTGTACCACTGGAGTGCTTCTAGGAAATCCATAGAAATAGTTGTCCAAATCTCTGTAGGGATGGGCAAGGGTTCGAGCAGTCCCGAAAGGAGTGTCGTTTCACCCTTGTTGACCTGGAAAGTATCACAGTCAGCCACCATCTGTTGAATTTTCATGTTCATGTTAATTTTTTAGCTTTAATTCAATATACTCTAGGATCTTTACTAAGAGAATAACATGTACAGTATATCAATACATATTAATCATAGCAAGCATGTCAATTATCACAAGAAGCAAAACATAAGAGACAATAGACACACAGAGTTTCCGTGGGGAAAAACCTAAGGTGAAAAACCCCACAACTTCCTCAGAGATAGATAGAGCAATAGTACAACCAAAGTACACAGAGATAGACTCCTCTTAGCAGATGATCCTCCTCCTCACATGTGTGCCACTTTTCGAGTGATGGAACAGTGAGTTCTGAAGTGATCCAAATAGATATCGAGAGATCTCTATTTATACTTTTCTTGACTGCCCAATAAACTTATGGGGCCGACTTTTCTATCTTAGCACAATAAACTCATATTACATTAATCGAGGCTGACCCCTTACAAGGTGGTCTAATAACCCATCAGCAAGTTAACACGCTTGCAACACTTGTCAATACAAATGACGACACTTCCATATAGAGGAATAATACATCTCTATAGGAGTACAATAAATATATAAATGAAATACATTCCGATGTTACATATACATCAACACTCCCTCTTAACTAGGAAGGTATTTCTCGACACAGATCTGCTCTCACAAGTCTTCTTCTCTGGATCATCTTCATCGATGCATCGTCCTCGAATCATCATCATCGTCACTGCTACTGCTATCTCAAAAAATCTCTGAATCTACTCGGCATAGGAAGTTCTACAGAGATAGTCCTTTTTCATACTAGATGTAGGCCCACCACCTGTAAGTCTTCATCATCACTGGCCATACTATGGAATCCTCAGGACTTATTACGTGCATCACAAAACCTCGAAAGAGCATCCTAGGATGTTACGTGTACACAACTCCGACCTGTCGGATCTCCCAGGGCACAAATTACATGTGACTGTCATAAAACCTTAAAAGAGTCTCTTGACTAGCAAGAACCCTAAAGAGCATCTAAGGCCTTTTTCATCCTGTCCAGATCTCCAGGACTTATTACATGTGACCCCCACTACAAAAACTCACAAGAGCATCCCAGGATGTTATGGGTACACAACTCTGACCTGTAGGATCTCCCAGGGCACAAATTACACGTGGTCACCAAAAAACCTCGCAAGAGCATCCCAGGATGTTACGGGTACACAACTACGACCTGAAGGATCTCCCAGGGCACAAATTACATGTGGTCATGGCAAAACCTCGAAAGAGCATCCCAGGATGTTATGGGTACACAACTCCGACCTGAAGGATCTCCCAGGGCGCTATTATATTCCATAGGAAAAAACCTCGAAAGAGCATCCTAGGATGTTATGGGTACACAACTCTGACCTGAAGGATCTCCCAGGGCACTATTATATGTCCTCCCATAGCAATTTCTCAAAAGAGCATCCCAAGTTGTTCCGGGTACACAACTCCGACCTTTAGGATCTCCCAGACATGCTCATCTACACAACCTGTTCCACGGCCACAGAGTATCATCCTGATACTCACCATACATCATCCTGATGTACACATGATCATCTTGATCATCATCACTGCATCGTCCTAATGCATGTCATCTGGAGCAACATCCTAAAGCTCGTCAACCATGATCATCCTGATCATACAATGCATCTACCTAATGCATACCAAGTATCTACCTGATACATATCATCATACATGATCCTCCTAATCATACAATGTATCCTCCTGATACATACATAGGTGCATGATCCACCTGATCACACAATGTATCTACCTTATACATATCAACATACATGATCTACCTGACCATACAAAGTATCCACCTGATACATATATAGATACATGGTCCAAGCATCCAACATGATGCATATACAAAGTACATACAAATGATCAAATGATCATATCCAACATCCAACATGATGCATACACACATAAATGATCCTACTGATCATATCCAGCATCCAACATGATGTATACATACATAAATGATCCAACTGATCATATCCAGCATCCAACATGATGCATACATACATAAATGATCCAACTGATCATATCCAGCATCCAACATGGTGCATACAGAGCAGAAACTAGAACATCATCATGATGCTCATCATCCAGCACTTACATCCACAGCCATGTGAAGGATCCTCCTTCCAACATGCTTGGAATGGCTTCGGAAAATGTCTCCATCACTTCTTCCTCAAAGTGTCGTCGATCTGAAGAACACCTAGCCTCTCTCTGAAGTAATCAAACTTCACTCTGGATAGTGGCTTTGTTATCACATCTGCAATTTGCTCATCCGTCACAACATATAGAAGCTTCATTGCTCCTCTCTGCACCATATCCCTGATATAATGGTATTTGATCTCTATGTGTTTCAACCTGTCATGGAACATGGGGTTCTCAGAAAGCTTCACACAACTCTAGTTGTCACAAAAGATACCATTAGCCTCCAGTGGTAGATCAAATAACTCAGACAGTAGCTTCTATATCCATACTGCCTCACAACTAGCCGAACAGGCTGCAACATACTCTGCCTCGGCTGTACGCAGGACTACTTCCTGCTAAACCAAGAGATCACACATGATCCCATACTGAAGCAGCACCCAGAAGTGCTCTTCCTATCTGCAGCACTGCCTGCCCAATGTGAATCAACATAACCCTATAGGTTAAATTTTTTATTCGCATCATACTTGATCCCATAGTCAATTGTACCCTTTAGGTACCTCAGAATATGCTTTACAGCAACCAGGTGAACACCTTTGGGATCCGTCAGGAACTAGCTCATTGTGTTCACTGCAAAGCAAATATCTGGTCTCATGTTCTTCAAGTACATCAAGGGCCCAATCATCTGATGATACACAGTGACATCAACCGGCTCAAATGAGGCATCACACAGAAGCTTTAGGTTCAATGCCATAGGTGTGGCCATGTCCTTGCAGTCCATCATCCCGAACCTCTTCAGGATCTCTAATGCATACTTGCCTTGTCCAAGGAAGATTCCATATGCACTCTACCACACCTCCATACCTAGAAAGTAGTGCATCATCCCCAAGTCCTTCATCTCGAACTCGGTAGCAAGCTTCCTCTTTGTATCGGTAATCAATCTATCATCTCCTGTTACAAACATGTCATCCACATATAGAAGTAGTATCACTGGATTGCCTTCCTCAACCTTGTAGTAAAGGTTGGAATCCGCTTTACTCTTGGTAAATCCCAAACTAGATAGGAAACTGTCCATCCTACCATACCAAGTTCTAGGAGCTTGTTTTAAGCCATACAAGGATTTCTTCAATCTGCACACATATGACTCCCTGTCATGTGTTTCAAAACTGAGTGGTTGTTCCACATACACTTCCTCTTCAACTACACCATTCAAGAAAGCAGTCTTGACATCCATTTGGTGTATCTTCCATTTCATCACTGCAGCCAGAGAAAGTACTGATCTGATGGAAGTGTACCTGGCTACAGGAGAAAAAGTTTCTTCATAATCTATTCCCTCTTTCTAAGAGAAGCCACGAGCTACGAATCTTGCCTTGTATTTTTCTATTCTGCCATCTGCAGCATGCTTGATTTTGTAAATCCATTTGGAAGTCACAACAGACTTCCCTTCAGGTCTTGGGACAACATCCCAAATATCATTCTTCATTATTGATTGGTATTCCTCAACCATGGAATCCTTCCATTCTTTCTTTTCCACTACTTCTTCATAATTAGAAGGTTTTCTTTGTTCATGATATCACAGAGTAAAGCAACATAGCTGGTATGTGATCTTGTTCTCTTCTTTTCTCTGTGTTCTTCTTCTGGAATGCCATATCTTTCTGCATCTTGAATGAGCTCTCTAGCCCATGCAGTTTTCCTCTTGTGAGAGTCCTTCTCACGAGGTGGATCTACAGGTTCTTGCGGATCTTCAATTTCACGATCAACATTTGGAATTGCTTCAGTCATGGTAGTGTCTTGAAATCTAGTTTTCTTAGGTTCTTCATAATCTTCAACAAGTGTCTTCCTTGATTTGATGAATGCTGAGTTTTCATCAAATGTTACATCCCTGTTGACATCAATCTTCTTGAACCCTGAAAAGTATATTTTGTAATCCTTCGATCTTTCACTGTAACCCACAAAGATACCCTTCTTTCCTGAAGGATCCAGCTTGGTCCTCTTTTCCTTTGGGACATGTGTATATACTGGACAACCAAATATTCTGAGATGGCTGACCTCATTTTTCTTACCAGAGAAGACCTCTTCTGGTGTCTTGTTTTCCAATATCTTGTGGGGTGTTCTGTTATGCACATATACAATTTTCCTAGCTGCTTCTGCCCATAGATGCATAGGTAGATCCTGGTCATGCAGCATTGCCCGTGCTGCTTCCATGATTGTTCTATTCTTTCTTTCTACAACTCCATTTTGTTATGGATTGTAAGGAGCAGTCAACTCCCTCTTAATCCCTGAATCCCTGCATAGCTTCTTGAAGTCACCTAAAGTGAATTCTCCACCATTGTTGGATCTGAAAGTCTTGATTCTCTTATCAGTTTGGTTCTCCATCAAGGTTTTGAATTCCTTGAACTTATCAAATACTTCATCTTTTTTCTTCAAGAAGTAAACCCAAGTCTTCCTGGAGAATTCATCAATGAAAGAGACATAGTAAACATACCCACTCAGAGAACTGGATGACATCGGACCGCATACATCAAAGTGGATGATTTCCAAGATACTTTTAGCCTTGCTTTCACTTCTTGGAAATGCCTTCTTTATGTTCTTTCCTTTTGCACATCCTTTGCAAACACCTTCATGCTTGGTCTTGATTTCAGGAAGACCTTCTACAGCTTTACTTGCAATTGGTAATGCTCGGTAGTGCATATGTGCAAGTCTTCTATGCCAAAGTTCACTTGGCTCCATGGAATCATGCACCATGGCATGTTCAGGTTGTCCCTTCAATTTATACAAACCTCCCTTTTGCTCTCCAATCACCACTACATCATCTATGGTATTTCCCTTTGGCCACATTAGGACTTGTCCATCCACAAATGCAACCCTCATACCTTTTGCATCCAATGCAGATATGGAGAGAAGGTTTTTCTTGAGCCTAGGCACATAAAGCACTTCTTTCATCTTCAAAGACTTTCCAGAATCTAGGTTGTAGGAGGCTTCACCACTTCCTTTGATGGGGTATTGATAGTCATCCCCAAGTTTCACTTTATGGGGTGATTCATGTTCAGATAGATTTACAAAAGCATCTTTAAACCCAGTCATGTGTTTGGAAGCCCCACTGTCAATAAGCCAATCATTACAACCATGAGAAATAGTACCTGTGAGAGCAGAGATTAGAACATACTCTTCTTCACTTGATGAATCATCTTCACTTTCTTCTCTAGCCTTCTTCTTTGGAGGTTCATCATCCTCAGCAACATGAGCATGGTACCTTCTTTTGCTTCCCTTCTTCTTCTTGTTGAAGTTTTTGTTGTTGTTGTTGTCCCTTTTGTTCTTGGGACATTCTGAAGCAAAGTGACCCTTCTCATTGCATGCGAAGCACCTTAGATCCTTCTTATTCTTTTGGTGATAGTGAGTGGATCTCTTCTGCTGAGAGTGCTCCATTTTAGGCTTGCTTCTTTTTGTGTGAGTTGTGAGAGCTTGATCTTCACTTCCCATCTTTTCTTCTCTTGCTACAAGCCTTGCTTCTTCTTGATAGCATTCCTCCCACAATTTACTGAAGGAGATTAACTTCCTTCTTGCACAAATCCCTTGAATAAAGGAATCCCATGACCTAGGTAGGCCATTCAGAGTGGTCATCACAATTTCTCCATTCTCCACCATTTCATCTACAGCTTCAAGTTTTTCCTTGATCTGAGAGACTTTGGATAAATAAGATTGAATGGTTTCTCCATTCAACATCTTGACCCCTTTCAATTGATTCCGCATAGTCATCTTCTGATTTATGTTCTTCCTTTCAAATAGCTTGGTCAGGGAGTCAAAGATAGCCTTGGGTGTCTTTAGAGATGACACATGTGGAATGAGATGGTCTTTGATAGAACCAGCAATGATTCTCTTTGCCTTGACCAAGCTCTTCTTATGCAATATCTTAGCCTCTTCATCCTCTGGGATAGCGACCTCTTCTTTTATGTATGAGTCCAACTCATTCTCTTCCAGGATTAACCCAATCCTATACTTCCAGGATCGGAAGTTATCATCCCCTTCAAGCTTATCCTCAAGCTTGGTGTGGTGAGACATCTTAAAGAGTAATTCAAATGGAAATAGAGAAGATTTAGGTCTTACCACTTGATTTGTTGAAAACTGGATCTGGTCCCGGATTAGGTTTTGTCAGAGAAAACCCAAAAATTCAAAATGTGAATTTCAACTTTTTGAAAGGATAGAAAGATGTGCCTTGATGAGCTGATCAGCCTGGTATACTCAGAATTTGAGTTCTACAAAGTTTCACCCTTCATAAATGCCTTTGAGTCTTTCTGGATTCACTAACGAGGACCCTGAATTAGGGTTTGAGTTTCCTGAAGTTCTACCCAGCCAAAAATCTCGATCCAAAGCTCTAAACTTTGATTTTTCCAAGTAGCTTCCAGCTGTGTCTTCAGATTCCAGAAATTCCTAGTTTTTAGGAAACCCTAATTTTTAGGGCCAAAACTGAAAGTGCTCAGAATTAAATTATGATTGGACAGATAGATTCTCCTTAATGAGTAGAGTCAATATACTATACTGCTTTTCCAAAAACTGTGGAGAGAAACCCAATAAACAAGAAACCCTGGTTTCTGCCACTGCACAATGTCTTCTTCTCAGGTTAGCTCTGATACCATGTTACTTTTTTAGCATTAATTCAATATACTCTAGGATCTTTAGTGAGAGAATAACATGTATAGTATATCAATGCATATTAATCATAGCAAGCATGTCAATCATCACAAGAAGCAAAACATAAGAGACAATAGACACACAGAGTTTCCATGGGGAAAACCCTAAGGTGAAAAACCCCACAACTTCCTCAGAGATAGATAGAGAAATAGTACAACCAAAGTACACAGAGATAGACTCCTCTTAGCAACTGATCCTCCTCCTCACATGTGCGCCACTTTCCAAGTGATGGAAGAGTGAGTTCTCAAGTGATCCAAATAGAAATTGGGGGATCTCTATTTATACTTGTCCTGACTGCCCAATAAACTTATGGGGCTGACTTGTCTAGCTTAGCACAATAACCTCATATTACATTAATCCGGGCCGACCCCTTACAAGGTGGTCTAATAACCCATCAGCAAGTTAACACACTTGCGACACTTGTCAATACAAATGACGACACTTCCGTATAGAGGAATAATACATCTCTATAGGAGTACAATAAATATATAAATGAAATACATTCCGAAGTTACATATACATCAACAGTTCAATCCCTGCCAAAAGTATTTACATTGTTCCCGGTTATACATTTTTAGGAACCCAGAGTGCCCTGCTGATGAAGAAGCATGGAGTTCATAGAAGAGATGCCCTGTTGAACATATTGCAACCAATTTGGAACAAGTAGAGAAATAACTGTAAGAGAAACTGGGTCATCAAATATGCGAGAAAGAGCATCTACCACCATATTGTCCTTACCCTTCTTGTAAGTGATCGCATAGGCATAACCCATGAGCTGGATAACCCATTTCAAGTGTGCTAGGGAGGAGACCCATTGGTCCAAGAAATTATCCAGACTCTGGAGATCAGTCTTGATGCATAAATAATTCCCTAATAGGTTTGGCTGCCACTTCTGTACTGCATGCAAAATAGCCAGCATTTCCTGTTGAGATGTAGATGTGGCTAAATTCTTACCGGAAAGATCTCTTGAAGGAGACAAGCCCATTGGTTCAGCAAGGACACCTGCATACCTATCCAAGGAAGTAAGGGAGACCGTTGATGGGTGCATCTGAATGGAATGGAGTTGAGCGATGACACCATGTGAATTCTTCTGAAGGATCTTTTCCAGGCGATGTGAACTAATGATGCGGAGAGACCCTTGTTGTAAGCCCTTAAATTTTTGTTGTTTCCCATTGATTGAAAACTGCATCCAAAGTTCAGCAAAATCCCGTAAGATGGGGCCAAGTGTGCGTAACCATTGAACGCCCAAAACCACATCACATCCACCTAGGGACAAGGCAAACATGTCAGAGTGCAGGTTATAATATTCCAGAGAGATACACACATTGTGACACTTCCCCTTACAAGGTAAGGTTCCCCATTGGAAACCATGACTTCAAAGTTGGAGCAAGGATAGAAAAAACAATCAGCATGTTTGGCGATCCGAGGGTCAATGAAGTTATGAGTGCTACCAAAATCAATGAGTATTGTAAGAGGAAGATTCTTGAAGTAACCCCTGACCCGCATTGTTTGGGGGGTGGTGACGCCGGATAAAGCATGGAGAGATATGTCTGATTGTTCATCCCGAGATGGGGGGTCAATAGGAGGCTCCTGAATGTCGACCTGATCATCCATTGTATCTGGAGCTTCTTCACCAATTTGCAGAGGCAGGCGCAGAATCCATATCCAAGAGATAGAGCTTTTGTTGAACACATCTATGTCCCCGAGTGAATTTCTCATCACAATTATAACAAAGCCCTTTTTCTCTACCTGCATCTCTGTTTCAGACAAATGCTTGATAGGAGTTAGTTGAAGAGTTGGAAAGATGGGAGGTCGTTGAGAACCCATATTTCGGAAGGGAACAAAAGTGGGTTTGGAGCGCTGTTGGGCTGCAATCTTGTCTTCTTCCAACTTAGCCAACCCTGGGACTTCCATCATTGTGTTGGGACACAACATTTTAACCTTTGACCAGATTTCATCCTTAAGACCACTGATAAAACAACTCCTGTAGAATTCATCAGACAATCCTTCTATGTGATTGGCGAGTTTCTCAAATTTTGTCTGATACTCTCTCACAGTGCCACTTTGACGAAGTTTAGTGAGTGCTCTAGTGAAGTCATCAAAAGCACTAGGACCAAATCATTGCAAAAGGAGTTGGCAAAAATCAATCCATTTTGGCTCGTCATGAGCCTTGATGTACCAACGGTACCATTGAAGGGCTTCCTGTTCCAAATGAAAGGATGCAAGTGGAACTTTTTGGACATCAAAAGTATTATGCAGACTGAAATACCATTTTACATGGTAGATCCATCCAGTCGGATCAATACCATTGAAGCAAGGAAATTCAAGCTTCGGACCATGGAAATTGATGGAAGAAGAGAACCCATTGGTTGCAGAAGATTCTTGTTGTCATTTATTGTTCATGGCTGAATGCTGAAGATGGAGGCTGAGAAATTTTTCATCCAGATCTTAGAGTTTGGTTTGGATGGCTGCAAGTACTTCCTCCATGGTTTTTGCTCCTGCGCGGGTGACAACCATAACCAGGAGTTTTTTTTTTTTTTTGGTTGAGTGGGTAGAAAAACAGAAACTGTTTCAGTAAAGGAAAATTTGGATTTGGGAAAAAATTGGAAGGGTAATTTGGGTTTGACTAGGTTTTGGACATTATCAAATGGACAAGGAAACAGAAAATGAGGATTTCAGAAGCGGGGTGAAAGAATGAGAAAATTTGGCAAAGAGGGACAAAGAAGCATAATTAGGAAAGGAACTCTGTGGTAAAATTTGAAGGCAATTGGGTGAAATCCAAAGAACTTACAACAAACCCTAAAAGTAGAAAAATGTGGGATTTCGGACTTTGAGAAGTGGAATTTGGGATAGGGTCCTCGTGAATAAGATATGCAAAATGGGATTACAGGGGTGTCAGGTAAGTTTCAAGGAAAACAGAGTGAAAACAAGGGAGACATGGCCAAAAAACATAATTTTATCAGCAACGATGCAGAAGGGATCTGAAACGGATAGATCTGCAACGGTACGGAAGTGATAGGAAACAGAGGGATCTGAAACGGCATCGAATGGATCGAAAATGGATGGATTTGAAATAGATCTGAAACAAATGGATCTGGAATGGCTTTCAGAATGGATCTGAAATGGCTGGATCTAAAATGGCGCGGAAGTGATCGATAAGAGTTTTGTTGAAAATAGATATGGACCCCAGGTATGTGGTGCTTCCTAACAGTTCAGGGGTTTCACTCGGCCACCAATGTTGTCTGATGGTTTGCATATTGGGGCAGTACCCCTCACTCCATGGCTCAGGTAAAACTCATAACTGCTTTGCCACAAATGACGGCTCTTGGTTTACCTCACGGGTGGGAACTAGTCAATCAGGTAGGGGTCGTTGCCCTTTTCGTTGATAGGTCCTCTCAATGGGCCAGCTACTTTGGGGTTCTTGTGGTACTCCTCACAATTAGTTTTAGGTCATATTCCCAAGTACTTCCCACAGTTAAGCGAATAGGGATTATTCCCAGATCCGAACTTGCCACAGATGCAAAAAAAAAATTGGTAGAAATTCCACCCAATGAGCCTAAGAAAGTGCTCTGATACCAGATGTGAAGAACCTGCAACAATTAATTAATGAAAATACACAAGATAGCAGAAATAACAGAACTCAAAATCACTTTTATTGATCGCAGGACACTTTGAGGGGGCAACCTCCTTTGAGCAAGCTCAATACAAATAACTTCATGGTGCTTTCATTGGTCTCAACACAAACTTATATACTAAGTCTAGGCGCCAATACCATGGTCCAATACAAACCATGGGCCAATACAAATTATGGATCAACAATTACTATGGGACGACTCACAAAGCATATGCGTCCAACAACAATAAGACAAACTATGGATCAACAAATACTACGGGACGACTTACAAAGCATATGCGTCCAACAACAATATACTAAAAAAGTAAATAGAAGGGTTGACATGGGTTCCTAATAGCTGACCTTGTCTTGTTTTAGGTATTGTTTAAGACTTTGTTCCTATGGATCGCACGCTCCTCCACTTCATTGTTTTGTAATGCATTTCGGCCATCATTACCCTTATGACCTCATGCATTAGGGGGCATATGTTATTAGTCAGATTGAAACTTCTTCATCCGTGACCACACTGCATTATCGGTCACATAAAAGGACCTTATGGATTGAAGATCCCCATTGAATATAGATGCACTTGGTTTGAATATTTCAATATCCTCTTCAACTTAGATATTTTGTGAAGTAATTTTGAGACATAACTGCAACCCTAGTATCTGTCAACTCGCGGGTCACCCACAGGTTCTCCATTGACAACCCACGGTTTTTACCAAAAAGTTACACTCGCTAGTTGAATGGTATGATACTCGCAAGTTGTTGGCAATATGGAATATGGTTTTCATTGATGCCAAAAGGAGTTCAGTGATGACAAAGGAATAACCAAGGACATGATGGCAAGAGTGAACTCAGTGAAAGTCAAAGGATGGCATGTATGATGATGTGGCATGGTTAGTAGTGATGACATGGCATGTATCATGATGTGACATGTGTGATGAGGCTGTAAAAACACATGATGGTGTTTTGGAGTTACCAGGAAGTCATTATAGCAATCTTACATCATTTTGGAAAAATATGACAATTTGGTGAAAAACAAGAAAATGACTAAGTATTGGAAATTTAGTAAAAACTGTCTTCAGGAAATGCACGCCATAATTTATAGGAGAATATAAATTCCCTCAGCATAAGGGGGTCTTGTATATTGTTTTTTTTTCTACCTGACCATGTCTTCATTTTGTCCAGAACGTGCCTGAGGGAGAAGTTATCGACCTGCCAAAACAGGGGTTGAGCAAGCAAAAATGACTAAATCACCTCAGAAATATGCCCGCCCTAATTTATGGATTAGAGTAAATTCCCGCAGCACATGGGGGTCTTTTAGTATGTTTGATTGTCTATCTAACCATGGCCTTATTTCTCCTTGAACATGTCTGGAGACAAAGTTATGGATCTACCAAAAAGGGGTCTCAGAATAAGTTTTGGAGGAAGTCCTAAAATTGACTAAGTGTAAAATTCACAAGGTTGAAAAGGCGTTTTGAAATGCCCGCCCAAGCCTGTCTGAGTGATGATAAATTCATCAGAAAGTATAGAACATGTTCATTGATGAACTGAATATCCATCCAAGGAGACATTTTTCCTATGGGTGTTCACACATATGAAATATGAGTCTACCAAAATAGGAAGAAATGTGTTTTGATGTTCAAAAGAGGTTGAGAAACTGATTTGAAATGCCCACCAGAAGCTCAGGGTGTCTTAGTAAATTCTAAAGGTGACATGGTTTTGTTTCCGAGTGGACTCGCTATCCATCCATACCTTTAGTTTGCTTAGTGATAGTCAGATGACAAAGATATGAGTCTGCCAAAATGCCTCCTAGCACAGTAATGACTAGGGTTTGACAATTTTGTCTAAGTGTTGAAATTAAACAAGTTGGAAGGCTATTTTCAAATGCCTTCCAAAGAGTGTGTGTGTGTCAGTAAAATCCAAAGATGGCATGATCATGTTCTTTGATGAACTGGATATTCAACCATGAGATCAGATCCTCTCCTAGTGTTCACACGTGCAAGTTATTAACCTGCCAAAACCAAGAAAAATGTTGAGTTTGCATGTTGTTAGGAATAACAATATAAGAATTAAGTCATATGTTATAAAACATATGAAGTGATCGGTGGTTTAGAATCCCTTGCTAATTTTCACAACTATGAAGTTAACAAAGTTTTATGACGAGTAATACTTTATTAAGTTGCATGTTGTTGAGAATTAATATAAGAGTTAAGTGATATGTTATAAAACATAAAGAGGCACATCTTGTGAAAAGTCATGATGTTTTATAAAAGATAAGGACGTGATGTTAGTTAAATTCTTAATGAAGAAATATGACCTTCAAATTTTGGACAGGTTTTCTATATGTTAAAGCACGTGAGAGTAAAGAAATATTTAACCTTTTGTTTTTAGTAAAAAGTTAAATAAAAAGGATATAAGAGATGTAAATTGAAAATTAAAAAAAAAAAAAGAAAACTTGTTGCTGGAAAGAAATAAATAAATATTTAACCTTTTGTTGGAGTGAAGAGTTAAATAAAAATATATAAGAGATGTAAATTGAAAATTAAAAAAGGGGAAAACTTGTTGCTGGAAAGAAATAAGTGTTTAACCTTTTTGTTGGAAGTAAAAAGTTAAATAAAAAGATATAAGAGATAAAATTGAAAATTAAAAAAAGGGAGAAAACTTGTTGCTAAAAAAGAAATAAAAAAATATTTAACCTTTTTGTTGGAGTAAAAGGTTAAATAAAAAGATATAATTAAAAAGTGATTTTAAATGAAGAGTCGTGTTTTTAAAAGGGTCACATTGTTTTGAAGAGTTGTGTTATTTTCAAAGAATACACATGACTATTGGAGAGGTATATATATTGAGAAAACAAAGTTATTCGAAATGTGTGTCTCTTTTGTGGATGGATAATGAATATTTTAAGAAGCAGGAAGATGGCTCTGTAGTCAAGTTTGTTGAAGAAGATAGAAATAATGAAGATCCAGTATTAAAGAGGGTATCTATGGTTAAATAATGATGTTGATCTTAAGCAGTATAAAGATCAGAAAAACTGTGTCTGGGGAATGATGAAGATCTGAAGTAGAGCAAGAGTAAAACAGAAGACAAAGACCAACAAGAAACCAGTGAAGACTTTTGTAGCAGCTACAGTAAGAAGAGGTAGAGACCAGGGAGTGCACAATCAAGCAAAAGAAGAGAGCATATTAAAAGACAGAGACCAACAAAGTAAAAAGACAATGAAGATCCTTGTAGTTGCAAGGCAGAGACCAAGTCAAATAGAAAGAGACAGAAGTTGAAGAAGACCAAAGAAGTATTAATAATATCAAGCAAGGGAGGTAGGGTGGTGCTAGGGCAGGCTACATGCCTGCAAGGGGGGTCTTGGCCTCCTTCCAGTAGTGGCTGGAAAATCAGGGTATGGTGTATCCTTGTCTGTAGGTGCAGGTAGAAACTAGGGTGTGGGTGCATCCTTCAGTGGTGGCTGAGAAACTTGGGGATTGGTGTTTCCAACAAGTTGTAGCTTGCAAAACTTATTGTAAACATAATTTTGTAGTATAGAAAGTGTTGGTGGTTTACCCAATTGGGGTTCCACGATAAATTCTATGTTTTTGTGTATCTTGTTGATTCCATGTTTTGATTAAAGTTTAATAAGTGGTTAAAAGGTTAAAAGTTAACAATACTGATTCACCCCCCCCCCTCTCAGTATTGATCAATATTCCATCAATTGGTATCAGAGCCAGGATTCTCCACTAACAGTTTAGCCACTGGAAGAAAGATCCTATTAAAAACCACTATGGATCAACAAGAAGAGATTTACACAAAAAATGGATCTCCAATATTTGGAAAAGAAGAATACAAATTTTGGAGCACAACAATGAAAAGTTATCTGTAGTCATTATGACTTGATGTATGGGATGCAGTGATCTCTGAATATATACCACCAAAGAGAATAAGGACTCCAGCTCAAAAGAAATCCAAGAAAAATAATGAAAATGCAATGGAGGTCATTTTTGATGGAATACCTCAATCCATCAAAAGGAAGATTGGACCATGTATTTCAGCCAAGGAACTTTGGAATAAATTGGAAAAACTTTATTCAAATGAAGAGATAGCACAAACAAGCCTTGCTATTTGTGAGTCTGATAGTGAAGACACAAATGAAGATGAAGAAAATCTATTTATAGGAACAATAACTCAAACTTCAGAAGATGCTTCAGATGAGGAAAGTGAGGTGAACCTAGAAGCAGAACTCATAAGTACCCTTGACGAATTAAGAAAAAGCAAGAAGAAGAACAAGTCTTTGCAAGAAAAAATTTCAAAGTATCAAGAAGAAGAAAAGTCAAATGAAGAGGAGGTCAAGACTCTCTGAGAAGAGTTGCACAATTCAAGACAACAAGTGTTGGCTAGCATGGAAGAAGCTGAGAGCTTGAAACAAGAAGTTGCTAACTTCAAAAAGGAAATAAAGAAGCTAGAAGACCAGTAGATCATTAATGAAAAAAACAAAGAAGAAGTGCAAAAATCTAGAAGACTTGAAGAAGAAGTTACTTTGCTTAGAAAAAGGCTTAATGAAGAATCTATTAAAACCAAGTTTGAAAATAGCTCAAAGACTTTGGATGACATTTTGAGTAGCCATAGACCATCAAAAGATAAAGCTGGTTTAGGGTATGACAATGAAAGGAAGCCTGAATGTTCCTCTTTCAAAAACCAAAGAAGAGATAATATAAGTCATGCTGCTACACTAAAGAGTACATCTATGAAGAAAGAAAGTCAGATGTCTGCCCCCTCCTCTCATAACAAAGACAAAACTAATGTGATGCCTAAAAGACCAATGACAACTAGGGTCCAACAAATCTTTTTGGTTCAATGCTACACATGTCATAATTTTGGACATATGGCTAGAGAATGTAAGCTAAGGAAGACTTCTTCAATGAAAATCCAAGAACAAAGGAAGGAATGGAAGAGGATGGAAGCCATGAACCAGAAATCTCAAAGATCTCTCAAAACTGAAGGTAGTTTCTATGGCTATTGTCATTACTGTCACAAGTTTGGCCATAAAGCTATTGATTGCAGAATCAAGAAAAAGGATCTAAGTAAGAAATTCAAGAAGCAAACAAATCTAGTAAGTAGGGTACCTCATGGAAAGATGTGGAGAAAGAAGGAAGACTCCAAAAGTGAAGAAGAAACAAAGATATCAACCATCAAATAAATTTCCCAAGATGATGAGGAGCATAATAGTGCTGCAAATGAAAATAACATCCATCATGATGAAAGGAAAGATGAAAATATAAAAGAACACATCGATGGAAATGAAGATGGTGGTGGAACTAAAGATAAATGTTTGTTCTAAGACTCTCATGACCTAGAAGAAAAGTCTGAAATGAGCATAAGAAGGGATCATAAACTCGGGGGGAGTTTACATCAAAAATTGGAATTTATACTTAAAAATATCTTTAGTGAGAAGAGAAGAATGTTTTGAATTTATCATCAAAACAAGAAGAAGTGTAGAAGTGAAAAATTGGAATCAACTACCACAAGTGGATTTTATCTCAGTTTCTGAAGATGGAATGTGTTTGCAAAGAAGAGAAGCCCAGTGATAGGGGGAGTTCATAAACTCATCATCCAAGGATCTTATTCAAAAGAATCACTATAAGAAGGATGTTCATGGGATGATCAACACCAAGTCCAAATTTAATTGGAGGAGGAGAAGCAAAAGAAGGGCAGTTGTCCATCAGGGAACAATTGGAAATTTTATGTCAAGTTGGTTACAGCAAAAAGGCATAATAAGTTATCCTTTGTCATTGTTGTCAAAGGGGGAGGAGGTTTAGGTGTTGCCATCAATGCCAAAGGGGGATATTTTGGGCAATATGGAATATGGTTTTCATTAATGTCAAAAGGATTTCAATGATGACAAAGGAATAACCAAGGACAAGATGGCAAGAGTGAACTCAATGAAAGTCAAAGGATGGCATGTATGATGATGTGGCATGGTTGGTAGTGATGACATGGCATGTATGGTGATGTGGTATGTGTGATGTGGCCGGAAAAACACATGATGGTGTTCTGGAGTTACCAGGAAGTCATTATAGCAATCTGACATCATTTTGGAAAAATATGGCAATTTGATGAAAACCAAGAAAATGACTAAGTATTGGAAATTTAGTAAAAACTGTCTTCGGGAAATGCACGCCATAATTTATAGGAGAATATAAATGCCCTCACCATAGGGGGGTCTTTTATATTGTTGTTTTTTCTACCTAACCATGTCTTCATTTTGTCCAGAACGTGCCTGAGGGAGAAGTTATCGACCTGCCAAAACAGAGGTTTAGCAAGCAAAAATGACTAAATCAGCTCAGAAAGATGCCCGCCCTAATTTATGGGTTAGAGTACATTCCCGCAGCACATGGGGGTATTTTATTATGTTTTATTGTCTATCTAAGCATGGACTTAGTTCTCCTTGAACATGTCTGGAGACAAAGTTATGGATCTACCAAAAAAGGGTCTCAGAATAAGTTTTGGAGGAAGTCCTAAAATTGACTAAGTGTAAAATTCACAAGGTTGAAAAGGCATTTTGAAATGCCCGCCCAAGCCTGTCTGAGTGATGATAAATTCATCAGAAATTATAGAACATGTTCATTTATGAACTGGCTATCCATCCAAGGAGACAATTTTCCTATGGGTGTTCACACGTATGAAATATGAGTCTGCCAAAATAGGAAGAAATGTGTTTTGATGTTCAAAAGAGGTTGAGAAGCTGATTTGAAATGCCCACCAGAAGCTCAGGGTGTCTTAGTAAATTCTAAAGGTGACATGGTTTTATTTCCGAGTGGACTGGCTATCCAGTCATACCTTCAATTTGCTTAGTGATAGTCAGATGCCAAAGATATGAGTCTGCCAAAATGCCTCCTGGCACAGTAATGACTAGGGTTTGACAATTTTGTCTAAGTGTTGAAATTAAACAAGTTGGAAGGCTATTTTCAAATGCCTGCCAAAGAGTGTGTGTGTGTGTCAGTAAAATCCAAAGATGGCATGATCATGTTCTTTGATGAACTGGCTATTCAGCCATGAGATCAGATCCTCTCCTAGTGTTCACACGTGCAAGTTATTAACCTGCCAAAACCAAGAAAAATGTTGAGTTTGCATGTTGTTAAGAATAACAATATAAGAATTAAGTCATATGTTATAAAACATATGAAGTGATCGATGGTTTATAATCCCTTACTAAGTTTCACAACTATGAAGTCAATGAAGTTTTATGGCGAGTAATACTTTATTAAGTTGCATGTTGTTAAGAATAAATATAAGAATTAAGTGATATGTTATAAAACATAAAGAGGCACATCTTGTGAAAAGTCATGATGTTTTATAAAAGATAAGGACGTGATGTTAGTTAAATTCTTAATGAAGAGACATGACCTTCAAATTTTGGACAGGTTTTCTATATGTTAAATATATAATTAAAATATATGTTAAAGCACGTGAGAGTAAAGAAATATTTAACCTTTTTTTTGGAGTAAAAAGTTAAATAAAAATGATATAAGAGATGTAAATTGAAAATTAAAAAAAAAGGGGGAAAACTTGTTGCTGGAAAGAAATAAAGAAATATTTAACCTTTTGTTGGAGTGAAAAGTTAAATAAAAATATATAAGAGATGTAAATTGAAAATTAAAAAAGGGGAAAACTTGTTGCTGGAAAGAAATAAGTGTTTAACCTTTTTGTTGGAAGTAAAAAGTTACATAAAAAGATATAAGAGATAAAAATTGAAAATTAAAAAAAGGGGGAAAACTTGTTGCTGAAAAGAAATAAAGAAATATTTAACCTTTTTGTTGGAGTAAAAGGTTAAATAAAAAGATATAATTAAAAAGTGATTTTAAATGAAGAGTCGTGTTTTTAAAAGGGTCACATTGTTTTGAAGAGTTGTGTTATTTCCAAAGAATACACATGACTATTGGAGAGGTATATATATTGAGAAAACAAAGTCATTCAAAATGTGTACCTCTTTTATGGATGGATAATGAATATTTTTAAGAAGCAGGAAGATGGCTCTATAGTCGAGTTTGTTGAAGAAGACAGAAATAATGAAGACCCAGTATTAAAGAGGGTCTCTATGGTTAAATAATGATGTTGATCTGAAGTAATATAAAGATCAGAAAAACTGTGTCTGGGGAATGATGAAGATCTAAAGTAGAGCAAGAGTAAAATAGAAGACAGAGGCCAGCAAGAAACCAGTGAAGACTTTTGTAGCAGCTACAATAAGAAGAGGCAGAGACCAAGGAGTGCACAATCAAGCAGAAGAAGAGAGCAGAATAAAAGACAAAGACCAGCAAAGTAAAAAGACAGTGAAGATACTTGTAGTAGCAAGGCAGAGACCAAGTCAAGATAGAAAGAAACAGAAGTTGAAGAAGACCAAAGAAGTATTAATAATATCAAGCAAGGGAGGTAGGGTGGTGCTAAGGCAGGCTACATGCCTGCAAGGGGGGTCTTGGCCTCCTTCCAGTAGTGGCTGGAAAATCAGGGTATTGGCGTATCCTTGTCTGTAGGTGCATGCATAAACTAGGGTGTGGGTGCATCCTTCAGTGGTGGCTGAGAAACTTGGGGATTGGTATCTCCAACAAGTTGTGGCTTACAAAACTTATTGTAAACATAATTTTGCAGTATAGAAAGTGTTGGTGGTTTACCCAATTAGGGTTCCACGATAAATTCTGTGTTTTTGTGTATCCTGTTGATTCCATGTTTTGATTAAAGTTTAATAAGTGTTAAAAGGTAAAAATTTAACAATACTGATTCACCCCCCTGTCACGTCCCCTCCCATCCAACAAGCTAGATGGAGAGGATCGTGACGGTTGAACCGGGCATCCAGCCCCATATATTGAAATCAAACATTCAAATTGAAGAATAAAAATGCATACACATTCACATAATACATAAGAGAGATATGAAGATGCATAATTATCAGAAATCACAGCGGAGTAATAAGAATTTCACATCCATCATACATTTAAGATGTTCATTAAATGATAATTGCCAATTTACACAAGAGAATACTTATCTCAATAAGGCAGTCCCACGCAACTGGCTATGCAACTGCAACGTTCCACCCAACCGTAGGCCAGTGTGCTCCTCAATCTTTCAGCACCACTGCCACCCCCGAGCTGGGCATGATCTCTACAAGGAACCAGGGAACAACAGACTCACACATAGCCAAACATACACCAAAATGAGCCAAGCCAATCTACAATTGGGTTTATCAGGCTGCTAGGAGATGGGAAGGAAAAATTGCTAAGCTAGTGAGCTCAACCACAGAGCTATGGGTACCCCTCCCAGATCTATTCAGCTTGGCACTCACAATGCCTACACACCCAACACCAGGAAGTATTCTCTTCACTGCCACATAGTCCCTCAAGCCATACCTTCCTTTCTAGTGCTCTCAGGGTGTGCATAGAAAAGTAGCCAGCCCTCTTGATCTTCTTGAGAGGATATTCCCTACACTAGGTTTATCAAGCTAATTCTGTCCACTACCATTCCAGTTTCTTGCTTACAGATTCAAGTCCAAAACATGATGCACTTAACAACAACCACAATTGCTGGGCATGAAGAAAGCGTTTTCCACAGTGGGATGCATGAGGTGGGGTTTCAGCTACTTAGAAAAACGTGGGAACCCACAAAAACGAAAATGGGAAGTTGGGAAATGACCCAGGATGCCAAATCCGTTTTTAGAAAAACGTCCCTGGACATTCAAGGGCAAAAACGACCTCCCTACAGCCCCCAAAACGTGGCCCCTTCACTCCCAGACTACTGCATATGCAAAAACGAACTCCCAGGCATGGGAAAATGCAAGATTTTTGCTGAAAAACGTGAAGAGAATGACCCAGATAGCTCCCCCTGCGTGAATGAGTGAAGACTGCCTATTCCCCATGGCTTTGGGCACCATTTCGTGGGTGGTTTCTTGCCCCACAAGCAAAAACACGATTTTCCAAGTTGATGGCTTGCCCATGCACGAAAATGGCTTGCCCATACTCTTTCATTCCCAAGGCATTAACTGCCTTAACCAATTTCTTGGAAGAATTAAATGATTGGGTACATGAGACAAAATGGGTAGTTGGTGGTTTATGGGTTTCCCCATTGACACATGGATTAATACCATTGGCTCAAGGGTTTGAATAGTTTCCCTCCCTTTTCCTTGTAGAACCATGCCCCTTCTCTTTTGTTGCATTGCATAGCTAGTTGTGGGTATTTTGCATTAAAATTCGTATTTACATGATGTCTTATATACATTGTGCCCATCTCGCACAAGAACCATAGGCATCTATTTTAATTGCCGATACATAAACGCTAAATCAATGGTGGGGCCTTGGCCTTGAGCTCCTCACCATGATTAAGTTACAATATTTACATCATTTACAAAGGGGGTCAAAATGGGGACGTGACACCCCCCCCTAGTATTGACCAATATTCCATCAATATTGTTTAAGACTTTGTTCCTGTGGCTCTCACGCCCTCCACTTCATTTTTTTGTAATGCATTTCGGCCATCATTACCCTTATGACCTCATGCATTAGGGGCCATATGTTATTAGTGAGATTGGAACTTCTCCGTCCGTGACCACACTGCATTGTCGGTCACATAAAAGGACCTTATGGATTGAAGATCCCCATTGAATATAGATGCACTTGGTTTGAATATTGCAATATCCTCTTCAGTTTATATATTTTGTGAAGTATTTTTGAGACATAACCGCAACCCTGGTATTTATCAACTCGCGGGTCACCCATAGGTTCTCCATTGACAACCCGCAGTTTTTACCAAAAAGTTACACTCGCTAGTTGAATGGTATGATACTCGCAGGTTACTCACAAGGTGTCAAGTATTATACGCGCGGGTACCTCTACAAATCACGAAAATATATTAAAAAATAGAATTAGAGATGGTTATGGTAGTTACCCTAACCACTATAACCTCCCTAACCATTTACCTTTCGAAACCTATCCTCTCATATTGCTATAAATACAAGGAGAAGGCCTTAAGGAAAGGGGGAGAACCATTTGTATAAAGAAATGTTGAAGAAATATCCATTGAAGGAAGAGGAGAAAGGAGCCCGGGATCAAGTTTCAACAATGGAGGTCACATATCATGTATAGCTTGTTTCCATTAATGTGAATAATGCAAGAGATTTTCTTTCCCGTAAAATAACTTGTCTACTTTGTGAATCTAGTTCATTTGAATCTATAATATCTTTTATATATGAGTTTCATGCTAGTTTATTCATGTTTATGTAGTCAAAATATTCTAGGAAGGTGTCTTGTTTATTGCAGGTTTCTCATTGGGGATTGTGGATCGGAGGAATAAAGCTTAAAGCTTGGATCAAACTTCGTATATCCAGGTATGTTCTTTTGGATTTAAACCCTAACTTGTCTTGATTAAAAGAATAATTTATGCTATGCTTGTTAATCAATTAGATTTTGTACCTTAATAGCAGTATGTTGATGATCTCTTTGAACTTCCCAATCATAGGTTGAATTACCGAACAACATTGAAGTCTGTACAAAGAGAGAATCTCGTGGCCTTGAAATCTGTTAAGCATACTTCCTCTGGACGCCACAAGATAATGAGTCCTCCTACATTACCCCGAGAATCAATTTCCATTATCTCACTGCCTCTCCATACTTTATTCCCTATCTCCTTCATCGCCTCAGCTCTACACTTGGTTTCTTGTAAAAATACATTAACTGGTTTCTCCATTCGAATCTTTGTTGTTGCTACAACATCCCCCCCTAGATTTTTTGAAAAATATTGGGTCCCCTCTTTCTGTTTTTGAGGAAAAGTATACCTAAGGATATCTGGACATCATAGTCTCTCCTTACTTAGTTGTTTCCCTGAAAATCGTCTTTACTTGCTTTACTTTTTGAGTTATGTCTTTTTTTGCCTAAGTAAAACTCAAGATTTTGGGTCGCAACGGCGGAAGCTCTAAGCTAACCTTGCCGCAACGGCGGAAGAGTTGGTCCAAACTTTCTGAAACCGCGTAATTAAAAAGACTAATTCAAGTCATGGTGGAAAACTTATCTTAAAACCTCCGAAAGGGCGAAACCTTTGATCAAGTGGATCCGCGACGAAACAGATTCACCAAGTTTCTCCGCAACAACAGGAGTTTTCATCTAACTCTTCCGCAAACATTGGAAACTTACCAATAAGTCATCTTTGCGGGAAGACTCATCTATCTTTCCCGAAATAGCGAAGGTCTTCAAGAAACTCTTCCGCACCGGTGGGTAGAGTGGCACTTTTTCGAAAGAACTCTGATAACTCTCCCGCAAATGCGAACAAACTCACTTAAGTTTGTCGATGCGTCGCAGCACACTTCCCCTTTTCGGAAACATTCGTGCAATTCCCCCGCAACGGCGGGCAAAACTTAGCTTTTCTTTCCGCAGGAGACAAAAACCTTGACCTAGTCTTTCTGATTTTTGGCGGTCATATTTATTAAGAAAAGGCCGATGTGACCCATCCGTATGCTGCCTTAATCCTGTTTTAATGACTTGCAACCACCCTAATAATGGTTCGCACGTACCATTTTTGTATATAGGGAATGAACCCCGTTAGAAGTCCCATTCTTTCTTGTCGCCCCAAAGCTCGCCTCCCGTTTCCATTTAAAGTCACGAAGCGCACGTTCCAGGCTTGCAGGTTCTACAACAAATGTTGGCACCCACATAACGTTCATCTCTTCACAGGTTAGTACCTTGGAAAACCTTATTATAATGTGTTCTTCCCGTTTAAAGTGGCATGATCTGTCACCCTTTTCGCTCTATCCTAGCCATGACAGGACTCTCAGAGTAACCACGGCTATAGCCGACCCATGTGCACCCCGGCTAGGTGTATTGAAGCCCTAATTATGGACATAAAAGGCTTTGGAACCTCAAGCACCTACCGCTTAAATATTAGAAGGACTTGTAGCACACTTCTGCCCGTCATAAAAGCCACCTATTCAGTAGTTTCAAGACCAACCTTGCCCGTCCTTACGCCAAAGTTATAAGCGTTTTTTGCGACTGTAGAGTTTTTACGCTTTTTTGCACTATGAGGCCGATTAATATCATGTCTTTTTATAAGAACGTAGAATACCTAGGCCTACTTTATGTGCATTGCTCTCATGGTTCATAGTTACAATATCAATAGAGGAAGTAACCAAATTAAAGTTTTTCATAAGATTATAAAATGGCATGTGAAAGAAATATTTCGAAACAGTGAGACGAGCAAGAATTAGGAGTTCTTATTGGCATTTGGATATTATCGTTATAAATAAGATGCTGGTTTGGATTGTTAACGTCACGTCATATATTCTTATTCATGTCTGATTGTTGAACAGGATTTTCAAAAATGGCTAAAGGTGGCAAGAGAAAGTCAAAAGCAACCGACGAAAGCACAAGAGTAGAAACTACATTCCAATATACCAAGTGTACCATAGGCGTGCCTCTAGAAGTAAACTGGGGAGATGTATACCGCATGATAAGAGATCAGGACTTCCCTGAAGATCTTCTTGAGGAGGAATGTTTATATCAGAACATCCGAAACTCTTGTATATCCAAGGCTGCCACACGTCCAGAACTCTTTCCGTTCTCGGAAGTAATTGGATGGATTTTGTAGCATGCAAACACCGAGACAAGAGTTATAGCAGACAACAAAGGAAAGGCTTTTGCCTCGTTTCACCCATCCTATATCTCAATGACCTACAAGTTGCACAAACCCAGCAGTGGCTCGATGATGCGTGGTTGGAAGGGATCTAGATGGATAATCTAGAGATGGCAAGGAAGCCGTTAATTTCAGGCAAACAAATCAGAAGAAATGATAGTGAGGAGTACGAGGTTCAGAATCTGAGGCCCCCTTTCAGACTGGTCGCTCTCATGTTAAGCAGAATCTTCGAAAGACCCGATGGGACAATGTTCATGCTGCAATGGGTTCCTATCATCCACTATGTAGCTTTCAAAGGGACAATTTTCATCTGGGCTGATATTCTCTCCAACAGCCTGTCATCAGCTATAATAGTTGCGTGAGAAGGATTAGTGGAGAGGAAGGAAGAATATTATATGGCCTCTTACTTGATAGATTGTATTGTGGTGAAATGCCCCTTTCCCAAGTTAGGATGCATATGGAACTCGGCGGATGGCTCAGTGTTCATTCCCTACAAAATCTTTTGGGCTCAGAATTACAAAAGGAATTACAAACTCATTTGTGAGGAGTTCATCATGCCCCTATATGAATTGATGTTTAATGAAGAACCTAACTACCTATTTGGAACGCCATGGAAGCTTTGGATAAATATGGTGATTTCTATTTTTCTCCAGAAGGTACCTACATAAGAATATACGGAGGTTCCAAAGCCTTGTATATCCTACCTAGGTACGCTACAGATTATATAGTCCACAAGGAGATGGTAAGACAGGTATTCATTGATGAGATTGGTAATACCCTGTATAAGGCCAAGAAAGCTACTTTTATGCCCTTACCTTTCTACGTTGGGGCCTACAAATTCTTAGGAATCGCAACTGTAAAAGACTTTGTCACAGAGTTGAAAATCTTTTATTTTGGGGAAAAGATTTTTCACAGGAATGATCAAAAAGGCAAAGCTGCACAACATTGCAAAGAACTCTCCACTCCCTTTGAGTATGCTAACTATTATGATCAAGAGGAGGAAGTATATAGGGGGGTTAGCAATATGACTGAGCTATGGATTTGTCAAATGGGAAAAGGAGGGGCCAACTCAAGCTCTAATGTGGCGGAGAAAATAGATCAACAACGAGAAAAGGGTACCGTGGGGGCTGTTGAGTCTCTCTTGAAAGAAGAATAAAGGCTCCTAGAACAAGCCAAGAAAATCCAAGAGGAAGCTGAGAAAAGAATCAACAAGGCAAAAGAGGATAAACGCCAAGAAGAAGAGACTTTGAGAGTCCAAGCAGCTGAAGCTGAGGCAAAGAGGAAGGAAGAAGAAGAGAGAATCAGATTGGAAAGAAATGCGAAGCAGGAAGAAGATGACACACAAAGAAAGGAGCAGGAGGAAGAGGCACGAAGAAAAGAAGAAGAAGAAAAGAAATCCCAAGAGGATGTTGACCCCAAAATCCCAGACCTGCAAGACTTAGATATGGGTTCCCCCATAAGAGATCTCCCCATTGTCCCTTTTACACCCTCAAAAGGCAGTACAGTCTCTAAATGGGAAAAGTTCACTTATAACAAGAAAAGAAAAACCATTGTTAAAGAGACAGGTTCTAGTTTGAAAAGACCTTTTCGGTCAGACATCGTCACTACACATGAAACCACAGTCATGCAGAACACAGAGGAGGCTGCTAAACTCCTAGCATCCATCTCCTTAGCCACGGTTACAGAGACTGCAGACAATGTCAACATACTAGGAGATAAATTGAGTGTAGAAAAAGAGAAGGCAAGTCAGTTGCAGGAAGCTTTAGTCAAAGAGAAGAATTATACAAATTTGATGATCGAGAGAAATGATGCCGTCACATCCCAAAAGAAAGAATTAAATGAAACACTCCAACAGTTGGAAGCTGACAGGAGAGATCTGGCAATACAAGTAAGGGCGTTAGAGGCAGAAAAGGTAGAACTTGAAGGTAAAAACCTGAAGCTTGAATCAAAGAAGTTTGACAATATTCAAGAGATCGACGACCTGAAGGAACACATTGGAAAGTTGCAAGGAGGCAGCGAATTGTTGGAACAGCAACTGAAGCTGGCAAACAACAAAATGGGGGACATTATCCCCTTCCACGAGCAAGCCTGTGAAATACTAAAGGAGACCTATGGCTTCTAAGAACTCCTATCAGAGGAAATATACAAACTAAAAGCAAGAATGACCAAGGTTAAGGAAATCAACGTCGAAGCCACCAGGGTCAGGAGGAAGCACGCACGCATCAGTGGAGAAATCAAGCATTAGAGAAATTTTGAGGTCAAAAAAGGGCCTCAAAACAAAGAAAATGTACTATAAAATACAACCAATCACATTCTAGTAGATGACATCATCCCCCTTGGTGAGGTGGCATTGCATGAGTTAAGAATGCTTATTTGTCAAATTTTCTATGGTGGATGAAAACACATAGTTAACCAAGGTAGTGGTGTAAGTACTTTTAAGTCATAAAGTAAAGTATTCATAATGATAGTATTTTCATAAAATAATATTATTGTCATTTTCAAGTAAAGTACTCATAATGAATGTCTTTTCACACTTTCACATAAAATAATATTATTGTCATTTTCAAGTGAAGTACTCTTAATTCATAAAGAAAGTCCTTTCACATTTTTTTATAAAATAATATATTATCATTTTTATGTTTTTAATTTTAAATTATATATTCACTCTATTCTATTTAATAACATAATTTCAAACTAATAAAGAATAATAATAGATTTAATAAATAATAATAATAATAATAATAATAATAATGCAATGTGGATTATAATAATATTATTGACATTTTACATGTAAATAAATTCTCAATTAAATTACATTATTAAATTCATGAGAAAAGTACTAAATATAAAAAGTCAACATAAAATTTAAAAAAAAACTCTTAAAAATGTTTTTTATTATTTAATTTCATTTGCAAGTTCAAGACAAATAAATGTTAAAGGACAATACATTTTTGGGAATTTACAATGAATCTTAGTCACATCAATGTAGACTTATTTTATTAATTTTATTTCTAGTGAATTTTGAAAAGTAACTCAACCATGGTTATTTATATTGTGCATAGAAAATAGTGTGGGAGGTGACTTGTCATATATACCTACCCCATAAAACCCCCAATTCATAATATTTTAATATATCTCATATTTTTGTAGTACATCTCTTAGGAGGCCCTTTTTTGACCTCAAAATCTCTCTAATGAAACACGTGGAGTGGAGAGAAGGAAAATCAGAGTTCCCGGCAACTCTTACCCTTAAATCTGTTGTTGAATACATGGCATATGTGTGCACCTTAGATTATTCTAAAGATTGCGGAGTAAAGTTGGCCACCGTAAACTTAGCTACTTACTAGCGGTGCAAGAATTTGTATTCTCAAATACGAGCCACACAGGAAAGTTTCCAAATGGCCATGCCTCGGAGGATAGAAGAATTCCCAGATAGAGCACAACGTTTATCTGACCTAAATGAGGGGCTCAAGGCAGAAAGCGAATATATGTAGAAGCTAGACATCTTGACATTAGAAGACCTGGACCAATTTATCAGCCAAGATGCTATTTATAAACACTGCCTAGAAGAAAGTCTTCGGGCCACTATGGCAGAAATGATTGTTCTAATAGAGGAACTTGCCAAGCAAGAAGTGTCTCTCAGATTTATGATTCCCCTGGTTGGAATAAATATTGTAAAGGAATCAAATCAGTGGGGAAATTATATAGCAGAGGTAGATAGGGCACTGGCGGCCAACCAAGCTTCGACCTCAGAGAGTGTCCCAGCTGTTGCAGTAGTGTTAGAAGAAACACTGGCGGTCTCAGAAGTGCCCAAGTCGACCAAGGAGCCAGCTCAGGGATAGCTCACATTCGCTAATGTCTGACTGATGAAATCCAGCATGCCTCTTGGGTTGCTATTTTATACATGTACCTTTGAATTATTAAAACGACTTGTGGTCTTTAGCTCCCATTCATTTTTGTAAAGTTATTTGGGATATTTCTCCTTTTTGTAATATCAACACTACAAGACAAATAAGAGGAATATAAACGGTTAGGGTATAGGTGGCAACTCCTAGCACATATTGTAAAGCTATATATAGCTGATTAGAAGGAGATAGAGAGGAATTTTGGCAGGTGAAAGGACGTTTATGTCTTGTATATGAACTATTTCTGCTACATGAATGAGAAAAATCGTTTTGGCTTGTGGAAGCCTGCACAACACTTTGCTTGGGGTTGTGTTGGATAATTGCTGAACCATTTCTACATCTTTCATACATTTCCTGTGAGATCTTTCCTAGATATTGTGAATTAATTCTCTGCTATGAATGGTTTCATTTCCTTTGCAAAATTTCTGTGTTAAATGGGTAGTAAAATGTTTATCTTTATCAAAGCTATCTTGGATAATCTTTTTCTGTTGTAAATGCTTCTTTCAATCTAATAGCTATCTCTGAAGTTCTTGGGCGCATTTCCAATTTATTATTCATTCTTTAAATCTGCTCCCCATAAGGATAGGTTAATTTAGATTTAAATTAGTTTAGAATAGATTTGTTTAGCACATGCATTTAATTTAGGGCACATGCATATCATATTAAATACAAAATATATAACCGGTGGATCAGGCCGCAACCGGTAAATTAAACAAATCTTTAAATCTCAAACGGTAGCCGGAATCGTTAACCAGATGGATTCCCCACAACAAACAATGGGTGATCTAGTTGGGATCGCTTACTGGGGAGAATCCCTTGCTGATTGATGCTGCGATATTCGAGGCATCAACAATCTTATTCCTAAGGGTTTTTAGTTTGCATGGGTGATTAACCCTGCGAATGTTCCATGTGATCACCTTCATTGTAAAACCCTATTTACTTCTAAAAAGGAAGCCTTTATGGTGGGATACTGACCTAATTCAATTAGTCTGGTCCCCACTTCTGATATCATTTTCTTGTTTGTCTTTCTTCCTCTCTTCTCTCCTTCTTCGGGTTGTTTCCTCTTTCTTCTTTTCTGTGGTTCCGAGGAAATTCGCAGTTGTGGGATAGCTTTTGATTTGAGGATATCCACTTGAAAGAGTTCAGTATATCTGCATGAGACATATATTAGCCCTTTTTTTCACACTCTTTTTCTATTTAATCTAGATCTATTTCTCCTAGATCCATGTCCTCCGCTGATTCTTGTAGATCGTCTTCCATTGCCTCTGGTTGGTCTTCCGAGATTTCTTGGGGGGCTTGGACAACCTCGCGTGATTCCTTTGCTTGGTTGGAGGTTTCTCCATGGTCCTGGTTTCCGAGGTCCTCCAGGTCCTCTCCAACTATGTTTAACGTATCAAATATGTTTTCCATTGTTTTCTTCTTAGCATTGTTATGTTTGTTTTGCGGTTGGTTGCTCTTTTTTCTTCCTTGCGCCGCTTGTTCACCTGTGTGAAACCCTTGTCCGAATTTATCTTCTCCTTTTCCTGGGATACAGGAGGGATTGCAGGGGATGAGCTATTGTGCGGGCAATCCCGACTGAGATGGGCGTATTCATGGCATTGTTGACACTTGAAGGGGAGGTGCTCGTAGTCTACTAGATGAACCCAGCCTTCATCCTCCCATGTCAGGTTGATGGCTTTAGGTATATCTCTTTCTAGATCCATGTATATGCATATACGAGCAAAGGAATTATATCTTCTTTGTTTTGTTTGCTCAAAATATTTCAATAATTTTCCCAAGATGTTGCCGATACGTTACAAAATCTTAGGCTCCTAGTATTCACAAGGAAGCGGATACAACCTGATCCATACTGGTACAATATTTAGATCCTCTTTGTCTGTATTAAATCATTCCTTCCATGGCCACATGTAGATCCCAACTAAGAAGAAGAAGTATGGGTCTCCTTCCAGTATCCAATCTCTTTCTTCTTAGTTAAAGAATACAATGGTGAAAAAACCCTTGGCTCCTAAGTGGAGGTCATAATGACCTTTAGGGTTCCAAGTTACCTTAATCCATCTGAGGAGATCCTTCTCCTTCATCCATATCCCTATGAATTTTCCTATCAATCCTTTCTCCTTCCACTGTTCCACTCTCTCCCTTAGATTATATGATCAGATCTGAAGCGAAGGGATCACAGTGGATTTAGGCAGGCATCCTGCTTGCTTTTTCTCTGTCCCATGTCTTTCCTTGTTGCGTCTGTCTTCCCCTTCCATCCCCGCCATCGACCCCTCCTGTGTGTTCTTTTTCGGTTCCTTTGTAGGGGCCACCAACCGATGATGAGAGGAGCGGGATCTGCCCCCTCCTATGGTTTCCATCTCTGAAACCCACAAACCCTAAAAACCCTTCATGGACAAAACACATGGTTGCAATTGTTACATTACATTTATACTATGAATTTCTAGGTTTAAGCATATTCCCAACATTAGATTAATTATTATTAATATATGTGTTGTGGCATTCTCCATTTTTTTAGCTTAGATATTTCTTGATGATGGTCCCAGCTGAGGGATTGAAATGTCGAGTTTCTTAAATTTCAACGTAGGTTTCCTCTTCAATATTCCAATTTTGGGTTATGTAATAATGAATAAACTTAAGGATATTACAATGTTATGTTCAAAATGAATCTAACCTTATTTGTTTCCAAAATGGATAGATTTCTTCTTGACACTGGTTTTTCTAGATCTCATTATGAGTCCAATTTATACACCAATAAAGTAGGAAAATATATATTAATCCATCTCCTTGATGTTGATGAACTTGATAACTGCCACTAGTATTATAACATCTTTTGACAATGAACTACATATCAACTAATTATAGTTATGAATTTCCCAACATATTCTTAATTGAGGCTTTTTCCATAGAGATGCACTTTCCTTTAAGGAAAGTAGTATCTTAAACACTGATTTCTAGTGCAAAAGGAGCAACTCCATTGGAAATATTTCAAAAAGATGAAATTCACGAAAATTATGACAATCTTGAGATGGGTTCATGTGATCTTTACACGTATCCTCCTCGGAAACCCATTCGAACTGTCTCAATCACCTTCTAAAGGCTATAAATAGAGACCTAGAAGAGAATAGGAAAAAGAGCCACTAGTCATGCACCCTTATGCTGGAGAAATCACAAGGGTTAATATATATGTTCTTATGTCCTTTAGATTTGCATAAATTCTTATTTTTTCCATATAAATTCTCATTTTTCGTGGGGTGGGGTACTTCAAAAGTATGCAGTGTGGGTACTCGTTGATTCAGCATCCAACGAGTGCTCCCACTTGAAATTTGAGTAAAATGATAGGGAGATATGTTGAAAATACGAAGAAAAATGTAGATTTTTTAATCTTTTCCTCCAAAATTGATAAATATTATTTTATTATTTTCCTTAGGAGACCCATTTTAGACCTCAATTTTTCTCTAATGTTAAATTTGATTTGTTATAGTTTCAATCCTAGCTATTAGAAATTTTTTATCCACAATAGAACTGGTGACTTCCTTGGGGAGAAATCCTTGAATTATTCTCATTAGGGTTTCTTGTTGGTGTTTTCAACTTATTGGGTACCTAATAGTTTATACTATTAATCTTTTGCTTTATGTTTTGTAGGTCACCTCGAAAAAAAACCTTGTTTGAATATTTTTCATATGTTTAAAAGATTTAAAGGGTAGGTATTCCATTTTTGTGAACACATAAGCATTCCACACGCCTTTCCTTAGAGAAAGGTGTGTCTTAGATGCTTTTTTTCTTAAGGAAACAAGTATTCAATTCTCCTTCTAAACTATGCAGTAGTGTTTATGTTGTTTTGAACCTCTTTACTACATTTTCTTTCCTTCTATCTAAGTTTCGGTCTTTTTTTTTTGGTAGGATGAAAGCTTAGGACTTGCATTTAGTGAACTATTGACTAGCTTTGTGCTTGAGTACTACAATTACTAGATTTGTGCTTGAGCAGTACAATTACATTTACCCATAAGAATAGATGAAACTGTTTCATGTTTAATTTCCTTTTCTTTTGTTTGCATTCCTAGCCATAGTTCTTTGATTGGTCATTTGGGAAAAATAAAAAACTGCATCATAAGTTATAGGACATTGATTTATTCGTTAAAGCATTATTCGAAAATTGATTTGAACATGTGGTTTCATTTGAAATATCTAGTACAATTTATTTTAATTTAATTATCAATATGTTTTCAAGGTCAATATTCTTATGAAGTCAAAACGTTATCAAGTGTCATCCATTTCCTTGAGTTGAGTAGACAACACCCATTAAAAAGGAACGATAATAAAATCAACTGGACTCTTTTTTTCTTTGAGAGAATACTCATAATAGTATAGGATCTAGGGCCTTGGTTGTAGGTTTTAGGAGTAAATTATCCAAGGATGCATAACAAACTAGGAACTGAATAACTGAGTACAAATTCCATTAGTAGCATGCGAAACTTGTTTGGAAAGTGTGTCTCTCATGTGCGTCATGCATGAGGCCAAGATGAGTAAGTGGATAATATTTTCCCCTCATTACTCGCTTGGTGGGATATGCGAGTACGATAGATTTAGGTGATGTGTAAATTATTTAGGGTGACACCATTTCTCTCTAGAGTTCCAGGTCTAGGAATCAGTCCTACGCTTTCTACCCATTTGCAAACACCTGACCCACGACTTTTTTTCCCAATTATCAATTGCAAAGTGGTAATCACAATTTCATTTCCTAGGATTTCCACTATAGTGATTGAGAGTGGGAAGTGGTTGTGGTACCTGAGATAGACACAGAACATCCTCCTTAGCTCCCATAGAGGGTTCCCATCTTCATGAGGGTGCTTCCACCTCTGGTGATTTTTGCTTGAGGTTTACCATAACTTTCTCTCATTCCTTCATTAGTTGGTTCTGGGATCTAATCACCCCAAGCTACCTTTCGAAAATTCCCCTCACTGGTTCTTCACTGATTAAATATTTAAATATTTTTAACTTCATTATTGGTCATTGGAAGAGCATGCTATATGTTGATATCCCATAGGAAATATTTGTAGTGAGTGCTTGATTGAATTAAATTTCCTTAGGTTACGTTTGGTTAGGTTGATTGGTTCAAAGCAGATGACCAACCACTTCGTCATACCCAAAGGACCATAGGTATCTCCTCAGAAGATATGAAGTTGTGTTCAATAAGATGAATGTTCAATCCTAACACACCGATCAGCGTGTTGGGAGAAGATAATCAACAAGGCATAAATAAACTTGAAAGAGCAGTCTGACTAGAATAAGATCAAGACTCTCAAAACCAAGGAAGTCATTTAGGACCTGGAAGGGATTCTTCCCTTACTTTAAGTGACGATTTTGGACCACTCGATATGGGGGATATTCCTTACCCATGTTCGACTAATCCTCAAGTCCCCTTCTGATGAACATTTAGGATTTATTAGGAAGAGATTTTATCCAACATCATGAAATAGTGGAACATGAGTACCCACTACTACATTTGGGGTCCAAATTCGAGGCTATGTCAATGTTTCTTTATGTGTCAAGAAAACATCAAACGATAAATTAATCAACATTGATTGAACACCAGTGAAGCCCAAATCACCATAGAGGCCATATATAGTGAATATTTTCCCCTAACGTGTAACATGAGTACTCTTGCAAGGTTTTAATTTTGTTTTTTTTGTAGAATAGATAAGTCTTGGGGGTGTGGTTATATTTTGAGATGAAAAAAATATCTTAGTACTTAAAAAATAATTTTAGGGACCATGGGACATGCTCAATGTAATAAACCATCACACAAGGATTGTCTATGGAATTTTTTTGACATAAGTGTAATATGGATACTATTACAAGTTGCGAGCATACCATATGGGTATGATGGTCCTAACCATGGCCAAATTATAATATTGAACATCTTAGATCCTAAAAGACAATATTAGGGTCCATGGGCCATGCATCTAGCCTCAAATCACCCTAAAACTATTGTACATGGAAATATTCTTTGGAACATAGGTGTAAATCATTGCAATTACAATGATTTTCATTCGAAAAATGGGTCTCATGACCTTGGCTATTGTACAAGGAGGAACATTAATGCCATAATCCCTAAAATAGGCTTAGAGGGTTCATGAACCATGCATAGGTCCCAAACCACCACACATGTAATGTAGAGGGAATATTTTTCCTATGCATGCAATATGCAAACGGTTATAAGGTTTTATGTGCCAGAGATAAGTCTTGGGGCCTTAGCCATGGTCCAAGGATGAAAATATGCTTAAAAAGCACATTGTATAAGATCCCAAACCACCACACAAAGCCATATAAATGGAATCTTTGGCACATAAGTGTAATATTGGTGACATTATAAGGTTTTTCACACCAAGGATGGGTTTTAGGGCCATATTATGAAGTGAGGATGTGTTAATTTTTTTCACCGTTGACTTTAGATCAATGTTTGTGGGTCTATACCCCTATTGCATATGGATATACCATTGTTTTTTGTTCCCTCTCATATGTAACCTCATCATTGGTTTCATTGTTTCCTATTATTTAATCTCATTTTTGGAGAATCAATATTTTGGGTAATTATCATATCATATATTTGGTTGCCATCATCTTCATTTTCAAAGCTAGCAATTATTTTAGTCCCTCTTCCTCTCCTAATTTTTCTTTCTCATCGTGGTCACTTGATTTTTCTAGCTCCATGTTTCTTCTAATTTATTTTCATGCAATCACTCTAAATGATTAACCTCTATACCTCTGTAATTCGTTAACCTTATAATCTACTTCCTCATACTTACTTTAATAACTTCAAATTACTTATTCTTGCTACTTAACTTCCATAACACTTCTTGTTCTTGTTATGGATCTAATTTGCATGTTGTGTCAATATTGGATCGAACTTGCCCTTACTCTATTGGACTTTATGTTATAGATTTCCTTCCTCATTTTTTATACTACTCAACTGTTGTGGCTGGCATTGTCTTACCCTTAATTAACATAAAAATTCATGCCCCTCAAAATACTCTTTGGATATTTTAATTGTTGTAATGACTTTATAGTTATTGAGAGTAGGCCTAAACAGTTAAAAATGTTGTCATATGAGGAAGGTAAGCTATCATGGAAATATGTGTTTATAATATCTTAGCTTATTTTATCCAAACTACATATATGTTTCATAATGGTGTCCAAGGAATTAGGCACTAGCTTGGTACCAAATACAACCTTGTAAAAGTTGAAATAACATTGAGCATCAATTGCACACATACCAACATGTGTAGATGTTTCATGATGTTATATATTTTAGTATAAGATTTTATTTAATACTGTGAATTCTATTGTAACCTTGATTTGGAATTATTGTGTTTTAATTATGACACTATCTAAAGAAGCATTTACTCAATCATGTATCCAAGGGATTGAAACATTTTCAAGTGAACTGGAACACAAATTTTCCATTCCCCTATACGAGTAATATTTTAATAATTGAAAGTTTTGTGTTAAGATTTGTTTGTTGGCCATGTCAATTATACTAAACCATAGGACTGGAAATATTGCATGAAGCATGTTGTTTTATAGACCATCCCCTACTAGTTTCCAACCCTCATAATAGAGAAATGCCTCAAGTCTTTAGAATGCCTCGACTATAATTGTATGGCATTCCACTACCTTAATAGGGTAACAAATGAGGATTTATATCAATATATTGTTTTAAACTATTCTTAGGGAATATGGGATTAGATGAATCCAACTAAAGTGAGGATAAACAGGTTCTATAATGGATCTCATTTGGAGATGTGGAAGCCCATGATAATTGATTATCAAAGTCCATGATGGGTGTCTTCTTCATTGGCTCCCCCACCCCAACTTTTGTAGCAAATAATCACCCATGACTGTCATTTGTTTAGTGTTTTCATATCATTTTAACGAACACTCGCCAAGAAAAAAATCTAGGTCATTATGTAACAAGTGCCACAACTTACCACTGGACCAAAGCTTCCCCAATTTCAGAACCTAGGTCATCACTTCCAAGAGATGAGAAGAGAGTAAACTTTAAGAAATCGGTATTGCTCTGAATAATTAATTGATAATCAATTGGTCCCTTGTGTAAATTCTCCATGTTCCATCCCATTGTTATTTAAAAGATGGAGAGGCAAAAGGGTAGAAAAAATAGAACTATCACAAACCAATCTTTCAAACATATTCTTCCAGAATCAAGAATTACACCAATGTGTCCTTGCTTTCTGGTATATAATAATTAATAGATAAAACAATGTCGTTATTTACAGAAGGTTGAAAAAAAAATCTTTAAACCATTGCATCCTCATATGTAACATATACATAGTAAAGATCATTAAATGGACAACCCCAAAACATATTATTTTCAAGACAACATCCATGAACCACACCATAAAGGTGTTGAACAATGGCCATCACCAATGACATTCCCATGTTCTCCAGGCTGGAAGAGATTATCATGTTTGGGGTTCTAGATTGTCTAGAGAGGTCTACAGGTCCATCATAACAATTTCCCTCTCCATTAACAGATATTATTACTGTGCTGCATGAAATTGTTGTAGCCAAACAACGGTACAGTTAGGAAGTATCTTGGCAAGCAGAGTCAAGACTAACAAAGTTCAAATCAACATATAAAGATAAGTTGTTGAGTCCTTTGTTCTCTGAATCTACAAAGTTGTTGTCAATGCAAACACTAAATTCACCTTGAGTTTTCCTGAATCTACAAGAGAGAGAAAAGTGAAAAGGCAAATAGAAATATAAAAACACAAAGACAAACTCCAAATTAACAAACAAGATAAATAAGAGAAACAAAAGAAATAAGCACCATTGAAGCCCCACTAAGAATAATGTTTACCTGCACCTGATGTCAAAAATCATGACCATTACATATTGTATAAAATTCAATCCACTAATAGGCAATGCCAATGCATGCGACCCCCACACCCCACAAATAAAGTTTAAAAAAAAGGCAACATTACACGTCATGTTTGCATGGATGAACTATGTCACTATGATAAATGTCACATAAAAAATAAATGAAATACCACAATCAGTAATAAGTCGCATTGTTGAAATTGCAATGCGTGACAGAGCAGACTATAATATACTTCATATGATACAAAAAACTTCTGATCAGTTGTCTCTACAATAGAGTTCAGACTACATTACAATTTACAACATTTTACCTTAGAGGAATGCTATTTCTGAAGAGCCTGAAGGCTGAAGCAGATACCAAGATTAAAAAACAGAATGGCAAAACATAGCTTAAATTTCATCAATAGCTCACTGGCTAAAGATCAATGCAAAGTTCCTTGGACTTTATCCTAATCTACATCACATGTTCCCCTTTCGTTCCCAGCGTTCCCTAGTGTCAAGCCTGTTACAATTCAAATAGGAATTAATATAAATAAAGCTCACACAAATCAGAAAAAGAACAATACTTGTGGCAAGTTAGTTACTTTCGAAAGAAATCCAAATGCACATTTAACCATATACAAAAGAGGCGAGATTCATATCCTTGTAAATGTATCTACCAGAAATCAAATAGATCTGCCTAGAAACCATAAATTTCAAGTTTAAATGGCAAACAACGAATCCTGACCTATATGCAAGCACTTGAATTAGTAACCATTGATGCATTTATTTAAATCAAATGACTATTATTTCCTTTCTCTAAAAGAAGGAAATATGATTGGTCTACAACTGAATTTGGCATCTTTTCTATTACCTGTCTTGTAAAGAATACACAAATGTCAAAACCAGAATTATTTTCGAGCTGCTTAGAACAAAGGGTAAGCACATCAAAAAGCTAAACAAAATTGGAAAATTATTTATTGAAAAACACTCTATTGAAAAAAAGCAATCATAGCATGCACAAGAGCTAAATACTAGAACAAGTGTTAAAAGCAATGTTGCCCCCAGATACTCCTGAATATAACAGAGCCTGAAACCATCAGTTATGAAGTTGGTCAGGCTCCTTCCCCAGCCAAATTTGTTAAAAATAAACATCAGGATGCCCAGAACATTTTGGAGAGATTGGGGGTGGAGTTTCGTACGCCCTTGCAGCAGTATGATTTATAATGGCTTTATTTGTTGTCGCATTAGCAATGTCCACTGGCCCCTCTTCCTAATGCGAGATGGGTGTCAATTGATCCAGAGGATAGGTGGGTGCATAGACTTCACAGTGTTTGGTCTTGTCAATTGTTTTATAAGCTAAGAGATTTCACATGGCTTGTTGTTAACTAGGGGCTCCCCTCTAAGGCTCGCTTGGCAAAGAGTGGGTTCTCTGATGGTCTATGCTCTATTTGTCATAGTTTTGAGATGGTGAAACACAATTTTCGAGAGTGTCAATTTGCTAGGAGTTGTTAGGCATTCATTTAGGACCTGTTATCACACAACTTGTAGTTGTCCCTAATGGTATCCCATCCGGGATGGTAGAGGAGATGGACAACTAAAGAGGTGACCCAAGAGATGCCACAGTTCCCAATGCAAGCTAGGAGTCACGACAACCGAGGCACTCTTCACTTTAGATCTAGACAAGTCAAGACCAAGGGGGAGACCCTATAGCCAATCGACAGAAGATTAGCCAAAGCAATGGTTCCTAGGGGGATGTGAAAGTTGAGTTACGGAAACCAATGCAAGCTTAGGTGGGCTTGAGAGTTATGATGTGGTTGAAGAGGCTTAAGAAGTGACAAGTGTTTCAACCAATGAATGAGCTAGGCCACCTAGGGAGATCAAAGCGATAGATCTAGTACCATGAAATACACAAGTGGGGTCCACTTCCTTAAAGTATGGAAATGACCCACAAGGTGAAGTTAGGAGTAGTATGGCACTAAGGGCTGTTTGAAGATGTAGATCTATGGATCCAAAGTAGATTTAGACACAACCACATATGGGATCTAGCAATGACACAATCCTCAAGGAGTGCGAATTGACCCAAGGAGACTAGTGCCTTAAGATGGAGGGGCAAATGGAGTCCAAATTATGCCAAATTGTAGATCGGGGTAGTTAAGGCAAATATCAAAGTGGGTTTTAGGTGGCATGCCCCAAGGTAGGCTAGATCTCCATAGATCTAAGGTTGAAAGTACCTCACCCAATGACCCAAGTGGGGCACAACCCTCAAAATGAGGAATGGGGCCCACAAGGAAAAAATCAAAGAAGTGAAGCACTAGGGGTAGGTTATCAAGTGAGAAGGGTGCAAATCAAGTGGGATCTCACCTACCCATGTCTCGGAACTAACCCAACTAGCTTCTCCCAAGGGGTGCGAATTTCCTTGGAGAGGGCTAGGTGCCTTGGAAAGTGCGTCAAATGGAACCCAATCACCACCAAACTATAGATCCGACTTGCCGTGGATACTATAGAGGTGGGTTTTCAATATCTTTCCAAAAGCCAAGCTAGATCCAAGTAGATCTAAGAAAAAAAAAATGAGGGTTTTGATTTGAATGGAGTTTTTGACCAATAGGATGGATAGCAAGCGAAATCAATACGCACCTTGTAGATCTTACCTCAAAAGCTTGCAACCTCTTAGCATATGGAGAAATCTTGCCCTAGTTACAATTCCAAGCTTGATCCAAGTGTCTTCAACCAAAATCGTCCAAGCCCTAGGAGGAGAGATGTCTCATGAAAACCTATAAATCAAACTACATCAAGTTAGATTTGATCCACAAATCCATAAGATCTAAGCATGTCATATCAAAGAAGCAATCAATAGACAAAGCACAATTGAAAAACTCCCTCAAGATGAACGTCTTGCCCATGGGGAATGTGAGCAACCCCTACAATCTTCCCATCAAGCAAATCGCAGCTAGCTTCAAGCAGTTCGGCCTCCCTTCAATTGATGTCGATTTCACCTGTAGAAGCAAAGAATGTCTAGAAACAAGATGCAAGAACATATACAAAAGTAACCCAATCAAATAGTGTAAGTGTATTTTTTTAGTTTCTTTTCTTTTACTTATGATAGTTGGTAATATATTGTAGTCCCAAGGATTACATCAATTGGTTGAACCATCCGCCAGAGACAAGTTGCCAATGGGGAAGCCATAGGTCAGAAGTTCAAATACGGTCAAGTCCCTCGCGATGACCAGCAGCTATTGTGCCTGGTAGTTGGGCCACTCTCCATCTAGATAATCCCTAGAAGAAGAGGGATCCCACGAGGTTGTCCTTGGGAAAAAAACAGTTGGCAATATATTTTATTATAAAAGATTTTGAATTTTGAATAAATCAACAAGGGAAGTCTTGATTAACCTAGTATTTAGAGAACATAAACCAACATGGAGCCATTGACAACAAACCAAAATGAAAATATGAATAATGAAGGTATTCATCAAAGTTGAGAGGCAATAACCATTAAACCAAAGGACATAATACACCTATGGAAAACAAAACAACTATTTAACATGCAAATCATGCCCTGACTAGGACCCGATGAGTGCAAACCATGCAAACAAAAATTCATAAGGGCACATCCATCATAATTGGCCATTTGTGGGCCTAGCGAGGTTGTTGTGCCACTCTAACCACTGTTACTAGAACAGGACTGGTTTTGACAAAATCGGCCAATCTAACCGGTTTACAGGCCTGGGCAGTCTGAACCACTGCACAAAACTGGAAATGGCCGGTTTCGTACCTACTCAAAACCAGAACAGGACCGACTGGTTCCGTATAGGCCATACAGAGGAATGATTTTTTTCAATTTTTCCTAGAAAAAACAAAAAATTAAGTGAGAGGGGAGGGAACTAACCCTAGGCCCCTACTAATGCTATATAAAGGTAGAGAACGAAGGTAAACCCTAGACCTAGTCATCATCGACAATATTAAAAGTTAATATTAAATTCTTAAAGTAAAAGTGGCATTCTCCTTATCTTTCATTTTCTATCATTCTACTTAAATTTTTAACATTGCCATTAATTGTTTCAAGATGCTTGAGTCGTTCCAACGTTATCGGACTTCAAATGCAAAAAGTCAATTTTTTTATCCCATTCGGAATTCAGCGGGCTTAACAGTTTTTAGGATTTCAGGATTGCAATGTTTCCACTGGATTCTATCAGGTATTGTTAATTTTTTAACATATATCTGATTTGATAGCAGTAACAATCTTTTTCATTTTTAGCAGACTTTTAACACATAATTTAAGATCATAAACCAGCAGTAGATGTTCAATAGTAAGGAAGAAACAGTCAACCACAAGAACACAAAAATTATCCTGGGGAAACCTTTAAAAGGAATAAAAGTTAAAACCCCAGCAAGAATAATATTCCTTAATATGAGATGGCTGAGTTTACATGAGCAGATTTAGGATGAGCAAACTTTACAAAGATGCCTCTAGGGCTTACATACCAAGAGAAACAAGGATGAAACCCCATTGTCCAATTTGAACCTGTTGCAGATGATGACAGTGCTAGTTTAGATGACGTCAACCCTCTTAGCAAGCAGCCAGCAACCTTAAATCTTGGCAATATTGTACTTCTGGTTTCATCTGCTTCATAGCAACCCTTTTAGGGATTTTACACATCCTTGACAGGCCTGCTAGGGCACGAATAGATCCACAACACCCTCTGCTAGGGTTAGGACAGTCCACGACACCTGTGCTAGCAGCTCCATGGGCATGGAACAGACCCCGTTGCCCTCTGCTAGTGATAGAACAGTCCACAGTATCCCTCTGCTAGGGCTAAAACAGATCTTGGCCCCCTCTATTTGTTTGGATCTGACCTCGGCACCCTCCAATCAAGCCTCAACAGTCTCTGAACTGATCTCGGCAGCCTTGATTGAAGCCTGTGGGCTAGGATAGACCCATGATACTCTCCAACAACATCCCTGTGGGCTTAAACATGAACTCGACGGGCTTGATCAGACCCTACAATAGTCACGGCAGCCCTAATTAGGGCTTTAGCAGAACTCAGCACCCTCAAGGAAAGAAGACAGGCCTGAAGGTGAAGATGACAGCCCTCTTTAGGGCTAGAGACTGATGCTTGGCAGCCACAAGAAGGTAAGACAGCCCTGTTGTAGATGCAAACCCCTTAAAAAAAAATCGGAGATGAAGAAGGAGATGAACAACAACTACAAGTACCCAATGAACTCCTTGGACAGAGATGAGGAATGATTTTGTGATGATCACTTTCACTTGAGAGGGTTCTTCTTTTATATCTCATCATTGGGTGACTTCCTCAAGTCAAGGGATCCAAAATAATAATATAAAATCCATTCCTTAAGTCCCTTTTAATCTTATTGTGGGCTTTTAACACTTTCGTACATTAGTTGTGGGATTTTGACCTTTTAACACCTTAGTTGGGGCTCATTGTGTGGGATTTTGACCCACCCTCTTTGGGTAAGTCACCCTTAGACAAATCCTTAGCCCCTTCTCTTGGTATCCATGGTCCACATGTGCCAATTCAAGTACATCGTCATATATAAGGAAGATTATTCTTGTTCTCCTCACTGACACCAAGATCATGTGCTAGGTACTTCAACAAGGGGTGGCCAGTCCCTTGAGAAGGTCCCATAGCCCACTAACCAAGGAGAGGAGTACATCAATTGCCTAGACCTAGTCTAGAACTTCTAGTGATGACCTAGTAACTGACCAGGTGCCTCAACCCCAAGCTGCATCAAGTTGACCAATGTCAACTACTTGGTAACTGACCAAGTGCCTCAGTCCCAGACTACATTGTGTTGATCCTTGTTAATATTATCCAAAGTCGCTACTCACTCTGGAAACCTTGAGATCTTAATGACTTTTAGTCTCTATAAGCCAAATAAATGTAATACCCCAATTTTGGACTTTGAACCCCTATTATATTTCTGCTAAGTATTATTTCAGTTTACTTAGGTGACTTTAGAAATCTGATAAAGTGATTTCTAATGACCATGTCAACCAGCGCATTAATGAGATGGGAGCCACAGTCCCCTAAGATTTGGAGGGAAAATGCCACTTAATAATAATTATAAGAAATTATTAATTGGAGAGAAAAGGGAAAACCCTAAAGAAGAGATTGAGAAACTAATGAATTAAAAGAATTCATAAAATGAGAATTTTCCACACCTAAGAGAATAAAAGGTGAAAACTCATTGAAACCCTCATAATTCATTATCACACTCACTATTCATGAACTGCAGAGCTAAACACACAAGAGACATGGAACTACACATGAACCTGAGACAAACCAAGACTGGTGAGGGAGGACATATTTGGGAGTACCAAACTGGTCCTGAAGCCAGGTGATTGAGGACAGATCTGGGAGTACCAAACTGGTCCAGATCACTAGGGCAGATTTGGGAGGACCAAACTGGCCCAGATTAAGAGGAATCATACAGTTTGGTGAGGGCTTGGCCACTTAATTGTGTGCAGGTAGGAGAACTACCCCAAGTCAAGCAGGAGTACTACATTTACCTGAATAGACTGTGTTATATTGATTCTCTTAATGGCTCAGGCTTAAAAGGCCCTGGAGCATCCTGGAGCTCAGGAGTACTGAGTTGGATGTTGGGTTGCCTGTTGCCACTGTCACATTCTGAAACAACTTGACTAAACAAGCTAAGGGTGACTTAAAAACTATACTCTGACCTAGGGGACTGTGAACTTAGCTCGGGGGTGACCTGAAAGCAAGGAGTACTTGCTAGTCAAAGGCTGGGAGGTTTGTGCTTGGTTCCACTGGTCATTTGCACTCAGATAAGTATCTGCTGAACCTATCTGTTTATACTATGGACAGTATTGAAATATGTTTCTATTCTTTCTGGAAAGTACTGTTAAATGATATATCATTTCAGATCTGTTCTTATGTATTCTGTATAATGAATTTCTGAGCATAGATCTGCTATTGAAATTATTAGAGCTTTGCCATCTATTTTTTGTTCTTCATATATTGAATGGAATACCTGAAATATTCATGGTTGAATCTATATTGAAATTCTGAGAAATACATCCTAGAATGATTTTCAATGCATCTGCTAACATATGTGTTTATGTGTGCATTTTTATACAGAGTATGTATATATTCATTTATGGGTCGATGCCTGAACTAGGGTTCTATGTATTTCAATATATATTGCAATATGTATTTTATTATACATTTCACTATGCATTTTATTATACAATCCATTATGTATGACATGATGTGTTTCTTTAGGTATTTCAGACCTGTAAACCTAAAAGTTTACATGTCTAGCCTTAAGATAATTACCAATCTATAATCTATTGATCTAGATCAGAATGAACAAGACAGTTTCCTAAATGTCCTTAATGAAATGCTCATTCTGAATCTAACCAAATATTTCACTTACAGCTATTGTACATTAAGTTCATTTCCAATTTGAGCAACATAAATGATTTCTGAACTATATGTGCGAATACATAGCATGCATGTGTTACATGACAAAATGCGTATATCTATATCAAGTGCAGTAGCATTTAAAACTTAGGTTTCTTTCTAATGATATGTTTAAATCCGTTACCATTCCTTGAGATGCATGCTATACAGAAGTGCATCATATTATGCCTAGTATCGTGTATAAACATTGATGCCCTCTTTCTAAGCTAAGTATGGACACGATCTCGTTGTGAGAATCGAATCGTGGTCCATAGCTGGTTGGCCACTTAAATCGTATTATATTACAGATTTACAAATGTAATGTATATAAACGAAAACATTGCATCGACAGCCCAGCCATCCTCATTTACGAATTGAATACATAACACAATTGTTTTACCTACGACTTCTATCTTATACATTTCCACAGATTTACATAGCATGGGTAAAACAATATTCAAGCTGCATAAACTTAAATATAGTTGCATTCGGGATCGATTAACCTGTACATTCAAATATAGGTTTATAAATAAATATACATGCAGCTGCTTCATATTATATATATATCTTTCGGGATGCTCGTAAGGGTCGTAACCCTAATCATTTGAAACGTTAACCATGATGCATTTCATATTTCCCTACGACTTCATTAAGCAGCAGTAATCTTGCATATTAAGTCAATTTCAAAGCATATAAATGGCTTGACAAATGCAACATCACAATACAGTAAACATAAACGAAACGATGCATGTAGAACCCAGCTGCGTAAAAAAACATTTCATATTATGAAGTCGAAAACGTTTACACTGTGCATTTAAACATTTAAACGAGACAAAGGTCGTAGGCTCTCGTCGGGCAAGCCCTTACAAGTTTCCAAAACCAGGGACAGTCCAAACAATTGCCCTTCAATGCCTTCATTATTTACAAACCCAAAACGAAGGTTTAGAGCGAATGCTCTTCATTCCTTTCCAAACCCTTCAAGGTTCAAACCGAACAGTGCCGAAACCACCAACGACACTGTGTGACCAAGCATATGGTCATAGGGACCAGCAGTCACGAGCAGTAAGCCAACGCTTTTGCGGTTAAGGCCAAGGGCCACAACCTTTTATCAACAGCGAAAAACCACAACGACCCAGCAAGTAACCTTCAACGCATGAGTAACTCAACCTGAGCCACGGGGTGAGACCACCGGGGCTACAAAGATGGTGAGTTACCTGGCAGGTTGGGCATTTTATTCCCCACGCTCAGCATTGGCCGAGGTGTTGTTCCACCCTTGTTGTAGCTTTCGCCACCTTTGCGAACCTAGCACCTGCAAGCAATTATAGGAGGTTAAACCACGTAATTATTCACATCTACGAAGTAACAAGGAAAAATAACAGCATGAAATTACCAAAGTATAATGAGGAAGGAGTTTCAACATCACCTGTTGAGTGGAGCGTAACCACCTCATGCCCCAAACTCTGCAAAACGACAACCCAATGTAAGAGTCATGCACCAGCCGAGAGGTATGGTAGTATTATAACATGACAGGGTTAACGTAAGAACAGTTTTACTTACCAGTGAAAGTTGTGTAGTTACGTCGGCGTCGTATTGTCCCTTCTGGGCTTCTTCAAGGCGTCGCAACTTCCCCACTAAACCACGGTGGTTAACTTCTTTATGCACGGCAGAAGGCCCTCTACGCAGGACTAAGGTGAAACAACACTGACCCTTCGAAAACTCCAACCTCTTCTATGTTGTAGATACCGGGTATTGACGGTAGCAACCACCACTGACCCCAATAGCCAGGGAGTTATGGTGAAGACCATGGATAGCAGGCGCGAAGATCCCAGAACAATGGATCAACAGTGATGGAGCCGTCTCTTTTATCCATAAACCAACCTTGCATAAGATCAACGGTGAGGATCAGCTGTGCATTGATGGAGCCGCGTAGAGTACGCAGTACTATGTTGCGTTGGAAGCACGTCGAGTCGGGCAAGCAGGAAGGCAGGAGATGCAGTGATGGTGGACCAAACCACGAGCAGAGTCCATGTCTCCTTCCACATGAGATAGGTCGTCCACATACCTGCCAAAATGGCAAGCGGTGTGGGGTCAAAACATTGTAAGGTTTTGCCAGAACCGGCGTGGCTTCGCCACATCAACCATTCCAGCCACCCGTGAAGCTTCAAGTCTCAACAGGTTGGCACTGTGATTTCCTACGTGTGCTGCCCACGACAAGCGTGGTAGCATTATCATTTCATCAATCTTTGGACGTAGACTCAACCCTCAACGCATACCATGGTAAATCCACGTGGATAAGAAATGACTTTAACGTTGTGATGTTACGACTTATGTCTTGATATAACTTTGGTTATAATCGTCGCTTAAGGTGAGAGCCATACTCTATGGCGCTTTGGTCGAATTTTCACATTTGGCTTGTGTAAGCCTTAGTCCTAGGTTAAGACGGGTAATAATATATATATATATATTATTTAGAATTTAATTGTTTAAACTTTAATTTTGTTTAATTTAGAAGTTATAAAGTGCTTATGTTACAACACTTTAGCTCTTAAGTCATAGTTCGTTTTTAGCCTTACTTTATATATATATCTATATATATATATATATATATATATTAAAATACATTTATATATATACTTGCATTTTATATGGTGATCCTATTAATTGGATTTTTACGCCCTTCTCTCACATATGCATGAAGGTATATTAAATGGCACATAAAGTTAAAATCAAATCATGCATCTATATGTGATCATTCCTGGATGAAAGCTTCATATGCATGTAACCATTGGTTTAGGCCTCATGCTGCAACCGTCACCAGTTACCTTTCATAGTAATAGTAGTCCCTTTTGGACCGACATAGATATGTCCAGGACGGTGCAGTTATATTTGGCAATAGCCTAGCAGTGTTACAAGTATCACAGAGCGTAATTAATACCACTGCATAGGTTATGTGTCGGGACACATAACTATGCCACTTTGAGAGGACTCTCATTTAATACTGTGAACAAAGTGGTGATGTGTCTTGTCGCATTAATGAGTATTACCTTAGTTACTGTTTTGTTTCGTATCATTTTATGGTCATAAGCATTTTAGGTTGTAGCAGCAGTTAGAGTTGGTATCTTTCCGCATTTTAAGTGTTTAGAGTTTTGATTCAAAAATAAATAAAAATCGCGTAAAAGAGACGTGACAAATTGGTATCAAAGCACGGTCACTACACTGGGACCTTAGGCTCATTTGCGTAACTGCTGTGATTTATTCTGAGTTAGATAAATTTTATTCCTATAAGCATATTGTTTTATAATTGTTATAAGTTCATTACATTGTTGTGTTGACTTCTAACAAACAATTGTTGACACACATAGACGGTACAGAGACTGAAAACAGTAAATGGCAGAATTAAATTCTACGGAACAGGAAGGACCGATGGTTGTGGAAACATCCAGTTAGCAAGGAGAAATGGCCAACAGGCATGGGAGAAACCAGAATTCTCCACAGGGAGCAACAACATCTAGCGAGATGTTGGAAATAGTAAAAAGTCTGAAAGTTGAATTGATCAGCAATAAAGAAGATAACATTAAATACTTTGAAGAACAGTGAGAAATTAATGCTACCCTGCTGCAAAAGTTGACCGAGAAAGAAAACAATCACCTCCCAACACTGAAGGAGCAGCATGCAAAAAAATCAGTCACAAAGAGAAATTCGAAATTTCAGACTACACCTCCAAAAATTTCTGCAAGTTATAATATGGATGTCAGTGACGAGGAGTCACAGGGTGAAGATTCTAAAGAGTCCGTTCCCAAGAAGAAAAAGAAGACTGCACGAGTAAGTCATCTACATTCAGAATTGAGAAGAATCAAGGCTCCTACTTTTAACAGAGAAGTTAAAACCGGAGAAGAAGCAGAACAGTGGCTAAGAAACATGGAGAAGTATTTATGCATGTTCGATTATTCCAGTACCATAAAGGCTAGGATTGTTGTTTTCAACCTGCGGGGTAAAGCTTCAGCTTAGTGGGACGATCTCAAGTTAACCCGCTCAATTAAGGAAAAGAAGGTAAGGTGGAAGACCTTCGCAACGTTCTTCAAACAGAAATATTTGTCTGAAAGGTACTTCGATAGAAAGGTGAAAGACTTTTACGACCTTAAGCTAGGACAGCAAACAATGGAGGAATTGATCAGCAAATTTCTTGACTTACTAAAGTAAGTTCCCTACATTCAAGACGAGAAGGTAAGAATTCAGTGTTTTCTGAACTGTTTGTTGTTTGGGTACAAGGATCAGATAGAGTTTGAAGATCCTTAGACCTTAGAAGATGCTTTCAGAAAAGCAAGACTGTGCTATGAGTAGGGGCAGAATAGAGCTAAAGTGTCAAAAAGGTGGAACAAAAAGAAGAAAACCAAATCTGAAAACAGGCAAAAAGGACAAAAGCCCAACCAGTTCAGAAACCAAGTTTCAAGGGCACCTTTCAGCAACAGGTTTGAGGGTAGCAAGCCATAGTCCAAATTTGTTCTGCCCACTAAGAGGTTTAACACTGAAGGCACCAGAAAACCAGAGCATGCATCATCTAAACCACCACTCACATGCTGGGGCTGCGGAGGAAATCATTGATGGCATGACTGTCCCCACAAGAAAGATCAAAACAGATCCATGCAGAACCTCCAAGAGGCTTCCATAGTCCAAGACGTAGCAATGACTCCAAAAATTTACGCTGCATTGAACAACCGTCAAGCAGAACATCAAGCCTCTGTAATCGAGGTTGAATGTATGCTTTCCGGGACACTCGTGTCTATTTTGATTGATTCTAGCGCAAGTAAGAGTTACATAGACCCAAAACTATGTGAGTCATGCAAGCTTAATAAAAACAAGTACATGCAACTGTGGATGGTGCAAATGGCAACAGGGACAAAAAGGGAAGTTTCAGAAGTAGTTAATCAATGTCCCTTGAAGTTGAATGAATCCTATACGAGCACAAATTTGAATATTTTGCTGCTAAAATCATACGATTTACTCATCGGTATGGATTGGCTGGAAAAATATAGAGTTGTTACTGATTGTTATCAAAAATCTGTCACTTTCATGAATAACTTTGGGCAGCCTGAAAAGATTCAAGGAATCCGGAGAGTAGTGAAGTTGCGAGAAATTTCTGCTCTTCAACTAAAAAGAAATGCACGAAAAGGGTGCAAACTGTATGTTGTCCACCTAAAAGAAAATCAGTAAGGTGAAAATTCAGATTTCACGAAATATCCTATTTTGGCTGAATTCGAGGATGTGTTTCCAGAAGAAATTCCGGAATTACCTCCTAAAAGAGAACTAGATTTTACCATAGACCTGTCCCCAGGAACAGTACCAAGTTCTAAGGCACCATATCGGATGAGTACACCTCAATTAATTGAGCTGAAAGCACAATTGCAGGAGCTGCTAGGAAAGGGACATATCTGTCCGAGCGTATCCCCGTGGGGAGCAGCAGTAATTTTTTTAAGGAAGAAAGATGGCACTTTCCGGCTATGCATAGATTACAGACAGCTGAACAAAGTCACCATCAAGAACAAGTATCCCTTGCCAAGAATAGATCATTTGTTCGATCAGGTTGGGGGTGCAACCGTGTTTTCAAAAATTGATCTAACATCGGGCTATCACCAAATCAGAATCAAGGAGGAAGATGTACATAAAGCAGCTTTTCGTACCCGTTACGGACATTATGAATTTGTGGTGATGCCATTCGGTTTGACGAATGCACCAGCTACATTTATGTGCTTGATGAATAATGTTTTCAGCAAATACTTGGATAAATTTGTCTTAGTGTTTATTGATGACATATTCATCTACTCGAAGAACGAGAAAGAGCATGAAGAACACCTAAGGTTGGTGTTGCAAGTTCTACGAGAACATCAACTCTATGCAAAATTATCCAAGTGTGATTTCTATAAGGACCAAATACAATACTTGGGTCACATTATATCAGCACAAGGAATTGCGGTGGATCTCGACAAAATTAAAGCCATAATGCGCTGGCCTACTCCCCAAAATGTAAGCGATGTCCGTGTTATCACACAACTTGTAGTTGCCCCTTCGTGGTAACCCATCCGGGACGGCAGAGGAGATGGGCAACTAAAGAGGTGACCCAGGAGATGCCACGGTTCCCAATGCAAGGTGGGAGTCACGTCAACCGAGGCACTCTTCACTTTAGGTCAAGGTGAATCAGGACCTAGGGGGAGACCCTATAACCAATCAAAGATGATTGGACCCAAACAAAGGTTCCTAGGGATGAGTGAATGGTAAGTTACAGAAACCAATGCAAGGTATAGTGGACCTAGAAATTAAAGTATGGTTGAAGGTGGTTTGAGAAATGATTAGTGTTTCAACCAATGTATGATTTAGGCCACATGACTAGTTATAATGACAAGGTATAGTACCATGTGTTACATAAGTGGGTCCTACTTTCTTGGGATATGTGAAATGGCTTAAAGTGGACCCGCAAGGTAAAATTAAGGGATGCAATTGGCACTAGAGGATATGTAATGAGTAGATCTATGGATCTAAGTTGAATTTAGGAGTACCCACTTATTGGATCTAAGGTTTGACACAATTCCCAAGGAGTGCAACTTACTTAGGGAGGACTAGTGCCTTGTTGGATGGGTTAATGGAGTCAAAAGATATGTCAAAGTGTAGATCAAGACACCTAGAGGTCAAGTCAAGTGGGCTAATTGAGATAGAATGGTTGGATCTTGCTAGATCTAGGATTTCATGAAATGACCCAAGTGGACCACAATCCCTTAAAACAAGGAATGCTACACCCAAGGTAGATCGTCACAAAATGATACTCTAGATATAGGTTTCAAGGTATGCCCGTCCCAATCCACTGAAATCTCAACTACCCAGGTCCTAGAAGTGGGCAAACACAGTCACCCAAGGAAGTGCGACCTTGCTCAAGGAGGGCTAAAAGGTGGATAAGGTGTGTCAAATCAAGTTCAATGGCCACCAAATTGTAGATCCAAGTAGCTTAGGCACCGATCTATGTGGATCTAGAAAATCAAGCCAATCCAAGGGTTAGATCTTACTAGATCTAAGTTTTAAGATGCCAAGTATTTCAAAAAGGGGTTTTAATCCCTTAAAATGTGGAATGATGCCCATAAGGTAGAAATCACCCAAGTAAAAGTCTAGCGGTAGGTTATCAAGTGTGTAGACTGCAAATCAAGTGGGATCTCACCTACCCACATGCTAGATCTAACCCAACAAGCCTCTCCAAGGAAGTGCGATTTGGTTCAAGAGGGCTATATTGCCTTGAAAAGTGTGTTAATTTTAATCCAATCACCACCAAACTATAGATCCAACTAGGGGTGGATGCTATAGAGGTGGGTTCTTAAGATCTTTTCAAAAGCAAGGCTAGATCTAAGTAGATCTAAGAAAAACCAAAATGAGGGTTTTAATTAATTAGGGTTTGTGACCAATGAAGAGAGAATGGATGGAAAGAGGCACATACCTTGTAGATCTTACCTCAATTGCTTGTGGCCACCTCGCAAATTGATAGCATTCTCCTATGTGTATATTCAAGAGTGAGATGCAAGAGCTCCAACCAAAACGTCCTCCTCCTACAAGACAAGATCAAAGAAACAAGTCAAGTAACATGATTATGAAAATGATAGAAATATGTAATAGAAAGCATCAACTATGTCACGAAGATACAATAATGATACTCCCTGTCACAAGATCAACCCAAGAGAGAATATGTGGATCCCTCCAACAATAACCCTCAAGAAATCGCCCTCGTCTCCACCAATTCAACTTTCCTGCAAGAAAACTAGTAGAAGCACCAAAATCCACATTGATACATAGAAGAGATACTGTATACTCAAGATGCAAGAGAATCCACAAGACAAGAGATATATGCTCCACAAAGAAGTATTCTATTCCAATATTCCAGAGCTCCAAAGGTGAGCTATACAATAGGGGGTCTCCTCCTTATATAGGATAATAAAGACCAAAACCCTATACCACTTTACAATACTACATCAAATGAGTGGTTGAGATTAAAAGATCTCAATATACAATCAATGGCTAAGATGAACCATAATAACATAACACATGGATCACTCATAAAGTGATGACGTCATAGTCTAAAATAATCATGGAGGGTGACATCATCCACTAGAGGGGGTAAAAGTACCAAAGCCCACATCATAATGACTAGGACATGACATAAGAAGCACATGGTGGGGCTAGGAGGCATCAATCCTTACTAGCTCATCCCCAAGGCACAATAAAATAATAATATGTCCAAGATAATATAAATGATCAAATCTGTCCTCAAAATCTGTGACAGACAAGCAGTAAAAGACATCCTGTGATCGTTGTGGGCCTACCCACATGGTGAAAACTGGCTGGAAGATAGTGGGATCACCCTGGAAGACCTCTGTGAAAACCAAATGCCAAAAACTTGCCTCAATTGCCCAAATCAAATTCCTCAGTGACCACTTTATCCCATTTTTTAACTGCCTCGGTAACTGTGAAAGTGCCAAAACTGCCTCCTAGGGCATCTGTGCTGTCCAACTGAGCCCACCAAGCTCTCCAGAAGGGGGGGTAAATGGTAATAACAAGTGGCTGGACCACCCCCTCCTCATACAGCGCCCTAGGTGAACTGGCCTCTCTTGACCCCTGCTGCTCAAGCTGGGAAATCAGCCCCAAATCTGATCAACAAGTGTAAAACTGCATCAATCACTGTCAGAAGTGCCCGGAACTGAAAGATAAGTGTCTAATTGGATCCATAAGACCCAAATCCACTCGGAATGTGTACTCATACACCATGGGTTGCCCTAATGGGCCAGCTGTAGGGTCCACCATATATGGACAGTGTATAATCTGGTGATCTGAAGTAATAATAAAACATGCTGAACTGCATCAATCATCATCTGAACCATATATCCATCATATGGCATCATCATCAAGTATGTGGGACCATCAATCATCATCAATAGGTATATATATATGGCCCACATCATCACGAATCCCAATAATATACAACCAAGGATAAATCACATCAGTAGACTAAGACATGCTTCTCTAATCATTCTCACAGCCAAGCTCAAAGTATAACATCCATTCAGTGGCATTAATCAAGTTAGCATATTCCTTTGTTATATAAAATTACTTGCACAATAGTTCAAATGACAAACTCACCCATTGGACATGGTCAAACTGCTAGTGAAGGATGAAGGCTAGGAGCAAGGTTGGGCCAAGGGGTTGACTTGTCTAACTTAACTCAAAAATACTTTGGATTGGGAGAAGGGGGAAGCTACAAACTCTATGCTGGACAAAATAACACAGGGGGTGGTTGTGCCGCACAAATGGATAAGTTGTTTAGAGAGTGCTTATTCAACTTAGGCATCATGTCTACATCAAGTTGATCCAGGTTCATTAGGATCATTCAATTTCATTTCATGGCCTTTTTGGCCTACATAACCCTTCGGATCTCAGGTGTGCTGAAAAGCACAACTAGTTGCAGCTTGCATCCAGGGCATGTTTTCATATACATATAAGGTCAGCAATTGTTTAGATATAACTTTTAAGAACCATTGCTTTTTGGACCTTTCTTATACTCTTCGAGGAGTATTTTTAGCTGTTCATCGCTCTTGCCCTTTTTAGTTTCCATGGGCGAATTTATAAGTTTCCATAAGTAGAACATGAGCTTTCAGTTTTAGCCAACAACATCTCAAGTGACTAGGGGGAGTTCGAGCCAATGCCAAACATCGGGACAACCGACCAGAATGATTTAGGCCTACAATCCAACTCACCAAAGGCAAGTTTTGTCACCAACTTAGAGCCGAGACACTGAACATACAGGGATGCGGTCCAAACACAGAGGTAAAAAAATGGGGAAGTCCTCAGTATCAGAAAGTCAAATGAGACAGGTCAAGGTTTAAAGTCGAATAGGAAAGTCATATATGGATGGAGTCAAGTGAATATGGAGCCTACACTAGCAGACATTTGGTGTCAGGAAAGACCATATCTATGTAAGGTGGAAAACTAGTGGGTTTTGTTAAATGACCTAAATGTGCAAGCAATTGTCCCTTTTATTATTTATAGTTCATTTCAAACAGTTTGCCACATCAGGAATAATATACCAGCAGATGCTGTGATCATGACTAAATCAACAAGATAATAATCCACAGTCAATGATAAAACATCCATAGATCATACAACATCATATACCATCTGAAACACTGTTGCAATACATCTCTAAGCACTAAACTGAAACTGTATGGGATAAAGGGTCACATCGGTCATCAAATCTGAACTCTCAAGGCTCAGCCTTGACACAAGGTCCAACATAAGTCTGAATAATACACTGCTCTAATCATGAGTGATCACAAAATATATAGTCATCATAGCCATGCTCTAAATAATGGAAGCTCTGGAATGTGCAGATATCTGCTAAACAAGAATAGTAGCCCTGCTACTATGGTGTGATAACAGTCCGCTCTTTCATGGGATTGGTCGGATATTATCGAAAATTTATTGAAGGATTTTCCAAAGTAGCCCATCCCATTACCTCTTTGCAGAGAAAAGAAGTTAAGTTTCTTTGGACAGCCAAGTGTGAAGCAAGTTTCGCAAAGCTAAAACAGTTGCTCACTTCCGCTCCTATTCTAAAGGTGGCTGATCCATTTGGAGATTTTGTTGTGTGCACGGATGTGTGCAAGGATGGTTTGGGTGGCGTGCTAACGCAAGACGGTGCAGTAATTGGCTACGAATCTAGAAAGTTGAAAACGCATGAAGTGAACTATGCAACACATGATTTGGAACTAGCTGCCATAATTCATGCACTAAGAATGTGGAGACATTATCTGCTTGGAAAGAGGTTTGTCTTGAAAACTAACCACATTGGGCTGAAGTACCTTTTTGAACAGCCGAACCTGAATGGAAGGCAAGCAAGGTGACTGGCTTTTCTAAGTGAATTCGATTTTGAAATTCAGCACATTAAAGGTAAGGAAAATAACATTGTTGGTGCACTTAGTAGGCGCATGCACCTACTGACTATGGCATCAGTCAACAATTTTCAGTCTTATTTAATATCGCAGATCCGAATAGCAGCTGAAAAAGACCAAAAATATCTGAAATTAAGACAAAAATGTCTTGCAGAAAATTCAGATCAGCAAGCGACAAATTACAACATATCCAAGGATGGATCGCTGCTATTTAAAAACAGGTTGTACATACCGGATCAGCCGGAATTAAAACAACTAATTATGGATGAGTTTCACAAGATACCATATTCTGGTCATCCAGGCTATCAGAAAATGCTAACAGCTGTTAAGAAACAACATTATTGGCCTAGACTAAAATCAGAAATTGTTGAATACATTGCAAAATGTATGGACTGTCAGCGGGTGAAGATAGAGCATCAGCATCCGGCTGGTTTGCTGCAACCCATACCCGTGCCAGAATGGAAATGGGAGACCATTTCTATGGATTTTATCAACGGGTTACCTAAAAACATTAAACAGCATGATGCTATCATGGTTGTGGTGGACAAATTGACTAAGACAACACACTTCATACCAGTCAAATCCACTTCCAAGGCAATAAATGTTGCTGAGGTTTTCATGAAGGAAGTCTTTCGACTTCATGGAATTCCCAGGGTGATTATATCCGACATGGACACCAAATTCACCTCACACTTTTGGAAGGATCTGTTTGCAGGTTTGGGGACTAAACTGAGTTTTAGTACAGCCTACCACCCGCAAACTGATGGGTAGACTGAAAGGGTGAACCAAGTCCTGGAGGACATGCTTCGCTTATATGTCATGGACAATCCGAAGCAGTGGGAAAACTACCTACACTTAGCTGAATTTGCCTACAACAATGGTTACCAAACTTCTATCGGAATGAGTCCATTCGAAGTGTTGTACGGCAGAAAGTGTAAAACCCCTATGACTTGGGACGATCCGGTAATCGGATTGTGATGGGTCCTGAAATGCTAACTGAACTAGAAAACATTGTGCAAAAAGTGAAAACAAACTTAAAAACTGCCAAAGACAAGCAGAAAAGCTATGTTGATCAGCATAGAGAACATAAAGAATTTGAAGTTGGGGACCATGTGTTCCTAAGAGTGAAAGCAAAGAAAATTTCTTGGAGCTTGGGCAAGGTTGCCAAACTTGCACCAATATTTTGTGGTCCTTTCCAAATACTTGCTAGAGTAGGACCTGTTGCTTATCAGTTAGCTTTACCAACAAATTTTAAAGTGCATGATGTGTTTCATGTTTCATTGCTGAAGCAATATGTATATGATCCTAAGCATATTGTAGAATGGCATGTGATTTAGGTGGAATCAAAAGGAGACTTCCAAACAGACCCTATATGCATATTGGATTGGAAAGAGGTGGCACTTCGGAATCGAACCATCGTTCAGGTAAAAGTGCAATGGGAGCACTATAAGCCTGAAGAGGCTACCTGGGAAATGGAAAAGGAAATGCGAGCAGCATACCCTTTCCTGTTCGAAGAAGTTTTTTATACAAACTGAACTTTGCTTTTATGCTATTTTGTTGTTTTGCAAAGACTGTTAACACCAAGGACGGTGAAAACTTACGGGGAGGGGAAACGTAATACCCCAATTTTGGACTTGAACCCCTATTATATTTCTGCTAAGTATTATTTCAGTTTACTTAGATGACATTAGAAATCTGATAAAGTGATTTCTAATGACCATGTGGACCAGCACATTAATGAGATGGGAGTCACAGTCCCCTAAGGTTTGGAGGGAAAATGCCACTTAATAATAATTATAAGAAATTATTAATTGGAGAGAAAAGGGCAAACCCTAAAGAAGAGATTGAGAAACTAATGAATTAAAAGAATTCATAAAATGAGAATTTTCCACACCTAAGAGAATAAAAGGTGAAAACTCATTGAAACCCTCATAATTCATTATCACACTCACTATTCACAAACTTCAGAGACATGGAACTACACATGAACCTAAGACAAACCAAGACTGGTGAGGGAGGACATATTTGGGAGTACCAAACTGGTCCCGAAGCCAAGTGATTGAGGACAGATTTGGGAGTACCAAAGTAGTCCAGATCACTAGGGCAGATTTGGGAGGACCAAACTGGCCCAGATTAAGAGGAATCATACAAATTGGTAAGGGCTTGGCCACTTAATTGTGTGCAGGTAGGAGAACTACCCCAAGTCAAGCAGCACTACTGCATTTACCTAAATAGACTGTGTTATATTGATTCTCTTAATGGCTCGGACTTAAAAGGCCCTGGAGCATCCTGGATCTCGGGAGTACTGAGTTGGATGTTGGGTTGCCTGCTGCCACTGTCACATCCTAAAACAACTTGACTAAACAAGCCAAGGGTAACTTAAAAACTATACTCTAACCTAGGGGACTGTGAACTCAGCTCGGGGGTGACCTGAAAGCAAGGAGTACTTGCTAGTCAAAGGCTGGGAGGTTTGTGCTTGGTTCCACTGGTCATTTGCACTCAGATAAGTATCTGCTGAACCTATCTGTTTATACTATGGACAATATTTAAATATGTTTCTATTGTTTCTGGAAAGTACTGTTAAATGATATATCATTTCAGATCTGTTCTTATGTATTCTGTATAATGAGTTTCTGAGCATAGATCTGCTATTGAAATTATTAGAGCTCTGTCATCTATTTTTTGTTTCATATATTGAATGGAATCCCTAAAATATTCATGGTTGAATTTGGATTGAAATTCTGAGAAATACATCCTAGAATGATTTTCAAAGCATCTGCTAACATATGTGTTTATGTGTGCATTTTTATACAGAGTATGTATATATTCATTTATAGGTGGATGCCTGTGTTATCAACTATTTTGTAAAATAGTTGAACTTCCGACGAGCCGCCATTTGATGAACATGATTTATGTTCATAGCCAGTGTATCAGAAGTTCCAGTTGTTGTGCCTAGCCAATTTTGGCTAGGCATTTTTATTTTTCTGCTGAAATGACCATGGCCCCATGGGGTTTGTAATAAGTGTGCTAGTAGGGTTTTGAGTGACTCGGTCCCCCATGACTTGACTATCAACTAAGGCATTCAAGGGAGTCTTTTTCCCTTGTCAATTATGCTTTGCCTCTAGCCGAGTAATAATCGACGAGGTTTTCTCCCGCTTCCTCCAAAGCTGGAATGCCCGATTTTGAAATTTGAGCCTTGGGGGGTTATTAGAGTCTGTAATGAATAATTAATAACAAAAAAATATTAATAACAACTAAAAAGATTTTAAATCAATAATTAATATTAAATATAATGAGAGGATGTGTCCCTTCCATTATTGATGACCAAGCTATATTTAAAGCGGACCAATCTTGTAATTTACATATCATTCATTCTTATCACTTTTTATATATATTTTTTTGAAGATGGATCATCTTCCTCCATAACTCGGATACGGGATTTTTCCATAACATATAGATTTGGATTGTTAAATTGGTATCATGGCAGTCTCGCTCCTCTGATATCGGATTTGGCTTGTCAATCATTCTCCACTCTGCTCTCACCCTTCCACCCTCATCTCAGCCTCCTTCTCCCTCCCGCGCGTTATTCCCTTTACACTTCTCCATTCTCCATTGCGGAGCTCCATCTTCACGTGTTCCCATCTCTTGTCGTTTCCTTCAACCTTCCACGCCTTCCCCTACGCCGCCCTCCATCCATCGTTGCGCCTCCTCACAGCACCCCACTCCACTCCAATCCTTCCGATCCCTCTCAATTCCCGCCCACCTCTCTTCCAAACTCTACCATCATTTCCCTCCTTTCCCTCTCACCCCACACTACCTGAATTACTTTCCTCCACACCCACAGTCTTTCTACGTCCGTTGGAGCCTCCTTCCTCCATGCCCACAATCTTTCTGTGTCCATCTCCCCTGTCTGCACTACACCAACTCCTCAACTCCCTTCGCCTCCATTCTACCACCTCATCTCTTATCCCCACTCCCATCTCCTACCACTACCACTTCTCGGCACCCTCGACTCCCTCTGCTCACGCTCCCTCTTCTATCGCACTATTGTTTTCTCCCGTATATTCACGCCCACACCCCATCTTCACGCTCCACCTGTCTGCATTCCATCTCCAGTCGAATCTACCTCTCCTTCGCATCCACTCCCCATGTCGTTCACTTCTCTCTCCTGCATTCCATCTCTTGCTCACCAGCTCTACCTCCCTCCCCCGTCTCGACTCCCTCCTTCCCTTCCAACTACCATCTCCCCTCTCCATTCCACATTGCCTTCTCACGTGGTAGGGTTTTAAACCCTAAATATATCGATTTAAAAAAAATATATATTATTATTATTATAAATAATAATAATTAAATAAATAATAATAAAATATAATTATTAATAATAGTAATTTTTATTATTATTACTATAGTTCAAACTTTATAAAAAAATAAAATATATATAATATAATAATAATATTTTGATAATTAGTATTATAATTATTTTTTATTCATTTTCTTTTACCACACTACAAAGCCAAAATTGGGTCTAATTATTCACCCCCACATCTCAAAAGCATGACGACAAAATAAAGGAATCAGTTCGACAAACTAAAGAAGGATGACCATGCCATCATCACCAAGAACCAAGATGAATTGGGAGTGGAAATGAAAAATAATAATGCAATGCTTAAAAAGGAGATTACAGACGAAATAATTACAGTGATAGGCAGAAAGATGGAATACAAGTTGAACACCTTGACAGAAAGAAAAAATGAAATCAAGCAGATGTTACAAAACCTACATTCCAATGAAAACCAAAAACAACGAAACAATTCAGACATATCGGCCAGTTCCTCCCGTAACTCCGTGTCACCATCGCCCGATCGACCAAAAATAACTAGTATCAACCCTTTATAATGTACCCATCGAGAGCAAAAATTAAATTTTTGAAATACAATGGAAGTGACAATCATTGTGTCGCCTGGTTAAATAAGGCCAAGGAATACTTCAATTACAACATTATGACGGATGAAGAAAAAGTGAAGTATGCGTCAATGCACCTGGAAGGATATGCATACAATTGGTACATATGGTGGAAATGATACAATTTGTCATATACTTGGAAATTGTTTAAAAACTATTTTTTTCAAAGGTTTCAAGGAATCACTAAGGACGAATTCTTCTCAAAACTTACCATGTTACAACAAAAGGGAGCGTCGCGGAATTTATGCATTGGTGGGAATCTCTTACCACAAGAGTGTTTCGATTATCTAACAAACAGCGACTCAAAACCTATTTAGGAGGTCTTAAACCATATATATGAAATGAGTTGAAAAAGCATGATATACCGGACGTAGAAGTAGCAAGGCGTAAATAAAAGGAAACAAAACTCAAACTAGAAGGGATATCTAAGGCAAGATTTGACAAAAGTTATTTGCAAGAGGAAAAGACATGTTATCACATCTATGTTAGCTGGAGCTACCATACTGCAGACTGTGCGGCCGAGGACCGCACAGTACTCTTTTTTCCAAATCGGAGATCAACTGCCTTCAGACGAGGCATTTTTGTTAAGATTGCCCCTAGCAGACATATCAGAGGGGACAAACAGTTGGACAGTGTCACACACATTGTCACTTACAATCTACCACAGGGTCACCTTTCCTTGCTAGGCTTTGACACAAACCCATTTGAAACAGTTGCCTAGTCTTGTTCTGATCGAGACTATCACAGTACATTGCTGGTTTATTATGTGCCCGGATTCAGCAGGGATCCAACTCAGAGACAGCTTCAGTAGCAGCAGGTATATGGTGCAGCAGGTATTGCATTTGATAATTATTGATCATGTTGTAGATTAGACTTCTTTATAATTGTTAGTACACTAACTTTGCATGAGATAATATATTTGGTGATCTAGCTATGGTATGATGTGATTGGGCCCTTGATGATGTCGGTCCACCCCTCTGGTTAGACTTATGTATATGCACGTTGAGTCATGTCCTCTACACTTGGCATAGACTTGATCACTTAGTCCCTCTCGGTAGCTGACTTTAGCTCCATTATCACTTTCCCCATCCATCCGACTCATCCATGACATTTGTTCCCCGACTTGGATTCTGATTTGTGATCCCGAGGACCCCTTTCCCCACTGATCTCTAAGTTTGCCATGACTCCCTGTTTATTGTGCCTCGGCTCTTTAGTGTGTGAGATACATGGTTAGACCTGGGATTTGCTCCTGTCGGTTGCCCCCGATGTTGCAATGCAATTAGGATTGTGTAGCCTCACCGGGCATTCCCCATTGGTCATCGAAGCATGTATTGCTCATCCCCATTACCTTTGCAGTATGAGCACCATGTTTATATCTTTTTAGATATGTATGTAGCCCAAGAGGGCCTTGATGTAAATGAAGAAATGAAGAAATGTAAATCAGGCTAAAAGGGCCATTTTGTTGTAGATGTAAAATCTAGCCAATAAAAGGGCTAAGTATAAAACTCATTGTAAAATTCATGCAATGTGTTTATGAACACACATGGATTCAGGTCAGCCATACATGTCAGCATTTGTAGTGGTTATTCCTCACCTAGTCCCAGGGGACAAGGAGGTGAGAGGGAGAAAGGGACAAGCTCAAGATTGCCCCCTAGAGTCTCAAGTTACGGTTTACCGAACACCCAGTTTGGCGGCTCTAGAAAAGAACCTCACGGAGTCTTCGAATACGGATGTGAGTTGTGAGATACTTGTTAGATGACTAGTGGTGGTTTCCCTGCACTATACCTATTTGTGAGGCACCGCCCTTCCCCGTGTTCTGTCATGGCATACTTACCTCAATGGACCCCGCTTTCCCAAGTTGTCCAAAGGGTCACATGATCTTCATCCTTGTCTTCCCGTGTCCTTTGCCTTGTTATCCGCATCATCTAAAGTCAGCAAAGTGGTCAATTCTATAGATGTGCATAGCATTTTACTATTTTGGAGGTGGTGGGCCCACTTCACCGGGGCCTTGTATTATCTCGGGATTTAATGTATTTTTTATCACCATGTTATCATTATATTGCTTAGTAATGTACTAACTTGTATAATTGAGCCTTGTCACTTCATGCTTGCATACAGGTATTCAACTAGCACTATTGTTGACCAGATTTGACCTGGTCAAACTGAGTTGACTAGGCCAAAAATGGGCCCAAAAAAATGTTGCGATCGGAATTTCGATTTCGATCAATTATTATCTACAGGGATCCCATATGAGCATGCAAGTGTCGGAATTGCAAAATACTGAAGCGTTTGAGAAATTTTTAATTATTATTGGTCAACTTTGACCTGTTTTAATTAAAAATTATGGATGTTGGGCAAATAATGCCAAAGTGATGGATCGGGGTCGTTCGAGTGGTCATCCCAACTACTTTTGGGGTCCACAATCGCATTGCAGCAGACGGTTCGGCAATCTGGGAAATAAAAGTGGGTCAAAAGCCCATTTTTCAGCTTCAGCCATATAAACCAGCAAAAATTACATGGAAATCAGTAAGGCAACTATAGGCAAATGGAAAAATCAATGGTTGGCAAAGGTAAGGTAATTTCTAAAGGTAAAATGGTAAGGTTTGATACATTATTGGCACATTGTGGGGCCCTCTCCATGGCAGCTCATCACTTGAGGTCGAATTGGCCCATAGGGGCGTTTTTTTCTCCTTAGGGGGAATTTGATTTTGTTTGGTATGGGCATGTGGGCCCTTATTTTATGATGTTGGGGAGATAAAACCCCATATAGACACCCCCCCAACTTCTTGTATTATGGTATGGACCCCACATGGGTCCCCTCTCCTCCACATGTGCGCTTCTCTTGGGGCAATTCGCACCCCCCCTTCAGAGAGACATCTCCACCATTCGATCTGTGGATTGGGGAGATGATCTCAACCCTCCATTTTGGGGGGGAACCTATTTTGGTTTTGAGCCATCTCTATAAGAAAATGGACTCTCTCCATTGGACTTCTTCTTGACATTTTCAGATTTGCTATTGAGCTCTTGAGAGACATTTCTTCACCCTCTTGTGCATGTGTTGTGAAGTGTTTTGATGTGGATTATTGGCATATTGCTAAAGTATTGTTGAGTGATAGTGAGCTATTTCCATCTCTTTTCTTGTCCAAGCTAACTTGCAGGTGAAATCGACCAATAGAGGGAGGCGCAACCATTGAGCCAGCAGCTCCACGTTGGGTTTTCTCTCCGGGTTTCTGCAAAAAGGTAAGTAAAACTTATGTTATTATCTTTCCTTCCTTCATTATTTGTCGTTATTTGCTTGTATTTCCTTGCTATTTGCCTCAGTTATTGATTTGTGTCTCTCTTTGGCAGGTACAAGGGCGCACTTGGACAACTAGCTGCTCCAAAACACATAAGGGAAAGGCACTGTTGCTCAACATTTGGCATCCAGCATTCGTTTCTTCATCAAACTCTTCACCTCCTTTGTTTCAAGTAGGCAATCACTGCTGATCTCTCTTGTTCTCATTTCTCTTGTAAATGTTAAGCTGCAAAAACATAGTAAAACCCCAAAAAATCAATATCTTAACTTTCAACTGTTAAAACTCTTAGTTCTTTAAAACCCACTAATGAAATATCATCAAATAACCATATCTAAAATTTCATTGCATTTTGACTCCATATGCCCATAGAACTAGGCACTAGTCCATCACTGATTTCACCCTCCCTGGGAAAAACTGCCAATCACACCTTTGGGTCAATTTCTGGGTTCTGGGTACTTGATAATCGGTTTTATAACGTCTTTTTACCTTATGATATCATGTATCATTGGCTGGAAGTGAGTTTAAACGCCTACTTTTCACTGCCCTAGGTCTGTTTGTCCACTATTTAACCCATTCCCCTAGGGATGTTCACTTCAATTCTTGCTGGTCCATTTTTCCTATTCTAAATCAGTCAAGTAATCACTCTATAATTACTAGAAGACGTGTTTAAATTGCTTGATTTGTTTCTGCCATGCTTGAGTAGTCACCATATGCTTCATTCCCCCATAGGCAGAATTTTCAGCCACTCTTCTAGTCATTCTCCATTTTCTGATTTAGTTTCCAGCCTTAAGATCTTCCACTTATTTATCATTATACTCTTTCATCGGATCTGATTTCATCTCTCATAGACTACCTTCTCATTTCAAGATCCCGATTCTACTAGGCTGGAAGAAAACTCACCTTTAGTCATCCATCTTGTTTATTGTTTTGATTATCTTTTGGGTTTAGGGTGTTTGATCGCTGAGTCTCAACCTTCACCGATTGAGTGGGTCTCCCCCTTGACTTGGCTTTGAGCCTTGTCTAAAGTGATTGTAGCCTTGTCCGGTGTGACTTCTGTCCCTTGGACAGAGGACCTGGCTACTGTGGGTTACACCTTCCTAGCTGTCCCCTCTACCGTCTCTATTGGGATACCTACCACACACAGCTAGAGATAGTGTGATAACAATACACAATGTAGATATTGCGAAGATAGCTGGTCACCCGGTCATCAGTGCAACAATCCTCAGTCATATGGTTGTGAAGCTGAAAAGGCTTCAAAAACCAATCGTTCTGACAATGACACAAAAAAGAAGAAGACCCCAAGGATGCTCTCACATTGCCTGCTTCTGAAATGGAGTCATCTATTCTATATTAGAGTGTTTGACTTGTTTATTTTATTACGGGCTTTCATCCCCTTGTGAAATATACAAGACTAGCTAAGTCACCTGACACGAGGACACGAAAATACGAGTGTCTGACACAACCACGGTGACCCCCGGAATCAGGACACGGAGGACACGTTTTATATATATATATATAGATAGATAGATAGATAGATATACATATATATATATATATTAAAAATATAGACATATAGAGCCAATTTTTTTTAGAAATTAGAACATTTACAAATATTCAATAGAAATTTCTAATTAGAATCAATACACAATACACATTTTGTCATTCACAAATCACAATGAAACACAAAGGTAATAGCTCAAGATCAAAACCATATTTCTCATTAAGTCATCAAAATCAAAATGTATTACACAGATGTCCGAATGCCAATGGCAACTTGTAGTAGTAAATACTAAAATAGTAAATACAAAAAGGGGTAGATCATAGATAAGATCAAGATGGAAGAATATCATCTGTCAATAGTCATCCCCCATGCCTGAATCAACAAACTCATCACTTCCCTGACCCTCATCTTCCTCCTCCTCCTCCTCCTCTCTACCCATCTAAGAGTCAGGACACGGCTTCAACATGTGTCGGACACGTGTTTTTTCGTGTCCTGGAATCGGGACACGAAAAAAAACGTGTCTAACACGTGTTGAAGCCGTGTTCGTGTCTGACACGACCCCACAGGACACGGGAGGGGATATGGACGTGTCCGGTGACTTAGAAGACTAGTCTAATGTTGAATTTGACATGAGCACTAAGAAGTGACTTGGACTTCTTAGTGTGGATCAAACAGCATTAGAGCTCTATGCGGTGAATAGACGTGCATGTGAAGGAGAAGTATAACATCATCACAATGGACAACCTTTCCTAAGAAGATGGAAAATCCAATAATAAAGTGGTCAACAAATGAATAACAATTGAAGTGGACAAAGAAACAAGTCGGCCCCAACTAAAGAAGAGAAGTCGCCCCCACTAATGAATTCCAAGTGATCTGATAAGTATAAATAAGAGGTGAGACGCCTCATTTCATCAACCCAATCCGTAGGAGACATCTGCTACTCTCAAGTCCGCAATTTTAGCTGGGCAAGTGAAGATTGAAGAAGAAGCATCTTGAAGTATCTTATCTCTCTCTCTCTCTTATCTCTTTCTTGGGTTTGCTATCTCTCTCCAACAGTGCGCACCCTCGCTGTGACTGGGTTATAACTGGAGGTTTGACAAACTCTTGTGAACTAGGGTTCTTCTATTGTTGTTGTTGTACTCTTATTATTGGAAATATTCTTCTTAAGAAAGGTTGTTGGGTTTTCTCCCGAGTTCGGGTTTCCCAAGGTAAAACTTTGTCTCTACTGTGCATGGTTCTCTTTCAGTGATCCTTTTGTTTTCTGCTGCAAAATTTAAAGTTAAAATTATACTGCTAAGTCAAAAATTCAACAGGGAAGACATCCCTTGAATTGGAGAAAACACTTATCTATGCTGCATTTTTTCTTTCACTTTCTTTCTCTTGCTTTCAGCATCACCTAGGAGTTGCTTTCACACTCTGACATTGTATTCACACTGGATGTATCTTTTAGTCCCCTTGACCTACTATTGTGGTCATTTGTTGGAGATTAATAAAATTATTATATCTTATTATGTCAATTAAATTAAGATAAGTATCCATGAAAAGAATAATTTCAATCCATTTTGTATTAGGACACCCACTATACATTAGAGAGAAAAGCAAGATGTGCATAAAACATGTAAAGTAGCACAAATGCATTTTGCCTCATGCTGGTGCTCTATTAATAAAGGATACAACCTAACGTTGTTCATCTCCTGTAGCTGGTCCTGATGCTACATACAAACTTAACGGATATAATAATGAGTTTATAGCAGTTGATAATTATTAATGCCTTCGTATTCATCTGCACACTTAATAAATTCTCCACAAACGTGTAGCATACAAGTAATTTTGAAGCATTCTTCTTCAGTGACCCTCACACTCACACTTTGTATTGCCACTCATGTACTGGGCAGTCCCCTTCATCCATTTTTGGTCATTTGTTTGGACATTAATAAACTTATTTTATCTTATCTCACTATGGTGGCATATCCCTATGATGGTTTTTCATTCCACATTATAATCTCCTTCTCTAAGGCCTCATATTGAAGTTAGAATAATAGAAAATTCAACAAGCTCATGTTCACACTGAGGATTTGGCAGCATACCACATAATGGTCTGTTTCACTATTAGCATAGAAACCTAAAGTGGCCAAAGGAAAACAAAGAAAAGAAATGTCGCATCCTCCTGATGGAATATGTTGTCCACCTTATGACTACAGGGATATGATAACACACAGGATAATTTAAATGCTTCATCTACCAAGTAACAGAATGGTAAATATTCATAAGTTATTTTGCAGCACCAGAGAACTTTTATCTTGTAATTCATCCTTAGTTATATGCAGTAATGTAGAAGGCATACCCCCAATGCAGCTTCTGTCGCTTTTTCCATGGAAATGGCACATTTTGTTCCTGAAATTAAACAAGCATTGTATCCAGTAAGGAAAAACAAGGGGCAAAATAAAAGGTCGGGTAACAAAAATCAGAGGAAAAAATAAATGGTCAAACTACTGTCTTTCATTTTCTTTTTTAGACAATGCTCAGCTCTGCAACCAGGTCCCTCTCAGATGTATATTGTCAAACAAAAGCTGTTTACCTTGCTTGTTTTATGGACATCCACATTCTTAACATAATGATACGATTCTTCTGGAACAGTGCTTTCTTGGTCTTTTTGGGCAATATCATCCTTGGTAATAATTTCACTAGCTTTGGTGGTATTATCTGCAGTTGTCTTTCCTTTAGCAAGTCAAGGTAGTTAAAATTCACATAGATTTGAGCATTCTAGGCATATACATTAAATTTTGCAAAAGATGTGCTATTACTTGTGATAAATAGACAGATCTAACAAATTGATACCTTAAATGCACAACTGTATGTACCTTTTGTCATTCTAAAGCTTGAAGTAGTTTTTTTAATCTGTAAACGTCTCCTGCGTAACTCCTGAAAAAAACAGCATACATGGTCAGACAGATTTTATAAATTCTCTCAAATCTATCTAAAGGTGGAGGTTTTTGAACTATCATCTTTTTAAAGCTTGAAGTAGTTTTTTTAACCTGTAAACATCTCCTGGATAACTCCTGAAAAGAACAGAATACACAGACAGACAAAGATTTTATATGTACTCTCAAATTTATGTAAAGGTGGAGGTTTTTAAACTATCATGTATGTAGCAAGCATAGAGATACGTTAAGCTAATTTTATTGGGCTACTATGTCAGCAGAGCAGATATCTGCACTTTTTCGATCTTTGCCTTTGCATATTTTCTGTGAGATCAGCTATGATGAGCAGCATTATTTATGATCACTCACATCAGAGCATCTTTATATCAGACATTTAGTAGACCTAATGCCAAGGCTGAGCCTTGAGACCTCAGATTTGATGACCGATATGATCTTTTGTTCCATACAGATACAGGGCAGTGTTCAGTGTTATCAGTGGTTGTAGTTGGTTCAGAATACAGATGTTGATATATGACCCAGTATATATATGATGTGCATTGATGTTATTACCTTGTTGTTTAGGTCATTTTGATAGCATTGACTTGGTATATGTTATCACACAAACACTAGCTGCTACTAAGGGTATTTTATCCGGGACGATAGAGGTAGGCAGCTAGGCAGGTGACACCTGCATACACTAGGTCCACTGCACAAATGGGGCAGTTGTCACTCCGGACAAGGTGTTCGCCACTTTAGACAAGACGCGTAGCCTAGTCCAGGGGGAGACTCTACTCAACCGGCTAAGGTTGAGACTCAACAATCAGACACCCAACCCAAAAGACAAGCAAAATGAGATGCAAGATGAATGCCTAAGTATTGAGATTTCTTCCAACCTAGTGGAATCGAGATTCTGGGTGTAATAGTAAACTTTATTAGATGGTTCCAGATCTGATTATGAGTATGAAATGATGGACAATGGATAATTATATGGGTGGAAATTAAATCAGAAAATGAAAATTGGCTAGAAGTGTGACTAAAAATTCTGCCTATGGGGGGATGTGACTCAATATAATTGTTTGTGCATGCCAGAAGTAAATTAAGTGATTAAAACACGTCTTCTAGCAATATAAGTTGGTTATTAGATGATATAGGGCAAATGAAATGCAAACCAACAAGACCCACAACCTAGAAAGTTACCCAATAGCATGAAAGAGCAGTTTGCCCAAGGAGGGCGAAATCAGAAATTGGACCAGTGCTTGTTTAATGGGAAAATGGAGTCGTAAGAAACTAAAATTTTGGATTTAGGCATTTAAGATTATTTCAGAAGTGGGTTTAAAAGAAAAACAAAGTTTCGACAGTGAAATTTTAAGATTTTAAGATTTTAATTTTTAGGGTTTTTATGAAGATTTCTCTCTAAACCATTCAGAATTGAAATGTAAGAGAAATAAGTGAAACACTTACTTGGAACCGGGTGATATCTCTGATTTGTTGAGGTTATGCGTCCCAAATATCAAATAGGAGTGGTTGTAGAATCCCCCAGGTGAATTCGACTTGCCCAATCCCACCAATTCACCCTCCTTCCCTGTCAAAACAAATGGACACAAATCAAATCTGCATGACAAGTAAATGAAAGCTACAGCAATGTAAATGTAAATGAGAAGAAATGCTTGGCTTAAATGGAAAAAAACACTTCCCTTTGAAGACCAATCCTGGAGAGTGGAGCAGCAATGGTGCCCAAGTGATGCGCCCTCCTCCAAGAACTTGTGTGTGCTGCAAACAATGATAAGGAACAATATGCTGAAGACAATCACAACCTCTTCTAGTGCATTGAGATAGCAAGACAATCAACTCTCCAAAGAAAATCACCACAAGAACACAAGTAGAGCTGCAAATCGTTTTCCTTCTATTCCAAGTCAAGAGTGCCAAGAGAGAAATACAAATGAGAGAGCTTGCTCTCTTCTAGAGATAGCTCCAAATCCAAACCCTATTCCCACCAAAACAAATGGCTGGGATTTAATCCCCACATGGCCAAACGAATGGTTGAGATGAAGTGGAGGAGGGGGGGCGAATTGCCCTCATGCTCCCAAGGGAGAAGAGGGGGACCACGTGGGGCCCTTACAATGTGAAGGGGGGTGTCTAGGGGGTGGCTTTAGGCTGTTTTAGCCCCCTAGACCCCACACCTTAAGTCTCAACACTGAATTTTTACAAAATTTTGATTTTCCAATGGCCAAAAACGCCCAAGTATGGGCAAATTCGCCCCACATCAAGAGTTGGGCATAAATGAGGGCCCCACACTAGATAATACATGTCCATACTATGTCAAAATGATATTAGGAGACCCTTTTACCTTTTCCAACCATTGCACTTACCATTTCCAAAGTTAACTTAGCCAAATTTGATCTTTTTCCGTTAATTAACTGATGGTTTTTATTGTTGAAGATGTAATTTGCACTTTTGACCCACTTATATTGCCTGGATTGACGAACTGTTTGTTGCATTGCGATCGTAAACCCAAAATATACTAGAAATGGTCACTGGAACGATCACAATCCATCCATTGAGCACTGTTTGCCCAAATTCAAGGATTTTTAACTAAAACAGGGCTCTACTGGCCAGTAATAATTAAAAATCTCACCGATGCTTCAACATTTTTGCAATCTAATACTTGGAGGCATGTATGGGACCCCAACACATAATAAATAACCAAAATCGAAGTTTTGGTTGCAACTTTTTTCGGGACCCATTTTTGGCCTGGTCAAACTAGTTTGACCAAGTCAACTCTAGTCAAAATGGCAATCGCTGAAACCTGTATGCACATGGAATGCCAAGGCTTCCTTATTTATGTTAGTACATAACTAAAAACATATAATGACGACATGATGATCATAATAAAATAATATCTCACGAAAAACAGGCCCCAGGTGAGGTGGGCCCACCACTTCCAACAAAGACTCAAAACTGCTATGCACACTTATAGATTTGGTCACTTAGCTAACTTTGGGTGATGTGGACAAACAAAGTGAAAGGCTAAGGGGATGACAAAGACCATGACCATGTGACCCTTTGGATAAGCAGGGAAAGCGGGACCCAATGACATAAGCATACCATGATAACACAAGAGAAGGGCGGTGCCTCACAAATGGGTATAGTGCAGGGAAACCACCACTAATCATCTAACACACACCTTGCAACTCACATTTGTTCCCTCAACAGACCTCGTGAGGATCTTTTCTAGAGCCGCCATGATTGGGTGTCCGGCAAATCATAACTTGAGACTCTAGGGGACACTTAGAATTAGCTGTCCCTTACTCCATCCCACCTCCGTGCCCCGCAGGACTAGGTGAGGAAATAACCAATACAATGCTCTGATACATATGGCTGACCTGTGTCCGTGTGTGTTGAAAAACACATTCTTGGACTTTACATGTCAATTTCATACTTAGCCTTTTTGGCTTGATTTACATTCAGATAGCCTTTTTGGCTTCATTTACATTTCTTTACAATTTCATAGCCCTTTCAGCTTCATACATATCTCAAAAGATATAACAATGACACTCATACTGCAAAGTAAAGGTGGCAAGTGTGCATGCTTCGATGACTAATGGGGAACACTCGGTGAGTCTACAAAATCCTATACTGCATTACAACATCGGGGGAAACCGACAGGAGTAAATCCCAGGTTTGAGAATGCATCTCACACACTAAAGAGCTGAGGCACAAGAGACAGGGAGTCATGGCATACTCAGGGGTCAATGGGGAAAGGGGTCCTCAAGGCCACAGATCAAGGTCTAAGTCAGGCAAGAACCAAAAAAAAGGATGAGTCGGATGGGTGGAAGGAAGTGACAGGTGGAACCAATGTTAGCTTCCTAGAAGGATGAATGACCAAGTCTATACCAATAATGGGGACAGGAACCAGTGTGCATATACAGGAGTCTACTGAAAAAGGTGGACTGACCTCACCAAGCGCCATAAGTATCATAAATAAACATGAGATCACCACATCAGACATCAGACATCTAGTCCATGTACTATCATAAAGAAACAAGTCTCAAAGCAAAAACATGAGCAATAACCATAGAATGATATACCTGCCATACCATATACCTACTGCTGAAGGTGGATCTAAAACTCAATCTCTGTTGAATCCGAGCAATAAGTGGCAAACCAGCTGTACTCTGTAATGCTCTCATCATAATATGGCTAAGTTACCCTCTCAATGGGGTCATGCAAAGCTAGGCAAGGAAGAGGGACCCTGTAATCACCGCTCTGTAGTAGCTCTGGACCATCAAAACATATATTGTCCCCTCTGCAATCTCTGCTCTGGGCAATCTCAATAAAATAGATGCCCCCTCTGGTGCCATCTGATCTCTGATATGGAAAAAAAAGTAGTATGGTCCCTGACCACACAATCTACAGCATGGTAGCTCCAGCTAACATGGATGTGATAACAGTATATAGTAATTATGATCTGGCAGTGTCTTCTTCTTAGGTTAACTCTGATCCCATGTTAGTTTTTCACAATTTAACAATATTAATCTAGGATCTTATTGAGAGAATAACAAGCACAGCATTCAACATAAGAGACAAGAGACACAAAGTTTTTCCTCGGGGAAACCATAAAGGAGAAAACCCCGCAACTTCCTTGGAGATAGAATGAGCAACAATACAATGGCAGAAATATAAACCCCAAAAGTAGAAATGGTCTTCAGCAGCTTCTCTCTTCTCCACTTGTGCAAACTTGTCCTTCTCCTCACTAATGCAAACTTGATGAGTGAGTGAATGAGCAAATAGAGAGGAGCACCCTCTCTATTTATACTTTTACTTTCACTTGACCTTAACCCCAAACAGGTCGGCCCTTAGGTGTAACTGACTGGGTCGACTTCTCTAGGAGAGTCTAATAACCCAATGATGACTCAACTCTGGGGTCTAAAGTCCCGACATACAATGGAGGGTTAACCTCAATGACTTTACATGACTCAAGTACAATAATGACTCTCCTGACCGGAGGAATAAACATCTTCGTCGGAGGTACAATAATAAAATACAAATAAAACATAAAATATACAAGTGAATATCTTCCGAAGTTACAATTACATTAACACTTTGTCTTAACTAGGAAGGTATTCTCTTGACACAGCCATCAGCACAAGTCTTCGTCACTGGATCATCATCAAAGTGGGATCATCATCGTCACTGCTGCTGCTATCTTGACCATCAATCTCCAATCTACTCGTCATAGGAAGTTCTACAAGACCAGCCCTTTTTCATGCTGGATGTAGGCCTAGCCTCCATGTAGGTCTTCATCATCTCTGCGAGCAAGCCATCAAGTAGGTATAGCTCACGACTTATTACATTGCCTTGCAAAAACCTGACACACAGTCCGGGACTTATTAAATTGCCTTGCAATAACCCAACGCAACATCTCAAGACTTATTACATGTTTCTGCAAAACATGCAGGATCTCCCAGCACTGATTATATGCCTCTGCAAAACCTGAAGGAGCATCCCAGGACAGATTATATGCCTCTACAAAAACCTGCAGGATCTCCCAGGACTGATTATATGCCTTTGCAAAACCTGAAGGAGCATCCCAGGACTGATTATATGCATCTGCAAAACCTGCAGGATCTCCCAGGACTAATTATATGCCTCTACAAAACCTGAAGGAGCATCCCAGGACTGATTATATGCCTCTACAAAACCTACAGGATCTCCCTGGACTGATTATATGCCTCTGCAAAAACCTGAAGGAGCATCCCAGGACTGATTATATGCCTCTGCAAACCTGAATCTCCTACTTATCACCTCATCATCTTCAGATCACCTCATCGTCACACGGAGCACGGCCCAGATGCACACATCATCACGACCATGGGAAGACACACCTCAACCATGCTGAAATAACCCCAGCCCTTACATCTGCACCATGGGAGAACAAACCTACCACCATGTGACAATGGCTCACATGCATTTGCGTCATCCGGACTCATCGCTTCCCCTTGGAAGGCACCTCGATCTGAAGTACACCAAGCTTCTCTCTGAAGTATTCAAACTTCACTCTGGCTAACGGCTTGGTCAACACGTCGACTATCTGCTCATCTGTCACAACATACTGGAGCTTCACTGCTCCTCTCTGCACCATATCCCTGATATAGTGATACTTGATCTCGATGTGCTTCGACTTGTCATGGAACACCGGGTTCTCAGACAACTTCACACAGCGCTGGTTGTCGCAATATATACAAGTCGCCTCCAAATCAAGATCAAACAAATCAAACAATAGCTTCCTCAGCCATACTGCCTCACAACTAGCCAAACAAGCTACGACATACTCTACTTCGGCTGTACTGAATGCCACGCAGGACTGCTTCCTGCTAAACTAAGAGATCACACATGATCCCATACTGAAGCAGCACCTTGAAGTGCTCTTCTTATCAATGGCACTGCCTGCCCAATCCGAATCAACATAACCCTCTAGGTTAATCTTCTGATTCGCATCATATTTGAGCCCATAATCCACCATACCCTTCAGGTACCTCAGAATATGCTTTGCAGCAATCAAGTGAACATGTCTCAGATCTGTTAGGAACTGGCTCAATGTGTTCACAGCAAAGCAAATATCTGGTCTCGTATATGTCAGGTACATCAAAGATCCAATCATCTGATGATACATCGTGGCATCAACCGAATCTGATGAAGCATCACTCAATAGCTTCAAGTTCGATGCCATAGGTGTGGCCATGGCCTTGCAGTCCATCATCCCAAACCTCTTCAGGATCTCTACTGCATACTTCCCTTGTCCAAGGAAGATTCCATCCGCACTCTGCCATACCTCCATGCCTAAAAAATAGTGCATCATACCCAAGTCCTTCATCTCGAACTCGGCAGCAAGCTTCCTCTTCGTGTCAGCAATCAACACATCCTCACCTGTCACAAACAGGTTATCTACATATAGTAGGAGTATCACTGGGTTCCCTTCCTCAACCTTGTAGTAAAGGTTGGAATCCGCTTTACTCTTGGTAAAGCCCAAACTAGTCAGGAAGTTGTCTATCTTGTCGTACCATGTCCTAGGTGCCTGTTTCAATCCATACAAGGCTTTCTTCAATTTGCACACATGAGTCTCCCTGTCATGTGTCTCAAATCCGAGTGGTTGCTCCACACACACTTCCTCCTCTACTACACCATTCAAGAACATTGTCTTGACATCCATCTGGTGTATCTTCCACTTCATCACTGCAGCCAGAGCAAGTACTGATCTGATGGAAGTGTATCTGGCTACAGGGGAAAATGTCTCCTCATAACCTATCCCTTCTTTCTGGGAGAAGCCACGTGCCACAAATCTTGCCTTGTATTTCTCTATGTTGCCATCTACAGCATGCTTGATCTTGTAGATCCACTTGGAAGTCACAACAGACTTCCCTTCTAGTCTCGGAACTACCTCCCAGACATCATTCTTCATAATCGACTGGTACTCTTTGATCATAGCATCCTTCCATTCTTTCTTCTCGGCTGCTTCCTCATAGTTGGAAGATTCTTTTTCAATGATGTCATACAGCAAGGCTACATAGCTGGAGTATGGCCTAGGTCTCTTGCTTTCTCTGTGCATTCCCTCTGGAGCGCCATACCACTCTACATCTTGTATTACCTCTCGTACCCATGCTGGCTTCCTCTTGTGAGAATTCCTCTCACAAGGTGGATCTACAAGTTCCTGTGGGTCTTCCATCTCGCGGTCTTCATGGTCTTCAGGAATTACTCCTTCCATTGTTGTATTTATGATCTTGTAGATCCACTTGGAAGTCACAATAGACTTCCCTTCTAATCTCGAAACTACCTCCTAGACATCATTCTTCATAATCGACTGGTACTCTTCGATCATAGCATCCTTCCATTCTTTCTTCTCGGCTGCTTCCTCTTAGTTGGAAGATTCTTTTTCAATGATGTCACACAGTAGGGCCACATAGTTGGAGTATGGCCTACGTCTCTTGCTTTCTCTGTGCATTCCCTCTGGAGTGCCATACCACTCTGCATCTTGTACTACCTCTCGTACCCATGTTGGCTTCCTCTTGTGAGAATTCTTCTCACGGGGTGGATCTACAGGTTCCTGTGGGTCTTCCATCTCGCAGTCTGTTATCACCTATTTTGTACAAATAGTTGAAACCTTATTGAGCCGCCAGTGATCGAACACATCAGTGTTCACTTCAAGAGTATCTGGGTTTCAGATATTTGGGTCTAGCCAGTTTTGGCTAGCCGGTTTTGTTTTTGAGTCGACATGACCATGGCCCCATGGGGGTTTGTAACAAAGTGTGCTAGTAGGGTCTGAGTGGCTCGGTTCCCCATGACTTGATTAAGCAACTAAGGTATTCCAGGGAGTTTTTTCCCTTGTCAATTATACTTTGCTTAAGGCGATATATAATCGATGAGGTTTTCTCCCGCTTCCTCCAAATCTGGAATGCCCGATTTTGAAAATTTGAGCCGTGGTGGGTTATTAGAGTCCAACTAATATGTATAAACCTACTAGACACTATTAGAATAGGTTTTGGTCATGTCCCAAGTCTCTAGGACCCTCAGAAAAAATTTCAAAAAAAATTTACTGGGTCCGTCGAGTTTGAGTTTTTTTTAATTATTTTTTAAATTTAATAAATTTCTTTATAGTTTAAATAGAGAAATAATAATTTGTAATATGTCAGTCGTTCGGGGTCCGAATTTAGTGATTGATGGCTCGTTTCATAAGCCAAAAATCACACATGACCTATGGACCAGCTAACCCTAAATTTCAGACAATTATTTGGCCTCATAATTAATATTTTCTCAAAAAATCAAAAAATGAGAAATATTAATTAAAATATTCAAAAAATAATAAATTGGAGATAATTTAAATCTCTCCAAAAAAGGTCAAATTGAATAAAGTAAAAGTCAAAATGACATGGCAAAAAGCATTTATGATGATTTGAATCTTCACCCACCTGATTCAGATCAGTTTCGGAGCACTGGGAGTGATCTATAGTTGAGAAATTCGCCCACCTTCACGCAAATTCGTTTTTGTCATTTGGAAATTAATTAATGGGTTGTTGGATTATGAAATCAATGCATGTGGGGCTCCTTCCTCAAATTATGGGCTCCAAACTCAAGTTTAAAGATGAGTTAAGACTCCAAGCTCGATTTGGTTGGTGTTGACATGGATTTGATTGGTTTTTGATGGAGTTTTTGGCTCTCTTCATTACCAATTCGAATTAGGGTTTTAGAATTGAGTTTTGTTATATAAGAGAGGCCATTTGGGCTTTCTCTTCATGGATCTTTTGGGCAAACTTGCTATGCCAATTTGTAATCGTGTTCTAGCTATTGCTATTTGGAAATAAAAGCGACTTTGGAGGTCCACATGGTGTTGATGCTTGTTATGGAAATGCTTCATCTATTCTAAGGTGATATTGTATTTGTTTATTGCTCATATTTCATCACTTTGATCAATTATTTAGCTTAGAAGGCTTTCTTAAACCCATAGGGTGGGCATTTGGGTTCAACTTGCCCATTGATGTTGGGGTTCTATGTGATTTGAAAGGAGTAGACTGTAGTTGGAAATATTTATACTCTTCTAATCTCATTTTGCTTTACATACAATATTTGATCAAGATGTGTTTGTGAGTAATTTCTTGTGCAGATCTCATAGGTTGAAGAGAGGTCTGAGCTTGGGTGCATCTTTCATCTCTTCAAAGACCTTTTTCCTAACATTTGTGTGCATTTCAGGATCTCCCAAAGTCGATCTTAAGCATTTTGGTAAAGAAGTGTTGAGTTTGAAATCCATCTTCAAAAGCATATTTTCAACTGGTTACTTGGTTCTAAAACTTCCCTCTTCTAGTCCATTCCCCTCACCTTTTTCCACCCATTTATCTCTTATCTCCTTCTCTCTTTATTTCTTTTTGTTAAGCCTAGCTTAGGATTTGCCATAAGGTTGAAGCTCCTTCAACCTTGGGGAATAACTTGGGATTTGTTCCCTTGTGCTCTCTTCAACACTATTGCAGGCGTATCATCCAGCTAGCTAGAAGGGTTTCTTGGATAGTGTTCTTAAGCCATCAAGTGTTCCACTTGATCTTTCCATCTTCCCACTCATTCCTTATTTCCTCATCCACTCGTTTTTTCCATTCTCATCTTTGTCCAATCATCCCTCCATTCGTTTTTCCTCCGAGACTCCTCTCGTCCACCTTCCCAAAAAACCCTAAAAACACATAAGACACAAAAAAAACAAATTGCTTAAGTGTAGTAGTTGTTAAAGTTTAGTCTTTCTTTTGATAATTAGATCTCATTGTTTAGCATTAGTATAGCTCAAACTTGTTAGATTTTTGTTTCCATTTAAAAGATAGATTTTTCCATACAAAAATATTTCAAAAATTTTACATTCTAGATCTCTTTCTCATCATTTTTTAAGCATATGTTGTTCGTTGGTCCGTTTTTTCTTTTATGCATTTTTGAAATAAAAAATCTCATAAACTAATTTTTTGAAGTCTTTTGTAGACTCTAGTTTAAATAGCTTCAAGATTTTGTCTTGTTCTAATAATTAATGGGTGCCTTGGTTGAGAATTTCTAAGACTTGTGTAGATGCTTTGAAAGGAGGAAACTTGAAAGAGCTTTGAAGAAGTAAGATCTAAGCAAAAGAAACAAAGTGAAGAAACCATGAGAATGATCAAAACTTGACGTACTTATCCTTTGTAAAAGCAAGCAAAGACTTGTCTCTTTTTATTTTTTCCAAGTATTATCTATCTCTCAAAAGTCCTTCAAGGGTTTCAAACCCAAGGCATTTGTAATCAAGTTAATAAAAGTTCAAGTGGAGGAGGCCTCCACTTTTTTGGTTTTCTTCCCCATTTGGAGAAGAGTGTTGTGCATGCTTAGTTTAGATCTCATCTTTTTCAAGTTCATAGATTAGTCTTCATTTTCATACTTAGAGTAATTCCTCTTCCAAGTCTTGACTAGAGTAAGCTAACTTTGGGATTGTATCCCAAAGGCCACATAACTTTGTGGTAGCTTCTCGTTCCCCCATCAGCTTCTTGTGGACATCCAGCTAGCTGGAAGGTTTCCAAGACTGACGGTTCTAGTGGTTGACCTTGTTCAGAGGTTGATCCCACCTTTAGAGTAGAATTGCTTGGTAGAACACTAGATCTTTCAGTCATTTCATTTCATTTTGCAAGTCGCATGCTAGTTGTGTCATACTTTACTTGAGTTATCACTTGATTTAATTCCGCAAAGCTTCATAATTGTTTCCACAACTATTTCATTTTCTTGTAATAAAACGAACAAAGTCTCTTGAACTTGGCCAAATCCAAGTCAAGAGCACTCTTTGTCGGAGAGCATATAGACTTGCACGTTCCCCCTGCATTAGGCATTTTAAAGTAGGAAGTCTCTTGAACTGTGGTCTTAAGACCAAGTCAAGAGCGCTCTGTCGGAGAGTTGAACAAGTGCTCTAAATAATAAAATATTTCAACCCACATTTTCCCCCTAATTAATTTATCTTGGTCGTTTATCCAACACTCGTATGCTCTCCCAACCGGAAACGGTTGGACTAGTACTCAGAAAGGTGAAGGATTAGATAATCTCATAAGTGATAATTAATTAAAACTTTCACCCCCATAACCAACGAACCGGCGTTGTTTAAAAAGTATTTTAATCAGTTCTCAGGGGAGGCGTCGGAGTGCCCAATCTGCGACACGGTGGCTGGTTAGCATTGCGCGCCTCGCTGTGATTCCAGACAGGTTCCGACATGTCTCTTAAAGGAGCTGCTTAGAATATCTTTCCGGACACTCTTTGATATCCTTGGTTTTAGCCATAATAATCAAGACCATTAAAACTTTGAAATTTACCAAGATAATTTGCACAACGATCTCACGAACAGTTACTATCAAGACTTACTTTTTAGCATCCCTCAGCACTACAAATTCAATTATTTTGACTCCGTTACCCATTGGATAAGGCACTGGTCCTTTTATCATTTAATTTTTATCTGTGGATGCTTCTTAATTATCTCAAGTCTTTATATACTGTTTCGCAACGTGAATTGCATCTTATCTTATGTTTTATTTAAAAGTAAGTCGTGTGTCTTTCATCACTAAAAACTCCTAAACAAAATCCATCTGCATCACCATACATTCTTAACACTTAAAACATTGAGCCATAGTTAAACTCTTTGTAGGGACTACCCCCCTTGGCTTCGTTAGGAATTAGCCTAAACGGAGGAGCTGGGATTCAGGTGACAGTACCTGGCTCATTGCTTGCCCCCAAGGCCACACCTCTCTCACTTGTAGTGAAGAGACAGCTTTCGAAAGATTTCCGCTGCTGGTGTGCAATCTGGCGGACAACATCTTTGGCGCCGTTGCCGGGGACAAATCTTTCTGTTCCTGGACGACCTTAGTTTTTTCTAGTTTGTTTTACCTTTTTTGATAGATTTCATATCTATCTGGCGACTCCATTGCCCCTTTTAGTTTTAGTTTTGGTATATTTTTAGTTTAATCACTCTCTGAAATTAAAATTGGATCCACCTGGCGACTCCACTGTCAGTTAACACCTCAAGATATTCAATTAGAAGAAACTATGAAGGCTTGCTTAGTTTTATCCCTGAGCCTGAAAAGGTTTATAGGAGGAGACTGAACAAGCTTGTTTCTCGTAAAATCCTTGAAGAACTTAGATCTGAGTCTATTTTAGACATCCACTCTTTGTTTTCAGAAAATCAAGAAAATTTTGAAAGTAATAATTGTTTTCTTTCCGCAATGGGTGAGTTCTTTGCTCAACTCAATTTTACTCAGATAGCAGGTCAACCCCATGACGTTCCTGAAAAAGATATTGATAAACTTATGACTTTCAATGGCATTGATGCCTCTACCTCTGCTGAGCAACACATCAGAAACTTTTCCAGACATTGTGGTTCCTATATCAGGGGCACCGACAAACATGAAGATGTATACATGACCCTTTTTGCTCTATCTCTGGATGGTAAAGCTGGAAACTGGTATGACAATTTGCCAAACAACTCTTTTGCCACCATAGCAGCTTTCAGGACTGCTTTCCTTGACAAATTTGGCAACAAAAAGGAACCTAGACATCTAGTGGCATCTTTGACCAACATGAAGAAGTTAGATACTGAAACCATCGATGAATTCAATGATAAGTTCACAGAATTGTTAAATTCCATCCCTGTTACTTATGCACCTCCTGCAGCTTCTTTATTGGATTTTTACATTGAAGCATTGAGTGGCAAAATACAGTATCAGATAAGAGACAAGGAACCCACCACATTGCTTCAAGCTCAAAATTTGGCTGTAAAAATTGAGAAGAACATGCAATCTTCAGGAGAATCAAACATTCAGGGTTACTCAAGATCTTCAATACCTTTGAAAAGTAATGAACTAAAAGATAAAGATCCTTTATCAATTATGAAAGAGACTCATGAAAAACAGATATTGGAAATAAGAATGGAAATGAAGAAAAACATGGAAGAAGCTGCGGCAAAACACCTTGCTCAGCTAAAGGAAATTCAAAGTCGGGTTATAAATGTCGAAAGGACTCAACCTCAACCTCAACCTCAACCTAGGATTTTTGCTACAAAGCAGAATTGGCAGAGAAAACCTCCCAACCATGAACAGAGGCCTCCAAATCAATTAGAGGCTGCTAACATGGTTGAACCATACAAGCCATTTTGTAGGGCATGCAGAGATTTCCACGAGGAATCTGGTTGCTACCATGCATGCTATATTCAAGAACACGGTTTTCCTGAAGGTTGTGGTCCTAGTGCATCAACAAGCAAGCCTAAATTCATTAATAATGTGGGAGACGTCTGTGGCATTCCCAGGGTTGAACCTTACACACCATTCTGTACGACATGCCAAGAATTCCATGAAGAAAACACTTGTCACCTTGCATGCTATATCCAAAAGCATGGGTTTCCTAAAGGGTTTGTTGGTCAGTCTTCATCAAGTGAGCCTAAGTGCATAAACTATGTAGGTGATACTTATGATATTCCTGAAGAGAGTTGGAATCAGTCGGATCAGCCTATTACAGAAAATATAACATTTTCCCATCAAATTCCTGATGATCCTATCGTAGAGATTTATCAAATACCGAATATTGTTGAAGACCCTCCTCATGCCATCAAAACAAAAGACACTTTGGAGTGGGAAGTTTTTCAAGACTACTTCAGTGATGATGAACATTTATGTACTCCTGACCCATCTCTAGAAGAAACCATTACAGAGATCAACATTCATAAAAAAATCCATGAAAGTTGTAGTATGTGTGACAACACTCCCATTTGTTCTCCACATGGCAGTGAATATTCGGAAATTTTGGTCCCTTGTGATATTTTTGAAACACATCTGTTTGAGGAAGATTATTATGAAGTTGAGGAGGATAGGCATAGCTTAAAGGATGACATAAGTGATGATGAGTCCATCATGGATGACATAGATATTGGAAATGATGAAGGGAACCTTTTTGAGAACCCTATCTATGCCATGTCTGAAGAAGTTAATGATGAACAAAATCCCCTTGGAAATTTTGTTAACAATCCCACTTATGAGCATGAGGATGCATGTGGCCAAGAATGTGGTAAAATCCATGAAGACTCCCCCATTTTCAGTAGGAGTATGGATTTTGAACAGTTGAGCATAGAGGAAGAGAAGGAAATTATTTCATATGAGAAGTCAGTTGAGCATATATCTTGCCCATCGGAAACCCCTTGTATATTAGAGCAGTTTGAGGCATGCACTTTCATGGAAAATTATTTTCAGAAGAGCCTCTTGGAGGAATATGATCAGGTACCAGAATTGCCTTATCATCCTGAATTTCATCACCCTATCCTATTCTGGATAGAGTGTGCCTACAGAAAGATTTCTTACTATATTGGGGAGCACTTCAAATATTTATTACATACTCATGATTCCCCATCCAACCCTCCCTTTCAGAAGATCCAAGCAGGTTTGCACTTTCTGATAAGCATGCCCTTGTCTTGGCTGGTAACCAAAGACAAGGTAAAAATTTGTTTTTTCATTAATCACAGGCTTAAATGGTTACATTGGATTTCTGATTATACTTAACATTTTCCTTTTTGTATTATATTAGAATAGGAAAAGATTTAATTACCTTCTGCATTTTAGATTTCTTAGAATTCATTTTCAAACAATAAAATATAGTTGGTATTTCATTTTGGTTTTTTCATAACACATGTGCTACTGAAGGTTTTCTGTCAAGTTGAGATGTTTTTACAGGCTATATATATAAACCAAAGATTCTGGTGTTCTCGTATTCTCTACTTGCATGAATTCCAGATCGAGCACACGTCCCGCAGTTGGAGCCAGATGTTATCACCTATTTTGTACAAATAGTTGAAACCTTATTGAACCGCCAGTGATGGAACACATCAGTGTTCACTTCCAGAGTATCAAGGTTTCAGATATTTGGGTCTAGCCAGTTTTGGCTAGCCGGTTTTGTTTTTGAGTCGACATGACCATGGCCCCATGGGGGTTTGTAACAAAGTGTGCTAGTAGGGTCTGAGTGGCTCGGTTCCCCATGACTTGATTAAGCAACTAAGGTATTCCAGGGAGTTTTTTCCCTTGTCAATTATACTTTGCTTAAGGCGATATATAATCGATGAGGTTTTCTCCCACTTTCTCCAAATCTGGAATGCCCGATTTTGAAAATTTGAGCCGTGGTGGGTTATTAGAGTCAAACTAATATGTATAAACCTACTAGACACTATTAGAATAGGTTTTGGTCATGTCCCAAGTCTCTAGGAGCCTCAGAAAAAATTTCGAAAAAAATTTACCGGGTCCGTCGAGTTTGGGTTTTTTTTAATTATTTTTTAAATTTAATAAATTTCTCTATAGTTTAAATAGAGAAATAATAATTTGTAATATGTCAATCGTCCGGGGTCTGAATTTAGTGATTGATGGCTCGTTTCACAAGCCAAAAATCACACATGACCTATGGACCAGCTAACCCTAAATTTCAGACAATTATTTGGCCTCATAATTAATATTTTCTCAAAAAATCAAAAAATGAGAAATATTAATTAAAATATTCAAAAAATAATAAATTGGAGATAATTTAAATCTCTCCAAAAAAGGCCAAATTGAATAAAGTAAAAGTCAAAATGACATGGCAAAAAGCATTTATGATGATTTAAATCTTCACCCACCTGATTCAGATCAGTTTCAAAGCACTGGGAGTAATCTATAGTTGAGAAATTCGCCCGCCTTCATGCAAATTCGTTTTTGTCATTTGGCAATTGATTAATGGGTTGTTGGATTATGAAATCAATACATGTGGGGCTCCTTCCTCAAATTATGGGCTCCAAACTCAAGTTTAAAGATGAGTTAAGACTCCAAGCTCGATTTGGTTGGTGTTGACATGGATTTGATTGGTTTTTTATGGAGTTTTTGGCTCTCTTCATCACCAATTCGAATTAGGGTTTTAGAATTGAGTTTTGTTATATTAGAGAGGCCATTTGGGCTTTCTCTTCATGGATCTTTTGGGCAAACTTGCTATGCCAATTTGTAATCGTGTTCTAGCTATTGCTATTTGGAAATAAAAGCGACTTTGGAGGTCCACATGGTGTTGATGCTTGTTATGGAAATGCTTCATCTATTCTAAGGTGATATTGTATTTGTTTATTGCTCATATTTCATCACTTTGATCAATTATTTAGCTTAGAAAGCTTTCTTAAGCCCATAGGGTGGGCATTTGGGTTCAACTTGTCCATTGATGTTGGGGTTCTATGTGATTTGAAAGGAGTAGACTGTAGTTGGAAATATTTATACTCTTCTAATCTCATTTTGCTTTACATACAATATTTGATCAAGGTGTGTTTGTGAGTAATTTCTTGTGCAGATCTCATAGGTTGAAGAGAGGTTTGAGCTTGGGTGCATCTTTCATCTCTTCAAAGACCTTTTTCCTAACATTTGTGTGCATTTCAGGATCTCCCAAAGTCGATCTTAAGCATTTTGGTAAAGAAGTGTTGAATTTGAAATCCATCTTCAAAAGCATATTTTCAACTGGTTACTTGGTTCTAAAACTTCCCTCTTTTGGTCCATTCCCCTCACCTTTTTCCACCCATTTATCTCTTATCTCCTTCTCTCTTTATTTCTTTTTGTTAAGCCTAGCTTAGGATTTGCCATAAGGTTGAAGTTCCTTCAACCTTGGGGAATAACTTGGGATTTGTTCCCTTGTGCTCTCTTCAACACTATTGCAGGCGTATCATCCAGCTAGCTGGAAGGGTTTCTTGGATAGTGTTCTTAAGCCATCAAGTGTTCCACTTGATCTTTCCATCTTCCCACTCATTCCTTATTTCCTCATCCATTCGTTTTTTCCATCATCATCTTCGTCTAATCATCCCTCCATTCATTTTTCCTCCAAGACTCCTCTCGTCCACCTTCCCAAAAAGCCCTAAAAACACATAAGACACAAAAAAAACGAATTGCTTAAGTGTAGTAGTTGATAAAGTTTAGTCTTTCTTTTGATAATTAGATCTCATTGTTTAACATTAGTATAGCTCATACTTGTTAGATTTTTGTTTCCATTTAAAAGATAGATTTTTCCATACAAAAATATTTCAAAAATTTTACATTCTAGATCTCTTTCTCATCATTTTTTAAGCATATGTTGTTCGCTGGTCCGTTTTTTCTTTTATGCATTTTTGAAATAAAAAATCTCATAAACTAATTTTTTGAAGTCTTTTGTAGACTCTAGTTTAAATAGCTTCAAGATTTTGTCTTGTTCTAATAATTAATGGGTGCCTTGGTTGAGAATTTCTAAGACTTGTGTAGATGCTTTGAAAGGAGGAAACTTGAAAGAGCTTTGAAGAAGTAAGATCTAAGCAAAAGAAACAAAGTGAAGAAACCATGAGAATGATCAAAACTTGACGTACTTATCCTTTGTAAAAGCAAGCAAAGACTTGTCTCTTTTTATTTTTTCCAAGTATTATCTATCTCTCAAAAGTCCTTCAAGGGTTTCAAACCCAAGGCATTTGTAATCAAGTTAATAAAAGTTCAAGTGGAGGAGGCCTCCACTTTTTTGGTTTTCTTCCCCATTTGGAGAAGAGTGTTGTGCATGCTTAGTTTAGATCTCATCTTTTTCAAGTTCATAGATTAGTCTTCATTTTCATACTTAGAGTAATTCCTCTTCCAAGTCTTGATTAGAGTAAGCTAACTTTGGGATTGTATCCCAAAGGCCACATAACTTTGTGGTAGCTTCTCGTTCCCCCATCAGCTTCTTGTGGACATCCAGCTAGCTGGAAGGTTTCCAAGACTGACGGTTCTAGTGGTTGACCTTGTTCGGAGGTTGATCCCACCTTTAAAGTAGAATTGCTTGGTAGAACACTAGATCTTTCAGTCATTTCATTTCATTTTGCAAGTCGCATGCTAGTTGTGTCATACTTTACTTGAGTTATCACTTGATTTAATTCCGCAAAGCTTCATAATTGTTTCCACAACTATTTCATTTTCTTGTAATAAAATGAACAAAGTCTCTTGAACTTGGCCAAATCCAAGTCAAGAGCACTCTCTGTCGGAGAGCATATAGACTTGCACGTTCCCCCTGCATTAGGCATTTTAAAGTAGGAAGTCTCTTGAACTGTGATCTTAAGACCAAGTCAAGAGCGCTCTCTGTCAGAGAGTTGAACAAGTGCTCTAAATAATAAAATATTTCGACCCACATTTTCCCCCTAATTAATTTATCTTGGTTGTTTATCCAACACCCGTATGCTCTTCCAACCGGAAACGGTTGGACTAGTACTCAGAAAGGTGAAGGATTTGATAATCTCATAAGTGATAATTAATTAAAACTTTCACCCCCATAACCAACGAACCGGCATTGTTCAAAAAGTATTTTAATCAGTTCTCAGGGGAGGCGCCGAAGTGCCCAATCTGCGACATGGTGGCTGGTTAGCATTGCACGCCTCGTTGTGATTCCAGACACGTTCCGACATGTCTCTTAAAGGAGCTGCTTAGAATATCTTTCTGGACACTCTTTGATATCCTTGGTTTTAGCCATAATAATCAAGACCATTAAAAATTTGAAATTTACCAAGATAATTTGCACAACGATCTCACGAACAGTTACTATCAAGACTTACTTTTCAGCATCCCTCAGCACTACAAATTCAATTATTTTGACTCCGTTACCCATGTTCGAGTACACAGGGTACTACCAAAGGGCCGAACACCAAAAGCAACCACTTCACACAAACAGATCACAGATCAACACACTGATGTTTTGACGTGGTTTAAACCCTCTTGAAGGAAACACTCCACGGCCCCGGCCAAATAGCTTCTACGGGACAATTTATTATGCAAAGAAAGAAAGTTACAAATGAGCTTATCATAATCGATCAACTAAACAATGACCCTCCATGCTCTTTAAATAGAGATCATGGACCAATCGGGTGTTAAGCCACGGATCAAGGTTAGGTTTGATCTAAGAGAAGTTGCGCCGTCGGATCACTCTATGTCGGAAACATATCGTGACCGTCGGATTAAGTATTTACAAATGCATACTAATGCATACTAAAGAAACACACTATCCCTAACGGATATATTACACAAGTTGATCTTAACTAACTCCTAAGTGTCTAAATATCCTAACATCCCCCCTTAAGAACAACTTGGGATAGGATTGAAGGATTTACAAAAGTGACACTATTAGGAGAAGGAAGGAGGCATTAGAGCCTATCCCCCCTTAATGACAAGTTCCTGAACTCCTAACATAGATCGAAGTTTAGAAAACTTCGCTTCTGTAAGAGACTTGGTGAAGATGTCTGCAACTTGATCATCTGTAGGGCAAAAGAGCACTTCAAGAACCCGATCATGAACAAGATTTCTGATGAAGTGCATATGTAGCTCAGTGTGTTTGCTGCGTTGATGTAGAACTGGATCTTTGGCAAGCTTGATGGCACTTTGATTGTCGCACCAAAGTGGAGTAGGCTGCTGCTGCTCGAATCCAAACTCTGAAAGGATCTGTCGAAGCCATAAAGCTTCTTGACTGGCATTAACTGCTGCTCGATATTCTGCCTCTGCTGAAGAAAGAGCAAGAGCTTGTTGTTTCTTACAAGCCCAAGTAATAGGTCCAGATCCCAGACTGAAAACATAACCTGCAGTAAACTTTCGATCATCATGATCGCCGGCCCAATCTGAATCAATGAAACCAACCAACAAATATTTCTCCCCTGTACTGTAATGAATCCCAAACTGAACTGTACCTCGAATATATCGAAGTATTCTTTTAGCTGTTTTCCAGTGACTTTCATGAGGTGTCTGCATATAACGGGCAACTCGACCAACGGCAAAGGAAAGGTCAGGACGGGAATGAGTCAAGTATAAGAGACTACCAACAAGCTGACAATACAAGGTGGCATCAACTTCAGGTGAAGTACAAGTGGCAGAAAGTTTTACTCCAGACTGGAAGGGAGAAGGGGCTGGTGTACAATCTTCCATGTGAAAGCGACGAAGAAGGTCACAAGCATACTTAGACTGAGAAAGAAAGATTCCTTCTTTGGTTTGCAGGACTTGGAGACCAAGAAAATAATGCAAATGTCCTAAGTCTGACATTTCAAAATTTTGTTTAAGACTGGATTTCACATGGGTTATAAGCAAGCTTGAAAAAATCGGCGAAAAATCGCGAAAAATCGTAAAAATCGCGAGTTCAAACCCTTGCCGAAAAATCGGCGAGTAAAAATCGCGATTTTTTAAAAATCGCCGAGTGCCGACTTTTTCGAAAAATCGCCGAGTTTTTGGAAAAAATCGCGAGTCGAGGGAAAAAGTCGCCCAGGCAGTCACGGCCGCGGATTAAAAGGTCAAAAGTGAATTTTTTTTTGTCATTTGTTTTGTTTGACTGTTGGAGAAGGAGTGTGAAGGGCAAGAGGGCACCATCAACTAGTTTGGAGGCATCCAAGACTCCAAACAACATCCAAGCTCACCATTGTGAATTTTTGTGGAGAAGGGATTCAATTTCAAGAGTCAAAACTTTGCCAATCAACCAATTCGTCTCACAGGTATGTAGTGGTTCATTTTCTTGTATTTGTTTTATGATTTTTTTTCATGTTTGCTTGCCTATATTCTTTCCTCTATTCTCTTATTTTTTTTTGCCATTTTTCCAAAGATTTCCATGTCCATAAAATTATAAATATCAAAAAGAGTCAAAATGCAAGGGGGTTTTAGATTCTTAGAATGGAATAGCATGTTTTCTTTCTTAGATATTTAGCCACCTTCTTGTTATCATTTTTTCATGGCCAAAAATATAAATTTAGAGGTCTGATTTTTTAAGCCAAATTGTTGCAATTTTTTCAAATGGGGTTTAATTTCTTGTTTTTGTATTTTTGTGCCCTAGGTTTGCATTTTGAGGCTGCCATTCCATTTTCGAAGATGCCAAAGCCATTGGATCCGTTTTGGCAGTATGGTGAGCCCGAGGATGATGGAAATAGGCAAACTTTGAGTTGCAAATTGTGTGGGCATCACATGTCAGGAGGGGTTAACAGGTTGAAATACCATCTAGCTAAACTCCCTGGGCATGATGTTGGCGTTTGTACTGCAGTGACCCCAGAGATCATGAGATCTGCCCATGACGCAATCCATGAAAAGAATAAAAAGAAGGATGAGATCGCCGCAAACAGAGCTGAGCTTGCAGCTTTTGGCCTAGCAAGAAGTGTGGGGGCAACAGGATCTACCACTTTCACTGAGGGTAGTGCGAGGGGTTCCACAGCCACGGCGGGGGCCTCACACTATTTTGGTCCACGAACAGGAGGTGGATCACAACCTTCTATCAAGGCAGTGATAAAGAAAAATGACAAGGTAGAAGTGGACAGGGTGATGGGGAGGTGTCTTTACTGGAGTCACATACCTCTCAGCATCGTAAAAAACAATCCATTTTGGCAGCAGATGTGTGATGCCATTGCATCATTTGGCTCGGGGTATAAAAGTGCCACCTTTGATGAGTTGCGGGGTCCAATCCTTCAAGCAGAAAAGAAGGACATCGGTGCTAGGTTGGAGGAGCTCAAGCAGTCATGGGAGAACACTGGATGCACAATCATGTCAGATGGTTGGTCAGATGGTAAGGGTAGATCCCTTATCAACTTTTTGGTACATTGTCCTAGAGGTACCTTGTTTGTGAAATCAGTCGATGCATCGGCATATGTAAAAGATGCAGCGCTCTTATGTGAGTTGTTAGATGGGTTCCTACAGGACATTGGGGTGCACAATGTTGTGCAAGTTATTACGGATAATGCAGCTAATTATGTGGCTGCTGGCAGGATGCTTATGGAGAGGCACCCCGCTTTGTTTTGGACTCCATGCGCTGCTCATTGTATTGATTTGATGCTGGAGGATATGGGGAAAGTTCCCTTTATCAAGGTGGTGATTGATCAAGCTAAGAGCATCCCCAAGTTTATTTATAACCATACTTTTGTTCTTAGCCTCATGAGGAGGCACACCAAAAACAGGGACTTGAGGCGTCCCGCAATCACACGCTTTGCCACCACCTTCATTACTCTTCAGTCCTTGCTTCGATTTCAGTTTGAGTTGAAGCAAATGTTTGTTTCTGATGATTGGCGTGATTGTGCTTACAGCAGGAGAGAGGATGGGAGAACCATTGCCAAGTTGGTGTACACTGACTCATTCTGGGAAGGAGTGGGGGAAGTGTGCGCGGTGAGTGAACCTTTGGTAAGGGTTTTGAGACTTGTTGATGGTGATAAGCCCGCAATGGGCTATTTGTATGAGGCCATGGATAGGGCCAAAGAGGCCATCCGGAATTATTATGTGGGCAGGGGTACCCCGGGGCACGAGAGGCACATGTTGTTATGGGAGTTGATTGATAGTCGATGGACCGGGATGCTTCATAGACCCATTCATGCAGCAGCACTCTTCCTCAACCCTGCATTTTCCTACAAATGCAAATTTGATTTTGATGCTGAGGTGTTGGAGGGGCTCTTCACTTGTATTCAGAGGATGGTTCCTGATTATGAGACTCGCAATGCAATCAATCGCGAGTTAGAGATGTATCAGGATGGTGCTGGAGTATTTAGCTTTGCTGATGCTATTCGTGACAGGACCAGTTTCATGCCAGGTAAGTTATTAAAGTGTTTAACTTTTATTTGCAAGTTGAAATTTGAAATTTTGAATTATGATTTATTTATTTCCTTATTTGTTGTAGCTACTTGGTGGCGAACCTATGGTGTAAGGACACCAAATTTACGGAAATTTGCCATCAAGATTCTGAGCCAAACATGTACCGCTTCAGGATATGAGCGGAATTGGAGTGTGTTTGAAAAAGTACATGCAAAGAGACGCAGAAGGTTAGAGTCTTAGACTTTAAATTTTCAACAAATCAATTTCATTTAATATAATTTGTGAATCTATCATCCTCACATATTATAATTATGTTTCATTAATTTTTTAAACTTGAACCTCTAGACTCATACAAAAAAATTATTTTCCTCTTACAGGATGGAGTTCACACGTCTCAATGATTTGGTCTACGTCCATTATAATCTCCGCTTATGGATGGCACAGATAAATAAAACACCAAATGCTGATGCCATCGTCTTAGACAATATTGATATTTTGTCTGATTGGAGGGTGGAGATTGAGACTCCTATCATGGAGGAGGAACTTACATGGCTAGAGGGAGAGGAAGGGCAGGAGGAGGAGGAGGAGGAGGAGGAGGAGGAGGAGGAGGAGGAGGTGGTGGAGGAGGTCAGAACCACCACGGAGGGTGATGTGCTAGCATCGCCACCACCGCCTACACCGATTGATACATCTAGTCCTCCATCCGTCACTCGTCGTCCGATGTTAGATGCAGGGGCAGGGTCTTCTGCTGCTACTTCTAGTGCTAGGGGCAGGCCTGACAAACGGCCCATGACCTTTTCCCGTAAAAGGGGAAGAGGGCATTGATATTAGATAGATAGCTACTAGTTTTCCTGAGATACATTTATATATGTGATGTCATTTTGTATTGGTTATCTACTTTTGAGTTTTGAGTCCTTGATTGGACAACTATGGTGTTTCAGACTTTCAGGATTCAGTATCGACTTTGATGTATCATTTTATATTTGACATGACTACATGATGATGATATATATCAGTGCTTTCTACATATTTATGTTCCAATGTGTTTATCTGATGTTATTGTTGCTTTATATGTTTAAAATTCTGAAAAAAATGAATGTATTTTGTATTTTTTAATGTTTGCCGACTTTTTCCGACTTTTTCCGATTTTTTCGCCGATTTTTCCGAAAAATTGTTTTCGGGACCCTTGCCGACTTTTTGCCGAGTCCGACTTTTTCAACGTTGGTTATAAGCTTAGGGTCACTACCAGTAAGAATAAGGTCATCAACATATAGAACAAGTATGATGAGATGGTTTCCTACTTTTTTGGTATAGACGTTGGGGTCAGAATGGCATCTAGAAAAACCAGTGTCAAGGAGAAAGTTATCCATTTTGGCATACCAAGCTCTAGGAGCTTGCTTAAGGCCATATAAGGATTTCTTAAAGCGGCAGACAAGGCTAGAGTTATTCTGAACATAGCCAGGAGGTTGTTCCATGTAAATTTCCTCCTGTAAATCACCATGTAAGAAGGCAGACTTGACATCCATTTGATGGACTTCCCAGTTGTGTAAGGCTGCAAGGGAAAGAACAAGGCGGATGGAGTTCATTTTTGCGACAGGAGCAAAGGTTTCATTGTAGTTAATCCCTTCAACTTGGGAAAAACCTTTGGCAACTAACCTTGCCTTAAGTCTTTCAACACTTCCACCTGATGCATACTTAGTTCTGTAGACCCATTTACATCTGACAAGTTTTCTTCCTTTTGGAAGAGGTACAAGATCCCAAGTATCATTCGCCATTAAGGAACGATATTCTTCATCCATGGCTGCATCCCAATCTGGATTCCCTGAAGCTTCTGCAAAAGTTTTTGGATCATGATTCTCGGAAACTTGAGCCAAAAGAGAAGAGGCTCATTGAAACTGAGAACATGTTCGACGTTGATCTCTAGGATCACCGGCAAGATCACCAGCTGCTTCACATGTTGAACGGACCCATCGAGGAAGCACTTGTGCTGGTGCAACAGGAGGAACATGAGCAGGCGGAGGTGGATTTTCATCCTCACTGTCATCATCAGAAACTGGAGTTGGAAACCTGTCAAGGAAGTTGGAAGAAGAAGAAGGAGGCACAAACGCCGAATCAGGCTCGCAGGCCAAAGATGGCACAATCGTCGAGTTAGGCTCGCAGGCCAAGAGATTTTCATCAAATTTAACATCTCTTCTAATGATTATAGCATGAGAATGTGGTTGAAGAAGTCTATAACCTTTTACATCTTCAGAATATCCAACAAATATGCACTTTTCACTTTTGGGCTGCAATGCTTTCCGTTTTTCATCCGGAATGTGAGCCCATGCTTCACTACCAAACACACGAAAGTGACTTACATCAGATCTAATTTTACTCCATGCTTCTTCCGGTGTTATACCTTGTAATGCTTTTGTGGGGGTGCGATTAACTATGTAATTTGCACAATTTATGGCTTCAGCCCAAAATTGAAGACTTAGTCCCTTAGATTGGATCATACAATTAGCCATTTCTTTTAAAGTGCGGTTCTTCCGCTCAGCTACACCATTTTGTTGTGGTGTATACGGAACAGTGTGCTGTTGTTGGATGCCTTGTTCAGTGCAGAAAGTAGTGAACTGTTTGTTAACATATTCTCCTCCATTGTCAGATCTTAACTTAATAATTTGATGACCAGATTGTTTTTCAACAAGGGCCTTGTAGGCCAAGAACATGTTAAATACTTCGCTCTTAAGTTTTAGGAAATAAACCCAAGTGCGTCTGGTGTAATCATCAATGAAAGTTAAGAAATATTTGAAACCAGAAAAGGAAGCAGATGGAAGAGGACCACACAAGTCACTATGCACAAGCTCCAAGGGAACCGAGGCGTGCCAAGAGGCACGTTTGTCAAAACTGTCCCGATGATGTTTTCCGAGTACACAACCGGAACAAACACCATCTCTGCAAGATACCGTCGGAAGACCTGTCACCATATTTTCTTTACATAGTTGTTGCAATGAGCGATAATTTAAGTGACCAAATCGCTCATGCCAAAGTTTGTTCAAGTTATCACTATGAGCAACAAAAACTGAAGGGAAAGGTGATGACCCAAAGTTGTTAAACTTATACAACCTGGTAATATCATCAACAATTCCGGTAGCTAAGACCTGTTGAGGATCTTTAAAATCCTTGATTACAACTTGGTGAGGTGTAAAGGTCACAGTTTTACCTTCACCAGAATGAGTGATCTGATAGACTGATAACAAATTGCAGGAAATTCTTGGAACACATAGTACATCACTAAAACGACCATTATCTACTGGAACTGTTCCAGCTCCTACAACACTTAGAGATCTATCATCACCAACAAATATTTGTTTGGTGTTACATTCATGCATAGTAGAAAAGATGGCTTGATCCTTAGCCATATGATAAGATGCTCCAGAATCAATGAGCCATTCATTTGAAGGAGAAGAAGAAGATGCATTATAAGAATAACCAGAAGCACAAAGTGCATGTCCATGAGAGGCAAATTCTGAAGGCGAATCTAGGCTGATATGGTGCTTCTTCATTGCTGCTTCCAAGGCTGCCATCTTCTTGAAACACTTTGATTCATCATGACTATCTTTCCCGCAATAGTTGCAATGACACTCAGTCTTCTTGCCTTTTGGCTTGGATCCTTTGTCATTTTTTAAAGGAGGAGCTGACTGAGAGGGTTTTGGACCCTTGTTTGACTTATTATTGCGAAAATTTTGTTTCTTGGGAGGCTTGAACTTTTCTTTTTGTTGGGACAATAAGGCTTTCCCAGATGTATCTGCATTGTTGATTATTCCAAGATGAATAAGTTTATCTTGTTCTCTAATCAAGGAATCACAAAAGGATTCAAGACTAGGCTCTTGATAGCTAGCTGCATTCAAGGATTCTTTCATGGAGTAAAATGTAGATACAAAAACAGAATATGCAGGTCCAAGTTTGGAAAGAATATGATAAATGCATTGTTTGTCTTCCCTCTCAATCTTACATTCTGCACATAAGAGTTTAAGAGTTTTGTACTTAGATAAATAATCTTGAATGCCTGAAAAGTCACTTGGATTTAAAGAAATCAACTCATTTTCGAGTTGGTGGCCTCGAATTTCATTGTGTTTACCAAACACAGATTCCAACTTGTCCCAAGCAGCATTAGCTTCATCAATTCCAGATATGTGGAATCGCAAATCAGTAGAGATTGACATCCCAATCAATCCACGAGCTTCATCACATCTATTTGCCCATTTTATTTTCATATCATCATCAGTGGGTTCTTTTTCTTTCCCTGTTGTAATTCTGAAAAGTCCCCTACTTCGTAGAACATCCTCCATACGAGATTTCCATGAGAAATAGTTGGAACTGTTAAGTAGAATATCACAAAGGGCGGCCATATTTGTAAATTAATAGCTGTAAAAGTAGAAACCAATAGTCTGGATGTGAAGAGCTCGAAAAAATAGGCGGTTTCAAAAAAAACGGCACTGAAAACGGACTCTGTATGATGAAGTTATGCTTGAACAAAGAAACTGTTGAAGATGTCCTCAATAGTGACGTGGCAGCTAGAGAATGTCCAGCAAAAAAAAGAACCCCCCTCTTCCCAAGATGAACCTTTTGACAATCACTTTACAAGAAAGTTGCTTTAAGTGAACCACTTTTGTAAAATAAGTGATTTCACTTTTACAATGATATTACTTTTAAATAGTGCAACAATAAAAAAACTTAAGTGACTCACTTGTATTTTTATTTTTTATTATTTAAGTGAGATGCATTTTTATAATAAAGTAACTTGAAATTAGAAATTGCATGCACTTTTTATTTTAAAAGTAACTTCCTAAGACTTGAACTCAAGACCTATTAAGGAATAAAGCAACTTTGAACCAAGTGAGCTAGTTTAAAAGGTATGTAAAATATGGGAATGAAGAAGGGGGCTTTTTTTTTTTTTTACTCTTCTTGCTCGGTTTGCGTGCTTGCCCTTTTTCTTGCAAAACAAACCACAAAACGAAACAAAAAAAACTTTTCCACACTTGTGGAGTTAGATCTTGTTAGCTTGCCCAGAAAATCTACGTTTTCTCTCTGTTTCTGATTTGCCGAGATCGCGCAAGGTGCACGGCAAAGAGCATACGCAGCCAAGAAAAACCCTTTCCCTTTCTATTTTTGATTTGCCGAGATCGCTCAAGGTGCACGACAAAGAGCATACGCAGACGAGAAAACAACAATCCGAACCAAAAAAAATCTAACAGTAAAAAAAATGAAATATGAGATTTTTTTCTTTTCAAAAAACGGAAAAAAAAAATGTGTCACTGTAACATTATACCTTCAGATCTGATGAAATACGCGTTTCTGGAGCAACCGGGAACCGTTTTCGATCAAACGAAAACTATTTCCCAATGGAAACGATGCTCCGGACGCAATGGAACACCTCCCACAGCCCAGAAATGCACAGAAATACCAGAACTAGAAACCCTTTCGAGTTTCGGCAACAGCAGTTCAAGATCTAGATCATAACCGGAAGCGGCACTTTATAAAAGCTCTGATACCATGTTCGGGTACACAGGGTACTACCAAAGGGCCGAACACCAAGAGCAACCACTTCACACAAACAGATCACAGATCAACACACCGATGTTTTGACGTGGTTTAAACCCTCTTGAGGGAAACACTCCACGGCCCCGGCCAAATAGCTTCTACGGGACAATTTATTATGCAAAGAAAGAAAGTTACAAATAAGCTTCTCATAATCGATCAACTAAACAATGACCCTCTATGCTCTTTAAATAGAGATCATGGACCAATCAGGTGTTAAGCCACGGATCAAGGTTAGGTTTGATCTAAGAGAAGTTGAGTCGTCGGATCACTCTATGTCGGAAACATATCGTGACCGTCGGATTAAGTATTTACAAATGCATACTAATGCATACTAAAGAAACACACTATCCCTAACGGATATATTACACAAGTTGATCTTAACTAACTCCTAAGTGTCTAAATATCCTAACAACCCATTGGATAAGGCACTGGTCCTTTTATCATTTAATTTTTATCTGTGGATGCTTCTTAATTATCCCAAGTCTTTATATAATGTTTCGCAACGTGGATTGCATCTTATCTTGTGTTTTATTTAAAAGTAAGTCGTGTGTCTTTCATCACTAAAAACTCCTAAACAAAATCCATCCGCATCACCATACATTCTTAACACTTAAAACATTGAGCCATAGTTAAACTCTTTGTAGGGACTACCCCCCTTGGCTTCGTTAGGAGTTAGCGTAAACGGAGGAGCTGGGATTCAGGTGACAGTACCTGGCTCATTGCTTGCCCCCAAGGCCACACCTCTCTCACTTGTAGTGAAGAGACAACTTTCGAAAGATTTCCGCTGCTGGTGTGCAATCTGGCGGACAACACAGTCTTCATGGTCTTCAAGAATTACTCCTTCCATTGTTGTATCTCTGATCCTGGGAACTTCAAGTTCTTCAGTGTCTTCATCTTGACTTCATAAATCTTCTTGAATGTTATAGCTGAATCATCGTCACTTGTTCTTCGAAACAAGTCTCTCTTCTAGTACACGATCTTTCCTACAAGTCAATTTAGTTATGTGATTAGAAACATTTCATAATTTTTCAAAACAAATTCTTACGCATAAAAAGATAGGTCACACAGTCATGCAACTATCTTAGCCAATGATTCAACACAACATTCATCCACATCCCGTATTCATACGGTAACTTCCTAGATGCCTTCCATCTCTACCAGAACATTGTGAAGAGTGTGCACTACTCCCAACATGTCAGCAAAGAGGTCTCATTCTAGATAAGTAGCAATGGGATGTTGTACAGTACCATAGGCCACTTACCCATTACTTGCATATTTGTTCATAAATGAAACTTTCCTAACATGCATGATATACATCCTAAATCTAGGAACATAAGTATTTAAACGACTAAAAAATATCATTCAAATAATTAGATATACAAGAAATGACAATTCAAATACTTATCTTTGTTTGGTTGTTAGGTGGACTCTCTGTTACCAACTTTTTTGTACCATAGTTGGATTATCTAAAGAGCCGCCATTTGACAAACATGATAAGTGTTTGTGTTCCAGTGTCTTAGATGATCCATCCTTGTGCCTAGCCAGTTTTGGCTAGTCAGTTTGTTTTTTGTCTTGAAATGACCATGCCCCACAGGGTTTTTATAAAAAGTGTACTAGTAGGGCTTGAGTGGCTCGGTCACCCATGACTGGTTTATCAACTATGGTATTCCAGGGATTTTTTTACCCTGACTAATTATACTTTGCCTACGGGCGAGATATAATTGACAAGGTTTTCTCCCGCTTCCTCCAAAGCTGGAATGACCGATTTTGAAATTCTGGCCATGGGGGGTTATTAGAGTTCAACTGATGAATATGAACCTACTAGACACTATGGGTCGAGTCAGTGGTCATTTCCTAGGTCTGTAGAGGTCTTTAAACGCTTTTCGAAAAAAAATTACCGGATGCATTGGATTCGGGTTTTTAATTTTTAATAAATTTTTCCATAGTTTAAATGGAAAAATTTCAATTTGTAATATGTCAGTCATCCGGGATCCGAATTCAGTGATTGAAGGCTTGAACCTTAAGCCAAAAATCATTCATGATCCCCGAACCAGTTTATCCTAAGTTTCGGATGTCAATTCAGCCTCATAATTTAGTAATTTCTCAAAGAAGTCATTTACAGAGAATTATTAATTAAAATATTAAAAAATGAATATTTGGAGATAATCCAAATCTCTCCAAAATAATCCAAATGGATTAAAATAAAAGGATAATTGACATGGCGCTGGGCATTAATGAAGGTTCCAGTCATCTCCAATCAACTTTAGTGAGGTATCTGTTATCACACAACTTGTAGTTGCCCCTAGAGGTATCCCATCCGGGACGGTAGAGGAGTTAGGCAACTAAAGAGGTGACCTAAGAGATGCCACGGTTCCCAATGCAATGTGGGAGTCACGTCAACCGAGGCACTCTTCGCTTTAGGTCAAGGTATAATTAGACCAAGGGGGAGACCCTATACCCCAATCACAGTTGATTGGACCCAAGCAAAGGTTTCAAAGGGTGAATAAATGATGAGTTACGGAAACCAATGCAAGGCTAAGTGGGCCTAATGTTTAAGGTATGGTTGAAGGTGGTATCATGCATGGTTAGTGTTTCAACCTATGTATGGTTTAGGCCACTTAGTGGGGTGTGATTATTAAGTATAGTACCATGTGTTTACACAAGTGGGTCTTGTTGCCTTGGGAAGTGTGAAATGGTTCTAAGTGAGCCCACAAGGTAGAGTTAAGTGTGAAGATGGTACTATAGGCTAGATCTAGGTTAGATTTAGAAGTTAGAGTTGGTTCTAGGGTTACCCATGTGTTAGATCTAGGGTTTGACACTAATCCCAAGAAGTGCGCCTTGCTTGGAGAAGGACTAGTGCCTTTTTGGATGGGCTAATGGGGTCAAGAAGGATGTCAAAGAGTAGATTGGGACACCTAGAAGCCAAGTCAAGTGGTTTGGATGAGATCCAATGGTTGGATCTTACTAGATCTAGGTTTTTAGGTAATGACCAAAAGTGGACCACAATTCCTTAAAACAAGGAATGCAATCCCCAAGGTGGATCGGGACAAAAGGATAGTCTAGACCTAGGTTTCAAGGCATGGGCATTCCAAATCCACAAAAATCTCCAACACCCACTTCCTAGAAGTGGTCCAACTCAAAACTCCCAAGGGGTGCGACTTTCTCAAGGAGAGGCAAAAAGTGGTTTTGGTGGACCACGCCAAGTCCAATGGCCACCAAAGTGTAGATCCGGGGTGTTAGTACCCCGATCTATGTTCCTTCAAAGTTTCAAGTGAATCCAATGGGTAGATCTTAGTAGATCTAAGTTTTAAGGTGCCAAGAAGGTCAAAAGGGGGTTTCAACCCCTCAAAACATGGAGAGATGTCCACAAGGTAGTTTTCACCAAAGTAAGGATATGGGTATGTGTTATCAAGTGTCTAGTTATCCAATCAAGCGGGATCTCACATACCCATGTGCTAGATCTAGCCCAACAAGCCTCTCTCAAGGAAGTGCGCTTTAGGTCAAGGAGAGCTTTTTGTCTTAGAAAACGGGTCAATTCTTAGCCAATCACCACCAAACTATAGATCCAACTAGGGGTGGATGCTATAGAGGTGGGTTTTCAATATCTTTTCAAATTGAGGGCTAGATCTAAGTAGATCTAAGAAATACCAAAAACAAGGGTTTTACTTTGATTAGGGTTTTTGTGATCTAGAAATCATGGAAGATTCAAGGAAGAGAAGATCATACCTCTTGGGACATACCTGGATGAAGAGATGAATGCTAGTTGAGACGAGGATTACTTTGCCAAAGATCAAATGGAAAATTGTTGAAGCCCTCTTGCCAAATCGATTTTTCCAAGCCACATGTGATTCCTTCTAACCTGTCAAGCCAAGGAGCAAAGCATCAATTAGTTTAACAAATTGAAGGTAGATGCAAGCAAGAGAGAGAAAAACATAGAATAGTTGACACAAAGGCAAAACCACTCCCTGTCAAACCCAAAACGACTTCTTCCAAGCTTGAAGGGCAAGCCTCCCCACCAATTCGCACTTGTCAAAGTCGCCCTCTCAACCTGCAAAATAAAGTATGGCAAATACGCAAGATAGCTACAATAGATCCTCCAGTGCAATGGACAATAGCATTTACAATCGAAACAACCAACATCCACTCCAATCCAAGCATGTACTCCAAAAGATAGAAATTTTATTCCAAGAGCCAAGAGCCAAAATCTCTAGATGATTTTACAATCAGGGGGTCTCCTCCTTATATAGGATAATAAAGACCAAAACCCTAGATCTCAAAACCACTTTTTGAAATGAGTGGTTGAGATTAAAAGATCTCACAACATAATCAATGGCTAAGATGAATCCATAACATAATATCACATGGATCACTCATCATAACAATAGCGCCCTCACTAAATGGTACAATAGAGGGTGACGTCATCCCACAAGAGGGGTATAAAGTACAATAATCCACCTCATGATGACTAGGACATGATAAAATAAGCACATGGTGGGGCTAGGAGGTATAAATCCTTGCTAGCTCACCCCAAGGCACAATGAAATAATAAAAATATGTCCAATATAATAATAATGACCAAAACTGTCCTCAGAATCCATGACAGTCGAGCAGTAAATGTCCTCCTGTGATCAATCTGGAGATACCCACATGGTGAAAAATGACTGGAAGATAGTGAGATCAACCTGGAAGACCTCTGTGAAAACCAAATGCCAAAACCTTGCCTCAATTGCCCAAATCGATTTCCTCAGTGACCACTTTATCCCATTTTTTAACTGCCTCGGGAACTGTGAAAGTGCCAAAACTGCCTCCTAGGGTGCTAGCGCTGTCCATCTGAGCCCACCAGGCTCTCCGGGAGGGGGGATAAATGGTAATAACAAGTAGCTGGACCACCCCCTCCATCATCAGCGCCCTAGGTGAACTGGCCTCTCGGGGCCCCTGCTGCTCAGGCTGGGAAATCAGCCCCAAATCTGGTCAACAAGTGTAAAACTGCATCAACCACTGCCAGAAGTGCCCGGAACTGAAAGATAAGTGTCTCAATGGATTCAGAAGACCCAAATCCACTAGGAATGAGTACTCATACACCCTGGGTTGCCCTAATGGGCCAGCTGTAGGGTCCACCATATATGGACAATGTATAATCTGCTGATCTGGATCAAACATCATCTGTATCATATGTCCATCATAAGATATCATCATCAAACATGTGGGACCATAAATCATCACCAATAATCATCATACATGGTCCACATCATCACGAATCCCAAGAATATATATAATCAAGGATAAATCACATCAGTAGACTAAGACAATGCTTCTTTAATCACTTCATAGCTAAGCTCAAAGTATAAATTCCATTCAGTGGCATTAATTAAGTTAACATATTCCGTGATAATATAAAATTACTTGCACCCTAGTTCAAATGACAAACTTACCCATTGGACATGGTCAAACTGCTAGTGAAGGATGAAGGCTAGGAGCAAGGTTGGGCCAAGGGTTTGACTTGTCTAACTTAACTCAAAAATACTTTGGACTGGGAGAAGGGGGAAGCTACAAACTCTGTGCTGGACAAAAGAACACGGGGGATGGCTGTGCCTCACAAATGGATAAGTTGTTTAGAGAGTGCTTATTCAACTTAGGCATCATGTCTACATCAAGTTGATCCAAGTTCATTAGGATCATTCAATTTATTTCCATGGCCTTTTTGGCCTACATAACCCTTCGGATTTCAGATGTGCTGAGAAGCACTACTAGTTGCAGCTTGCATCCAGGGCATGTTTTTTATATATTCACAAGGTCAGCAATTGTTTAGATATAGCTTTTAAGAACTATTGCTTTTTGGACCTTTCTTATACTCTTCGAGGAGTATTTTTAGCTTTTCATTGCTCTTGCCCTTTTTTTTGTTTCCATGGGCGAATTTATTTAGTTTCCACAGGTAGAACATGAGCTTTCAGTTTTAGCCAACAACATCTCAAGTGACTAGGGGGAGTTCGAGCCAATGCCAAACATCGGGACAACCGACCAGAATGATTTAGGCCTACAATCCAACTCACCAAAGGCAAGTTCTGTCACCAACTTAGAGCCGAGACACTAGATAAACAGGGATGTGGTCCAAACACAGAGGTAGAAAAATAGGGAAGTCCTCAGTATCAGAAAGTCAAATGAGACAAGTCAGGGTTTAAAGTCAAACAGGAAGGTCATGTATGGATGGAGATAAGTGAGTATGGAGCCCACACTAGCAGACAACTGGTGTCGGGAAAGACCATGTCTATGTAAGGTGAAATACCAGTAAGTTTTGTTAAATGACCTAAAAGTGCAAGCAATTGTCCATTTTATGATTTACAGTTTATTTTAAGTAGTTTGCCACATCAGGAATAATATACCAAGCACATGCTCTAATCATGACTAAATCAACAAGCTAATAATCCACAGTCAGTGAGAACATATCCATAGATCATACAACATCATCATAATAGCAATCATCATGCATCATCTGAAACACTGCTGAAGTACATCTCTAGGCACTGAACTGAAACTGTAATGGGATAAGTGGTCACATCAGTCATCCAATCTGAACTCTCAAGGCTCAGCCTTGACACAAGGTCATACAATATCTGAATAATGTACTGCTCTGATCATGAGTGATCCAATATATATAGCCATGCTCTGGAATAAATGAAGCTCTGGAATGTGCAGATATCTGCTGTACAAGAATAGTAGCCCTGCTACTATGGTGTGATAACAGTATCCAGTCAACACAAGTGATTAACTCCAAGAGAATTCGCCCTCCTTGCATGCAAAAGTCGATTTGATGTGTTGGCACATGATAAGTGGTTTGTTGAGTTGAATTAAATGCTGAGGAGGGCACACTCCACCACAAACTCGAGTTAGCATTCATCACAAAGCTCCAAGCTTGTGTTATGTGGCATTCACGCCCTCCTTGATATCCTCACGTCAATCCTTGATGGAGCTTGGGTAGTGGCTTGGTGGAGTTAACAAGAAGAGGAGTGGGGACGCCTTGCCTAGGTGGAGGCCACCTCCCCACCCTCCATCATTGCAAAACTCGAGTTAGTGGTTAGTTAACACTCCAAGCTTGGGTTTTTGGAGTTTATGATTGGAATTTGAGATTTTTGTCAAGTATAATTGGCTCCCTTAGATGCCAATTCGAATTTGGGTTATGAGCTCTTGTAAATTGTATAAGTAGAGGCTTTTGGAGCTCTATTCTTCATGGAGATTTTTTGCATAGAAGCTCTGGAGAATTTTTGTAATTTGTTTAACATTTGAATAAAGTTGAGACTTTGGAGGTCAATGTGGAAGCTCTTGGTGTGCCATGCTTCATCTTGTATGAGGTGATATCATGTTTTGTTTACATGCTTTTGATTTTTGAGTATTGGATTTTATGATTTAGAGGGCTAACAATCTAGCACAAATATTATACATCTATACTTTTCTCTTAAGTGTGTGGCTTTTCAGGTATTCTCCCAAGTGCAAGAGTTCTTGCTTGGTTTACACCTTCATTCTGCAGGTTACCAAAGGAGTTTTGCTTTAAGAAATCCAGAAACAAAGAGGGGCTTGCTTGCTTCATCCATCAAACAAACTATTTCAATCATCTTTTGGTTACATTGATTACTACAAGTGGATCTCTATTTTTCAAAGTTTTATTCTATCTTTTTTCCACTATTTCTAGAAGTTATCAAGTCATTTAAAATTTGTATTTCAAGCTTGCTTGGATTCTACTAAGTTAGATCTAGGCTTTCTAGTCTTAGATCTACTTTTTCAAAGCTAGATCCATCTTTTCAAAGACTCATATTTAAAGATCTAGTTTCATTTTCCAAAGTTGTAAATTCATCTTCTTCTCTTCCAAGTTTTGCCTTGAGAAAGTAGCTTGGGATTTGATCCCAATTGACACATAATTTTGTGGCTACTTCTCTTTCCCCATTAGCATCCTTGCGGACATCCAGCTAGCTGGAAGGTTTTCGGGGCTAGTGGTTCTAGTGGTCACCTTGTTCCAAGGTTGATTCCACCTTGTTTGTTTATTTCTTGGTTTGTTGCTTGATTTGGCCTTGTCTTTTCTCTCCCATTTGTTTTTTCTTTCATTGCTTGTTTGCTATGGAAAACGTGCATCAATTTTCTCGAAAAATGTGTTTATTTTCCACATTTTAGCTTGCTGGTTTTTCTGTGTTTTCCACATTTTTTCAAATTTGGAATTTCTTGAAAATTATTAAAAATTTCGAAAAATCATTTTTTCTCATTTTGTTAGTGTTTTCCTCGAAAAACGTGCCATTTTAGGCTTGCTATTTTTTGACTGATTTTTTCAATTTTCGGCTAATTTTCAATTCTAGAAATTAGCTTGAAAATTTCAAAAATTTCAAAAAAAATTATTGACTTTTTTTGAATTTTTCTCAAAAAACGTGCAATTTTGTACTTGCTGATTTTTACTGATTTTCTGCCATTTTTTAGATTCTGGAAATTAGCTTAAAATATTAAAAAATCCTTAATTTTCTTTTCTCAAAAAATCTCAAGCCATTTCGCTAAAAAACGTGCGTTTTACATCAAAAAAGGTGAGCTTGTCTTGTATTTTCCAAGGTCTGATTTTTTGTCTCATTTCACTGTTTTGGGCTCCTATTTCATCTCATTGGGCATTTATCTTGTTATTCACTTCATCATTTCGAATCATAAGTAAAAGTTTGATTTCCTAACACTCTTACTAGTTGTTGTTTAAAGCTCTTATTCATAGGTGAACCCAAAGCAAAACCAAGCAAGAAAGAGCAAGTAAAACTAGATCCAAAGACAAGGATCAAAAACCAAAAAGGAAACCATTTATCCTTTTGTACAAATTCATAGGAGTTTTTATTTTACTTGAGTTATTTCTCAAAAGTCCTTTCAAGGGTTTCAATCCCAAAGGCACTTATAATTTTCCAATAAAAGCTTGAGTGGGGATTTTAAACCCCCACTTCCAACTTCCCCCACTTGGGGAGGTTTGTGGTCTCTTGATGTGATTTGCTTTGGTATTTTAGAGTAGTTTCTATTTTTATGTACTTAGGAATAATTTGCTAGATTAGCTTCTTTTCGCTTTAGAACACTAATCGTTAGTTAGCTTCCATTTTGCAACTTAGAAACTAATTGTTAATTTAGTCGTTTCTTTTATCATTGTTGAGCTATCACTTGTGTTCTTGTTCACAATCTGCTTCTATCTTAACAAATAACCAAAGTCTCTTGAACTTGCAATAACCCAAGTCAAGAGCACTCTCTGTCGGAGAGCATTCCCACTACATATCCCTTGCATCAAGCATATAGTTTAGCTAAGTCTCTTGAACTTCCATCTTAAGACGAAGTCAAGAGCGCTCTCTGTTGGAGAGTTGAATTCTGTGCTCTTAATAATTAAAACTTTCCAACTCACATTTCCCCAAATAAAATTTACTTCGTTGCTATCCATCACTGAGTATGCTCTGCCGACCATCATGGTTGGACTAGTACCCAGAAAGGTGTTGGATTTGTTAATCTTGAAAGTGATAAAATTAATAAAATCTTTTCCCCACAACCAACGAACCGGCGTTGCCTTTTCGAGAAATACTCAGGTAGTGGGCAAAGTTCCTAAACCTGTGGGGCCGGAGTGTCGTTGTCTTAGACTTCGAGGGTGGTTAAATCATTGGACACCTATCCTTGATAACTGGACAGTCCGTCATACCACCAGAGGGGAAGCCACTGAAAATATACCTTTCTGGTTGGACGCATGCCTTTCTTTTGCTAGACTAATAATCAAAATCACTAAAACTTTTGAATTTACCGAGATAATTTGTACAACGTTCGCACAAACATTATTCTAAGACTTGATCTTCAGCATCCCTAAGCATTACACTTATTTTGACTCCATAAGGCACTGGTCTTCTACATTTTCTTATTTTAAAGCTGGACCATATGTCCTTGTCATCTGTTTAAATCATTTATCTATGGATGCTACTTTATTTTGCAAGTCTTCATTATAATCTTGTATCGCAACGTGGATTGCTTCTTATCTTGTGTTTATTTCACTGTCTTAAACTGTGATCTCTCATTAAAAATTCCTAAATAACACCCATCCGCATCATCATACACCAAAAAACATTTAAAACATAATAGTCATAGAAAACTCTTTGTAGGGACTACCTCCCTTGCCTTCGTTAGGAGTTAGCCTAAACGGAGGAGCTGGGATTCAGGTGACAGTACCTGGCTCATTGCTTTCCCCCAAAGCCACACTTCTTCCACTTGTAGTGAGGAGACAGCTTTCGAAAGATTTCTGCTGCTGGTGTGCATCTCGACGGACAACACTCTCTATTTATCTTTGCTTCCTTGCCGAAGCTACTGGAGTGTGCTCCCTCTTGATCTTTGCTTCCTTGCCGGAGCTACTGGAGTGTGCTCCCTCTTGATCTTTGCTTCCTTGCAGGAACTACTGGTGTGTGCTCCCTCTTGATCTTTGCTTCCTTGTCGAAGCTACTGGAGTGTGTGATAGTGTACTCCTTTCTTCTGCACCTTAACCAATGCTAAGAGGTTCTTCCATAGAGCATTGATCTTTATTTGTTTTCCGCAGTCCAACTCTGTAGGAGCTTCTCCTACTTCTTTTATATAATATAGAAAGTCATCTCTAGCTTTATCTTATGAGGTGGAACCTTCTGAATGAACACATGTAACCGGTTACCTTCATTACAATACATATTCTTCATCACTTGAATATTCTTCACTTTCTTCTCTGGTTCTCTTTCTTGCAGGTTCATCATCTTCCGCGATGCGAGCATGGTGTCTTCTTCTTGTTGGAGCCACTTCTATTTCTGGGACAATCTTTGGAGTAGTGCCCTTTCTTATCACATGTATAGCATCTAATGTTAGATAAATCTTTTTTGGATCTTTTAAAGTTTTCCCTCTAAAGTTTGGTGGTGGTGTCTCTCTTTCTTACTGTGATGATGATTCTCCCTCTTGTTGTTATTCCTCCTGGAGTGTATTGTGAGAGCTTGATCATCGTTTGCTCCCATCTTCTCTTCTCAAGCTACAAGTCGAGCTTCTTCTTGTGAGCATTCCTCCCACAACTTACTGAATGTGATTAACGTCCTTCTAGCACAAATCCCTTGAATGAAAGAGTCCCATGATCTAGGGAGACCATTCAAGGTGGTCATCACAATTTCTCCATTTTCTACATCTCCCACAGCTTCAAGTTGCTTCTTGAGTTGAGAGACTTGTTATCACCAAACGTGTAGTTGCCCCTAGAGATGGATCCAAGATGGATGGCAAAGGGGATGGGCAACCTAAGAGGTGCAACCAAGATAGCCTCGCCTCCCAATGGATGGTTGTCACGCCAATCGAGGCAATCTTCACTTTATGTTATCTAGCCCAAGACAACAAAGGGGGAGACCCAGATCTACTCTCGATAGGAGAGATCAGACCAAAACACCAGATCAAATCAAGTATGGATGAAGTAAGTAAGGTGTATGGTAAACCCTAGATCTATGGATGAAGTCACAAGATGAGTAATGGGTTGGATCAAGAGGTTTAAGCAATGTAGATTTGGTCCAACTTGGTTATGTGAGTGACTTAGGAGATTTAAAACAAGATCTAGGATCAGGGTACCAGTCAAAGATGAGAAAATCCACTACCTTGGGAACCGTGTCCAATGCAGGGTAGTTAAGGACCAAATTGGGGCTAACCAGTACCAAGGATAGGCTTGATGAGTGGATATGACAATGTCTAGGTGTTCAAGCAGTAAGACAAAGACCAACCCACAAGCAAACTCAACAAACCAGAAAAGTCGTGAGAGCTTGGAGAAAGATCAGTGCCTTGAAAAGTGGACCAAATGGAGTCGGATGTCCAACAAACTGTAGATCAGGGATGTTGAGGTGTAAAGCTAGCTGGATCTTGAAAATTAGGGATCATCCAATGGCTAGATCTCAGTGGATCTGAGATCTAAGATGTATCACTAAGTGAGCCAAGTGGGGATCAACCCTCAAAATGAGGAATGGGGCCCACAAGGTGAAAATCACTAAAGTGACACACTAGGGGTAGGTTATCAACAGTGGAGATTAAGGATCAAGTGGGATCTCACCTACCCAGGTGCTAGATCTAGCCAAACTCACCTGTCCAACAAGTGCGACCTCACTCGGAGAGGCTAATTTGCCTTGGGAAATGGGTCGAATGAAGGCCAATACACACCAAACTATAGATCCAAATTGTCGTGGATGCTATAGAGGTGGGTTTTAAATGTTTTACCCAAAAGCCCAGTAGATCTTAGTAGATCTGAGAAATTGTAAAGTGAGGGTTTTAACTTATGAGGATTTTCAGTTATTTAGACAAATGGATAGATCATGGAATGAGAAATTTACCTCGAGATCATACCTGAGTGATGGATGAGGTTGCCTTGTTGTTGAGGAAAATTCCCGCAGAGATCAAATGGGAGATCTTTGATTTGCCTTGCTTGAATTGATGCCCTAGCTCCACACTTGCGCCCTCCTCTACCTCTCAAACCAAGGAAAGTCGATTCAATCAGAATGATCAAGCATGGAGGAAATACAAGTATAAGCAAATAATAACATGAAATAGAAGGTCCTGAGTCAGTAATACTCCCTCTTACCGACGAAGAAACCCAAAGAAAGGCAAGGAGAGTCTTCCCCTACCAATGCATCCTCCTTGAACCAATTCGGCCTCCACCTGTAGATGACAAAATCATGGAACAAAATCGATAGCAAGACAAATCTCCAATAACCCAATGCAAAGGAAGATCCAACGAACGAACTCAAAAAGCATTCACCACAACACAACAGATAGATGCAATAGTATTTTTCTATTCCAATAATCCAGAGCCAAAAGTCCCCTTTACAATGAGAAGCTCTCTCCTTTAAATAGGATGGAGAGAGGCCATAACCCTAACCACTTTTTGAATGAGTGGCTAAGATTAAAAGATCAAATGATCTAATTAATCATGCCTCTCTGGGAAAGTCGTGAGCCTTAGGAGGCTCCAGAAATCAATATAAAACATCAAATGTGATAGGTGTGGGTCCCAATGAAAGCTGAAACTGCTGGAGAAGGTGTGGAAGACATCCCACTCATCATCACAAGTCATCCCATGCCATAACTTTGCCTCAGTAGCCCAAATTGAATCCTTCAGTAACCATTTTTACCATTTCGGGACTGCCTCGGGTAATGTGAACATGCCCAAACTGCCTCCTGGAGTGCCTGTGTTGTCAAGGTGAGGCCACCAAGCTTTCTGGGAGGGGGGTAATATGGTAATATCAAGTGGCTGGACCACCCCCTCCATGCACAACGCCCTAGGTGAACTCATCAACTCTCTGTTCTGCTCTGACAGGGCCTCTGATAGGCCAAAACTACACTAGGATAGCCAACTGAGGCTAGGAATCACTGTAACTGCCCGGAACTAAAAACAAACTGTCCCATTGGACTCAAAAGGTCCAAATCCATCTAAGATGTGTGCTCATACACCATATAGACCTCTGCATGGTCAAAACTAAATACTCATCATATCCGAAAGACCAGATAATAATAATTTGTAAAAATGCTAAAAAGCACAAATCATCATCATAAGCCTGAAACCACTTCACAGAACCATCATGGTAACTTGTACCAGACCATATATAATATCTCTGTATCATCTGAGGTCTGCCACCTCATGTCCTGTGGTTGACTTTTGGTCAAACTGGGTTTGACCAAGTCAACATGACCAAAATATAACTCAAACTGTCATCAAACTGTTGCAAGGTGTCAAAGTTTAAAACATGCTTTACAATCCATTCAAATAGCAATTATAACAAAAAGTAATCATTATTGGCGATCTAAATCCAAATATATAAGGTAATTAATTATTATTTATAACCCAGACTAGACTTTCAAGACCATACTCACTTCATAGTTGTGATCAATTTGCTAGTGAAGGGTGAAGGCTAAGAATAAAATGGCTAGGCCAAGGGATGATTTACTGACTTAACACTGTGACACTTTGGATATGGAAAAGGGAATACACACCATAGCATATACCATACAAGCAATAACATAAGGAATGGTGGTGTCTCACAAATGGGTAAGTTGTTCAAAGAGTGTTTATTCACCTTGGCAGATGCTCACAATCCATAATACAAATGAGGCTAGCAATCTTTTTGATATAGAGTTTAAGTTCCATTGCTTTTTGGGCCTTTAGTTTCCATAGCCTTTTATCTATGTGTGTTTATAAACACATTGCATAGATTTACATTTCATTAGGCTTCTTGCTGCAGGTGTGTTTTTAAGGCACTTGTTTACCTGAGCACTTCCAAGTGTGTTTTTAGACATCTTGTTTACTTGGGTATTTACATTTCACAATAGATACAGCATTTGATATTTCTTTGCCAGTTTCATTTGGCTTTTCACAATAGATATAACATTTTCCTTTTTCATAATTTATATTCATGGCAGCACTATTTGTTTCAAGTTTAGCCAACAACATCTTTAGTGACTAGGGGGAATAATCCAACTCACCAAAGGCAAGTTTTGTCACCAACTCAGAGCCGAGACACAATAAACAAGGAAGCTCATCCAATACAGAGGCTACAGCGGGGAAAGGTCCTCCATGCCACTAGTCAAGTAATAAGTCAAGGTAATGAACAAATTGGGTAGGTCATGGATGGATGAAGATAGTGAATAATGAGACCAACACTAGCAAGCCAAAGTATGGTGGGAATGTTCACCTCTAATCTCCCTAAGGAGCGTAAAACCGATGAGTATAGGTCAAGAACTTCTAAGTCTGAGTAGGGACAATATTATATGTATATAAAAGTACAACCAGGTCCACATATCTATATGATCGCCAGATCATGACACTAAATGCTAAGACATGCTATAAGAATGAATATAAAAGCAATATAACCATAACACCAAAATATACCTGCTGAGTCATATACCTGAATGCTCATCATCTGAACCAACATCTGTCCTCTGAAACTGCTACTGTAACTCTGGGCAATACTGACTGCTCTGTATAAATGGCTAAATGGCTACATCGGTCATCTCTCTGAGTGTCCTGAAACTCAGTCATGGCATGGGGAACAAAACTGTTGTCCATAATCTGATAGTGATCCATAATAGATGCTCATCTCAGCATCTCAATGCAAGGGAACTGGCTGAATAGTGTACTGGAATCTGAAAAATAATGTATGGTAGCCCGGCTACTATATATGTGATAACAAGACCCTTGTAAAATAGGACTGCATGGTCTCTGCATTTTGTATCTTCACATTCTTCAACTGGTTTCGCAAGGTCATCTTCTGATTTATATTGTTTCCTTCAAATAGCTTGGTCAAGGAATCAAACATCTCTTTAGGTGTCTTCAAGGATTACACATGTGGTATGAGGTGATCCTTAATAGAATCAGCAAAGATCCTCTTGGCCTTGACCAAGTTCTTCTTGTGTAAGGCTTTAGCCTCATCTCCTTCTGGAACTGGAACCCCTTCATTTACATATGTGTCCAATTCATTCTCTTCTAGGACAAGCCCAATCCTATACTTCCATGCTCGGAAGTTATCAACCCCTTCAAGCTTATCCTCAAGCTTGGTGTGGTGAGACATCTTTAATGAGAAACTCAAATGGAAATAGAAAATATTTAGGTCTTACCACTTGATTTGTTGAAACTAATCTAGCGATGGCTAGGGTTTGACAAAGAAACCCTAAAAATTCAAACGTAGAATTTGAAACTTCTGTCTTGATAGAAAGATGCGCTTGACTGAGGCAAGCAAGCTGGTACACTTGGATTTTAAAAATTCCCAAAACTGACCCCTGAAAATTGACTTGCGAATTTCGGATCTGAAGTTTCTGGTCCTTTCTGGTTTTTTGGTCCAGAGTCAAATTAGGGTTTGACTTTTCTCGGGGTTCCACCCACTCAAAAACTTCGATCTTGGTCTCTAAATTTTCATTTTGATGAGGAGCATTTCCATATGCTGAAAGCACTCCAAAATTCCACTTCTGTGAAAATCCCTAATTTCCCACAGCAGTGACAGGCCAAAAAATGAAAATGCTCAGAATCAATTTATGTTTCGACAGAAAGATGTGCCTTCCTTAGGTGAGTTAGCCTAGCTTCCTTTTGCTGATGATCTGTGGAGAGAAACCCAAAAATTAAGAAGCCCTAGCTTCCGGAGCTGCACAGTGTATTCTTCTCAGGTTAGCTCTGATCCCATGTTAGTTTTTCACAATTTAACAATATTAATCTAGGATCTTACTGAGAGAATAACAAGCACAACATTCAAACACAAGAGACAAGAGACACAAAGTTTTTCCTCGAGGAAACCATAAAGGTGAAAACCCCGCAACTTCCTCAGAGATAGAATGAGCAACAATACAATGAAAGAAATATAAACCCCAAAAGTAAAAATGGTCTTCAGCAACTTCTCTCTTCTCCACTTGTGCAAACTTGTCCTTCTCCTCACTAATGCGAACTTGATGAGTGAGTGAACGAGCAAATAGAGAGGAGCACCCTCTCTATTTATACTTTTACTTTCACTTGACCTTAACCCCAAACAGGTCGGCCCCTAGGTGTAACTGACTGGGCCGACTTCTCTAGAAGAGTCTAATAACCCAATGATGACTCAACTCTGGGGTCTAAAGTCCCGACATACAATGGAGGGTTAACCTCAATGACTTTACATGACTCAAGTACAATAATGACTCTCCCGACCGGAGGAATAAACATCTCCGTCGGAGGTACAATAATAAAATACAAATACAACCTAAAATATACAAGTGAATATCTTCCAAATTTACAATTACATTAACATAGGTGACCCTTCCTTGGAAGGTTTTTTAGCAAGGAACCCAAAGGCTTGGGGGAATTTCTCATGCTCTTTTGTAAGTGTTCTAGCCAAGTAAATCAACTTGAGGCCCAACAAGAAGTGCTCCATTGACTCCATTTCACCCAAGGATTGAAAGTACTAATCCTAAACTCCATTTCTACAGCCAACAAACCCTAACAATTTCCTTTTTTTGTTTCAAGAGTGAAAACTAAATCTAAAAACTCAAAAAATATTTTAACATTTTCACCCAACTCAAGCTTAGGTAATTTTTTCTTGCTTTCATATCTTTTTTAGGCTGCTTGTATCTGAATTTTATTTATGTTTAGTTTCAATTGTTTTACTGCAGAAAACAGAGATAAAAAAAATAGCCCTAGTTGACCTTAAAGTTCATATTTTGCTAAAGGTTTCATGCTAGATAGATCACCAAAATATATGGGTTACTAATCTTATTTTTATTGATGTTTTAGTGGTTTAAATTGGCTAAATTCTGCATTTCACTAATTCTGGAAAATATTACAGCAAACATATTCTATTTCCAGAAAGTTTCTAAGCCATCTAGTATCTAAATTTTTTTAAGTTTTGAGGCTTCTCTATGCTGGTTTCATCCAACCAACTTGCTCATAACTGAGTTTTAGGGCTTCCTAGAGGCCACAGTATGCCCAAAGTTAGGAATTAAGGCTGTTTACATACACAGTTTTTCCCAGAAATGCCTCCCCGTGTTGTTTGGGGTTAAAACAGGCTCAAAAAGCCCATATAATCCATCATCACCAAGGCATCATCAAACCCTGAAGAATGAAACAAAGCGTCGTCATGAACATGTCACCCCCAAAGAGTGTGATCAAAATCACGTGGACACCCATGTGAAATGGGAGGGAACAAGTCCCTCAGCACATCATCCTAGCAGAATTTGGTGCTCGAACCTTCCAACTTGAGACAGGGTTCAGTCTAGTCTATTTTCTACATCGCATCCAAAGCTTCGCCAACTCAACGAAAGGGTGGGGCCAGTACCCATACTTGGCCTATTGTTCTTCAAAGACTATTGCCCCGTCTACCCCTGCAGGGTGAGCTCAAGGCTGGTTTGTGGGGGTCTCAAATCTTTTGGAGTCTATGGGCATTCAGATGGACCATCTCCATCCATTTAGATATTCCTTGGACACACCTAGCCACCTCCTACCTATCAGACAAGAGTTGAATACGATCATCAAAAATGACATTTACACGTAGTTTATCCAAATCACTTGGGTTAACCCTCAGGGTGGGTTATGTCCAAAGATGGCCTTCTACACTGAGCACTTCTTAGAGGTGAGAGGGAAACTCATTATTCGACCTTGATATACTTGAATGCATGCTCTTTGCATTTCCCTAGGCCCATTCTAAGTGGGTTCTCATAGACTTTAGGTAGAGACTGACCACCAAATTGACAATTCTGACAGGATCTACCATCTATAACATCTTCGAGAGGTCAAGACAAAGAAGCACTTCATCTTTAGCTACCCCATTTACTCAAGATCAGAGAGATGTTCCATTGCCTCTTCAGGGGGACCCAGACCCTCATTCACTTCTTCAAATACCCCGACCAAAGATGCTTGGCCTTATACATGAAGAGGCCCTCGGCCTCCAAGCCCATATTCTTAATCCTTCTACTCGACCAGATTCTTCCCAATGGATCACTTCCTTCTTCACAATGCTATCCTCAAGAAGAGGCACTAAGAGACAAACCAATACTAGCACAGCCTCCGACTCCAGATTAGGGCAGAACCATAGGACCTTCCCCCATCCCCAAAGATCTCAGCGGCATGACTTGACCAAATCCCACCCCAGGAGGCAAACAAGACCCCCAAAACCTCAGCGAAGAGCTACTTCCTCCAGACAACAGGGCAATGGACAGTCCAAACCTTCCACCAGTTCTTCCTCTAGACATCATCCTATTCTCAGTTTCCTTCATTTGGCCTCGAATATTAGGAGCAGTGTTGCAAACATTGCCGAAAAATCGCGAGATGAACTGCAAGCCGAATTTTCGGTAAAATAACGGAGGAAAAAATCACCTAAATAATCGCAATTTTTTCACCAAAAAATCGATCTGGCTGGAACGGGGGTTTTAAAGCCAAGCTGCGAGCGAAATCAATCCTATATAAAGACTTGGAGAAGTATGTGTCAAATCTTTAAAGAAAGGTTGGAAAACAACCCTTGAATGACACGATATGCTTTTTGTTATACAACTTCTTTTTACAGAACTATTCCCAAAGTTGCTCATGAAAAATATGAAGAGTATGCAAAAGCATGTTAGGCTTCATACCAGTATCCATGCCATGAACATAAACAAAAGATAAAGCAATTTCTGAGTCAATTGCTGTAAATGCAAGGCCCACAAATGATGATGTCGTTTCATCTAATTCTTATGCAGCGTGTAACACAAGCAAAGACAATGTTCCTAACTCAAATGTGGACTTGATGGAAAATGTTCATCTGATTCTTATGCAGCGTGTAACACAAGCAAAGACAATGTTCCTAACTCAAATGTGGATTCAATGGAAAATGTTCATCTGATTGCTGAGACATCGTCTACTTACTGTTCCTAAGAGGTAAAATTTGATATCGGCATTAGTTATTTTGAGAGAAGTGTTTTGTCACCAAACAAAGAAGAGTCACACAGCATTCGACAAAGCCAGAAATGATGTGACTTCACTTGATTTAAATAACATTGTTTGAAGACTACAGTAACTGAGTAGTAAACGCTTTTATTTGACCCTATACGAGGACAAGCGAAGCACAATTGCTAGTAAATATTCACGTCAACCAGAATTTTATTTTCTGAAGATTATATTGTATTGGATATAACCGTTCCTTGATAATTTAATGTTCGATAAAGATTTTTTTTTTAAAATTTTCGAGTCATATGGACTCTAAGAGATATATATGTCCTTTGTCAAACAAAGAGGTCATAAATGAATTTAGCAAACAGTATGAGAAGTGCATGGAGAGCATCTGTTGTGGGTGATGAAGAAGTTGATCTGCTTTTTCCCGGGACTGAAAGATTGCAAATAAGATGAACAGCACGTTGGAACATCAAGAGAATGATTCTGATCACTCTGCCTTCGTAAGCTAGAGCAACGTCGATTTGTCCTGGGATTAACATTGACATTGTTACTTGAAGCACAGGTTGAAAGAGATATATATTATAAGCAAAATCTTTGTGAAAACCTTGATGGAGAAAGAGTGCATGGCTCAATGTATATGTGCTGGAAATGTTTGAAGAGATATCCATTCATATTCCTTTTTGTTTTATTTAGAATTTCCTTAGATTTCTTAATTGGTGGAAGCCTCCAGTCGGTCGAGAGCTAGTTAGGATAGAGGCTACATTTTGTTTTAATTTTCTTTAAAATCTTCTTTTAAAAATACAATCGCCCAGAGACTCTTTAAAAAGGCAGTGCATTCCACTCGCGCAAGGAGGCCAGTCCATACAACAACTATCCGTGGGAGGTACGCTGGAGTAATAGTTTTTCATTCAATTTTCTTTTTCATTCATTCATTTCATTCTTATTTTTCTCATGAGAAGAGATAACAATGTTGTTGTTAGCAGGAAGCTCTCTTCAAAGCTTGCACAAAAATGGAAGGTTGAGCTTGTGTTTGGAATCTTGGATTATTAAGGTAGACCGTAAATCCCATAGCCTTTCTTAAATAAAAGTCTATTTACAGTTTGATCTAATTAATAGTTTTGTATGCAGGAAGAAGGCATTGCTGAACTTATTATTGATTTACTTAGTCCAAACCCCCTTATCCTTCCTTTTCATTGTAACACTTGATCATATCTAGCTACTATGTAACATACCGGGTGATGTGATTTTGAGAGTTATTACTGGTCCAAGACTTCACAGGGTTTTGAAAGCAAAGTTATTTCTTGAGAAAATGAATGTATGAAGTGTTTTTATTAATAAAAGAAATTATTTTTGGTTCAACTATTTTCTCGTTCCACTTATTTAATTTTCTTTGTTTTCAATTATCTTTATTTTTCTATTAGTTTGTTATCTTCCTTAATATAATTTTTGTTTGAGTTTTTTATATCTTTAACACAAAGAAATACAAAAACAAAATAAAACTTGTAAAAAGAAATCTCAAAACATGTTCATATTAATGTAAATAACTTCACATTATTTACTTTAGTTCGTTAATTTTATTTAATGTTTATTACATTTAGGATTCATCATTTATTAAAATAAATAGATTTTCTATTTTCTTTGTTATTTATTTCCTTTTCCCACTTTGCTTTATGTATTATATTGTGTTCCTTTGTTATTAAAGGTATTTTGAATAACACACAAAAAATATATATATAAATTTAATAATACAAAAATTAAACAAACAAACTTGTGCTAACACTTAAAGATTGATTAGAGAATATATTTGTATTTCATATCTATAGGTATTATTCTCTTTTCAATATAAAAATACATCTAAGTTTTCATTTTGTTTTAAGTTATCTCTTTGTTTCAAGCGACTCAAAACTTAGGGTGACCATTCCCGCCTCTTCCCGCTTAGCCGCACAGGAGGTTGAGGTTGTTGTTGGAATCTTTATGTTCCCGCATCAACAGGACCCTTCTCATGTTCTTGGTTCATTGTTCCAAGGGGACTTAGTTTCTGAAATCCATGGATGCATCCGCACATGTCAAAGATACAGTATTACTATATGACTTGTTGGATGGGTTCATCCAAAAGATAGTCCCGCAACATGTGTCCAAGTCATAATGGACAATGCTACGAATTATGTGGCTGCGGGTAGGATGCTTATGTCCAGGTATCGTACACTGTTCTGGACTCCTTGAGTCGCTCATTGCCTTGATTTGATTTTAGAGGATATAGGAAAAATTGATTGGATCAAGGATACCATTGATTCAGCGCGGAGCATCACAAAATTTATATACAATCATTCAACGGTGCTTAGCTTGATGAGACAGTTCACAAGTGACAAAGAGTTGATGCGTCCTTCCATCACACACTTTGCCACTAGCTTTATTTCTCTTCTGTCTCTCTTGAGTTCTATGTGGGACTTGCAGACGATGTTCCTTTCACCTGAGTGGCGTGCTTTATCATTTAGCACTAGACCAGAGGGGCAAGCCACATTCAGGCTAGTTGCATACCAGGAGGGCTTTTGGGATGCAGTGAAGGAGGTGTGCACCATAACCAAACCTTTGGTAAAGGTTCTTTGCTTGATTGATGGAGACAAGTCCACAATGGGCTACCTGTATGAGGCCATAGATAGGGCCAAAGAATCCATCTATGCCTATTATGAGGACAAGGGAGATCAGGGGTGTTTGCACTGGAGTTTGTACCTAGACTACGGAGTGCAAATCCCAGACATCATAGATAAATAGGATCTGAAAAATGGTTGTGTCTTTTAAGTTGTAAGGAAAGAGTAAGGATTAGGGTAATGAAATATCAGAAACAACAATCAACAATAGGTAATGATTAAATAAGTAAATAGGGTTGAAGACTGTGTGAATATGAAATACATTATAATCATAAACCAGATTTAAAGATCTAATAGTTGACAAATATAGAATCTCCAAATATTAGGTAAAAGATATCATAAACTGAAAAACTTTATGGATATGAAATGTAGTAAAGCACACCAACTCAAGAGCATTTTAAGATAAACACTTTATCAGAAAATGAAATCATAAGCGGGGTAATCAAACAGATTAAAAGCATTTACTAAGATAATGAATAAAACTGGATCATATTATATATGTATATCATTCCAAAAATCAGTCTCCAAATAAGCTTACTGAGAATCAGTACATTTGTGTTGCAGAACAAGCTTAATGTCTCCTCGCCCTTTTCCAATAAACCAACCAGCATATCTATCTTCCTTCCCCTTTTTATAATCATACAGAGGTGTCAAAACAATTTTCAGATCCAAATTTTAAGGATCGAATGTGCTCAAAATAGAAAAAGGATTTACAAAGGTATCTACATTCTAATTATAACAAAGCTAACTCCTCAAACATATGCGAGCTTATCATAGATTAAATGGATCTCATGAGTCATTTCAAAATTGACTGACAGGTGTATGATGAGAGATTTAAGTCTAACTAAGCTAGATCTGACGAGTTGCTTCAGCCAACATAGTAAGTCCATCTAACGCCTGGGATCTCTTTTGCAATCGAACATGTTCTGCCTCCATTACTTGGACTTTGTCTAGAAGTTCTTTATTCTGCTTTGCTAACTCTTCATTTTGTTGTTGAACAATCTTCTTTCTTTTCAGCACCTCTTTTGCAACTGCTATTAACTCCTGATAATGACCATTGACTTCTTCTAAGTCCTTCCCTCAACCTTCTATTAGCCTGCATTAGTTTATCATTCGAATCATTGAGGTATTCATTCTGAGATTTATAATGTTGCAGTGACTTTTTAAGAACTTCAATTTCTGACACTGTTTCCATTGGTGTTTGATGCACAGGGTCTTCATCATCTAAGCTTGGAGTAACCTCAACCTGTTCTTCAATAATAACATCTTCCTGAGCTTCGAATAATTGTTCTATCTTTTTTGCATTAGCATCTTCTGCTTGAGTTTCCAGATTGATGGATTTTGAGCTCATACCAATCTCAAAATTCTGAACCTTTTGCTCATCATTGGCTTCATATTTTCCCTCAATCATCTCTGGAAGGTTTTTAATACTCTTTTCTGTGTCTTCAAAAGATTGTTCAAAGGTCTGCTTCACATTCTTGATTGTAGGGTCCTCTTCGCTTGAAGAGTCTTCAATAGTGGTTACCACATGCCTTTTAAATTTAGGATCAAGAACTGCTCTCATGTTCATTCTCAGTCTATTTCTAGGTCTGGTTTTTGGCCTCCATTTAGAAGTTTGAGGTTCTAAAGAAGAAGTAACTGGAGCTTCAATATTGGAAGAAGGATCTTCAGCCATACCTTTTTCTATTATCCTTTCCTTTGTGTCATTGGGGGTATCTGGAGCAGATGTAGCTTCATTTCGTGACACGAGAGGCTTTTCTTCCTGTGGATGCTCTTGAATTGGTTCTAAAACTGGTTCATCTTTTGAATTGAGCCTTTCTTCTGTTGAATTTGCTTCCTGATCTACCCTTCTCCTCTGCGTTCTGGAAGTACTTGGTTCTCCTTGGATCCTGCATTTGATATGAGGGGAAGTATCTGTATCTTCTTTAATAATTTGATCTTTTTTATCATCTTGAGCCTCAGGTTTTTCTGGTTCAAATCCTGGCCAAAATAGAAAATGCTGCCAGGAACGATTTTTCTTTCTGAGCACGGTTGACACTAGTAATTTAACTAAGCCATGATGGAAGATTGACTGGATTGTGTGATCAATATGACTCTTGACTCTAGTAGCCATTTTGATAAGACTCTTTAACAGATAATAGGGTAGGTTCAATTTGGATTGTCCACTCACATGCAAGAGGAATCTGAAATGATACCTATATATTGTAGCAAATTGACCCTCACAGGTAACATACCGTCGTATTATCCCCGGAACATCTCTCCACTCTTGTTTTACATTGTTCAAATCTACAGCTTTGCTCCAGTCCAAAGACTCAAACCCAGGCAGCAAATACAAACTTAAATCAACTTCAAATGGATGCTTTTTGAACCAGCGATCCCCTTCAACGAGTAATCTCGTTGCCTCTACGATTAATCCCTCAGTCAATTCAAACTTCAAAGTCTGGAATTTGATGAATGAATCCGAGTAATTTTGAGCAAACGACCGGGTGACTTCAACATTGTAACCTATAATTCTTTCAAAGAAAGAATACCAACCTGCATCCTTGAAGAGCTCTGCGCATTTAGGAAATTCTTCAGCCCATTTGGTGTTAACAGGCTCGAACCTGCAAAATTTACCACTCTTCTTCATACTATCACTTGTTAGACACCTACTGAACCACAATTCTCTGGAACGAGCTCGAAGCGAACCAAGAACAGATGTCCCGATCTTTGAAAGCCAAGGAGATCGAAAAACTAGGGAAAAACTAAAAATAACCCATGATATATTAAATTCAATCTTTTTAACTTAATCATGAACTTGACAAGTGTACAATCACTTCTAATTCAAATCTCGGGCAAATTCTTTAATTAAAAGTTGTGTATGATTTCGAGACAAGCATCAAGCCACCAATTTTCATGATTCAGTATTACGGCAGTGCTAGTCTGTATAGCCTCCATCGATTACGCTGCCGGAATGTGTCAAATCACAAAAAGCTAGAAAATCATTAATAAACCTTCATAAGATGAGTTAGTGATGATGTGAAATCACATATTTAAAGACTTAAAGGAAGATTTTAATAGATATGAGCCAAATTTTAATTCATTAACTAGAGAATGCATATAAATAAGAAATATAAACAAGGCAGAAAAAAGGTCTAAATACCATGGTTAAAATTTTAGGGAGAAAGTGAAAAAATAAAAGAAAAGCAACACAAAAGATGACAAAATTGAGGGTACAACTCCAGTACTAACAAGGGGAATGAGAAACAACAAATGATATGGGGGGTGATTGATGTGTGATGGAACCACACAATCCATCGCCCCATTCGTGCTGCAAGGTTATACCTCAACCTTGCGTTCTCTTACTCCTATGGCTTTAGGTTTGATGCAGAGGTTATGGATGGATTCTACAAGTGTGTCCAAAGGATGGTGCCAAGTGCAGCTGACCGTATAGAGCTTTCCCAAGAGTTGGAACTCTATAAGAGGGCCATGGGATTATTTGAGTTTGAGATAGCTATTAATGACAGGACCAGCATAATGGCAAATAAGTTTCACCTTGTTTCAAGTTTCAAATTTCATTTTCTCTTCTTAAGTTCTTTCTTTGTTTTAAATTTTATTGTCTTTGTTTAAGTTTATCTAATTCATTGTAGATACTTGGTGGGAAAACTATGGCTCAAGAGTACCTATTCTATAGAGGCTTTCAATTCAATTGCTTAGCCAGACATGTAGCTCGTATGGTTGTGAGTGCAACTGGAGTGTGTTTGAAAAAGTACACACCAAAAAGCGCAATAGGTTAGAGAATTTCAAATTCATTATAAATTATTAAATTGTAATTTATGCCCCTTTACCTTCTAATGTATGTATTATAATTTATGATCCTCCTACAAGTTGGATACCCAACGCCTTAATGATTTGGTCTACGTCTACTGCAATATCAGGTTGTGGGTGAAGCAGATTGATAAAAACCCGACGCAAAGGCCATTTCATTGGATGGGATTGACATCACTGCTACGTGGAGATTGGAGTGTGAGGAAACTGTAATGGAGGCAGCCCCTGATTGGCTAGAGGATGATCATGATACAGAGGCTCCGAATGAGGATGTTCTAGAGGATTTTCAGCTTCACACTGAGTATGGGAGTGTGCCACCGTCGGAGCCACAATTAGAGTTAGAGAGAGATAGACCCGATGGTAGCACTAGCAATGGTAGAGGACTTAATCAAAGTCTACCTACTCTACCTTCTTCTTCTACAGGACATCAGTTTCGAGGGTCTTCTTCAGTTTCTAGAGGACATCAGTTTGCAGGATCTTCTTCTAGAGGACGTCAGAGTCCAATACGAGGCCCACAAGCCTCAAGGGCACCTACTCCTAAAACTGGAGGAAGAGCCATTTCCATAGCGATTACCTTTACCAGTAAAAGGGGTAGAGGGAATCAATAGTTTATTTACTTGATTTCATTGTAGATGACTCATGAGTCATGATGATAATCATGAGATACATTTATTATATTTTTTTATGACTCAGGATTCAGGACACAATTCACTTTTTATGTGTGATGTATCACTACACATCTTATATATCTTATATATCAGTTTTTTTCCATATTCATGTGGCAATGTGTTTATTTGATGTTCTTGTTGCTTTAGATGTTTAAAAAAATGAAAAAAATGACATTTTTGTATTTTTTTAAGTTTGTCAATATATTGTCAATGTTTGTCGATGTGTTCCTGAGATATTCCGAAACAATTTTTTCTAGATCCCAACGATTTCTTCGCCGAGACAATGTTTGCAACATTGCTTGGGAGAGATGGATCCATTCCATGACAAACCTACCACGTTACTTTTGGATCTTCTTGCTCCTGAATCTTTTCCTCCTATACATCTCCAACCCAGTGCGATTTCTCGTGCTCGGGGACGAGGGTTTTTCATGCTTCAACATAGACTTCACTCTCTATTATATTTTACTTTACTTTACCTATTGCATTTTTCCTTTTATAGGAGACCTTTTGGTACTCTTGCTTTGTAATGACATTGTTATCACATTTTATGTCGATAGCAGCTTCCATACTGCAGACTATGCGGCCGAGGACCGCACAGTACTTTTTTTCCAGATCAGGAGATCAGCTGCCTTCAGAGGAGGCATTTTTGTTCAGATTACCCCTAGCAGACATATCAGAGGGAACAGACAGTAGGACTTACCATCTACCACAGGGTTACCTTTCCTTGCCAGGCTTTGACACAAGCCCATTTGAGACAGTTTCCTAGTCCTGTTCTGATCAAGATTATCACAGTACAGTGCTGGTTTATTATGTGCCCGAGTTCAGCAGAGATCCAACTCAGATACAGGTTCAGTAGCAGCAGGTATATGGTGCAGCAGGTATTGCATATTGTTGATTATTGCTCATGTTGTAGATTAGGCTCATTTATACTTGTTAGTACACTAACTTTGCATGAGATGATATATTTGGTGATCTGGTTATGATATGATGTGTTTGGGCCCTTGGTGATGTCAGTCCACCCCTCCGGTTAGACTTATGTATATGCACGCTGAGTCATGTCCTACGTACTTGGCATAGACTTGATCACTCAACCCCCTAGGTAGTTGACTTTAGCACCATTATCACTTTCCCCACTCATCCGACTCATTCATGACACTTCTCCCTTGACTTGGATTCTGATTTGTGATCCCGACGACCCCTTTCCCCACTGATCTCTGAGTTTGCCATGACTCCCTGTTCATTGTGCCTCGGCTCTTTAGTGTGTGAGATACACGGTTAGACCTGGGATTTGCTCCTGTCGGTTGCCCCAGATGTTGCAATGCAGTTAGGATTGTGTAGCCTCACCGGGTGCTCCCCACTTGTCATCGAAGCTTGTATTGCCCACCCCCATTACCTTTGCAGTATGAGCGTCATGTCTATATCTTTTGAGATATGTATGTAGCCCAAGAGGGCCATGAAGAAATGAAGAAATGAAGAAACAAAATGTAAATCAGGCTAAAAAGGCCATTGTATTGTAAATTGTAAAATCTAGCTAAAAAAGGGCTAAGTATGAAACTCATTGTAAAATCCATGCAATGTGTTTGTGAACACACATGGATTCTGGTCAGCTATACATGTCAGCATTTGTAGTGGTTATTCCTCACCTAGTCCTGCGGGACAAGGAGGTGAGAAGGAGCAAGGGACAAGCTCAAGATTGACCCCTAGAGTCTCAAGTTACGGTTTGTCGGACACCCAGTTTGGCGGCTCTAGAAAAGAACCTCACGGAGTCTTCGGATACGGATGTGAGTTGTGGGATACTTGTTAGATGACTAGTGGTGGTTTCCCTGCACTATACCCATTTGTGAGGCACCGCCCTTCCCCGTGTTTGTCATGGCATGCTTACCTTGGTGGACCCCGCTTTCCCGAGTTGTCTTAAGGGTCACACGATCTTTATCCTTGTCTTCCCATGTCCTTTACCTTGTTGTCCACATTACCTAGAGTCAGCAAAGTGGTCAATTCTATAGAGGTGTATAGCATCTTAGTCTTTTGGAGGTGGTGGGCCTTTTGGAGGTGGTGGGCCCACTTCACCAGGGCCTTGTACTATTTCGAGATTTAATGAATTTTTGATCACCATGTTATCATTTATTGCTTAGTAATGTACTGACTTGTTTAATTGAGCCTTGTCACTTCATGCTTGCATACAGGTTTCAGCTAGCACTATAGTTGACCAGATTTGACTTGATCAAACTGGGTTGACTAGGCCAAAAATGGGCCCGAAAAAATGTTGCGATCGAAATTTCGATTTCGATCATTTATTATCTACAGGGGTTCCATATGAGCATGCAAGTGATGGAATTGCAAAATACTGAAGCATTTGAGAAATTTTTAATTATTATTGGTCAATTTTGACCTGTTTTAATTAAAAATTATGGATTTGGGGCAAATAATGCCGAAGTGATGGATCGAGGTCGTTCGAGTGGTCATCCCTACTACTTTTGGGGTCCACGATCGCATTGCAATAAACGGTTCAGCAATCCGAGCACTAAAAGTGGGTCAAAAGTCCAAATTTCATCTTCAGCCATATAAAACAACAAAAATTACATGGAAAATCAGAATTTGACTAAGGCAACTATAGGCAAATGGCAAAATCAATGGTTGGCAAAGGTAAAGGTAATTCCTAAAGGTAAAATGGTAATGTTTGATATGATATTGACACATTGTGGGGCCCTCTCTTGCCCAGCTCACCATTGGGGGCGAATTTGCCCATAGGGGGCGTTTTTCCACTTTGCAAAACTCATAATTTTGGTGTTTTAATGTATGTGGACCATAGTGTATTGGTATGGGGGGCTAAAACAGCCCATAGGCACCCCCCAACCACTATTGTATTGATTTTATGGGCCCCACTCTCCACTTGGGCGTTTTTTAGGGTAACTCGCCCCCCCTCTAGAGATGATCTCCACCATTCGATTTTGTGGATTGGGAAGATGATCTCAACCCTCCATTTTGGGGGGAAACCTATTTTGGAAGTGGCCATTCTCTATAAGAGAATGCACTCACCCCATTGTGAGCTCTCTTGGCAATTTTTGGACTTGGAATAGAGGAGAAAACGTTGTTGCTCTACTTGGCTCTTGTGTGATAGCTTCTTGATATTGTTGATTGCCATACTATCTTGATGCACTAGTTGTAGTTGGTGTATGATTTCAGCACTATTTTACTCACCATTGTTTGCAGCAAGCTCAAGATCTTGGAGGAGGGCGCTCCATTTGGCTTCCACTGGTGCTCCACTCTCCGGGTTGACCACAAAAGGGAAATGTTTTTTGCTATTTTCAGTCAAGCATTTCTCTCATTTTTATTTGTGCTGCTGTAGATTTCATTTGTTTGCCAATGCTGATCTGATTTATTGTCTATTGGTGTTTGCAGGCAGAGGGGACGAGTTGGTGGGGAGAGAGCAAATCGATTTCAACTGGGATTTCTCCAACCGCTTCAATTTGATCTTCGGGACGTATCAGCCTCTTCAAAATCAGAAATATCAGTCATTTCCAAGTAGGTGTAACTTCTTCTTCTCCCGCATTTCAATTTCTAATTCTTGTTGAAGAGAGAAAATCATAAAAAACCCTAAAATTTGATAACTTAGGATTTCACCGTAGGAACTTGTTTTAATTAAACCCAGTAATGATATATGCTTAAACACTCATATCCCAAGTTACATTCGAATCCGACCCTGTTTACCCTTAGAATTAGGTGCTGGTCACCTGCTGAATTCGCCCTCCTTGGGCATTTCAGCCAATCTCACTGTTGAGTAAATTTTGGGGTTGTGGGTAGTCTTGATTCCATCTTAGAACGCCATTTTACCTTCGGGAATCAAGTTTCGGATCTTTTAGACTCCATTTGCCCATAGATTTAGCATTGGTTCACCTAGCAAAAACGCCCCTCTAGGGCGTTTTTCTCTTGCTGCTTAAGTGGGTTGATTTGGGGTTCTGGGTACTTCTCATTTGGATTTGTATTGTCATTTCACCTTAAGAAATCGAGTGCCATCTTGTAGAAGTGATTATAAACGTCATTTTCTTGCTGCCCTAGTTCATTTGACTCATTATTTAACCATTTTCCTAGGCAGTTTATTTTAGCATTTCACTTCTATTTCATCACAGCTCCCTTGGTCATTTCAGCCACACAATCCTTGTTATAATCTTGGTATTCAATTATTTATGATTGCTGGTCACTTATCACGTCATTCTCATCTCATTGCTTGTGTCCATTAATTGGCTGAAATCTAACATAGGAGCACATCTACACTCATCCCTTGCTTTTCATCTCTCATCTCTTTTGTGTTTGGGTGTACTTGTTGTCTCTCAACCATCACCGGTTGAGTGGGGTCTCCCCACTGACTTGGCCAAGTGCCTCGTCTGAAGTGACAATAGCCCTGTCCGGTGTGACTTCCGTTCATTCAAGCGGAGGACCTGGCTATTGCAGGTTACACCATCCTAGTTGCATCCTCTACCGTCCCTATTGGGATACATATTACAAGCAGCTAGAGTTTGTGTGATAACAATTTTGGCGCCGCTGCCGAGGAGGTAGAGGCCTACCTGTGTTTTTGTTCGAGTTTGAGTCTTTTGCTTGTTTGTTTGCTTTTCATCTTCGCATCTACACTTAAACTCTGTTGGTTGGTTTTGTTTTCATTTACATAATTATTTCAGCCAACACCTTTTGTCTCACTCACCACTTCCCCTTCGACATTCCACCTTTGGTGAACAAGGTTCCCAAGTTCACCTGGCGACTCCACCCCGTGGCTCCACTAGAGACCAAACCCATCCATACAACCTTCGTAGTTTAGAGCATTCTGACACTTTACATGAGACTCCACTGGGAACTCTTAAATTGACAAATCAAAATGGACCCAGATGTTCTCCTTGGCCTCTCACAAGCCATAAAAGAATTAAATGAACATGTGAATAGATCTGAAAGGAGACACAAGGAAATAAATGAATGGGATGCACAATCCCAGTATGGGTATGAACCTGAATATCTCGATGTTTGCGATACCCGCGATGCCCCTCATCACTCTAATGGAATCTTTTTCCTATCCACCCCTAATAGATTGGTAAGTCAACCTGAATCTTGTCAATCCCAACCAAGGATTTTTGGCCAAAATGGTCAGTCGAATCATCATATTAGCCAATATCAAACCCGGCTAGGACCTTCGGTAAACCATTCTCGCCCAATTCAAGCAACCAGAACCTTTAGGAAACCCAAGCCATCCCCTTTTGATTTTTCAGAAATACATGGGGCACATCATCTTATGCCAAATGGATACCTCGCTTTTATGGAAATGATGGAACATCTATTGAAAGTCATTTGGATGCCCTCTGGGACCATATGGAATCTCTGGGTGCGGATGGTGAAGATGTCTATATGCGAGCCCTTGGTGCGTCCCTAGTAGGGGATGCCTGTTTATGGTTTGATAATTTGGCCCCAAGATCCATGACTAGGTATGACATTTTCACGAGATTGCTAATATATAAATGGGGTGAAAGCATTGATGAGTCTTTAGAATGTCAATCTAGCACTGATTGTGTCATGGATGAAGATTATATTGATGATCTGCTTTCCCAGTTGGATCACTCCTCTCCTGAGATGTTCCAAATCATGAGTGTGCCTGTTATCACCTAAACTGTAGTTACCCCTATGGAAGGATCCAGTCATGGATGGCAATAGGGAAGGGCAACTTGAAAGGTGCAACCACGATCACCTCGACCTCCAATGTATATGGTTGTCACACCAGTCGAGGCAACCTTCACTTTATGTTATCTAGCCCAGACAACAAAGGGGGAGACCCGATCTACTCCCGACAGGAGAGATCAAAACCAAGACACCAAATCAGGGTATTTCCAAGTGAAGTTAGGTGTATGGTTTATCCTAGACCTAAGGATGAAGTCACAAGTCAAGTGAGGGGTTCAATAGATGTAGCTTTGGTTCATAGTTGATGTGAGAGTGACTTACAATGTTTAAAGTGAGATCTAGGGCTAGTGTACTAGGTCAATGTCAAAAGATCCACTGCCTTGGGAACCGTGTCCAATGCAGGGTTGTTTAGGGGTCAGACTGGGGCTAACTAGTACATGAGACAATCTTGACCATAGTCCATGATGTCTTCAAAGGTATAGTTCACCATGCAAAAGTCAAACCACAAGTCAATCCAACAATCTAGGAGAGTGGGTTGACTTGGAGATAAACCAGTGCCTTGGGAATTGGGAAGTGGAGTCAAAGTAGGGTTGACTTTATGGTTTAGGACTCCTACAACATGAGATAAGTGGACAGTATAGGCCTTGATGGATAAATGTGTCTAGATCTAGGTTTGACCCAAGTGGACCACAATCCCTAAAAACAAGGAATGCAATCCCCAAGGCAAGATTTGACAAAGTGACAGTCTAGACCTAGGTTTTGAATTATTCTAATTCCGGATCTGCAAAAATCTCAAGTACCCAGCTCCTCGAAGTGAGTGAACTCACTTCTCCAAGGTGGTGCGACTTTCCCTAAGGAGGCTTGAATCGGGGTTTAGGTGGGTCAAATCATGTCGGATGGCATCCAAACTTTAGATCCGGGTAGATCAGTCAAGTAGGGGTATGGATCTATAATTTTGTGGCAATCCACCGGTTAGATCTTTGTAGATCTGAGTTTTAGTGTTCCAAGTGGTCCAAAATGGGGATTAAATCCCTTGAAATGTGGAATGGGGCCCACAAGGTGATTTTCAAGAAAGGGACAACCTGGGTGTATGTTATTTGATGTGTAGATGTCAAATCAAGTGAAATCTCAAACACCCATCGCTTAGATCTAGGTCAACCTGCTCAAATGGTGAAGTGCGCCTTCCTTGGGAGAAGCTAGGTTGGCTTGGGAGAGGGATTAAACGGGAGCCAATCCACACCAAACTATAGATCCGGGATGCCGTGGATGCTATAGAGGTGGGTTTTCAATATCATGCCCAACAACCCACTAGATCTTGGTAGATCTGACAAAATGTAAAATAGGGGTTTTGAAGTATTTAGGGTTTTAACAATTTATGAATTATGTCAATGGATTGGATAAAGGAAAGAGAAACAAACCTGTGGATCTTACCTGGATAACCTTGTAGATGCCTTGATGATGATGATCTATGCAATCCCGATCAATTTGGAAGCTTTGAGGTAGTCTCTATGCAAATCGATTTAGTCCAAGAAGCCAATGCGCCCTCTCTCCTGCACAACAAACGTCAACAATATCAGATTTGATGCATCAAGAGATAAGACTAATGCCACAAAAGAAGTAACAGAAAGATAGCATAGATCACAATGATACTAATGATAACCCCCTGATACAAGCGAATGCCAAGAAAGTCGATTTGAAGAAGCCTTGCAAAATCGCCCTTGTTGAAGTCGCCCTCCTGTAGACAAACAATGATTTCCAAACAAAGATAGATCTTACCACAATTTCCAAATGCTAGGTTGCAATAGACTTTCCAATCACCATCTAAGAACACCAGATGCAAAGGAGACCACAAGAATTTCCACAAGAATATTTTTCTATACCAATAATCCAAGAGCCAAAGACCCTTTACAATGAGAGGCTCTCTCCTTTAAATAGGAAGGAGAGGCACCAAAACCCTAACCACTTTTTGAATGAGTGGCTAAGATTAAAAGATACAAATGTCTAATCAATGGTTGAGATGAGCTCAACAACATAATACATGGATCACACATAAAATATAACATAAGTGGACAAAGTCGCCCTAGGAGAGGGGAATCCCACCACATCATGATGACAAAATATCATAAGAGGCTCATGGTGGGTCCAAGGGGTAATTTTATCCCTCCTTGGTCAATCCCCATGGCACAATAACCAATAAATAATCATGAAAGTACCAAATCGTGCCTCCAAGGTGAAGTCGTGGTCCTCCAAGGTGAAGTCGTGGTCCTCAAAAGACCCAAAAGATCCACAGAAAGTGCCATAAGTGATGGATGCGGGCCCCGATGAAGCTGAAACTGCAGGAGGAGGTGTGGAAGGTCCCGATCTATCATCACTGATCATCCCATGCCATAACTTTGCCTCAGTAGCCCAAATCGATTTCCTCAATAGCCATTTCTACCAATCCTGAACTGCCTCGGGAAACGTGAAACTGCCCAAACTGCCTCTTGGAGTGATGGCGCTGTCAAGGTGAGGGTACCAATGTGTCCGGGAGGGGGGTAATATGGTAAAAACAAGTGGCTGGACCACCCCCTCCATCATCAGCGCCCTAGGTCAACCAGATAAAAGTCATCTCTGCTCCGACAGGGCCTCCAACAGACCAAAACTGCACTAGGACAGCCTACTGAGGCTAAATCATCACTGTAAGTGCCCGGAACTGAAAACAAACTGTCCCATTGGACTCAGAAGGTCCAAATCCATCCAAGATGTGTACTCATACACCATATGAATCTCTGCATGATCAAGATAAATATCCAATGTACCGGAACAAGGCCAATAATAATGATCTGTAAATGACCAAACACTGCTGTATCCCAAGAATCATCATCATAACCCTGTAGCTGCTGCACAGAATCATCCTGTATGTGTACATGGACCATATATCATCTATCCATATCATCATAAGGTCCAACATCTCATGTCCCATGGTCCTCCATGGTCAAACTAGGTCTAACCAAGACCAAATACAACTCAGACTATCATCCATAGCTGCTGCAAGGTGTCAAGGTCAATACATGCTTTACAATTTATTCAAATAGCTTCTATAACACAGAGTAATCATGACTGGCGATCTAAATCCAAATATATAGTGTCGTTAGTTATTATTATTACTCAGACTAGACTTTCAGGATCATACTCACTTCATAGTTGTGATCAATTTGCTAGTGAAGGGTGAAGGCTGAAATAAATGGCTAGGCTAAGGGATGACTTGACTAACTTGACTTTGTGACACTTTGGCAAGGGAAAGGGAATACACACCATAGTATATACTGAATGAGCAATAACACAGGGAATGGCGGTGTCTCACAAATGGATGAGTTGTTTAAAGAGGGTTTATTCACCTTCACAGATGCGCACAATCCATAATACAAGCAAGGCCAGCAATTGTTTAGATATAACATTTAAGTTCCATTGCTTTTTGGGCCTGAGTTTTCCATAGCCTTGATCTATGTGTGTTTACAAACACATTGCATAGATTTACATTTATTTTTAGGCTTTCTGCTGCAGGTGTGTTTTTAAGGCACTTGTTTACCTGAGCACTTCTAGGTGTGTCATGGACAGCTTGTTTACCTAGGTATTTATTTTTCCAAAAGATATAACATTTTATTTTTCAGATTTTGTATTGATGGCAGCACTAAAAGTTTCAGGTTTAGCCAACACAACTTTAGTGACTATGGGGAATTCTCAAGGAACTCCAACTCACCATAGGTAAGTTTTGTCACCAACTCAGAGCCGAGACACAATAAACAGGGAAGCTCATCCAATACAGAGGCTACAGTGGGGAAAGGTCCTCCATGTCACTAGTCAAGTAGCAAATCAGGGTAATAATCTAAAAGGTAGGCCACGGATGGATGAAGACAATGAAAAGATGAAGCCAACACTAGCAAGCCATAGTATGGTGTAATGATCACCTCTATTCTCCCTAAGGAGGGTATGTACCAATGAGTATGAATAGTGAACTTCTAAGTCTGAGTAGGGACAGTATAGTATAAATAATAGGTCAACCAGGTCCAAATATCTATATGATCGCCAGATCATGACACTAAGTGCTAAGACATGCTATAAGAATAAGTATAAAAGCAATCTAACCATAACACAATAGTATACCTGCTGAGTCATATACCTGAAAGCTCATCAACCTGTACCATCACCTGTCCTCTGAGACTGCTGCTGTAACTCTGGGCACTACTGTCTGCTCTGTACCAATGGCATAATGGCTATATCGGGCATCTCTCTGAGTGTCCCGAAACTCAGTCATGGCATGGGGAATATAACTACTGTCCACAATCTGATAGTGATCCAATATAAATGCTCATCTCGGCATCTCAAATGCAAGGGAACTGGCTGAATAGTGTACTGGAATGAGAAAAATAATGTATGGTAGCCCGACTACTATATATGTGATAACAGTGCCTACAATCCACAGGAATGTCACAGAGTATCTTGAGAACAATGCTGCAAAATCTCATGCGGAAGTTAAAAGAAACATCAATCGAATCATACGAGATACTTTGTTACTATTGCCTGAGGCAGTTGCACGCCGAACCCTATATCTAATTCGCCTCTCCATTGGTGACTCTAGTGAAGCATCACCTGACGAGCAACTTCACAATCATCACATGGTTGACAATTGTCCTCTCCAATGTTCAAACAATCCAAATTTTGACTCAGACCTTAATCATCTCTCTGCAGAGGCCAAGAAAGGTGAGGATTGCCAGATTTCATGTGAGAAACAATCTAGTGATCATCATGTAATTGAAAACCAACCTTGTGAAGATGAATAGGTTGAAAGCATTGATGAATCCATGGAAGAACAATCAAATGAGGATTATGTGGTGGAGGATCAATGTCATGAAGACGATCAAAATAGCAATGTTGAAATGAGCAGTGATTGTCCTTATCAGTTTGATTTCTCCTCTCCCGAACCAATGGTGAGTGTGCCCTTGATTCAACTGCTAAACGAGCCTTCGATCTATAAGAATGTAGTAGAGTATTTGAAGAATATAGGACATGAATCTCATGATGAAGTTATGTATGATAGTGAGCAAGTCTCAACCCCTCAAGATTTTGACCTTGATATTGACTTAGAAGGGGAACTTACTAGAATCATACGAAGCACTTTGTCATCTTTACCCGGAGAAGGCACAAATGAAGAAGGGACAAATGAAGAAGGGGATCTCATTGATCATCAAAGACAAAATTCTGTGGCCGAGCTTTCGATCAGTGAATCCACTAGAGGTCCTCTTGAGGGGAAGCCCCATGGTCATTGCTTTGTTGGCGATTGTTCAATTCAATGCCCAAGTGATCCCGACCTTGTTTCACTTTCCAATCATACCTTTCAAGAAGAAGAGGAAAAAGAAAATATCGAAAATAATCAAACTTCTGTTGAGAGTGGATCCAACGATCATCATGTGCTTGAAAGTCAAATGTGTGAAGATGATGGGGGTTTTAAAAATGATTATATCGATTTACCTCCTTGTCAAGATGATGATGATCCAGTTATGTATCAACTCGACCTCGAGTGTTCTTTGTTGCAACCTGCAAGATGGAATCAATGTCACGAAGAACCAAGTGTCATGCTTAACATCAATAATATTCCTTGCCTTCTCCTTGGTCAGAATGAGTTGATTGGAAATATGAATCAAAATGAGCCTTGTCCTCGGAAGGTTGGTGTTGACCCTCATGATTTCCTTGACAAGTGTCCCTTATCTCACACGGAATTGGGGATAACAATTTTTGGAAATGCTAAACAAGCCTCTACATTTCAATCCTCCCTCCCATCCCAACTCATGAAGTCAATGCCTCTTTTAAACCTAATTTTGTTGTGCAAAGGGTTAGATAAGGAGTTTGTAGAATGCCAAGCGGTTGATGGTGAAACCTTCTTTTTTCTTTTTCAGTCATTTTGGGTTAACCCTATTTTCCAAACTGATAGTCTCATTGATTGGTTGATCGAGAAGCTTTTCAAAGATCAATTTCATCTTTTCGCAATTTTTGAGCAACAAGTGGGAGTAATTTTTATCCTAGTTTTAGTAAACTCCAATTTGTCCCCACTTGGTTCTTTCATCAATCCAAGGATGTACAACATTGAGAATGCCAGCTTAATAAAGTGGTGTGAGGAAAACAATGTGTCTCAAGAAGAGTTGAGTCGAATGTCATATCATTTTCCTCCATCAAATTTTAAAGATAACTCACACCATTTTCATGATCCTTTTGGCTTATTGATGGATGTGTCCTGCGAAACTCAATCTCAACCTCGGCATGATTTCATCTTACACCACTCTACCCCTTTTCCAATCTGGGAACAAGTCAAGAGAATTTTGATCTTAAACTCATTAATTTTTAATCCAGCCTTGACTTGTTTTGCTAAACAACATCAAAGAAGAACATTTGATCTATTGGATGAGTGGTTGCACTGGATCTATGATTTTACTTAGTTTTTGTCTAAATCAGTTAGAGTAGGGTAGGTAAATTGAATAAGCTCTCGTGAGCAGTAGTTAGTTGTCCTTTTTGGTTTGGTTTTGGCTTTTCTTACCTTTTGACACCATTTCCCCTTTGTTAGTTTGTCTTTTGTACCATAGTTTCTGTTCAATTACCTTTTTCACTTTGTTACACCTCATGTGTTGGCCTAATAATATTAAATGCTATAAAGTTAATTTCATTATTGATATATATTTATTTCAGCATTATCATTTTGTTTATTTATCTGGATTATTATACATGTATATTGTGCGGCCTGACATGTGGTCTGCAGAGATTGGTATAGCGTCTGCATTTTACAAGACTAGGTACACATTGATGATGATGATGCAAATAGCATGCGGGTGCATATGCGTTGATGGTGATGAGAGGGGTGCTACGGACCAGAGATTCTGTGGTTCTCAAGCACTCTCTCCCTTAGAGCACTTGTCCCAGCTGGAGCCCGTGTTATCACATTTTATGTCGGCAGCAGCTTCCATACTGCAGACTATGCGGCCGAGGACAACACAGTACTTTTTTTCCATATCAGGAGATCAGCTGCCTTCAGAGGAGGCATTTTTGTTCAGATTACCCCTAGTAGGCATATCAGAGGGAACAGACAGTAGGACTTATCGTCTACCACAGGGTTACCTTTCCTTGCCAGGCTTTGACACAAGCCCATTTGAGACAGTTTCCTAGTCCTGTTCTGATCAAGATTATCACAGTACAGTGTTGGTTTATTATGTGCCCGGGTTCAGCAGAGATCCAACTTAGATACAGGTTCAGTAGCAGCAGGTATATGGTGCAGCAGGTATTGCATATTGTTGATTATTGCTCATGCTGTAGATTAGGCTCATTTATACTTGTTAGTACACTAACTTTGCATGAGATGATATATTTGGTGATCTGGTTATGATATGATGTGTTTGGGCCCTTGGTGATGTCAATCCACCCCTCCGGTTAGACTTATGTATATGCATGTTGAGTCATGTCCTACGTACTTGGCATAGACTTGATCACTGAACCCCCTAGGTAGCTGACTTTAGCACCATTATCACTTTCCCCACTCATCCGACTCATTCATGACACTTCTCCCTTGACTTGGATTCTAATTTGTGATCCCGAGGACCCCTTTCCCCACTGATCTCTGAGTTTGCCATGACTCCCTGTTCATTGTGCCTCGGCTCTTTAGTGTGTGAGATACACAATTAGACCTGGGATTTGCTCCTGTCGGTTGCCCCAGATGTTGCAATGCAGTTAGGATTGTGTAGCCTCACCGGGGGCTCCCCACTTGTCGTCGAAGCTTGTATTGCCCACCCCCATTACCTTTGCAGTATGAGCGTCATGTCTATATCTTTTGAGATATGTATGTAGCCCAAGAGGGCCATGAAGAAATGAAGAAATGAAGAAACAAAATGTAAATCAGGCTAAAAAGGCCATTGTATTGTAAATTGTAAAATCTAGCCAAAAAAGGGCTAAGTATGAAACTCATTGTAAAATCCATGCAATGTGTTTGTGAACACACATGGATTCTGGTCAACTATACATGTCAGCATTTGTAGTGGTTATTCCTCACCTAGTCCTCCGGGACAAGGAGGTGAGAAGGAGCAAGGGACAAGCTCAAGATTGACCCCTAGAGTCTCAAGTTACGGTTTGTCGGACACCCAGTTTGGCGGCTCTAGAAAAGAACCTGTTATCACACCATAGTAGCAGGGCTACTATTCTTGTACAACAGATATCTGCACATTCCAGAGCTTCCATTATTCCAGAGCATGGCTATATATTTTGGATCACTCATGATCAGAGCAGTACATTATTCAGATTTGTATATGACCTTGTGTCAAGGCTGAGCCTTGAGAGTTCAGATTTGATGACTGATGTGACCACTTATCCCATTACAGTTTCAGTTCAGTGCCTAGAGATGTATTGCAGCAGTGTTTCAGATGATACATGATGATTATTATTATGATGATGTTGTATGATCTATGGATATGTTCTCACTGACTGTGGATTATTATCTTGTTGATTTAGTCATGATCATAGCATGTGCTTGGTATATTATTCCTGATGTGGCAAACTATTTAAAATGAACTGTAAATCATAAAATGGACAATTACTTGCACTTTTAGGTCATTTAACAAAACTTACTGGTTTTTCACCTTACATAGACATGGTCTTTCCCCGACACCAGTTGTCTGCTAGTGTAGGCTCCATATTCACTTGTCTCCATTCATACATGACCTTCTTGTTTGACTTTAAACCCTGACTTGTCTCATTTGACTTTCTGATACTGAGGACTTCCTCATTTTTCTACCTCTGTGTTTGGACCGCATCCCTGTTATTCAGTGTCTCGGCTCTGAGTTGGTGACAGAACTTGCCTTTGGTGAGTTGGATTGTAGGCCTAAATCATTCTGGTCGGTTGTCCCGATGTTTGGCATTGGCTCGAACTCCCCTTAGTCACTTGAGATGTTGTTGGCTAAAACTGAAAGCTCATGTTCTACCTGTGGAAACTTAATAAATTCGCCCATGGAAACAAAAAAGGGCAAGAGCGATGAAAAGCTAAAAATACTCCTCGAAGAGTATAAGAAAGGTCCAAAAAGCAATGGTTCTCAAAAGTTATATCTAAACAATTGCTGACCTTATAAATATGTGAAAAACATGCCCTGGATGCAAGCTGCAACTAGTTGTGCTTCTCAGCACATCTGAAATCCGAAGGGTTATGTAGGCCAAAAAGGCCATGGAAATAAATTGAATGATCCTAATGAACTTGGATCAACTTGATGTAGACATGATGCCTAAGTTGAATAAGCACTCTCTAAACAACTTATCCATTTGTGAGGCACAGCCATCCCCCGTGTTCTTTTGTCCAGCACAGAGTTTGTAGCTTCCCCCTTTTCCCAGTCCAAAGTATTTTTGAGTTAAGTTAGACAAGTCAAACCCTTGGCCCAACCTTGCTCCTAGCCTTCATCCTTCACTAGCAGTTTGACCATGTCCAATGGGTGAGTTTGTCATTTGAACTATGGTGCAAGTAATTTTATATAACCACGGAATATATTAACTTGATTAATGCCACTGAATGGAATTTATACTTTGAGCTTAGCTGTGGGAATGATTAGAGAAACATTGTCTTAATCTACTGATGTGATTTATCCTTGATTATATATTCTTGGGATCCGTGATGATGTGGACCATGTATGGATGATTATTGATGATGATTTATGGTCCCACATGTTTGATGATGATATCATATGATGGACATATTATACAGATGATGTTTGATCCAGTTCAGCAGGTTATTATTATTACAGATCAGCAGATTATACATTGTCCATATATGGTGGACCCTACAGCTGGCCCATTAGGGCAACCCAGGGGGTATGAGTACTCATTCCTAGTGGATTTGGGTCTTCTGGATCCATTGAGACACTTATCTTTCAGTTCCGGGCACTTCTGACAGTGATTGATGCAGTTTTACACTTGTTGACCAGATTTGGGGCTGATTTCCCAGCCTGAGCAACAGGGGCCCCGAGAGGCCAGTTCACCTAGGGCGCTGATGATGGAGGGGGTGGTCCAGCCACTTGTTATTACCATTTATCCCCCCTCCCGGAGAGCCTGGTGGGATCAGATTGACAGCGCTAGCACCCTAGGAGGCAGTTTTGGCACTTTCACAGTTCCCGAGGCAGTTAAAAAATGGGATAAAGTGGTCACTGAGGAAATCGATTTGGGCAATTGAGGCAAGGTTTTGGCATTTGGTTTTCACAGAGGTCTTCCAGGGTGATCTCACTATCTTCCAGTCAGTTTTCACCATGTGGGTATCTCCAGATTGATCACAGGAGGACATTTACTGCTCGACTGTCATGGATTCTGAGGACAGTTTTGGTCATTATCATTATATTGGACATATTTTATTATTTTATTGTGCCTTGGGGGTGAGCTAGCAAGGATTTATACCTCCTAGCCCCACCATGTGCTTATTTTATCATGTCCTAGTCATCATGAGGTGGATTATTGTACTTTATACCCCTCTTGTGGGATGACGTCACCCTCCATTGTACCACTTAGTGAGGGCGCTATTGTTATGTTGAGTGATCCATGTGATATATTGTTATGGATTCATCCTAGCCATTGATTGTATGATGAGATCTTATAATCTCAACCACTCATTTGATGTAGTATTGTAGAGTGGTATAGGGTTTTGGTCTTTATTATCCTATATAAGGAGGAGACCCCCCATTGTAAAGCTCACCTTTGGAGCTCTGGAATATTGGAATAGAAGATTTTTTGTGGAGCACATCTCTCTTGGCTTGTGGATTCTCTTGCATATTGAATATAAAGTATCTCTTCTATGTATCATTGTGGATTTTGGTGTTTTTGCTAACCTTTTGACAGGAAAGTCGAATTGGAGAGAGGAGGGCGACTTTTTGAGGGTTATTGTTGGAGGGATCCACATATTCTCTCTTGGGTTGATCTTGTGACAGGGAGTATCATTATTGTATCTTCGTGACATAGTTGATGCTTTCTATTACATCTTTCTACCATTTTCATAATCATCTTGCTTGACTTGTTTCTTTGATCTTGTCTTGTAGGAGGAGGACGATTTGGCTATCTTGGAGAAGGGCGATTTGGTTGGAGCACTTGGATCTCACTCTTGAATATAAACATAGGAGAATGCTATCAACTTGCAAGGTGGCCATAAGCAATTGAGGTAAGATCTACAAGGTATGTGCCTCTTTCATCCATTCTATCTCCATTGGTCATAAAACCCTAATTAAATCAAAACCCCAAATTTGGCATTTTTTTAGATCTACTTAGATCCACCCTTGCATTTGAAAAGATATTAAGAACCCACCTCTATAGGATCCACCCCTAGTTGGATCTATAGTTTGGTGGTGATTGGCTAAAAATTGACACACCTTTCAATGCAAAAAGCCTTCTTGAACCTAAATCGATTTTCCTAAGAGAAGCTTGTTGGGTAGGATCTAGCACATGGGTAGGTGAGATCCCACTTGAATTGACATCTAGACACTTGACAACCTATACCCATATCCTTACTTTGGTGAAAACTACCTTGTGGACATCTCTCCATGTTTTGAGGGGTTGAAACCCCCTTTTGATTTTCTTGGTACCTTAAAACTTAGATCTACTAAGATCTACCCATTGGATTCATTTGAAACTTTGAAGGAACATAGATCGGGGTACTAACATCCCGGATCTACATTTTGGTGGCCATTGGACTTGGTTTGGTCCACCAAACCCATCTTTTGCCCTTCCTTGAGAAAGTCGCACCCCCTTGAAGTTTTGAGTTGGACCACTTCTAGGAAGTGGGTGTTGGAGATTTTCGTGGATTTGGATTGCCCATGCCTTGAAACCTAGGTCTAGACTATCCTTTTGTCCCGATCTACCTTGGGGATTGCATTCCTTGTTTTAAGGGATTGTGGTCCACTTTTGGTCATTACCTAAAAACCTAGATCTAGTAAGATCCAACCATTGGATCTCATCCAAACCATTTGACTTGGCTTCTAGGTGTCCCGATCTACACTTTGACATCCTTCTTGACCCCATTAGCCCATCCAACAAGGCACTAGTCCTTCTCCAAGCAAGGCGCATTTCTTGGGATTAGTGTCAAACCCTAGATCTAGCACATGGGTAATCTTAGAACCAACTCTAACTTGTAGATCTAACCTAGATCTAGCCTATAGTACCATCTTCACACTTAACTTCACCTTGTGGGCCCACCTAGAACCATTTCACACTTCCCAAGGCAACAAGACCCACTTGTGCAAACACATGGTACTATACTTAGCAATCATACCCCATCAAGTGGCCTAAACCATACATAGCTTGAAACAATAACTATCCATGATACCACCTTCAACCATACCTTAAACATTAGGTCCACTTAGCCTTGCATTGGTTTCCGTAACTCACTCTTTGAAACCTTTTGCTTGGACCAATCAACTGTGATTGGGGTATAGGGTCTCCCCCTTGGTCTAGTTATACCTTGACCTAAAGCGAAGAGTGCCTCGGTTGACGTGACTCCCGCATTACATTGGGAACCGTGGCATCTCTTAGGTCACCTCTTTAGTTGCCTAACCCCTCTACCGTCCCGGATGGGATACCTCTAGGGGCAACTACAAGTTGTGTGATAACATTTTTGGCGCCGCTGCCGGGGAGGTAGAGGCCTACCTTGGTTCATCATACCTTTGTATCTCTTTTTCTCCCTGCATATTAACGACATACATCTTGGTAGAAGAGTTTTAAAGTCTACCTGGCGACTCCACATAAGCGACTCCACTGGTGATCGATCCTATCATTATCTAGAGCCCATGGGGTGCATCTTTTTGTATTTAGGTTCTTGATTTAATAATAAAAAAATAAAAATAAAAATAAAAATAAAAATTAAAAATTAAAAATTAAAAAAATAATATTTTGCCATCCATGGCTGCTTCTGAGCGGCCTAGGACTTTTGGTCGTTTGAAAGTTTTTGACTTCTCAAAAATTGTTGGGTATCCTCATCACATCCCTCATCAAGCCCGTGAAAGGTTGTCTAAATTTAATGGAAGTCATGAAGTATCTGCTAAAAGACACCTTGAACTCTTTAGGGAAATTATTAAAGATTTATCCATAACCCATGAGGATGTGTGTATGAAACTATTGGCTTCGTCCTTCAAAGAAAGAGCTGAGATTTGGTTCTTAGATTTGAAGCCCAATAGCATTTCCGGGTATGACATGTTTGAGCAAAGTTTCTTAGAAAGATGGGGAAATGAATCCGATGATGTATATTTTTCAAATCAAAACCTTCCCCTTTTTGATCCTATTGTTGAATCTGTTAATAATCAAACATCAAGTGAATTGCCAACATCCGAAGATGGCCCCTCCTGCTCAATTTCTTTTGAGGATAAGTTTTCCACTTTTGAGCCGATTGAAAGTCAAATCCATAATCATTGTATAAATCATAAGTTTTCAAATTTCTTTTTAGGTAGCCCTAGTCTTGATCCTGAGGAAATTTCTGAGGATGAGCCTTTAGTCAGTCAATCTATTGAAGTTCCTCCCTCAGAGAAACTCATTAATCATTCCATATTTAATGATCATTCAATTCCTTATCACCTTATGGAAGAAGAAGAAAGTGAAAGCATAGACCAAGATCCTTTAGTGGTGATCTCTAGTGATCATTGTGCAAATAATCAGGATACTTTAAATGAGCTTGTTAATTTTCCCCCTGATCAATTAAATGAAAATGATCACCTATCCTCTTATAATTTTAATGATGAATCAATAGAAGGTCAATCTCAAGATGAGGATGAATTAGTGAATCACACTAGATGCTCTAATCTTTGTTCCACTTCTTATAATGAGTCTTTAATTTTTTCCATCCTTAATCAAGACAGCTTAGAGTTAGATAGCTATGGTCAATCTTGTCCTCAGATTGTAAATATTAAACTTGATCAAAAGATTAAAATCATTCCTACAGTAAAGAGTGCTTTCTTTTATCAGAATCCAAGGTCAAACTTATTTATTCATTTGGGAGAATTTTCATATCTGCAATCCACCCTCCCTTCCCAACTCTTTCAATCATCTTTGGGTTGGTGCTCTAGTCAATTTTTGGCCTTGGAATTTTTCAATAGGAAGTATATGCACGATTACATTATTGGAGAAAAAGCACTTCATTTCCCTTTTCAGTCACCTTGGAACAATAATGCTTATTGTCAAATTATCAATCATTTTTGGTGGCTAGAAAAGGTGTTTAAGGATCAATTCCATCTTTTCTCCATTTTTGAGCATCAAGTGGGTCTGACTTTGATTTTTCGTCTTCTAAGCTTTGATTTGTCTCCACTTGGTTTCTATTTGATCATCAGTCCCAAGGAGAATCAAATTGAATATGTTAGAGAGGTAAATGAAGAAATTTATTTGTGTGAAAATGAATCGAATCACATGTCTTATGTCTTCCCTCCATCCATCCTTGAGTTTAACTTGCATAAATTTTATGATCCTATCAGTTCTTTGATGGAGGGTGTTTGCATCAGACAGTTTTCTCCTTGGCACATTTTCATATTGCATCATTTAAACCATTCTTCAATGTTTGAACAAGTCAGGAAGATTGTGCCCTCAAATTTGTTAATCTTTAGCCCCATCTTGACTTGTTCTATTATCAAAAATCAAATAAGAATCATTAACCTGTTTGATGAATGGTTACACTGGATCTATGATTTTACCTAACATTTGTGCTAATTGGTTAGAGTAGGATAGGTAGGTCTTGAATAAGCTCACTTGAGCAGTAGGATTTGTGTGATTTTTCTTTTTCTGTGTGCCGAGTATTGTCCTTTTTCTTTTTCTACCTGGAGTGTCTGCTTGTTTTTCTTCTTTATTGAGTTGAGCCTTGCTCCTTCCTAAGCTTGTCTTTTCTCCTGCATGCTTTTAGGAATTTGTAGTTGGCATTTCTATTTTTGGCTGCCTGTGCAAGTTGAGATTGCCTGATTGAAGAAGTATTCTTTTCCCCCTGCACAGTAAATGAAAATGATAAATGAATAATATATGCCATGTTAGTTTATATTTATATTTTGGGCGCATTTTAGTTTATGCTTTGGATTAGATTTCAGTTCAGTTTTATTTTATATTGGTCCCATACATGCTCCATGATGGTATTCTAGTGTTTGTGAGAGCAGGAACAGGTGCAAGATAAAAGCTGAAAGCAAGGATGGTGCAGTGCTGGATTGAAGATTGATGCAGAGCAGTTCGAGACCAGAGATTCTGAGGTTCTCAAGCGCTCTCTCCCTTAGAGCACTTGTCCCAGCTGGAGCCAGATGTTATCACACCATAGTAGCAGGGCTACTATTCTTGTACAACAGATATCTGCACATTCCAGAGCTTCCATTATTCCAGAGCATGGCTATATATTTTGGATCACTCATGATCAGAGCAGTACATTATTCAGATTTGTATATGACCTTGTGTCAAGGCTGAGCCTTGAGAGTTCAGATTTGATGACTGATGTGACCACTTATCCCATTACAGTTTCAGTTCAGTGCCTAGAGATGTATTGCAGCAGTGTTTCAGATGATACATGATGATTATTATTATGATGATGTTGTATGATCTATGGATATGTTCTCACTGACTGTGGATTATTATCTTGTTGATTTAGTCATGATCATAGCATGTGCTTGGTATATTATTCCTGATGTGGCAAACTATTTAAAATGAACTGTAAATCATAAAATGGACAATTACTTGCACTTTTAGGTCATTTAACAAAACTTACTGGTTTTTCACCTTACATAGACATGGTCTTTCCCCGACACCAGTTGTCTGCTAGTGTAGGCTCCATATTCACTTGTCTCCATTCATACATGACCTTCTTGTTTGACTTTAAACCCTGACTTGTCTCATTTGACTTTCTGATACTGAGGACTTCCTCATTTTTCTACCTCTGTGTTTGGACCGCATCCCTGTTATTCAGTGTCTCGGCTCTGAGTTGGTGACAGAACTTGCCTTTGGTGAGTTGGATTGTAGGCCTAAATCATTCTGGTCGGTTGTCCCGATGTTTGGCATTGGCTCGAACTCCCCTTAGTCACTTGAGATGTTGTTGGCTAAAACTGAAAGCTCATGTTCTACCTGTGGAAACTTAATAAATTCGCCCATGGAAACAAAAAAGGGCAAGAGCGATGAAAAGCTAAAAATACTCCTCGAAGAGTATAAGAAAGGTCCAAAAAGCAATGGTTCTCAAAAGTTATATCTAAACAATTGCTGACCTTATAAATATGTGAAAAACATGCCCTGGATGCAAGCTGCAACTAGTTGTGCTTCTCAGCACATCTGAAATCCGAAGGGTTATGTAGGCCAAAAAGGCCATGGAAATAAATTGAATGATCCTAATGAACTTGGATCAACTTGATGTAGACATGATGCCTAAGTTGAATAAGCACTCTCTAAACAACTTATCCATTTGTGAGGCACAGCCATCCCCCGTGTTCTTTTGTCCAGCACAGAGTTTGTAGCTTCCCCCTTTTCCCAGTCCAAAGTATTTTTGAGTTAAGTTAGACAAGTCAAACCCTTGGCCCAACCTTGCTCCTAGCCTTCATCCTTCACTAGCAGTTTGACCATGTCCAATGGGTGAGTTTGTCATTTGAACTATGGTGCAAGTAATTTTATATAACCACGGAATATATTAACTTGATTAATGCCACTGAATGGAATTTATACTTTGAGCTTAGCTGTGGGAATGATTAGAGAAACATTGTCTTAATCTACTGATGTGATTTATCCTTGATTATATATTCTTGGGATCCGTGATGATGTGGACCATGTATGGATGATTATTGATGATGATTTATGGTCCCACATGTTTGATGATGATATCATATGATGGACATATTATACAGATGATGTTTGATCCAGTTCAGCAGGTTATTATTATTACAGATCAGCAGATTATACATTGTCCATATATGGTGGACCCTACAGCTGGCCCATTAGGGCAACCCAGGGGGTATGAGTACTCATTCCTAGTGGATTTGGGTCTTCTGGATCCATTGAGACACTTATCTTTCAGTTCCGGGCACTTCTGACAGTGATTGATGCAGTTTTACACTTGTTGACCAGATTTGGGGCTGATTTCCCAGCCTGAGCAGCAGGGGCCCCGAGAGGCCAGTTCACCTAGGGCGCTGATGATGGAGGGGGTGGTCCAGCCACTTGTTATTACCATTTATCCCCCCTCTCGGAGAGCCTGGTGGGATCAGATTGACAGCGCTAGCACCCTAGGAGGCAGTTTTGGCACTTTCACAGTTCCCGAGGCAGTTAAAAAATGGGATAAAGTGGTCACTGAGGAAATCGATTTGGGCAATTGAGGCAAGGTTTTGGCATTTGGTTTTCACAGAGGTCTTCCAGGGTGATCTCACTATCTTCCAGTCAGTTTTCACCATGTGGGTATCTCCAGATTGATCACAGGACATTTACTGCTCGACTGTCATGGATTCTGAGGACAGTTTTGGTCATTATCATTATATTGGACATATTTTATTATTTTATTGTGCCTTGGGGTGAGCTAGCAAGGATTTATACCTCCTAGCCCCACCATGTGCTTATTTTATCATGTCCTAGTCATCATGAGGTGGATTATTGTACTTTATACCCCTCTTGTGGGATGACGTCACCCTCCATTGTACCACTTAGTGAGGGCGCTATTGTTATGTTGAGTGATCCATGTGATATATTGTTATGGATTCATCCTAGCCATTGATTGTATGATGAGATCTTATAATCTCAACCACTCATTTGATGTAGTATTGTAGAGTGGTATAGGGTTTTGGTCTTTATTATCCTATATAAGGAGGAGACCCCCCATTGTAAAGCTCACCTTTGGAGCTCTGGAATATTGGAATAGAAGATTTTTTGTGGAGCACATCTCTCTTGGCTTGTGGATTCTCTTGCATATTGAATATAAAGTATCTCTTCTATGTATCATTGTGGATTTTGGTGTTTTTGCTAACCTTTTGACAGGAAAGTCGAATTGGAGAGAGGAGGGCGACTTTTTGAGGGTTATTGTTGGAGGGATCCACATATTCTCTCTTGGGTTGATCTTGTGACAGGGAGTATCATTATTGTATCTTCGTGACATAGTTGATGCTTTCTATTACATCTTTCTACCATTTTCATAATCATCTTGCTTGACTTGTTTCTTTGATCTTGTCTTGTAGGAGGAGGACGATTTGGCTATCTTGGAGAAGGGCGATTTGGTTGGAGCACTTGGATCTCACTCTTGAATATAAACATAGGAGAATGCTATCAACTTGCAAGGTGGCCATAAGCAATTGAGGTAAGATCTACAAGGTATGTGCCTCTTTCATCCATTCTATCTCCATTGGTCATAAAACCCTAATTAAATCAAAACCCCAAATTTGGCATTTTTTTAGATCTACTTAGATCCACCCTTGCATTTGAAAAGATATTAAGAACCCACCTATATAGGATCCACCCCTAGTTGGATCTATAGTTTGGTGGTGATTGGCTAAAAATTGACACACCTTTCAATGCAAAAAGCCTTCTTGAACCTAAATCGATTTTCCTAAGAGAAGCTTGTTGGGTAGGATCTAGCACATGGGTAGGTGAGATCCCACTTGAATTGACATCTAGACACTTGACAACCTATACCCATATCCTTACTTTGGTGAAAACTACCTTGTGGACATCTCTCCATGTTTTGAGGGGTTGAAACCCCCTTTTGATTTTCTTGGTACCTTAAAACTTAGATCTACTAAGATCTACCCATTGGATTCATTTGAAACTTTGAAGGAACATAGATCGGGGTACTAACATCCCGGATCTACATTTTGGTGGCCATTGGACTTGGTTTGGTCCACCAAACCCATCTTTTGCCCTTCCTTGAGAAAGTCGCACCCCCTTGAAGTTTTGAGTTGGACCACTTCTAGGAAGTGGGTGTTGGAGATTTTCGTGGATTTGGATTGCCCATGCCTTGAAACCTAGGTCTAGACTATCCTTTTGTCCCGATCTACCTTGGGGATTGCATTCCTTGTTTTAAGGGATTGTGGTCCACTTTTGGTCATTACCTAAAAACCTAGATCTAGTAAGATCCAACCATTGGATCTCATCCAAACCATTTGACTTGGCTTCTAGGTGTCCCGATCTACACTTTGACATCCTTCTTGACCCCATTAGCCCATCCAACAAGGCACTAGTCCTTCTCCAAGCAAGGCGCATTTCTTGGGATTAGTGTCAAACCCTAGATCTAGCACATGGGTAATCTTAGAACCAACTCTAACTTGTAGATCTAACCTAGATCTAGCCTATAGTACCATCTTCACACTTAACTTCACCTTGTGGGCCCACCTAGAACCATTTCACACTTCCCAAGGCAACAAGACCCACTTGTGCAAACACATGGTACTATACTTAGCAATCATACCCCATCAAGTGGCCTAAACCATACATAGCTTGAAACAATAACTATCCATGATACCACCTTCAACCATACCTTAAACATTAGGTCCACTTAGCCTTGCATTGGTTTCCGTAACTCACTCTTTGAAACCTTTTGCTTGGACCAATCAACTGTGATTGGGGTATAGGGTCTCCCCCTTGGTCTAGTTATACCTTGACCTAAAGCGAAGAGTGCCTCGGTTGACGTGACTCCCGCATTACATTGGGAACCGTGGCATCTCTTAGGTCACCTCTTTAGTTGCCTAACCCCTCTACCGTCCCGGATGGGATACCTCTAGGGGCAACTACAAGTTGTGTGATAACAGAACCTCACGGAGTCTTCGGATACGGATGTGAGTTGTGGGATACTTGTTAGATGACTAGTGGTGGTTTCCCTGCACTATACCCATTTGTGAGGCACCGCCCTTCCCCGTGTTTTGTCATGGCATGCTTACCTCGGTGGACCCCGCTTTCCCGAGTTGTCTTAAGGGTCACATGATCTTTATCCTTGTCTTCCCATGTCCTTTACCTTGTTGTCCACATTACCTAGAGTCAGCAAAGTGGTCAATTCTATAGAGGTATATAGCATCTTAGTCTTTTGGAGGTGGTGGGCCCACTTCACCAGGGCCTTGTACTATTTCGAGATTTAATGAATTTTTGATCACCATGTTATCATTTATTGCTTAGTAATGTACTAACTTGTTTAATTGAGCCTTGTCACTTCATGCTTGCATACAGGTTTCAGCTAGCACTATAGTTGACCAGATTTGACTTGGTCAAACTGGGTTGACTAGGCCAAAAATGGGCCCGAAAAAATGTTGCGATCGAAATTTCGATTTCGATCATTTATTATCTACAGGGGTTCCATATGAGCATGCAAGTGATGGAATTGCAAAATACTGAAGCATTTGAGAAATTTTTAATTATTATTGGTCAATTTTGACCTGTTTTAATTAAAAATTATGGATTCGGGGCAAATAATGCCGAAGTGATGGATAGGGGTCGTTCGAGTGGTCATCCCTACTACTTTTGGGGTCCACGATCGCATTGCAACAAACGGTTCAGCAATTCGGGCACTAAAAGTGGGTCAAAAGTCCAAATTTCATCTTCAGCCATATAAACCAGCAAAAATTACATGGAAAATCAGAATTTGACTAAGGCAACTATAGGCAAATGGCAAAATCAATGGTTGGCAAAGGTAAAGGTAATTCCTAAAGGTAAAATGGTAATGTTTGATATGATATTGACACATTGTGGGGCCCTCTCTTGCCCAGCTCACCACTAGGGGCGAATTTGCCCATAGGGGGCATTTTTCCACTTAGCAAAACTCATAATTTTGGTGTTTTAATGTATTTGGACCATAGTGTATTGGTATGGGGGGCTAAAACAGCCCATAGGCACCCCCCAACCACTATTGTATTGATTTTATGGGCCCCACTCTCCACTTGGGCGTTTTTTAAGGTAACTCCTCCCCCCTCTAGAGATGATCTCCACCATTCGATTTTGTGGATTGGGGAGATGATCTCAACCCTCCATTTTGGGGGGAAACCTATTTTGGGAGTGGCCATTCTCTATAAGAGAAGGCACTCACCCCATCGTGAGCTCTCTTGGCATTTTTTGGACTTGGAATAGAGGAGAAAACGTTGTTGCTCTACTTGGCTCTTGTGTGATAGCTTCTTGATATTGTTGATTGCCATACTATCTTGATGCACTAGTTGTAGTTGGTGTATGATTTCAGCACTGTTTTACTCACCATTGTTTGCAGCAAGCTCAAGATCTTGGAGGAGGGCGCTCCATTTGGCTTCCACTGGTGCTCCACTCTCCGGGTTGACCACAAAAGGGAAGTGTTTTTGCTATTTTCAGTCAAGCATTTCTCTCATTTTTATTTGTGCTGCTGTAGATTTCATTTGTTTGCCAATGCTGATCCGATTTATTGTCTATTGGTGTTTGCAAGTAGAGGGGACGAGTTGGTGGGGAGAGAGCAAATCGATTTCAACTGGGACTTCTCCAACCGCTTCAATTTGATCTTCGGGACGTATCAGCCTCTTCAAAATCAGAAATATCAGTCATTTCCAAGTAGGTGTAACTTCTTCTTCTCCCGCATTTCAATTTCTAATTCTTGTTGAAGAGAGAAAATCATAAAAAACCCTAAAATTTGATAACTTAGGATTTCACCATAGGAACTTGTTTTAATTAAAAACCCAGTAATGATATATGCTTAAACTCTCATATCCCAAGTTTCATTCGAATCCGACCCCGTTTACCCTTAGAATTAGGTGTTGGTCACCTGCTGAATTCGCCCTCCTTGGGCATTTCAACCAATCTCACTATTGCGTAAATTTTGGGGTTGTGGGTAGTCTTGATTCCATCTTAGAACGCCATTTTATCTTCGGGAATGAAGTTTCGGATCTTTTAGACTCCATTTGCCCATAGATTTAGCACTGGTTCACCTGGCAAAAACGCCCCTCTAGGGCGTTTTTCTCTTGCTGCTTAAGTGGGTTGATTTGGGGTTCTGGGTACTTCTCATTTGGATTTGTATTGTCATTTCACCTTAGGAAATCAAGTGCCATCTTGTAGAAGTGATTATAAACGTCATTTTCTTGCTGCCCTAGATCATTTGACTCATTATTTAACCATTTCCCTGGGCAGTTTATTTTAGCATTTCACTTCTATTTCATCACAGCTCCCTTGGTCATTTCAGCCACACAATCCCTGTTATAATCTTGGTATTCAACTATTTATGATTGTTGGTCACTTATCACGTCATTCTCATCTCATTGCTTGTGTCCATTAATTGGCTGAAATCTAACATAGGAGCACATCTACACTCATCCCTCGCTTTTCATCTCTCATCTCTTTTGTGTTTGGGTGTACTTGTTGTCTCTCAACCATCACCGGTTGAGTGGGGTCTCCCCACTGACTTGGCCAAGTGCCTTGTCTGAAGTGACAATAGCCCTGTCCGATGTGACTTCCATTCATTCAAGCGGAGGACCTAGCTATTGCAGATTACACCATCCTAGTTGCATCCTCTACCGTCCCTATTGGGATACATATTACAAGCAGCTAGAGTTTGTGTGATAACAGACATCATTGTACTCAGCAATCTCATTGACCTACTTTTGTGGTCATTAATCGAACATTAATAAAATTATCTTATCTTATTGGATTGTGGATGGAAGGCTCTTTTGAGCTAATGGAAAATAAATTTCCCAAGGGATTAGAACAATCATTCAAAAAAAATGCCAATATTTGATATGAAGGCCATGGAACTTGACCCAAGCAAAGCACTGAAGCTGGGGGAAACCTCAACAAAGAAATCTTTGCTCCAACAAGCAAATGTTACAAGGGTATTTCCACAAATTCATAGATCCCACTGTCATGTCCCCAAATTTTGCATTGGGTCACAATGGCCTAAGCCACTTGGCCATACTCATGATAGTTTGTCAAATTGATGCTAAGGGTCAAATAATTGCCAAAAATGATGTCCAAGTTAGTAATAATTTAAAATTGGATCCAAATAGACAAGGTGGATCACATTAAGAAACATTCCCAATTCAAAGTTTGTAATATACCCATCCAAATGAACTATCATGGAGGAAAATTACTAGTTCCCTAGGTTGGGGGTGGAAGCATTAAAAGTTGGAATAAGAGAGCTACAAGACCCAAAATGACCTTAGACTTACAAATTCACATTAAATGGGTCAATCAAATAATAATAAAAAGAAAATAAGGTGGCATTGGATCATGAGGGAACATAAGAGGTTGTGGGACCCACATGTGGCAAGATTCCCCACTATACTTGGCATTATTCTCTCACCAATTCGAGTTCAAGATGAAGGGTAACATACTTGGGGAAGTTGAAGAGATATTATTCATCGCATGAATCATGTAAGGTCGAATTGGAGTGGAAGAGAAACTCCCATGGAAGAGGAAAAGGCATCTTAGAAGAATTGTGACACTTGGAACTAGATTCCCAAACTCCTATGACAACAATGATGAATATTCTATGACACTTATGACAAATTTCAGACCTGATTGCTGACATATGACATATATGACATGTCAGGGCTAAAAATAGCCTCCAAGAGGGCGCACAAGGGAGTTATGGTAGCCAAGAAGCTTCCCCATTCGAATTGAGGGAAGACGGAGACTGGGAATTGTGGGACAAGTGGCATTCATGGGAATCTCTCCCTAACTCAAGTTGGGATGAGTCTCTTGGATGGAATTCGAGCTAAGGAGACCTTTGGAGGTTAATAAAAGACAATAAGAAAGAAGGAGACCAGCTTTTGATCATTTCTAATTTTGCAAATTGGAGAGCATAGCTTGTTCATGCTAGTGGAGTGTTTACTCTACTTGCCTTAGTACCAATTTCGAGGGTGAAAGATTCCCATCCTAATTGGAAATTGGAGAGGCCATTCAGACCTTTCATTTGGAGTTACAATGGAGTCATTTGTTGCAGGTTGAAGCTACAAGGCTGCTCGTGACCATTTCTCCTTCAACTTGTTCCCACATCTCTCTCACTTTTCTCTCTATATTCTTGCTCTTGGAGGAAGGGCACACATGGTGAGATGTTGATCTCTTTGTGGAAGTCCAAGGGGCCTGTTATCACCAAACTTGTAGGTGCCCCTAAAGATGGATCCAAGATGGATGGCAGAAGGGATGGGCAACCAGAGAGGTGCAACCAAGATAGCCTCGACTCCCAATGGATGGTTGTCACGCCAATCGAGGCAATCTTCACTTTATGTTATCTAGCCCAAGACAACAAAGGGGGAGACCCAAATCTACTCCCGACAGGAGAGATCAAACCAAGACACCAGATCAAATCAAATGATGATGAAGTACATAAGGTGTATGGTAAACCCTAGATCTATGAATGAAGTCACAAGGTGAGTAATAGGTTGGATCAAAGGGTTTAGACAATGTAGATTTGGTCCAACATGTTTATGCAAGTGACTTACGAGGTTTAGAATAAGATCCAAAATCAAGGTACTGGTCAATTGTGAGAAAATCCACTGCCTTGGGAACCGTGTCCAATGCAGGTTAGTTAAGGACTGAATTGGGGCTAACCAGTACCAAAAGTGAGCTCGATTGATTGATATGACAATGTCAAGGGGTTCAAGCAACCAAAACAAAGATCAAACCACATGCAAACTCAACATTCCAAGAAAGTTGAATTAGCTTGGAGAAGGATCAGTGCCTTGGGAAGTGGGCCAAATGGAGTCGGATGTCCACCAAATTGTAGATCAGAAATGTTGAGGTGTTGAGGTAGGTGGATCTTGAAAATTAGGATCATCCAATGGCTAGATCTCAGTAGATCTGAGATTGAAGTGTATCACAAAGTGACCCAAGTGGGGCTCAACCCTCAAAATGAGGAATGGGGCCCACAAGGTCAAAATCACTGAAGTGACACAATAGGGGTAGGTTATCGAATGTGTAGATGAAGGATCAAGTGGGATCTCACCTACCCAGGTGCTAGATCCTAGCAAGCTCACCTCTCCCAGGAAGTGCAACCTCCCTTGGAGAAGCTTCTTTGCCTTGGGAAATGGGTCAAATGAGGGCCAATCCACACCAAATTATAGATCCGAATCGCCGTGGATACTATAGACGTGGGTTTTAAATTTTATACCCAAAAGCCAAGTGGATCTTGCTAGATCTGAGAAAATGTAAAATGAGGGTTTTGAAATTATGAGGGTTTGAAGCATTTAGACAAATGGATAGATCATGGAAAGAGAAATTACATTGAGATCATACCTGAGTGATGAAATGAGATGCCTTGTTGTTGAGGAAGATTCTCGCAGAGATCAAATGAGAAATTGTTGAATTTGCTTGCCGAAATGATGCCTAGCCCACAAGTGCGACCTCCTCTACCTGTCAAACCAAGGAAAATCGATTCAATCAATCAGATCAAGTATGGAGGAAATACAAGCGAAATGCAATGATAACATGAAATAGAAGGTCCTGGGACAGTAATACTCCCTGTTACCAACCAACAAACCCAAGGAAGAAGTAGGGAGGGTCCTCCCCTGCCAATACGTCCTCCTCAAATGAATTCGGCCTCCACCTATAGATGCAAAGACGTGGTACAAAAATATAGCAAGACAAAATCTCCAAGAACCCAGTGCAAAGGAAGAATCAACGAACGAACTCCAAAAGCATTCACCACAACACAACAGATAGATGCAATAATAATTCTCTATTCCAATAATCCAGAGCCAAAAGTCCCCTTTACAATGAGAAGCTCTCTCCTTTAAATAGATTGGAGAGAGGCCACAATCCTAACCACTTTTTGAATGAGTGGCTAAGATTAAAAGATCAAAAGATCTAATCAATGGTTGAGATGAGCTCAACAATACAACACATGGATCAATAATAAAATATAACAATAAGTGGACAAACTCACCCTAGGAGAGTGGATACCACCAAATCATAATGATAAAATATAAGAAATAGCTCATGGTGGGTCCAAGGGGTAATTTCTAACACCCTTGGTCAATCCCCATGGCACAATATCCAAGAATAAGTGATCTAGACACCAAATCGTGCCTCTCTGGGAAAGTCGTGAGCCTTAGGAGGCTCCAGAAATCATCAAAAAGTGCCATAAGTGATGGATGTGGGTCCTGATGAAGCTGAAACTGCTGGAGAAGGTGTGGAAGACATCCCACTCATCATCACTGATCATCCCATGCCATAACCTTGCCTCAGTAGCCCAAATCGAATTCTTCTGTAGCCATTTTTACCATTTCTGGACTGCCTTGGGAAGTGTGAAACTGCCCAAACTGCCTCCTGGAGTGCCTGCGCTGTCAAGGTGAGCTCACCAATGAGTCTGGGAGGGGGGTAATATGGTAATAAAAAGTGGTTGGACCACCCCCTCCATGCACAGCGCCCTAGGTGAACCAAATAAATCTCATCACTGCTCTGACAGGCCAAAACTGTACTAGGATAGCCAACTGAGGCTCAAACATCATTGTAACTGCCTGGAACTGAAAACACACTGTCTCATTGGACTCAGAAGGTCCAAATCCATCTAAGGTGTGTACTCATACACCATATAGTCCTCTGCAAGGTCCAAAATAAATACTCATCATATCCGGTAGACCAAATAATAATAATCTGTAAAAGTGTTGAAAAGCACAAATCATCATCATAAGCCTGAAACCATTGCATAAGCCCACCATGGTGACCTGTACCAGACCATATATCATCTATCTGTAACATCTGAGGTCTGCCACCTCATGTCCTGTGGTTGAATTTTGGTCAAACTGGGTTTGACCAAGTCAACATGACCAAAATATAACTCAAACTGTCATCAAGCTGCTGCAAGGTGTCAAAGGTTAAAACATGCTTTATAATCCATTCACATAGCAATTATAACAAGTAGCAATCATTACTGGCGATCTAAATCCAAATATAATAGGTCATTAATTATTATTTATTACTCAGACAAGACTTTCAAGGTCATACTCACTTCATAGTTGTGATCAATTTGCTAGTGAAGGGTGAAGGCTAAGAAATAAGTGGCTAGGTCAAAGGATGACTTACTAACTTAACACTCTGACACTTTGGAAATGGAAAAGGGAATACACACCATAGCATATAGTGGAGAAGCAATAACACAGGGAATGGTGGTGTCTCACAAATGGATAAGTTGTTCAAAGAGTGTTTATTCACCTTTCACAAATGCGCACAATCCATAATACAAATGAGGCCAGCAATCTTTTTGATATAGAGTTTAAGTTCCATTGCTTTTTGGGCCTAGAGTTTCCATAGCCTTTGATCTATGTGCGTTTACAAACACATTGCATAGATTTGCATTTATTTAGGCTTCTTGCTGCAGGTGTGTTTTTAAGGCACTTGTTTACTTGAGCACTTCTAGGTGTGTCATAGACAGCTTGTTTACCTAGGTATTTACATTTCACAATAGATATAACATTTGATATTTCATAGCCACTTTCATTTGGCTTGCCTTTCATTCATGTGTATTGAGAAACACATTGCATGAATGGGCTTTTCATACAAGATACAACATTTTATTTCCATACTTTGCATTAATGGCAGCCCTAAAAGTTTCAGGTTTAGCCAACAACATCTTTAGTGACTAGGGGGAGTTCTCAAGGAAATCCAACTCACCAAAGGTAATTTTTGTCACCAACTCAGAGCCGAGACACAATAAATAGGGAAGTTTATCCAATACAAAGGCTACAATGGGGAAAGGTCCTCCATGCCACTGGTCAAGTAGTAAGTCAAGATAGTGAACAAACTAGGTAAGTCATGGATGAATGAAGACAGTGAATAATGAAACCAACACTAGCAAGCCAAAGTATGGCGGGAATGATCACCTCTATTCTCCCTAGGGAGGGTAAAACCAATGAGTATAGGCCAAGAACTTCTAAGTCTGAGTAGGGACAAATATGATATATATATAGTACAACCAGGTCCAAATATCTATATGATCGTCAGATCATGACACTAAATGCTAAGACATGCTAAGAAAATGGAAATAAAAGCAATATAACCACAACACCATAATATACCTGCTGAGTCATATACCTGAATGCTCATCATCTGAACCAGCATCTGTCCTTTGAAACTGCTGCTGTAACTCTGGGCACTACTGACTGCTCTGTACAAATGGCTAAATAGCTACATCGGTCATCTCTCTGAGTGTCCTGAGACTCAGTCATGGCATGGGGAACAAAACTGATGTCCAAAATCTGATAGTGATCCATAGTAGATGCTCATCTCAACATCTCAATGCAAGGGAACTGGCTGAATAGTGTACTGGAATCAGAAAAATAATGTATGGTAGCCCGGCTACTATATATGTGATAACAAGGCCCCATTTATTTGTAATATGATGTCTGAATTCCGTATTTGATGCTCATATGAACCTCAGGTCGAATATCCAAGTAAAACCATGTAAAAATGCCAAACTATGTATGAATGGTGCCATTTCCCCCCATAGCTTTTGCATAGCGCACTTGTTGTTGCACATAGTTAGTGAAGGACTGCTATTTCGACTTCATGGACATGTTAGATGCTATATATCTTGTAATAATCATATCATGAGAGCCACATCTCGAAACATTATGTATTGCCAGTGATATTTACATTCAAGGAAGAGATTCAAGCCATTTTCCCATATATCTTGTTGAGAGAGCTTGAAGTTGTTTGGTATCGACTTGTATCAGTAGATATCTGTGGTTTTATTGATGTTTGGAGAGCCATTAATATACTAAAGAAGTTTCATACACCTTATGCAAGTCCTTGTAACATTTCTCACAAATTTCACAACAAGTTATAGAGTTTTTCTCTCATTTCCCCCTATGATAAGACATGTTTACCAATCTATGATTTATGGGAGTTGCAGCAGCATTTAGGAACTGATTAATGATGCATTTGGGTGCCCATTGAAGTCATCTAACTAATCCATGTCTCTATTCTGAAAGTTGGGAGGTTCGCACTGCATTTGGGAAGCCATTAGTGACCTCTACCCTTGGGGAATTTGAACCTCGAATTTACTAGCAAATTTCCCTATGTTTTCCTGAACTTAAATGAATGTTGCAGAAGTCCTTGATAGTGTCCCAGCACCCATTAGGTTCATTTTTATGTCCTAATACCCTTCAAACACTCTCAGTCCCAATTCGAAGTCCTTCGGAGTCTTTTGGAGCCATCTACCCTTGGGGGTTTCAACATCGATTTTCCTAGTAATTTTGCCTTTCATTCTCTAATTGTAAATGCAAGTTGCTGAAGTACTTAGAAGGTGTCCAAGCACATAATAGTTGTATTAGGGTGTCCTAATACACCTCAATCCACTCTGGACATAATTCGAAACCATTTGGGATCATTTGGGGACAGTTTGGAGCTTCACTAGTCCAAGGTTCGAAAATTGGCCAAATTGGGAAAAATTTCAAATTGGGGACATTACACCCACTGCATAATAAACATGCAACTAGAAGAATCTCTAAATTAAAACAGGAAGAAAACCATTGGTCAGATTCCTGATATTAGACACATGTCATCCAAATGGTTCTTGGAACTCCCAAACCTGGGCCAAGATTATATTTTCTAAAGTGATACAGCCAACAAAATAACCAACAAGAGCATCCAAACTATTTTTGAAACAATTCTCCATATTCATCGGGACTCAGGAGTAATTTGAATAGGTTCTTCAAAAGGAGCAGAGACACTGCCTCATGGAATACTTTGGGTACAAACTTGCAGGTCTTCTTGGGCGTGCCGCGTCAATGTCCTCCACAACTAATATAGCAAAATGCCTGGCAATGGGACTGTGGGCTATTTTGGCTGCCTCACAATAGAGAAGGTCCAAACCAACACACCTGTAAACTACAAGATCTATATCACGCAAACTAGGATAGCAGTAATGACAGAAGTAAACACCGATAATACCATGCAAGCCATCCCTTATTTACCCAATTTGGACTTTGCTTCCTTTTTAAAACTGCATTTAGATTCTTTCTGATTCTCCTTATTAGGGTCATGATATAGGGCACTTCACCTCACCTCTCTTGGACGTGCTTTCTACTTGAAACCTAAGGAAGAAGGCACCCTTACCGAGTTGTTTCTTCCAATTCCAATTTGGAAGGCAGCACCGCAACTAGCAATGGTAGACATGTCAAAAGATCATTCTGGGTTTGTACTAGAAAAACAAAAGTGGAATTCAATGGGGGTGGAGCACCCTTGAATCAAAGTATGGATGGCTATGCATTTCTTTTGTTTTCCGCTTTTTCTTCATTGTATGGCTGCTTGCAGAATACCTCCCACTGGAGGCTGTGCTGTGGTTCTTTGCAGGTTTTGAGTAGATGGCCTGTTGCACTTTGGCATTTTTGCTGTTGTTAGTAATTTCTTAAGAAGGTTCCTGTTTACGGGTTATGGTTGCAGCCATAGTAACAAAAAAATGTCGCTTTTCTTGCCAATGTTGTTTTTTTCCTCTTTGTTGACTGTACAAAAACGACCAAAGAAAGGTGCAAGGCACCCAACATTTCCATTGACCAGACTTCCAGCATGGTTGTAAACATGTGTTCTTATGAGGAAATTCAAAATTATCAGTGGAATTGTTATAAATACTTATTTGTTCGGTTAACCCCTTTACCATATTTGAGGTCCACCAAATAGTGAGTATGTTCGCAATGCATGTTTGTTGAAGCTTCTCCTGTCTTCAGATACGTGGGATTTCTTGTTTTTGCTTTCCGGTGTTTGCCTTGTCGAGGCATGACTGTTGCTACTATTGACACCCTATCCTACCCCAGCTAGAGGAACTATGTTTTTTTTCAGAGGTTGGTCAATGGTTTTGAGTATTTTCTGCTAAGTAAGGCATTTAAGGCTAGAAAGTCAGGGGCTTGCCTGTTACTGTCACTGTTTTATTGTAATTGTTTACAGTATAAAGAAAGCAATTTTCAACATTCAGAATAAAAAGTAAGGCATTTAAGGCTAGAAAGTCAGGGGTTTGCCTGTTACTGTCACTGTTTTATTGTAATTGTTTACAGTATAAAGAAAGCAATTTTCAACATTCAGAATAAAAAGTAACATGGATTTAAAGACAATACTATATAAGTGGCCCTGTGGAAATTGTAGGGTAAACACAGACTGGCTAAGATTTTGCAGAAATGTTAAAGATGCATTGATCCTCGTGAGAATAGAGCATCAGAAAGCTGTGTATAATTATGTAATGTTAATGCAATTCTGAGTAATGGCAAACAATTCCTGCGTTACAGATAAACAAACAGAACAGAATCTTAAATGTACCTTTAGTTTCTGTAGCTGCTCGTGGGAAACAGACTCGGCTTGGAAATTGGGTTGGAGGACCGGAGTGGCAGCCATTGCAGCTTCCCTTTTGCGATCCCCCTTCCCTTCCTCTTCCATATCGAATCAAATAGTTCAAATGATTTATTTTCCGTCTTCATGCTCACGCTCTCTCATCTATTTTAACATACATCTGGGCTTTATACTTCCATTGCGTTAATGTGAATTTTATGGCCTTCGAACTTTCGTTGCCTTTGTGTGAACGTCTATTCAAGGGTGAACAACATTTTATGTTGGGCACATGGAGGGTGGAACTACTTGGATGGGTAAGAAAGGGGAATGAGATTTTATGAGAGTAGATTTTTTTTTATTATTATTATTTATATATTAAAGCAAGGCAAAGAACAGGCGTAGGGTGAAAACAATTAGAGCAAGGGAAAAGGTGGACCGATATGTCATTTCATCTGTTTCAAACTTGGATAGAGTTGAAATGTTGACAGAACGAGTGTTGGTAGGGCGTTTGGAATACACCTCTGGGTTGAGGGAAGAGATTGTGGAATGGGTGAAGAAATATTGGGTCCCGATCACTGGTATTGCCCCTCGCATAAACTTATTGATGAACCACTAGATCCTTTTTACCTTCTCGAAGTCAGAATACATGGAACAGGTTCTGGCTGGTACGTGGATTTTTAAAGAGGGATCTTTGGTGTTAAAGAGATGGCACATTGATTTTGACCCTCTCCGTGAAAAATAGGGTATAAGGCACTTGTGGATGCTGATCCCGGGTTTTCCTATAGAACTTTGGACAGAAGACATTATCGTTGGGCTTGCGAATTCTGTAGGGAGGTTTATCCAGCTTGACAGGAAAACCCTATTTGGCATTGATCGCAGATATGCGAAAGTTATGGTTGAATTTGACCTAAGTTTGGGGTTGCCGGCAGATATTGAAATTGTGTGGGGGTCGAAGACATGGCTTCAGCATCTGGATTTTTTTCGCATACCGTTCAGATGTTTCCACTGTCACACTGTTGGGCATGTTCGGGCTATGTGTCCAAGCTTGATGGGTCAAAATGAAAAGGGTGCTTCTTTGCCTGTCAAGTCTCCCTCGCAGCCTTCTTCTGATGGTTCCGCTCATGCTCGCCTGGGCATCGGTAAGTCTAAATCTATTCCTGAAAAGACATATACTAGTGTTTCAAATGAAGATCTTGCTTTTATTGCAAACTGGGAAAGGGATTTGGATAGGAGAATTTCTTTAGGTGAGGTTATTGTGGGTAAGAGTAACCATAATACTCCTACTAGGGGGATGGGGACAGTGAGGACTGGGAATCTTGATACGGTTGCTCAAATTTTAGATGGTGACTTTGTTGATGATGGTTTAAAGTCGGCTCCGAGATCTATTATAGATTTGGAATCGAACCTTTCTCCTGTTTGCCCTACCTCTCCTGAGAAGGGTTTTGAATCTCCTATGGTTCGGGACCCTGGTAAAAACCCTATTTTGGAACACTCTCAGGTCACGGAGTCTGTGACTTGTGATTTGGTTGGGGATGAAAAGAATTCTGAGTTATCTAGTGTTTGTGAGGGTAGGGTTTTGGAGAATTTGTCACCTTTACCTGTATATTCGAAGAACCCCTCTTTGAATTCGAATACTCTTCCTCTCAGCTCCATTAAGTTTCAAAATGTGACAATTAGGAAAAAGAGAAAGGTGGAGAGGGGTAATGTAAAGGAAAATTCTGTTGAGGATTATCTTTTGGTGGTTGATAGACTTAAAGCTGAAGGGAAGGATTTTTTATCATTTTTGGGTCTTAGAGCGGAGAACCCCGAGGGTTATGGTTCGTGATGTCCCTGCTCTCCCTGAATGTTCGTGGGTTGGGGAAGGCTTCACGGGCTAGGGCCTTGTCCAACCTTTTTCATGTTACTAGCCTGGGGATTGTCTTATTTCAAGAAACTATGTGTTCGAGTTCTGATGCGGTCACAAAGATTGGGGGGGTTTTGCCATCATGGGAGATTTCGGCTGTCGATTCCAATGGCATTTCCGGTGGCCTTGCTGTTGCGCAGAATCCAAACCTCTTTTCTTTTTTTGTGTATAAAACGCCCTGGGGCATTCTGATGCGGGGCATATGTTTGGGATTGAAGTTGGAACTGACTATATTTAACTGTTACGCTCCTTACAGTGACAGACAAAAATTTTGGGATTCCCTGGATAGTTCTGGTATTCTTAATGCAGCCAATCTTATTTTTGCAGGGGATCTGAATTTTACGAAGTCTTCTTCTGAAATCTGGGGCCAAAAGGCCAGAATGGATCCTATGGCTGACTTTTTCATCTCTTTCCTTGAAAGAAATGCTCTTATTGATGTGGATCCGGTAAAGTTGTGTCCCTCCTGGATGAATGGTAGAGGTGGTGGTGGTGGTATCCATAAGCATTTAGATCGTTTCTTGATAAAGGAAAATCTCCTCTGTCAGTTTCAGAAGTACCGGACATGGGTGCATGAGTCGAAATTTTCAGATCATTGGCCTATTATTTTTCAATTCGAGGACCTGGGTGCAAAGTTAAAGAGACCTTTTAAATTTGACAGTTCATGGCTGGAGTAGGAGGAGTTTTGCTCTATGGTTAAAAAATTTTGGAATTTTGTAACTGTTGAAGGTTCTGATCCTGTTGATTCTTTCTGCAAAAAAATGAGAAATCTTAAAATTGTTGTTAGCAAATGGATTGTGGAGAAAAAGGCAGCAGATAAGGAGGAATTGAATCAGTTAGAATTGGAAATTCAGAGGTATTATTCAGAAACTGTTTCGGGGGTGCTGGATATGGATGGATTTGAAGTTGCAAAAAAATTAGAGAAAAAAAAGGAAGAGATCTTGCTTCAAGAAGAAAAGGAGTGGAGGTTGAAGAGTCTAGCCTTATAGGTTCAACATGGTGATAAAAACTCAAAAAAATTTCACTCCTATGCCTCTGCTAGACGTAATATGAACACTATTTGGGAATTGAAAAATGACCAAGGAAACATTATTTATGGGGATGATTCATTAAAGGCTGATGTTGTTAATTTCTTTCGCAATATTTACAAAGATGATGGGGATAGTGTGTTATTGGACCAAATCAGAGTTGCTAAACTCTTTCCCAGATTTTTTGATGAGCAGGATGCAGCTGAGTTGGGAAAAGAGGTTACTCTGGAGGAAATTGAACATACTCTTAAAAATTTTAAAAAGGAAAAAATCCTGGGGCCTGATGGCTGGCCTATTGAAGTTTATATCCATTTCTTCGAGGTAATGGGTAAGGATTTACTCAGTATGGTGGAATACACTAGAATGTTTGGGGTTTCTTCTGGCGCCCTTAATTCTACCTTTGTTACATTAATCCCTAAATGTGATCACCCATCGTCCTTTGGACATTTTCACCCTATTGCATTGTGTAACTTAGCCTACAAGCTAATTACAAAGATTATTGTGCAGAGGATTAAAACTGCTTTATCTAAGCATATTACTGCTGAACAATTTGGTTTTTGCACAATCGCCAAATTCATGATGCTATTGGTGTTTCTCAAGAACTCATGCACTCTATAAAGACTAGGAAGCAGGAAGCTTTGATTTTAAAAATGGATTTGGAGAAGGCATATGATCGTGTAAATTGGATCTTTTTAAGGCTGGTGTTGATTCAGATTGGGATGCCCCCTTTGGTCATCAATTGGATTATGGGTTGTGTTACAACGGCGAGCATAGCTATGTTGATAAATGGGACACCTTCTGATTTCTTTCAGTGTACCAGAGGATTGCGCCAGGGATGTCCATTATCACCCCTATTTATCATTTTAGTAATCGATGCATTCAGCAGACTTCTGAATATTGCAAAAGAGGAAGGTTACATAAAAGGTATTGAAGTCAGTCGTGGTTGTATCCTCACTCACTTCATCTTTGTTGATGATGTGTTATTGGTGGGTTTAGTAACTGTTGAGGAATGGTTGGTATTTAGAAACATTATCAAAGTCTTTTGTAATGTCACAGGCATGAAGGTGAGTTCTGCAAAATCAATTTTTTTCCAATTTAATGTAAGTTTTGCCAGAAGGTTAGAGATTGGGAGAATTCTGCCTTATAGTTATTGCGATTTAGAAGATGGGGTTAAGTATCTTGGTTTCTTTTTAAAGCCAAATAATTACCAATTAGATGACTGGAAGTGGTTACTGTGCAAGGTTGAGGCTCGTGTATCCCATTGGACCTACAGGTTTCTTTCCAAGGGGGGTAAGCTCATACTTGTGAAAGCAGTTCTTACAGGCATACCGGTGTATTGGATGTCATTATTGGAAGTTCCGGGGTCTATTTTGAATGCAGTCAGAAAGGTGTTATTCAATTTTTTATGGACCGGTGGTGCAAATCGTGCAAAGTTGACTATGACAGGATGGGAGACACTATCTAGACCTGAAAGGTTCGGTGGATGGGGCATAAAGGACCTCAAAGTTTTCAATTGTGCCCTTAGACTTAAGAGTGTGTGGTGTGGGATCTTTGGGTGTACACTATGGTCTCACGTCATTCATAACAAATACATAAAGGCTGAGGTGCACTCATGGATCTGGAAACCAAAGGGTCTGGCTGGCTGCATTTCCCCGATGTGGAGAGGTTTATTAAAGGTTTCTGGCTGGATGGTTGATGATATAAAATGGCAGGTGGGCTTGGGTGAAAAGATAGCTGTGGGGAAGGATCCCATCCTGGGAATAGAGGGTACCGATAATTTCCCTGAGCGTCTGTTGGGTTACTTAAATATTTATGGCTTATCGACATTGAATCAGATAAGGAATGGTGCTCGGTTTACCGGTGAAGGCAAATATTGGCTTGATGCAAAAGATCTGGGGCTTCATGGCTCGGATGTTGTTGTTTGGGATGGTTATATTCATAATTTATATATTGCAGGTGTGCATTTAAATAATGAGGATGATAAGCTTGTCTGGACTGGTGATGGTAAATATAGAAAAGTCACTGCGAAAGCTGCTTATATTAGAATTCTACATAATAGATATATCTTCTCACAGGATTGGTGGTATAAACAAATTTGGAAATGGGAGTGTCCATTGAAAATAAAATGTTTCCTATGGCAAGCACTCCAGGGCACTCTCAAAACTTGGGATAATCTATTAAGACGAGGTTGGTGTGGTCCCAACCGTTGTATTCTTTGCAAGCAGAATATGGAAACTATTAGTCACCTTTTTGTTGAGTGCCGATTTGGAAGGGATATTTGGAATTTTGTTCGTGTAGACTTACATATAAATGATATATGGGAGGTTGGAGATTTTGGTTCATGTCTTCATAATTGGTATAGGAAATCAAACTCTCACCTTCTTATTCCAATCTTTGTGTCATGGATAATTTGGTATGCGAGAAACTGTGAAACTTTCAATGGCAGAGTTCTTGAGGTTAAGGCTTGTGGGTTAAATGTTCTGAAGATGATTCATATCTATAAAAATGATAAGTTGAAGCCTGTTTCTTCTCGAATCAGTTTGCTTTCATTTACTGTAAATCAACCTGTACTTTTTTTTGATGGGGCCCCAACATGGCTTATGCGCAGCAGGTGGTGTGATTTTTTTAAACAAAGATCACTATTTTACTATTAAACTCAATTGTGGAGTGGGGACAAATACGAAGGCAGAACTCCTAGCTTTATGGTGTGTTATGAAGACGGCGAATATCTTTGGTATTGTGGATCTAAAGGTATATGGTGATTTGTGGGTGACTATTAAGTGGGCATTCGGGGATTTCAACTTACAGGTTTTGGCCCTTCGTCATTGGTGCTGGCACACAAGAGCTGAAATTGAGAAATGTGAAAAGGTTTCTTTTGAACATATCTATAGAGAACAGAATGACATGGCTGATAAATTATCTAAGCTGGCCTTAGATGGTATTGAAGGATATCTTTTGTGGGAGGAATGGTATGAACAAAATGTACTGGATAATGGGACTCATTTCATTTTTGGGGATTTCTGAGATGGCATAGTGATGCTGGATTGTATTTTTCAGTACTTGTTTTGCACTTTACTTTTTTGGGGGATTTCGGAGATGGCATGGTGATGCTGGATGTAATTTTCAGTACTCTTTTGATTATTGTTTTTCATGTACGAGCATGCGTGCTTTGGTATTGAGGGAAAGTCTTGGGAATATGAGACTTAGACATATCTTTGTACTATTTGATTCAGAAGAATAGCAATAGTACGTTTTTTTTTCCTCTGAAAAAAATAAAATAGATTTTATGAGAGTAGATTTTATTATTATTATTATTATTGTTTATATATTAAAGTAAATTATAAGTTATATAGAGAGAAAGGAATAAAGCATCAACATAAAAATATAATCACTTAGGAGGATCCTTATGTAGGAGGAGTTGGTTTATTTAAATTATCTAATTTTCTTGTAAACTTTTTTAGAGCAAAAGGATTACATGTATTAGCTCAAGTGGGGGTTGGTGTTGATGGAAGAAGAGGTAGTTTGAGAAGGAAACAACCTCAAGAATTGGGTTTGTAGGGAGCTCATGTAGAGGAATGGAATGGATATTTATTTGGTCTCCAGAGAAGTGGTGGCTTTCAACTTGTTGAAGAGGAAGATAGTTTGGTTTGGTCGTGGAATGAGAAGACTAGTAAGGAGACTCCTAAACAAACCTATGAAGCAATTTTATATGGAAGAATTGAAGATAGAAATCATTGGTGGTTTATTTCTTTATGGAAATGGTAAGTCCTAATAAAAATAAAATTGTTCTATTGGCTTGCGTTGGAAAACAATATACTTACTTGGGATATAATTTGTTGAAAAGGGGTGGTCAAGGCCCGAATATCTGCTCTTTGTGCAAGAATGCAGCTGAGTTTATTGATCACTTGTTAATCCATTTTCCATTTACAAGTCTAGTTTGGAAAGAGGTGAAGACTATTATTAACATAGCTAAGGATTGGGACTCTCAACTCTATATCTTAATTTTCAAAACTGGATCTGAGTGGCTAAGGTATGGAAGGAGCTTCCATGTTATGTCTGTAGGGAAATTTGCAAACTCGGGAATGGTGTAATTTTTGAAGGAAAACATAAAAACACTATGAAAATTTGTCTTACAGTTGTAAGAGCTTATGAGGAAACTCAAAAGGATAAGGAGGATAGACAGGGTAGAAGCCACAAAATTGTTTTAGCTCCCTCTTTTCTTTTAAATTGGCCTATTGGTATTTTTGATGGGGCCTCTCAGGAAAATGGTCAAAAATGTGGTGTTGGGGCTCTTTTGAAACTGAGTGAATCCCGTATAATAAAAATTATGATGAATTGTGGTAGGGGAACTAACACACTTGGTGAATTGCTTGCTATATGGGGACTTTTATATTAAGTTAGATATAAACAGGTTGTTCACTTGCAAGTAGCTGGTGATTCAAAAGTGATAATTGATTTGTACATCCAGAAGGAACAAGTACATGTGGTCTCTCTCGAAGGGAGGAAACAAAAAATCAAAATCCTCCAAAACCAGTTTTCATGGATTAATTTTCAGCATATATTTAGAGAGTTCAATGTTGAAGCAGACCTACTTTCAAAGCAAGCATTAGACTTGAGTGAAGGGCTTATCTTCTTTGAAGAAATAAATGGTCCTATTGTGTTCTTAGAGGGCACTCTATCTATTTTTTGAAGTATAGTTGCTTTATGTTTTTCAACTATGCTCCTCTGTTGGATACTTTTTGGATGATTGTATCTTAAACTTATTTGGTATACTTATTGTTGTTTGGAGTGGAGTATCCAGTTTCTTTTGGATAGTTACTATCGGTGGATAATAGTTTGTATTTTGTAATGAGGTCTATGATTTAGGGAGGATTTAAGTTTGTCTTTACAGTTCTTCTCATAGTGGAGATTTTTTGTTGGAGATTTGATCACATTGATGGAATGTAATCTATTTTGTCACTATTAAGGTTTCCTTATACTTTTAATATAAAAAGTATAGTATTTTTTTGGGTGCAAAAAAATAGTCAATTTGTAATTAATCGATCATTATATGTGTAGGGGATAAAAACTTTTGTAAATGCTTTCACTAGAGTAGGGGTCAATGTATATTAAGACTTATATATTGTCTTGGATCAATTTTCACAATTATTGATGTGGTGGATCATGGTATATTGGGGCTTTTTAGGCTAGTTATGAGGAGTGAGGGGTGCATGCATCATTAAGGAAAGTAATTATAAAACATACATGGAAGGTGCACATATTTTGTTGTCTTATTGTATAGTTTTCTACCACGTGGTGATCTCCTTGCATACATGGCAAGTCAAAGTTTTATCATTCAATGTGGAACTCATTTATATAGTTCATAGTTTTTTTACTTGTAAAACTTTGCTTGCTATACATCGAAAGCGTTGAACTCTATAGAACCAAGCATAAAAACCACATAATTCAAGCATACATTCAATGATTTTTATCATTTCCATGCATAAATCGTCTATATTATAATTGTATTACAAGGCATTTAGTGAAAAAAGTATAGAGATTTATAGTGTTGAGAATTTTTCTCTATTTAGAAATCAGTTTTGGTAATGCAATGCCTATGCCCTACAATCAAATTCACATAGTGCCCAAGCACTCACACCAAACCACAAAGTTTAAATGCATTAATTCACATAGACAATTCACATCCATAATTTGTCGTCACAAAATCTTATAGCAAAAACTTTCACCAACAATATCTGCAACATTATTGAGTTAATGGCTTATGTTCTCAAGCCTCATTACATTCACAAAGCCAATGCACAGGTCTCGCAATCCCACAACAACAAACACTACAAAAACCTAAATCAAAATGAGAGCCAAAGGTACTTTGTTTTTTCACAAACTTATTATTTGAGCTTGTGCTTATTGGTTATTGGCCTTTCAACTACCCTGATTGTTCAAATTCAAAATACCACCCTTCATATTCTAAAGGTTTACAAAAGTTCACTAAGAGTGTCGAATTTGCAATAATTTCTCAAAATTTCAAGTCTGATATTAAAAACAAGGTACAAATCTACATGAGAGGGCTCAAGAAAATGTATGGCAAAATTCATACATGTGTCCATTGAAAAAGTGAAACTCAATGTATGTAGATTTTCATGTTGGTTGACTTGTGCACACATAAGTAGTTCAAAGCTTACCCCAATGTCCTTCAACTTATAAAGCTTCAAGGGTTAATTCGAGCGGTCGTGAACAAGACATTAGATTGCTTCCCCTGAATTTGGGGAGGTCCTTAGTTCAACTCTCTTGATCCCCTCAAAGTTAGGCTCCGTAATCAAGGTCAATCATTTACTATGTTTACCATTCATATATCATGGAAAAGTATTTGGAGGGTTTCTATACTATGCATTTCATCATAAAAATATTTTTGTACTATTGACAAAACCCATATTTCATAATTTCCAAATTCGCCTCCATTTTCTCATATTGAATTGGTCAAGTCAACAACTTTTGGATTTTTTATTGAAATTGACCAAAATTGGTTTGCTTCACTAAAATGCAGAGCCATGGTTCAATTTATGGCCGAAGTGAGTGATTCAAATTGGAAAATGTGTGTTTTCTTATTCCTCACTTTTTCACATTTCCGTATTTTCAATTTAAGCCTTAAAACTTATATCGTGCAAAAATACTCAATCTCTGCCCTATTTTTACAAGACAAGCATAAAGTCTATGAGGCCTGGAAAATGCATGCCAAGTCTTCCCCGTGCTTGATATAAGGAAAATGTCAATGCACATCAGAAATTTTCCATGTTGGGCATTATTACTGCACAAATTAGCACCCTTCCAATAAGGTCACGAGGGTCGGTGCTAAGATTGGCAACTTCTCAAGAGATGCACCCATGGTCACCTCATTGCAATCTCCTCTCTCTTTAAGCCTACTCCTTTGTCCATGGGAGGCTTCCCATAAGTGGATAGAAGTAGCTATGTAAAGTATAACAACGAGGATTACTCTACTTCTAACAAAATCATCTTACTAGATTATTCAACCAATGCCTTATAGAGTTAATAAAATATTCGATAAATACTTAATGACTAGGAGGTCAGGAGAAATATGATTTGGTACTATTTTTTCACTAAGATATATTAATGAACTGCAATAATAAAATAGCACACAAAACTTGCAATAAAACTTGAATTAACCCTTAAACATATCACCAACAAACACCCCTTACCTTTCACCAACAATGTTAAGCGTGCACCTTTCATGGAGAAACTTAGGTAGGGTAATACTTGCTAAAATGTATGGTTGTGTAAACACTTCAGATCTGTACCAGCCTACAAAATTGATGGCTGACTTGATTACACACCTCAAAACCCCCCTAGGGTACATACTAATGCTTGGAGATGAAATATTGACCACTTCCAACCCTAAGGGCTTGTCCCTTTATCAAATATGGGCATGCAAAATGGTGAACTAGACCTACACTAGGGTTGCAACCAATCCTAAAGGTAGACATCGCACTTTTAGGGATAACCTAACCCTAGTTTAGGCCTCCAACAAGTTGCAAAACACACTTTTTGTGGAGTTTTTTGGCTTTTTATGGATTTGCAAGTTAGAAAAATAATTCAGAAATAAATAATAGCATTAAAATCCTTTGGATTTTTGCAAGTAAATTCAATACTAATCAAAGTACAATGATAAAATAAATAAAAAAATTGGATTTTTCAAAATATTTAATTTTTAGGGTTTTTTATATTTTTTCAGATATAGTACAAATAATTTTGTAAATTTGAAATGCTGAAGATGAGGGAAATAGACCTATGTCGTATTCTTCCATGTAATGAGAAGTCAGAGCTAGCTTCCTCCCAAGAACTGGCAATTTAATATTTGAATGAATTTGTGCAAGGCTAAAAAACCCTAGGCTATGTCAGCACTTGACCTGATTAGGGAAAACAAGATAACAAGTCCAAAAACAAGAGAGATCCTTCAAGAGGAATGCCTCACCCAACAAGAATAAGCTATCGTGCATAAAACCCTAAATTGATCCTACCTTGGATGCCTTTGGTAGTGCAAGACAAGCGGTTCAATATCTTACCATAATTGAGAGCGAAAAGGAGAAGAGAAAGAGACCTCAAGAATCCTTTCACCTTAGAATAGCCTTGAAAGATTGTAAAGAAACCTCAAACATCGAAATTTGATCCCTAGAAACCCTAGAAGAGCCAAGTAGGGAGGTGTGCACCACTTAGATTCTCATGTACACAAGAAGAAATAAAAATTTAGTTGCATTTGATCCCATGATCTTGGTTACAAATTAGAGGAGGGTGCCTTATTTATAAGGAAAGAAAGCTAACTTATCCCTCCCCTGGGCCGACCTACCTAATTTGAGTTTAAAATGAATTTTTATGGTTTGTCACCCACAATCCAAGGACTAAACCTCATAAAACATAAAATAATGATAAAAAAGTAATAATAGCTTCAACAAGATGAAATGGTGAGTTTGGAAGGAGGGCATCATGCCCCATCTAACTCCAACAAGTGTCTTTTTCCCTCAACACCCTCCTTCTTAGGTTGGTACGACCTCCAAAAAGATGCTTTTGAGGTAAACGATTTGCATTTCTTCATTAGGATGACCAAAAGAGAGGGGTAATACAATAAAATAAGGTCCAAGAGGGTATGAATGAGGTGTGCTAGAGTGGGCGTGATAACCCTTACAAGCGCAATCACCTCTATAAAACATAAAACCATAAGTGTGGCTAGGGGCTCCAAAGCCATGTGTCCTAATGGATTCACCACATGGTACACCAATACCTACTCGGGGCATAAATGCTTGACATGATGAGGATTTACCACCATCAAGGGGTAGTCAATAGGGTCACAATACTAGCACACCTTGAAATGAGCACCAAGAGGACCTATCGTGACTAACAAAGGGGTCTAGCGCCCAACTAGACCATCACTTTTACATAAAGAAGCCCCAACTTGGGCTTACAATGGAAAAAAAGTCCCCCCTCTTTGGTACATCTAGTAGGGTGCGTTGCAGAGAACCTGGGGCATAACAATCACAAAACCCATGTCTTATATTTCCTCAATTCTTTTCCAAGTGCACATAATTTGCATACAAAACTACCCTCTAACACTATTTTTGACATTTCTAGAAAATGCATGCAATTGTCACTAAAATGCACATCAAGGCCAATGGAATATAAGTTCTACATTCAATTAACTACAAGACCTTATGATCTTGTGCCATGACTTCATGTCTAATTTTACAGTGCTTTTAAAAAATTGCCCTCAATTCAACAATTCAAGAAATGCACCACACACTACTACAATACAGGGTTGTAGCATTGCATCATAGTGCAATTTTACAGTAGAAAAAAAACAAGTTTACACAATGCAAAATGTGACATGCAAGGGAAAGTCATCATTTGCATGAACTAGTTTGATGCACGCTCCTTGGGGTGTCATATTAGTGATGAACAAATCAATGCAAATTTTTTTTTGAGTCATTGTAGCATCAAATTGCGTGGCTTAATAATGCAAAAAAAACGTCTTAGTTGTGTCATTTGCATGTTTTACATGTAGGGTCAATTTGTGTGTTGATATTATTACTAAAGTGTCGTTTTTTCGTCGATTTGGCATCGATTTGCAACAAATTAACATTAAAGTTGCATCGAATACAATTTTTTTTGCATTGTATTGCAGTTTCTTAAATATTTTCAATGTTATAATATTTTTTTTGCATCAATTAACATAAAAAATGCATCGTTCTAATGTCATATTTGCAATTTTAATGTTTTAATTATTTTCATTAATTTAAATATTATTGATTTTTTAATTACTTTAATTTAATTTTTATTTTTTTAAACAGAAACAGTTATGATTATATTGATAAAATTCTAAATAAATTCAGCTGAGTCATACAAAAATTCCTCTTTAATAGTTCATAGGTTCAAAAGCTACATCTTACAAAACTAAATTGACATATACATTCATCCAACAAGAAGAGAAACTGTTCCAAAAAACTGAACACCCTATACTACTGTAGAGTTTAACATATTGGTCGACTAGCAAAATACAAAAACAAAACATTTGGAGAGAAACTAAATACTAGAATCACTAGTTGTTCTCTACTCATAGAGAACATCTTCATCTTCTTCACCGTGAGTGCTATTAACATCATCATCTGAAACCTCATCTTCATTGTTGTCCTCAACATCATAGGAGTCTCCCTCCATTTTCTCTTCAGTCTCGTCTTCTTTTTCAGAATCTTCATCTTGAACAAAATTTTCTTCAGAGTCCTTTTCCTGGTCAAAATCATCGATATGTACATTAGTAGATAACAAGTTTTATTCACCACTATTTTCAATAGGTTTGCATGCAAATCCTGGAGTCCATCTATCGGGCTAGCATGGGTAAAAACCTGTTGAAGAACAAAGATGCCATCCTCATTTTTAACAGTAAAATTCTCATCAACCATGGAAAATTCCCCCCCAATTAGGCCTTCATGCTTTGAAACTGTAGCTGATATTTCTCCCAACTTGTTATCACAATCACTAACAACTGCTTCACACTGGAGAACTGTGATTCCATACTGTTATTAATTTGATGATAGGACTGTTCAATTTTATCCAAGCAATTATCTAAAACCGGAATATGCGCTACCAAATGGTGAACAACTTCAAACGAACCTTCCAGTCGATCTTTCATCCATTTCAGATGGGTTCTAAAATCTTGGATACTAGCATTTGTTGAATTAACTTGGTTAGAAAGATCCTCTAGTTGTTTCTCTATATCTATATTGATAATATTCCCAATGTTCCAACCCCTACTGGTGAAACCAAAATAATGCAGAGTGAAACAATTTACTCTTACAGAGGAGTTACTCACAACCCAACCAAACCTGAGATGAGAAATGACAAAAGCTATAAAAGGCAACACAATTACTTCTTCTCTAACCAACTAGAAATTGTTTTCAACCACAGCCAGTCCCACCCCAAAATTTTCCAGAAAAATTGAAAGACCAGTGTCCCAAACTTTTCAAATGAAATAAATGGTAGAGCCAAAACGATTTAACGGGAAAGGAAGATAGACTAGATAACCAGGGTGCCTAACTCCTCAGGCCATGGAGAAGGCAAGAAAACCAGCATCCCAAGCCACCCTTCCAAAAGAGCAAGACCTCTGCACTGAAGCGTAAATCTCCTCATAGCGAAAATTTCGAACCTTCATGAAGAAGCAACACAATAACACAACGAAGCAACCCCACATGGCTTGATAGATGTTAATCTCGATGGACCAAATCACTATAATGGAATTCCTGCAACATTTATTAGACCTCACATCTCCACCCTCAAAGGGAATGGTTATAAACACTTTCCACAAATCACTCAAATCATAAAGACAATTGTCATGAAGACTAGAGTGAATCTCCAAGCTTAAGAGGGGATTATAATGCATAAGGATGACCAAGAAGACTGTAGGGAATCCAATACTACTGTATAGAACCCCCATTGACAAATAATTTTCCTTGATGAAGATGGGAGGCTTGACTTTCATAACCATCTGCTAACTGATTCAGATTTATTTTAACATGGTAAAAGTTTATTGATTGAAGTCGAGAAAGAATTCGTAAAATACGACTATGAAGGCGACCAACGCTCATATCCAATATTGCTTGGCGCTTTCTAATCTGAGAGAGAATAATCAAAGAATCCCTAATCACTACTAAGGAACAAATTATTTCCTCTAGAAACAACTTTAAACCCAAGAACAAAGAGAAACGTTATTCCTGATTATTAGTACTTGTCCCTAATCCAAATGCATAGGTTTTTACTATATTACCTCCAGGGTCAAAAAGCACCCCTCCCGCACATGCCTTCCCAGGGCCACCTTTAAAAGAGAACCAAAGAAAATAATATGAGATTGTAGGTTATGATGCCACTTTTGGAATTCTTCCAAATTCATCTCAAGCTACCAAGATGGAAGGGGAGCTTTATTGCTAATTTGTGGAGAAGGGGACTTAGTATGGCATAAATTATTTTTTACCCACACTTCTTCCGAAAAACTCTAGAGATTTGAAATATTATTCTGATAAAGTCTATGATGAAGAGCTTCACTCAGGAGCGATCTAGCTACTATCGCCATATCCTCAACAGATATCGATTTGTCTTTGAAAATACAATAGTTTCTCACTGCCCAAACTTTCCAGCAAACATACTTAGGAAGAGCAGACCAAATTTTGGACAAAACAGGTTTCCCTTGTAGAGAACCTAGGAAATTATTTTTCCAATTAAGAAAGAAACCATTCCAAATGCAAGGAATTTCAAAGCTATTATCCAAATCTTTCATTGAATACTTCTACGCCTTTTTTATATATATTGACAATGAAAAAACAAATGGGGGATAGTCTCTTCATAATCTTTACAAAGAATACAATGGGAAGGACTTGCGATATTTCTCTTTTTCAAATTTTCTGACGTTAGAATTTCCCCTTGAACCATTATCCAACAAAAAATGTTAATTTTGGGTAACCTATCGTGTTGCTGGATTTTTCCCCACAATCTTGAAAAGGGTTGATGGTGTCGCTCCTTAAAGAGAAAATCATATCCCTCTTTTACAGTATAGTTTCCTCCCCCCCCATCCTGTAGTATCTTTGATTCTAAAATTACTGGGGCTTTTCCATGAATATGTTTAAAAGCATCCTCAAGGGAATCTTTTAATCCAATTTCCTATTGAATCCCACTCAGATAAATTTTTCAGATTTCTAATACTCTTGCCACTGATCCAACTGATTATCTCTAGAGGCCTTCTTTTTTAATAAGGGGAGAAGCGCCAAGAATGGAATCCTTCTAAAGATTAATATGTTTCCCATTTCCCGGAATCCAATACAAACCATTCTAAATTATTCTTTCAGAATCTTTACATAATGCCAAATATTTGGTCCCTCTCTCTCCCAAGAGCAGTTGTCCAAACACCAAAGAGTAGAATGAGAGAGATACTTTTCCTAATTATATCTTTCCACCAAGATTCCTTACTGGAGACTATATTCCAGACCAGTTTAGCTCCCATTGTACAATTCATTAACTGAGGATCACGAATACTAAGCCCACCAAAACCTTTTGGAGCTTTAGCCAACTCCCACTTGACTAGATGGAATTTGTTATTGTCAGTCTTCCCTCCTTGCCAAAGGAAGTTTCTAGATTATTGGTCTAATTTTTGCATAATTCCTTTTAGAGCCAAAAGAGAAAAGCATTGAAATAGGGGTAAAGAAGATAGAACAAACCTGATTAGAACAAATTTTCTAGCCGGATTCATCCATCTCAGACCCCGGGTTTGCATTTTGTCTTTTATTTTTTGAAGAATTGATACCCAATCTACATTCTTTATTCACTTTAGTGCTATAGGGACACCTACATATTTAAAAGAAGTCCACTTAGTACTAGCAACAAATCCCTGAACAAGAGAGATCCACTGCATGAGGTGAGGGGAAACATTCCAGCAAAAAAAATTACATTTTCATTTATTCACCTCACCTCCCAAGGCATTTAAATACAGATCAAGAACCTGCTTAAATTTGACTGCATTTGTAACTGAAGCTCCTCCTAAAAGGACTGCATCGTCAACAAATTGAGCATTGTTAACTGCTTTGATACCTCTTGCAATTCGAATACACTAACTCTACTCTCCTCACGTTCTTTAACCAACTTTCTACGCAACGATTCTGCCATAAGAATATATAAAAAAGGGGAGAGTGGACATCCCTGCTGCAGACCTAGAGAGGAAGAAGTCAACTGGACAACCATTAACCAACAGAGCAATCCAAGGGCGAGAAATACAGGCTTTGATCAATTTTACAAAAGCAGGAGAAAATCCAAACCTATCCAAAACTTCAAAGAGAAAACTATGACGAACTCTATCAAAGGCATTAGCCATGTCCATTTTAATGGCCATTCCCTACTCTTTTCTTATGGTACTAGAGTGAATAGCCTCTTGAATCAAGATAATATTATCCACTATGTGTCTATTTTTCACAAACCCACCTTGCCCTTCCAAAATGAATTGAGGAAGAAGTGGCTTTATCTGATTGGATAAAAAATTTGTCAAAATTTTATAAGAATAGTTACATAGAGAGATAGGTCTAAAACGAGAGAAAGAGGAAGAGCTTATTTAGGGATCAGAGCTAGAAAGGATGAATTAGTAGATCCTCCAATTTTATCTTTCCCTTTTGTCCAATTTAACATTTTACACAAATCATATTTAATTATTGTCCAGCAAAATTTATAAAAATGGACAGTGAAACTATCGGGACCAAGGGATTTGTCCGTCCCTAACCCACGAATCACTGCTAAAACCTTCGCTTCACTAATGAACCTGTTCAGAAGATTATTTTCCTCTAATGAAATCAGCAACATAATACAATAAAGCAAATCATCTTTTGAAACTTTGTATTCCACGCTTGCTCATAACAGAGATCTTTAAAATGACTAACCACTTCCTGACAAATATCATTATGACTAGAGAGTCTAACTCCCTCCTCAAAAAGAATTTCATTGATTGCATTATTGTGATTTCTCATTTTAGTTTGATTATGAAAAAAGGTAGTATTCATGTCTCCAACATTCAGCTAAACGGCCCGAGATTTGAGCCTCCAAGTCTCTTCTTCTTGATGACAGGCTTCATTCAATTTATCATTAATTAGTTCTTCAAGCTAGAGAAAATCTTGGGTAATCTCCATGTTTTCCATTTTCTCCTGTAAGGAGCCTAGTTCCTATTGATAGCTTACTCTTTTTGAAATTGGAGAAGTATAAAGAGATTTAGCCCATTTTTTCAAAGCAAACTTTGTTGCCCAAAGGGTTAAAACGGAAGGGAAAGACCTCCTCATGAGTTAACCACAAAGGGTTAAAATGGAAGGGAATTGGACCTTGATTCTCAACTTCCACAATATTTAGACAAATTGGTCTATGATCCGACGTAGCGTAAGGGAGAATATGAGAGTTCACCACATACTTGGATAGCAAAAGGGAGTTATGGGTCTAGACGAGTTGCAATATGCCCAGGACCAATTCTTTTGTTAGACCATGTAAAGAGCCCTCTCCTTGGCTTAATATCAACCATATCCAGATCACTTATAAGCTCTTCCATATTTTCACCATAAGGATCTCGCACCATAGTACCCCCCTCATCTTTCTTTTTGAGATATCGTTTCATTAAAATCCCCAACAATAAGACTGCATTGATTTCCATTTAGAGAGCTCAAAGATCTCTGTAATTCTTGCTTAAGACTGGAATTTATAAGCCCGTAAACATTGCATATTTTTATGATTTCCTTTCCGTCCCTTGTTTCCAACTCCAACATAATCCAATGGCATCCCTCCTTTTCATTTTTTAAATATATTGACTCGAGTCCCATATCAAAGGCAACCCTCCAGAGGCCCCTTTTTTTCCACACCTATACTGTTTTTCCTAATGGATTGGAAAAGCTAAATTAATTAGATGGATTCCATTTTTGTCTCCTGGAGAAGAAGAATGGAAAGATGATCTTTGTAAATCATTTTCTTCACTATTTATACTTTTTATTTCCCTCCCAAACCTCTACAATTCCAAGAGACAACGTTCATTATTTTTTTGGATTGGGTATCGGATTTATATCCAGCCTCACCTTTTTTCCCTTTCTTATTTGAAGCAACACCCTTCAAAATGGAATCTAAGGATGCCTGTTTCCCCAATTGTTTTTCTATGTCTGCCTCTTCTTCTCTCATAGCCTTTTTGGATCTTCTTCCAACTTTTTCGTTAACTGCTCTATCTTCCTCTAATTCCTTAGATAATTCTCCTTGAGTGAACAGAGAAGGATGCCCTATTTCTTCATTGAACCTCGTCGGGGTTCATTCATAAGATGGGAATTAAGTTCTATAATCGAACGATTTGGTAATCCTGATGCATGTCCTTCTGATCCTATCTCTTCTAAAATAGGAGGAGGGTTCCCTTGATTTCTATCAGCGACTTTCATAACTTCTTCAACTATTATTTCTCTTGAATTTTCAACGGAAAGAGACTGGAACTTATTGGAGGAGTTGGGAGGAATTGGAGTTGTTGATATCACCTAAGCCTTGCCTTTCTTTTGAACTTTCTGCGATTCTTTGGCTGCTTCCTTCTCTATTTATTTAACTTCATTTTTTTAACAATTCCTGGAAAAATGCCCATACTCGTGACATTTCTTACATTTAAAGGGTAATTGATCATAATCTACCTTTTGTTCATGAGACCTGCTATCCATTACCATATGTACCACCTCAGGAAGCCCCTTCTCAAGATCTACTTCAATACAAATTCTGGCACAGGAGAACATCAACGATTTAGGCTCAACTTTATCAATATATCGATCAAGAGAGTTTCCAATAGAAGCCAAAACTTCATTAGACTAGCAATGCAAGGGTAGATGAGTTAACTTTACCCAAACTGAAACTACATAAGGGATATCTTTCTCTGGGTCAAAAGGTAAATTCCAATTGTTGAGATACATACCTCTAGGACCAATGAAATAGGGTCCATTTCAAAATTCAAGTCTTGATCAACTTTATCTTCAAATAGAAAGACATAATATCCTTTTCCACAGAATTAACATTGCATCCTACCTGTTAGAAGAAGCTGCCAGTTCTTGTTTATCCAGATCTCCATTGTTCTAGGAGAAGGCCAAAGACCTGTAAACATACCCACTAAACCTCTTTCAGACAATCCTATGTTTTTTTCATTGCTGATAAACACAATATATTGATTTATGGGGCGTTTGTCCTCTTCACGAAACAAGCAGCAGGTTGTGAAGAACTTTTATCCTTCAACCCAACTGTTAGCAAGCAAAAGACATCATCAAGACCAAGGTCCATAACAGGGTCCATGGGTTCCATCAATCAAACATAGGCATGCGAACTCAAAAGTTGCAGAGCTCAAAAATATTCATTTAACTTAATTTATTATTATAATTGTTATTGCTATTAATTTAATATTTGTTATTATTCATTGTTAATTTAATTTATAAATATTAATTTAATTAATCATTAATTATTTTATTATTATTATTATATTCAAATCTTAATGAGATTGATTATTAACATAAGTCTTTTTTCCAACGTACAACCATGAAAGCAAAATTCATTTATATAAAAATGCAATGTCCCATTAACATCCAGTCAATTGCACAACATGGGGAAAAAACCATCTAATCATATAAGCAATTATACAATTTTATTACACTAGCATTCAATTGATTTTAGACCATGGAAGCAAAAAAACATGTATATATAAATTGTTGTGGAGATTCAAATGTTGAGAGTTTCAAGTTAACTGAACGCAAGTTCTTTCCTTTATCCAATATGTAATTTTTCTACTTGTAAATAAGTGATACATCACCACCCTAGGGAAATTTCAACTATGTATACAATGTAACACAAATAAATTTCTATACATATAGGGAAACTAATTAAATTTAGCATCATAAATTCATCGAATGAAGTTGATTGCACTATTGTCAATGTCATCTTCATCTTATGTGCCCTCCTCGACCTCACTATGTAAAAAATAATAAAGGAACACGAGTTCAATTAATTAAAAATCTATTAATTATTAAAGATGAAATTAAAATGCATAGGTTAAAAAGTTGTCAATACCTTTTGGTTTTCTGAATCACACTCGTCATATCTATTCATCATCATTTATGTGCCATGTGCTCAAACATCAATTTGCATGTCATAGACTAAATAAATACCATGAAAATTGTAGTATATTGGATTCAATGACACTCTAAGTTTCGTTGAAAATGCATGATAAATCCTACCACGACTACCATGCTCATATTTGCTATGTCCAAGGGTTTGTTTTCAACCACTTTTTTGGACATTTTCTTGAGGAATGCTCTAATATTTTTTATTAAGCTTTTCTATAGCATAACACATAATATAGCATGCAACCACTAGAATTATCAATGGAACTCTTCATAAAACAAATACATTTTTTCGGTATTATAAATCAATTATAAAGTATGCAATTACAACTCGATTTGAGTTTTTGTTGTTGTTGTAATTATTTACTATATCATTTCATTTTCTTAATTGCCCTTTTTAATCTACTTATTTGCACCTAGCATCGTCGTCTGATGGTCTCTCTTCACCAAAAGTCATATGGTTGTAATCTATTAGAACAATTCAAAAATGAGGCAAGTACATAAAATCCACATAATAAAAGATATGCATAGTTTGGAATGAATATTGAAAACATACATGCATAACTTATACACACACACACACACACACACACTTTATTCAATGAAAGGTAACACATGTTACCAAATTCAACCAAACCCATCTCTAGTCAACTAGAATTTGATGTGAATATTTGAGTTGATGTGGTTACATCCTCTTTCAATCTAATAATAACATTGTTTTTGTTTTTGCTATAATGCTTTGTCCGCCCACTCTTACCCATGTGAGTTATTACATGCTTATATAGTAGTATATCCTTATGTAGCAATTTGCTCCACATTCATAAATAGTACATAGAAAATGGTAAGTCAAGTGAGCTATTATTGATTCAATGCTCATGATCATTCAAGTTAACTGCGATTGGGTTATTGTGTGTATGGGGGAATTCATTAATATGCTTATAATGGATTCAAGCTTGAGCATTAATATATGATATTTTTTTGTATCCATTAAAAGGTTCTTATCCCAACAATGGTGGAAAATAATATACACGAAAAATACAAAAAACGATTCATCAAAGGCATACATAGAACATTATCATGATTTGTAGAGTTTGAATATGGATTCAAGGAGGACAATTTGTGATTAGGATATATGTTGTTTTAAAAGGCAACTTAAGTCATTTAAGAGAAAGGGACCCAACATCAGGAATTTCTTAACAACTTGGACCATCTCAACCATAAACTGGAACAACTTGACCATAAGTATGAGAAATTGATAAATGCCATATACGGGTTAAAGGAAAGAGCTAAGGTCCAAGGGGATATAGCTAATAGGCTATCTTTTTCATTTCTCTACACTAAGATTATCCCCAAGAGTGGGATAGACATGTCTTTCAATAGCTCCAATATATATATTTTAATTATTGTGGTCAAGTCTTTTTTGGAATCCAGGAACATTAAGCATTGATTGCACATTTTGTTGTATATTGTTAATACAAAGGCTTACTAAACTATAATAATAATAATAATAAAAACAACAACACACACATACAAAATAATGAAATATATCAATTATATACTATATAATATAATAATATATCTATAAGAATGATATATTACTATTATATAGTTTGTTTGTTTTTATGTGAAATATACATCCCGAGAAAACCCATTAAGCACTTCCCCTCATTCCAGGGATGGTATCCAATGTAAAGCAATTTACAGAGCTCCACAATTTGTCAACACAACCCATTAAGCACTTCCCCTCATTCCAGGGATGGTATCCAATGTAAATCAATTTTACAGAGCTCAACAATTTGTCAACACATGGCTCAAGGCTATTACAACAATATACTTATTAAGAGTTCAACATGTCACTTGTGGGAATCAAACTTGTGTGGGGAAGATAACGCTCATTCCCACAACCACCTGGGCTACAACCAATTGACAAAATACTATTATATAGTTATTACTATTACTATTTTTTTTAACAGAAACGTGTATTAAAAAAAAATTGGAGCCGTGGTTTTGAACCAAATCGGCGAAATACAATAAAAGCCAAATTGGCAATGAGTGTCTTCAGTTAGATATGGAGAAATTGCCTTTCTTCTCTTGCAGTTAAGGCTTATTACAATTCAATAGAATGAATGGAGAACTAAGATAGCTGTGGATGATGCTAAGATGAGTGCATCATTCTGAAGAAATAATGAATGTCAAATAGATAAGAATCAATGCTCTGTTTTAGACAAAAATATGAAATGGAAATTTTGTGTTGATGAAGGTAATTGAGGCAATCTGCGTTCCATTGTTTGAGAAGAGACCGAAACTTTGCTTGAATAGGGGAATTAGAATGCTGAAAATACTGTTGAAAAGGTTGCAATGGGATGATCGAACACCCGAGAATCAATTGATTGCTTCAGAAAATGAAAATGAGATGAGCTTCTGCAATGTTGAGTAATCAATTTGCTTCCTAGAAAGTAATGAGTGGCCGAATCGAGATGTGACTCTGAAAATGAGAGTATCCTGAATATCTTGGAGCACGATGCAGAGGGCCTCAAATGACTTCACAAGCTGCTATGTAGATGCTGCAGTACGTGAACCAACTGCCTGTAAAAGTCTGCCTTAATATCGATTGTTGAGTAAATATGTAACCTTTTTCCTTCAATGAGAAGATTCTATATGTGACACTCTGGAATAACCTAAGAGGAGTGAGCCCAGCAAAAACTCTGAAATTTCAAAGACCATCCAAGTCTCTGAGTGTCAAGAGCCCTGAGATTTAAGATGTAGTCAATATATACTGCCAGAATGAGATGAATGTGGATTGCTAAAAGTAAAAGAGCCCGTGGAAAAGAAAAAGATGGTCTTCGAGTTCCCTGTTGGATTGCTAATAAGTTTGAATCCAGAATAAAGAGTTCCAATGCTCTGGTAGGGGATTTGGTGCATTTCACTAGTGATGTTGCTTAGATTCAGAGTTCCACAATTTAGAGTGACACCAACGTTGGCTTCAATGTCTGCCTCCTCATTTAAATTCCTTAATATATGAAAAGCTTTGAACCCGGTGAATGAACTTGAGATTTGCTTAATGTGCTGCATAATTCGATTTAAAGCTAAGTTGTTGAGATTTGCTTTTGCATTTAGGGCGCCAATTATGAGAAGAGAGTCACCAAACACATGCAGATTATTGATCTTATGATCTTTGGCTATTTGACAACCTTTCAAAAGGGCTAATGCTTTTGCAATGTTGTTTGAGCAGGTGCCCAATCCCCAACTGTATTTCACTCTGATGGATCCACGTTTGTCTACATAACTCCCCTGCACTAGCTTTGCTAGGGTTGTTCTTTAAAGCACCGTCAAAATGCAAACTGTCTGTGCCTTGCTTGGCTTTCCAATATTTGAATTCTGAAATGGTGAGCTTGATTTGCCATGCTGAATGATAATGAGGGTGAGGGTCAATACTTAGATTAGGGACATTGCAGCCGATCCAGTTCTTTTCTTTATTGCTGAGGGTTGCACCATCCTTCTGATTGCAGTTTTTTAGACATTCAATCAATGAGCCTTTTGCTTTGCCAGCGGTTTGCAATGGAGTGTCAAGCCTGTCATTGAAGATAGCATTGTTCCTGGTGATCCAGATGTTCCAGCATGTGAATTTGGGTATGGAAATCCAAACCTGCTGCTAGAGATTCTTGGTGGAAATATGAGTTGGGTAGAAAGAGTTCCAATCCTAGAACAACTGAAATATTGAGGTGGGGGATGGTTGGGTATCGATGAGGTCAAGGAGGATTAGCTTCCATACAAGTTTAGTAAACCGACATTCTAAAAAGAGGTGGCTGAGAGTTTCAAGGTTGTTTTGACATAGAGGGCATCAAAAGGGCCCGTAGAAGCCTCGCTTGCTAAGATTGTCACCAGTGAGAACTTTGGAATGGATTAGAGTCCATGTGAAAAGTTAATTTTGGGGAGATCGAAAGAATTCCAAGCTATTTTCCATACATCTTTTCTTGTGTTGTCATGAGCTTGGAGTGCTTTGTAGGCAAGAATGGAAGTGTATGCGCCTGTGGGACCCCAACCACGCTCGTCATTAACCATAAGATGTAGGGGAGTGCATCCTTTCAGCTTGTCAATGAGAGTGCTATGAGTGGGCTCAAATTGGGGAGGGATAGCTGCAATATTCCAGCTTTTCCAATTGCAATGATGGTCCCAAGAGCTGAAGTCTTTTAGAGTGGTAATTCCATGATGCCTGAGCCACGCTGCAATGGCATGAAGTCCTTGATTGTTGTGTAATGCCTCTCTATCCATGATCTTATCTGTAAACATATCGATTTTCCTGCCATTGCCGGGGACCCAGTAGAGATTTTTAGAAAAGAAATCCCAAGCAGCTTTACATAAAGTCCATATATTGGAGCCTTTGGTGGTTGGATTTTGATCGAGGCATCTGAGATTGATTCCATGTAAATATTTCTTTCTAAGAACTTGGCTGACAAGGTGATGATTGTTGTGTAGGATGCTCCATAGAAGGTTACCGCCCAAGGCCAAGTTGGCAAGGATAGTGTCTCGAATTTGCAAGCCTCCCGAGGATTTTGGCTGCTTGACAATCTCCCATTTCACAAGATGGATTTTGTTTCTATTGTTTTTCCCGCCAGACCAGAGAAAATCTCTCAATAATTTGTTAATTCGGTTGGAAACACCTTTTGGAGCAAGGAGAATGGAGGATTGGTAAATAGGTAATGCAGAGAGGACAAAGTTTACTAGAATTAATTTTCCATCTTTGCTAAGCCAGTGTCCTCCCCATATTCTAATTTTGTTCTTGATTTTGTTGATCGTATCTTCCCAATTTCCATTGTTGGAGTTTCCAAAGGTGATTGGCAGACCAAGATAGATAAAATTGACCCACTGATTATAAACTTTGATGCAGAGAATGTTGCTTATTTTGGCTGCCACATTGTTAGTAACATTCCAACAATAGATGGCGCTTTTGTGTAAGTTAATTTTACCACCAGGGGCATTGCAATAGAGATTGAGATTGCGATTAAACTTTCGAGCTAAGACGGAGGATGCTCCACTTAAGAATAGGGATTCATCGGCAAAGAGGGTGTCGTTGAGGGGATGAGAGTCAAAGGTGAGACAAAGACCAGGTAATGAGCCGGTGGCCATTTCATGATTCAGCTTGTGACTTAAGGAGTCAGCGATAATAATGTATAGGAAAGAGGAAAGAGGGCAGCCTTTCCTGATGCCGCGGGAAGCTTGGAAAAAGTCTGTGGGACGACTATTGATTAGGGGAGCAATCCAGGGTTTGCTTATACAAGCAAATATCCAGCTTATAAAAGTGTCATTAAAGCCAAAGCTACTTACAATTTTAAAAAGAAAGGAATGTTTGACACGGTCAAATGCACTAGCCATGTCAAGCTTGATGATCATACCTTTTTCTTTTCGAGCTCTGCTGGAGTGAATTGCTTCTTGGACGAGAATGACGTTGTGAAGGATTTGCCTCCCTTCTAGAAAGCCCCCTTGGTTTTCAGAGATGATTTTGTTGAGTAGAGGTTTCAATCTAATAGCAAGCAGCTTGGTGATGATTTTGTAGGAGGAATTGCAAAGGGAAATTGGTCTGAATCTGCTGAAGGAGCTAGGATTTGTATCTTTTGGGATGAGGGACAGGAATGTAGAGTTTGTACAACCACCGATTTTTGCCTTCGTGTGGAAATTCCTAAGCATTCTCATGAAATCTTTCTTGATATGGGACCAACACGCCTTGTATAAGTGGAATGAAAAGTCGTCTGGACCCGGTGCTTTATCAGAATAGAAGGAGTGGATTGCAATGAGGACCTCCTGTTCAGTGAAAGGTTTAATGATGCTGAGATTCTCTTCCACAGTGATGTGCTTTGGGATATTCTCTAGTAAGGCGTTCTCATTGTCTCTATTGGTGTTGCCCTCATTAGCGTAAAGGTTGGAGAAATAGCTGTAGGAGGCGTTTTTGACATTCATATTGCCAATAACAGTCAAACCATTGTTTGTCTTTATCTCTGCGATGTAATTGATCGATTGTCTTACTACAAACTGTTTATGGAAGTAATTGGTGTTTTTATCACCGTTCTTCATCCAAATGCTATGGGATTTCAATCTCCAATACTCTTCTTCTTCTCGAAAGGCACGATACACTTTAATTTGTTGTGCGACTTCATCTTGGAGAGTGGAGCTTTCAATGGGGCGATTTTCCATATTGAGTTGGATGTCATGAAGTGTATTTACAGCAGCTTTCCTGGGATTGACGGGTGCAGCGCAGTTGACTTTAGCCCACTTTTTGAGAGTGTATTTAACATTCTTGAGTTTCTGCTCCTAGACATAGCAAGGGGATTCGGTAATTGGGATGCTCCAAGCTTTTTCGAAAGTGCTCCAAAAGTTAGCCTGGTTAAGCCATTGGGGGCTAAACTTGAAAGGTATGGGGCCAAGATTTTCGATATTTTGAAAAAGAAGTTGGATCGGCTTATGATCGGAAGCGAGGCTGGCTAAAATGCTAGAAGTGATGATCTGTGTATCGGATAGTAGGCTGCTTTGAACAAGAAATCTATCCAGTCTGGCCATTATGTTCCCCATGCCAATTCGCTTATTCAACCAGGTGTATTTGCCTTTTTTGGGCTTAATGTCGATCAGATCTTTTGTTTGCATAAGAGATTCAACCTGGATTTTGAAGGGGTCTTTCCCAATGAGGCCACCTCTTTTCTTTGAATTGTTGAGAGTGAGGTTCATGTCTCCAACTAAAATGATATGCTGGGGATTGTAAATATCCAGAAAATCGTCCAAAAGGTTCCAACAATCTTTCTTTTCAGAATAGAGGTTGGGTACATACATGTTGAAGAGACCAATGTGTTTATTGCTCTGGATGTGGGTGAGCTCAGTGTAGATCCAATGCTGTGTGGCGAAGGAATTGTGGAGATGGAACTTGTATGCTGTCCACAAAGTTGCCAGTTCTCCAGATGCTCCTCTGGCACTGACTACGTACCTTGTATTTTTTTTCCATTTTTCGTTTCCAATTGTTAAAACGGTATTGTCGTCAAGTTTGGTCTCTTGGAGTGGAAAAAGATCAGGCATATCAATTTTTTGTAAATCTTTTACTGCTTCGATTTTGCAGGGGTTGCCCAGACCTCTGCAATTCCAAGAGACCAGTTTCAACATTTCGGATTATTGCTTGAGGAGGGAGTTCCTCCTGCTAGATCTCCGTGTTTTTTCCTTGCACCTCTAGCCCTGGTGTTTCTGCTGAAGACCATGTCTATGGTGGCTTGTGATCCTTGAAATTTCTCTTACTCGGCTTCTTCTTCCCGCAATTCTTTAGTGGATTTTCGACCAGATTTTTTGGAGAGTTTGTCAATGGGTTCTTCTAAGGAGGATGGGGAGTTGGGGGCTCTATATTTGGTAATGTCGGCATAAGAAGGTGCATCTTTGATCAAAGTGAATCTGGAGGGACTAGGAGAGTTCACGGAAGGGGGAATCTGCAGGGTTTTAAGAGGGGGAGGAGTGACTTGTGGTATTGAATATTCACGCAGCTCTCCCTCTTCTTCGATCTCGGGGGTATCATGGACTTCGATGGTTTCTAGGGCTTGATATCTATTCCTATTGTTCAGGGCCGTTGAAGCTTGCTGCTGCTGATCAGGTTTCTGTGTGTTTGAGCTTTTTGAATAGGATTTCATACCTGGTTTGCCATTTTTTCTGGATGGTCGTCCATTGTTCCTTCTTCCCATCCAATTCCGAGTTTGTAGGCTTCTTTTTGCATGAGCGGGCAAAATGACCATATTCATGGCAGAACTTGCATTTGAATGTGATTTGTTCGTAGTCAAGTTCCTGAATGTGCGTCCAATTAGCTACGGTGAGATTTATGGCTTCCGAGAGCCCATGTTCCAGATCGACTTCAACGCAGATTCTCGCACAAGAGTATTGATCTTTCCTATCAGCTTTGTCAATATATTTGCCCAACGCATTCCCGATGGCTTCCAAAGACTCGTTATTCCAATGATGAAGGGTTAGGTGAGGGAGTCTCACCCATACAGGGATAGCGGAGGGGATGTCGTGGGATGGATCGAAGGTCGGGGTCCACTTGTTAATGTAAAGACCCTAAGAACCCATGAAATAGGGTCCATTTCTGAATATGAGTTCGTGGTCATGCTTGGATTCAAAGACGAAGGTGAAGAATCCTTTTCCCAGGAAAAATGATTTGACATCTTCAGTTATCAAAGGTCTCCAGTTCTTTTGTACCCAGTGTTCTGTGGATTTTGGGGAGGGCCAGAGGCCTGTAAACTGGCCAATCAGACCGCGTTCCAATAAATTTAGGGCAGTTTTGCAGGGTATGTCGATCGGTAAGGCTACCGTGGGAATTTCATCGAGCTTTTTAATGAATTTTTGTTGAGAGGAGGATAAGGGCTTCTTGCCTTGAGCTGCTAAGAGTTTCAGGAAGCTGGCGAGATCGGGAGGAGGGTTTTCAACCTCCGAAGCCATGAGAGGCAAGGAGGGAAGTAGGGCAGCACGGGGTAGGGGAGGAAGAGGGGTCCTAGGATGGGAAGGCGACGAGGGGAGCGTGAGAGGAGAGGCACGATCAGGAGGATCGGTCCGAAACACGGTTGGGGCTGCGTGTAGGGCAGGGAGCCATCGACCTATTATTACTATTACTATTACTATTATTTATTTTTAGCATTAAAATAATCATATTATTTTATTATAATTTTAGTTATTTTGTGAGTTTTAAATTTATTATTAAATATATAAAAGAGTGGTGGTATATTTAATCAATTATGAATTATTTTAAATAAAATATGATATAAATTAAATGTGTTGGCATTATATGGTTTATTGTGTGTGTAGGAGAATCTAAACCTTTCATTAATTGTTAACCCTCGCCTCTTAACTCTACAATAACCCAACTTGGCAACTATCATTAATGAGACATTATAGGCTAACATTCACTAAATAACACCTCTAACTTAGTGTAGCATGGCATATGCTTAGTGTGAGGTGGCATATACTTCTACTATTTTAATATTTTCCTCAGGAGGTGTATTTTACATTAAATTTACTCTAATGGGTATTTGGAATGGGGCCTTGCCATGGTGGATCCATAACACCAACCATCGTTAATAGTACTATATTGACTTGGAGGTCAATGATCCATGTGTGGGGTGTATTTTAAGACTAATATGGTCCATTCTCCATTACAAAAACCTTCATTAATTGTGCTAAACCCTTCACTCTACCATCAGAATTCAATCTCAAACTAGTGCATTGTACATTGGGTAATGGAGTTGTAACAAAAAAAAAATGTCTACAGAGTGGATTTTGGGAAATCCAACACTTTTAAAATGAATACTATATATAACACTGCTCATGAACTAGAATTTGAGGAGAGAGATAGGAGAGGAGGAGGAGGGAGAGGGAGAAGAAAAACAAGAGGGTCAAATGGAGAAGTAAAAAAGAAGAGGGACGAGGGGGGGCATAAATAAGATAAAGAGGAAAAGGGAGAGGGGAATGAGGGAGAGGAGAAGAACATGATTAGGAGGAGAGAAAAAGAGGGAGGGGGAGAGGAGGTGGAAAGAAAAAGAGGATGGGAAGAAGAGGATGAGGGTGTGGGGAGAAAAAGAGGAAGAGGGGGAGAAGGGAGGGGAGAAGAAAACAAGGAAGAGGGGGATTAGGGGATGAGGGATAAGAGAAGGAGGAAAAGAAGTCAAGGAGGAAGGAAGTGGAGAATAAGAATAAGAAGATAATGGGGGGAAAAGACTCAAATCTCATTTTGTTATAAATATGTAAATCATAATAAAAATTAAATTAAAAAAAAAGTAAGGAAAACCCCAAATTCCATCTCCAAAACCCAAATCATCTTACACCTACACCTATGAAGCCCAAATCACATTTTGTTTTAAATTTACAAATTGAAAAAATAAAGTCGAGGGTAAAGAACAAAACACTTACTTTTGAATCTAAGAAATTCAATGATGCCATAGATATCCCTTACTTTCTCTTATTGAGTGCCCCCACAAATCCCTTTCAACTCAAAGAAGCTACACCCTAAACCTTCGTGTTAAAATTAAATGAGGGACCCCTCCTTTTTTATTTCCACTTTGCTCTGTTTTAGTAACACAACAATGTCTTCTATCACAAAACATAGATAAAGCAATGCCAAGCAGTATTGTATCTGCATCAATTTTGCATCGTAGTGTTTTTCAACACTATAAACAATATGTTGTGTTATAGTCATAAAATACAACACTAAAATGAGTATAATGTTTTCGTAGCACATTGGGTCATTGCAGTGTCACTATAACATTATAATAGTACTGGGAAATGTTCGTGGAAAAAAATAGCGTTGAAATTGCCACCAATAGTTAAAGCACAAAAATAATCAATGCTATTATATTTTTGTATAACTATAGTAATTGTTATTTTGTAATAGTATTTAAAATTATATTATTATTATGAGGGTTGTCTTTCGGATCCATTGCATAGATTTATAAATTATGTGTGATGGATCTAGAAGACAACCCTCATCATAAAATTAGATTACATAAGCTTGAGAATTGAAATATATTATTATTATCATTTTTATATAGTTATTAAAATTATATTATTAGTCCTTGCCAAGGCAGGGAATATAACAATCAATTGGTCATACATAAACATCGACTTTATATTAATCCTAAAACAAATTCATAATGTTTCCCAATGTTTTGTAATATTTATGTATTAAATTTAATATTTTGAAAATATAAATTATTTTGTTGAATATTTAAAATTTGTTATTTCTATTTTATGATTTGTTAAAGACCTTGAAGTGACAAATTACCCCTCGTTGGATGTGAAATTGTTTAAAAAAAATAATAATTTAAATTTTAAAAATTCAAAAAAAAATCTAGCTTGAGATGTGGTCTTTGTACTAAAGGTTTCATTAATGCTAATGAATACTATCATTTTTGTACACTTTCATTAATGATAAGTACACAGTTCTATTAATGATGTCATTTTGTTTAATCAACATATTCACACTAAAATTAATTTCTAATTCTAAAAACTCAATCAACGACATCTTTTTCTCTCTCTCTCTAACATTTTTATGAACTAATAATAACCATTTTTTCCTTTAAATAATATACACAAGTTTTTATAATACATGAACAATGTATAAACATATGTTTGCCTTTTTATTAACATATATATTTTTAATTGATAAGAATATATAAATATAAGTTTATTTAATATTGTAGCTAGAGTTTTCACCCTAGCTTGTGCAAATGAGCACCTACTAATGAGGCAAAATATCAATATATGGACGAGGCGAGCATACCCATGATCATATCAAGATACATAAAAAATAACTGTGAGGCCCAAAAAATGGGGGCCTGAAGGATACATAGAGAAACATTGTATACATCATAAGGGTCCAGAGGGGACACAAATCTGGGACATACTGCTGGGTTGACCATGTCTGAGCTAAAGACCTGATACACTGGAATAACAACAGTGCTGTTGAATATGGTACCAGAGGAATTGATGACCTGATGGATCATAGTGACGGGGAGTCATACCCTCAATGGTACACTGCACTGGAACTGAACTGGGTACTCAAGGAAGCATATAACTAGATGGCTTCCGAATACAATTGCCAACGCAACCCAGACATCCACGGGAACATATAACTGGGCGTTCCGAAGTGACTCACCAATGTGCTAGAGTCGGGGGAAATCCGGGGTCTTAGACCAATAACTGAAGGGATATATACCCTGCGCGATGCTCAACGATGCGATCAAGGTGTTGAAGTCGAGCATGTGAGAAACAACCACTTGGAGAGGCAATGATGAATCCTCTCAAAATGGTCCGTAGGCACGCACCATAGATAGTGATGAGTCCAAGGCACAGGGATCTCTGGGTCTATCCTTTGGAATAGATGGGTTGTCGTCGACAGAGGGAGAGCTGCAACTAGCAAGGAAATGATGTTTCCTTGATAGGAGCACGAGGTGGAGAACCGGAGTGTGAGAGTACTGATGGTAGGACTAACATACTGTGGGGGTAGGGAATAACGGGGCAAGTAGAGTGGTTGGACTCAAACTTCCTTTATTCAGAGTATGATGACGGGGGATGATCGGGCAGCATATGAAACTGACTAGAGGGAAGGGGATCATAGCTATAATGGATCAAGGATAGTGACTGGGATGAGTGATACTCAAGTTGGTGTAAAATGGCAGGAGACTGCAGAATACTCTAAACAAAGGCGACTTGATTGGGGGTGCTTTCGAGATGATCGATCATAGTGCCGAGAGGCACGGGGGGAACTTCAGCATGGGTTTAAGGAACTAAAAGAAGTGTGTTCAAAATGGTACTGTCGTGTGGATTTATATGAGCCCAGGATAGTTCATGCTCGTGGTTGCTTTCAATTTTAAGGAGTCTGAAAACGATAAGAAGACTCTGAAATAATGGAATGGTACTGCCATGTGGATTTGTACGAGCCCAGGATAGTTCATGCTCGTGGTTGCTTTCAATTTTAGAGAATATAAAAGTGATAAGAAGACTCCAAGGGGTTGTTTTTTCGTGTGTTAGTCTCCAAGGCCCGAAGAAGCATAAAAGTATGCAATGAAGAACTCTTCTAGCCGGTGTGACTAGATTATTCCTTTTTCGTAATTAGTCTACCAGGTTCGGAAAAGGGTTAAACTTATACCAGATAGACGCCCTTTCAGGTACTTTAACGAGCATGAAAGGAAGCAAGATTGCTCGGCGATCTTCTCATTGTTTTAGGAGTCAGAAAAGAGCTTAACAGAAAATCCCTAAGTGCCTTTTTCGTAAAGGACTTGTCCGGCCCAAAAAAGGGATAAAATTATACCGAACAAAAGGAATGGTCAGGCAAGGAGGAAGTGCTCAATCAAGGAACATTGATGATGACCAAGAACGAGGGTAGGGGGGAACACTAGTGGGCGTCCTTGCGGGATAATGAATGGTGGAAAAATAACGAAATAATTGCAGTATGAGTGGAGTGACTGGCTCATGTAAAAATGTGTAACAATTTGATGTCAACCGATGTGGCGCGCAAACCGAGGAAGCAAGGTTTCGGGACACAATGTTGAAATTGTACCTGGTGAGAGCGAGAAATGATCTCAAGCATCATCACGTGCTCGGAAAACTAAATCCAACGATATAAAAAGTGTCAGAAATGGAGAAGGGCCGAGGTGGCATGCAAATCGAGGCGACGAGGGGTGTTTATGAAAAAAGACCCAAAAAATCTGGGGGTGACAGCGAGAAATGATTTGAAGCATCATCACGGGCACAGAAATATGAATCCGGTGGTGCAAATGGTGCGAAAAACGGAGGTCATAAGGACTCCGAAATGGTCAAAGGAAATAACTAGGTTAAAAATGGTTGCAAATAAACATGAGCCCACCAAGCCAAGGATGGAGTGGTGGGGAGAAATGATTACCCATAAAGGAGGAATACTAGGTGTATTAAATCAAATCAAATATACAAGTGATATGTGACCTCAAAAAACGGTTGAGATCACGCATGTGAAAAAGTGAGCAGGGTTAATGACCTGCCCCCATGCTATGCGCATGGGGTTTGTGATTGTGGATCACATATGTGTTGGTTTGAACAATGGGATCATTGAAACACTGAGATAGATGTGATGGGGAAGGTTCAAAATGATTGATCATGCCCCAAATCCTAGGGTCGAGGTAATATATTATGCCCCCTAACTCAGAGGTGTCAATTTGGTGCTCGATAATAGCGGGGTCAAGATCGGGTATTTCGGTGTAGAACCAGGCAAAGACATCGCGAAATTCTTGGAAAAGTTTCTTGTACTCTCCGATCTTGTGCTCTGTGCAGGAAGATCCTAACGAAATGATTTCAGAAGCACTGGCTGGGGCAGAGATATCAATGTGGATGATGGATGAGATGTTGGCCATGTTACCTTCCTCGAAGGCGTCGGGGGTAGGAATGGGGTCTTTAAACTAGTCAACTTTGGCGGGAAGGAAATATTTGGACTCAACCAAGAATTGGGTGGCTGTGGTGGAGGAGGACCCTTCTGGTAGGAAGTAGGAATGATGGTGCATGTCTTCCCAGGGGTAATCCGGGGCAGTGAGAGTCTCTAGAATCTCCTCATCACTGCGGAAACTTTGAGTTGTAAAATTGGTTGACGAGGAAGTGGTAGTAGAAGAGATCATGTAGATGGTATTAATCTCGCCGGATGAGGGTGATACTGGGGGGTGGATCTCCTCTATTGTGGGGTCTGCCATCTCAAGGTCCAAATTATTCATCTCGTAGAGAGCTGCTCTGTAATCTGGGAGATCGGGACAGTGATGTGAATAATGGACGTAAATACCGCATATTGCACAAGGTTGGTTGGTACGCAGTGATTTATCATGAGGCTTGGGGGTCGGGTCGAGTTGAACAACCCGGATGTTGGGGTCATCGTCAATCATTTGCATGTCTTCCTGTAATGCAGGTAATTGTGGACATTGATGAGTCGGATGGCCTAACTCATCACACAATGAGCATTTGGGAGGAGCACGAAACACAGAGGGGGTTTTTAACTGTTTTGGGCGGGGGTACAACAGTGTATGGTTGTGGGCCTCTACCCCGAGTGTGCTTGATAAGAGGGGCTGGATTCATAGATGACAAAGGGGTAGCGACACCGAGAGGTGGTTGACTAGTAGTGGCGATTGGTTGCACCAGTTGTAGGACGATGTTTGGTGTCGGCGGGGGAACGGGAGATGAAATATACCACACGGGTAATCCTAAGGTTAACCAGTGGAGGTTGAGAGTAGCCATAACTGGGGCACTTACTACTCTCGAGGGAGGGAATAGGAAGGGGATTGTGTGGGTGGTTGTAACACCAATATGACTAGGTACCAATGGTGGTTTGGGTAACAAGGGCGGTTGATTGTTGGGTGTTTGTGTATTGTGGAAAATGGTACATAGGTCAGATACTTCGGTCGCGGGTGACGAGGGTGGAATGGCTTGGAATGTTGAGGTCATCGACGTATCTGAGTAAACTCCGAGGCCCACGGAGGAAACCAATGAGGTAGATGCACCACAAATAGGTTGTTCAACCATGGGGAGAACATTTTCGGGTGCAGCGGGGGCATTGGGATCGTAATAGGTGAGTTGATCGACCTTGGCCATGCGTCCGTCATGGGGGAACATCATGGTACGAAAAATGGATGAGGCAACCGCCCGCATGGCATACATGTAGCTGCGGCCAAGTAAGAGGTTATAATCAAGCTGGGCGTTGATGATCTCAATGTCAATGAGCACAGTTTTGCCAGCCAACTGGACGGGGACATTAGCTAAGAGACCTTGAGGTTAAGCCAAACGGCCGTCGTAGGCTTGCAACGCAGTGGTGGACTGCTGGAGAGTAGGGGATCCCAACTTCTGCCAAACGAATGTGGACATAACGCATGTAGAGGCACCTTCATCGATAATGCACCGATGGATGACAAGAGTCCGAACGGAAACAAAAACTTGGAATGCTAAAGTGGAAGGCAGGCGTGGTTCAGATTGGTCCAAATCGAAGGCCATCAATCATGAATCATTTGGGTCAATAGCACCAATGGCGGAGAGCAAAGTCTTGCGCTAGGAAGGACAGTTTTTTAAGACCTCTAACGCAGACATGGCTGCGGGGGACTGGGCTAAGTCATCTACGATGTTGTAATTAGACGCAGCGCGAGCATTGGGATTATTGTTGATGCGATGAAGTGGGAAGTGAGGTGCTTTGGAGGTGCCATCTAGTGGAGTCGGAGGTATACGTAACGTCTGATCAGTGGGATGAGCATTCGTGTTTTTGTCGGAGGGAGGGGCTTCGGGGATGGAGCCATATTGGTTTCAACAGGTTTGGAGGTTGACGTTAGTGGATGACATCATTAACAAGTGGTGGGTACATGAGTCTATCATGGGGTGATCAGGAGCGGCATAAGTGATTTGCTATTGTGGTGGCACGTTTCCTTGAGGGGGGGCCAACGGCTGAGTGTTCACTACGCCTTAGGTCGGTAAAGGGTTTTGTAAAACCAAGGGTTGATGTTGAGGTGGTGGGGGGTTGGGCGGTGCCTGAGGAGCCGCGTGCCCTTGGCGATGGGCATCATCGGTCCAGAGTTGCCGAGCTCGCCCCAAATGTGGGCAAGCATGTGTGTAGTGGCCATAGACCCCACAAATAGAACAAGGATGGTTTGTTCACAAATTAGGATTTTTGGCTTGCTTAGGCGGCCGATTAGGGTTCTGGTTGGCAGGTGCCACGTTATTGTTGTTTGGGGGATTGGGAGGTTGACCGCCTTGGTCTGGAGGGGGGTTGTTCCCACGGTTATGGCCTTTGCCATGGTTTTGCTGGCCCTGTTGGCGCTGGTTGTTTTGGTTCTGTTGTGGATTCTGTTGGGAATACACTTGCCCTTGGGCAACATGTGGGTTCTGGGGTTGTGTAGGTGCAGGAGCAGGCTGTGGTGGATAATAAGTAGGTGGAGGTGGTGCAGGTGCTGAACCTTATGGGGGTTGCTGATATGTCTGCAGAACGGGTTGTGGGTTTGCCGCAGGGGCTTCCTGTGGCGGGTAATAAGCAGGTTGGGCTTGAGAGGACACAGGAGCTGGTGCAGCCTATGGGTGGTAATATGGCTGAGGTACGACTGGTGGGGCGTAAGCGGGGGCGGCATGACCAAATCACTGAGGTGGACACGAGGGTCCATGGGAATGATGGTGATGTGCCATGGAGCATACGAATTGGTTGCTCCAGACTGAGATGTAGCCCGCGAAAGGTCGGGGCCATGTCTAGGACATGCTATGGAAAATGGTTGGCTATGTGAGGCTATATGGCCAATGATGCCATCTACGGCATGGGATGCCCCCGACGTATCATGTCGGGAGGAATCACCGCGAGGGGCATCAAGTATGATGGAATACAGATAACCTGACTGGGCATAAATAAGGTCAAATTGCTGGGCTTTGAGGATGGCCTCTTCTTCAGACTGGGGTCGTTTGGATGCCACATCCTTGGCAATGACAGAAAGGGGGGATTTTAGAAACCAATATAAGAAGATACGGTCGTCTAACTTGATTTTGCAGAGGCTGTGGCGTCGACGCCACTCATGAATGTGGTCAGTGATGTGGGTAGCCGTGTTCTATCTGCAAGATAGTAGGATCTCAACTCCCGCGTCATAGCGGACAGGTAACTGAAAGAACTGCAGGAAAGTTGAGGCAAGGGAAGTAAAGGTGGTATGGGTCCCATGGGGCTGCTCGATGTACCACTTAGCTGCAGAGCCAGTGAGGGTGCGCTGTAATAGATGGAGGCGGACAGAGTCGCCCACTATGGAGTTGGAGGAACACCATAGATGGAAGGACATAATATGGTTCTGGGGGTCCTCACTTGCCTTGCCCTCAAACTTAGGGATGTCGGAGGGGAGCTTGGTGGGCATGTGAGGCCACGCAGGGTCGTGTCTGATGGGATCGTTAGTTAGTCTAGCTAGGTTAGGAAGGTTGAGACTAGCCATGAATGACAAACTAGTAGAAGGATGTGGCATACTAGTGGTTGTGACCATGTTGGGGCCAATGCCCCCAAGTGGGGGGGCTAGGTTTGGGATGTTGCCCCCAAGTGGAGGAACGAAAGTGGTATGGGACGGTCCAGCACCGCCAAGGGTAGTGTGAGTCACTGATGGAGTGGGGATAGGTATGCTAGCTACTGGAATGGGTATAGTGATCAGAATGGTAGATTTGGGCCTCGTCGAGGGCATACCCAAAGTAGGTGTGGTAGCTAGTGTGGTGGTGGATGCTCCACCAATAGTCCCTACAAAGAAAGGGGTGGAAGTCATGCCAACCATGGGGCTAGTTGGTGCAGTGTAAGTGGGGTTCTCGGACTCTGCCTCAGAATCAGAGGTAAAATAAGGGGCATCTAGATCGGGTGATGGAGTTCTATGCCATTGACGAGTGGAGTCAAGTGACAAAGCTCGAGATCTAGGATGAGTGGTATCAAGTGATGGAGATCTACGTCTATGACGAGTGATGTCAAGTGAACCATGCTATGGCGGCTCACCCCGGAGGTGCCGAAAATGTCTCGGGGACTCAATGGTGACAGATGGTGTCAAGTATCTGGGGGTTGTGTTGAGTGAAAAACAACTCAAAAACCTTAATGCAATCGAGTGTGCAGAAGGAGAGCGCAAAAAATATGGCACTCAGGCCAACAACCAACTCAAAACACTTACTGTAACAGCTATGCTACAATAAGTGGAGTATTAATAGAAATGGTCAGAATACCAACAAGCAGTAGGTTTCCTAGAAAATAAAAATAGTGGACTCACTAGACCAAAAGGAGGTAAGGGAGCATGCAAACACCTAGCTAAATAGTATTCTGACTCAACTAGACATATCCTCTGCAAGGTGATGAAATCCAAGTCAGACAATGTGGATAGTAGAGCCAAGTGGCTAAAGATATCCCCCTACCGGGAGGGACACCGGGTAGTCAATCCTAGAAGAAAAGCAACTAAGATACCCCATTCATGACACGTTCGGTTGGGTGAATCTGCCGTTTGGTTCTATCGCCGCTGTATCCCCATACGGGTGATACACCGAGAAATACGAAAGGTATCCTTCGGTTACTGAATGGATTGTGGTATTCCACTCAGGATTCCAGAACCAGTCTAGCGACTTCAACCCTCCTAGGGGAGAGGCCTGCCCAATAAATTGGTTTTAAACCATGTCAAAAAATACTAGGGGATTTTGGTTCTCTAATGGACAACAACTATGTCTCAAGTGTAAGCAACCGAGGGGTGTTATTTGGATGCCTATCCCCCCGATCCTACCTAACTACAAGATTCTTATGTGTTCCCCAAGTGGGGTTAGAATGTTGGTTGTGTTAAGTAGTATTTTAGGGCTCACTTGAATTAGGTGACAGAGTGTGTGCGTGTGAGATAATGAACCTAAGTAAAAGTGCCATGGGGTGGGCAACTTTCTAACTAAAAATAACAATGCAGAAATTATACTTTGAAATGCAAAATTTTTTGTTTTCAATTAAAATGTTGAAATTTAAAAAATATTCTGTAAATGGAACAAAAATAATATTGCAGAAAAAAGGCTGTAGGGAAGTATGGCTGCAGCTAGGACAGATGGCTGTGCAGGTGCAGAAAATACTGCAGCAAAGTGCTGGGTTCAAAATAGTGAAAAATTGCAGAAAATAGACCGCGGGTCTGTGGCAAATCTGAGCGGTCAGACCACGGGAAACATGTCGACAGTCGCGGACAGGTTGCAGGAATTTGGCCGAAAGACGCAGGCGAACCGCGGGAAAAGGGTCGAAAGTCGCAGGCGGATAGCATGTAAATGGCTGAAAGCCGCACGTGGACCGCCGGAAAAAGGCCGAAATGCGCAGGCGGGTAGCAGAAAAAGGGCTGCAAGCCACAGGCGGGACGTGGGAAAAATGTCAAAAGACGCAGTCGAGTAGTAGAAAAAGGGCTGCAAGCCGCAAGTGGGATGCGGTAAAAAGGTCGAAATGCGCAGTCGGGTAGCAAAAAAAGGGCTACAAGCTGCAGGCGGGACGTGGTAAAAAGGCCGAAATGCGCAGGCGGGTAGCAGAAAAAGGGTTGCAAGCCGCAAACGGCCTACGGGAAAATGGGTTAACAGCCGCGGTCGGATCGCACGAAACAGGATGATAGCCATGGTCAGATTGCAGGTAACAGACTGAAAATCGTCGGTAGATCACCGGAAACATTCTGAGAGCCGCGGTTGGATCGCAGGTAAAAGTCTGAAAGACGCGGTCGGAATGCAACTACGGGGGGCAAAAGACGCGGTTTACGACAGCCGAAAGGGACAACCGAAAGGAAAAAATAGAAACTATTGCAGAAAATTAAAAACGTTTAAAACTATAACCATAAATTCAAAGGAACACTAGTGGAGTCACCAAAACTGTAGCTAGGGTTTTCACCCTAGCTTGTGCAAATGAGCACCTACTAAGGAGAATGGACTCCTTAGTAGCAGTTCAGAAAATATAGTAAATAGAAAACAGTAAATAAAAGACAGTAACCAATCTAAGCATGTGCTTGAGATAACAAAAAGATATTAAAAATTGGTTTTGTATTAAGTATACCTCAAATGTGAGGTTGGTGGAGCCTTTGCAGTAGTCCAGGGGCTGCTCCTATGCTCCAGTGTTGTTCCTTCTCCTTCTTCCAAGGTGCTTTGGACATGGGCCAAAGGGGTTCTCAAGTGTGAAATTAGCTCCAAGTGGAGAGCTAGGGTTTCAAGAGAATTTTTGGCAGCATAAGGATGGAGAAATTGGGGATCTGAAATGAGGGGCTTCCATCACCTATTTATAGCTTTTTAGTGGTGGAGTGCTGGCCCATAGTTTTGGGCACCATATGGTTTAGGTCAACTGTATAGAGTTTTTGCTTCCTTTTTCCCCTTTTTTTATTTCCTCTTTTTTGTATTTTTATTCCCTTTTTAAAGGGTTTTTGCTATTTTGGAGGAATTTTGGAGTATTTTTTTGGGGAAAAAGAGGTTTTTTGGCATTTTGGAGGCTTTTTAATGGGATTTTAAGGTTTTGGAGGCAAATATGGTAGGAAATATGGACAAATGAGTCATGCAATGGGGTAGATGAGGTAATGAGCACTTTTTGGGTGTTAGCAAATATATATATTTTTTTCTTTTGACTTAGCACTAATATATATAGACTTTTGTGGTTACACAAACAATATATATATGTATATGTTGTTTTCTTATTTTTTATTTTTATTATTGACATATATATTTTTAATTAATACAATATATTTGACTTACTTTTCATCATCATGTAAGATATAATTATACACTATTATTTATACTTATTTTTATTTTTACAAAATATATTTTTTAATATTATACACCTTGAAATTTATAATAATACGCATTTAATTCAATGGTTCTACAAAATATATATATTTTTGACATAATATATACTTTAAAATCGTAAATATAGACACATGCATTTATCATACTTTAGTTTAGCTGTATATATATCATATTTAAAATATTTAGAATTTTAACACCACTTTAACTCCAAGGAAAGTGGCTAACTCTTTTAAAAATAAAGATATGAATTAGTTTTTTTTAAGCTAGTACCCACGGAGTTTCGAACCAGTGACCTAACACAAGGAATGCCTTAACAATACACCCATTCATTGTTTATTCTACACCTCGTGGGCATGAATTAGCTTTTATTAATAATATTTCTAATAATAAATAAGTAACAAAAATAATATCTTATATACTTAAAAAAATTATAAACATATAAATCATATTTTAACTATAAAAATGATCTTAAAGTGGGGACTCTCTGTATTGCAGCTATTTCTCTTGTTATTATTATTATTGATAGTTATTATTATTGCTAATTGTGAGTACTATTATGATTATAATTTAGGGGTTGTAGGTGTTAGGATATTTAAACACTTAGGAGTTAGTGATAATCAACTTGGTCTAATATGTCTTTAGGTAAAATGTTTTTCTTTAGTATGCATTTGTACTTTTGTAATCCAACATGTTAAAGAATGTAACTTCGGAAGATATTCTTATTTGTATCATTTTTATTGTGGGGATTATTATTGATGTAATTGATCATGTAAAAGTCATTGATAGAGCCAATGTAAACCCTAACTGTTAGGTTGACTTGGAAAGATCTAGAAAAGAATATTTTATTGTGAATTAGATAAGTCGGCCTAGTTAGGAGAGTCAAGTCGACCCTGTTTGGTAAAAAGGTCAAGTCAGTTGATTAGTATAAATGAGGAGTTTGACCTCCTGATTTGGTCATCACTTTCGCTCATTGAGTTCGCATGAGTAAGAGAGACAGATCCAAGTGAGTAGCTGGTTTTGGAGTTGTTTTGGGTCTTTGCACAAGGAATACTATTGTACATTCTGTTGAATATATATAGAAGAAGTTTGCTGGGCTTTTTTGCCCCGAGAGGGTTTTCCCAGGATAAAATTATTGTGTACTATTGTCTATGCTATGCTTGTTTATCTTTCAATGATCCTTATTGTTATTGCACTTAAAAATCTAACATGGTATCAGAGCTAGACTGAAAGAAAACATTGTGTAGTTGCTGCAACTATAGAAACTAGGGTTTCTATTTCCAAAAGAGTTCTTCACAAATTAGCTGAAAAAGAGGGTCCAATCAACTCACCTCACTAGGGCACATCTTTCTGTCGAAGCATAATTTAAATCTGAGAAGTTTCATTTTTGGGCCCACCACTACAGCTCAGGAAACTAGGGCATCAAGTTTTTGGAGGATCTGTCCACTGAATCAAAGAAAAAGTACCATTGCTCAACTCTCCTTGGGGAGGCGCATCTTTTACTCCTCCCATATTTTCAAGATCCAGAAGTTGAGAAATTAAGGTTTCTCTAACAAACCCTAGGCCCTCCTGAAGCCAAATCACAGAAATCAACATCCGATTGGAGCATCTCATTTGGTAAGTTATACTATCTCTATTTCCATTTGAGGTTCTCATTTATTAATTTTATCAAGATTACAAATCATACCATGCTTGAGAATAAGCTTGAAGAGGCTGAGAACTTTCGAGCATGGAAGTATAGGGTGATGCTCATCCTAAAAGAGCATGAATTGGACAAGTACGCCAGAGTTGCGGAGCTAGAGGGAGATGAGGATAAAGCAAATCATAAGAAGAATCTAATAAAATATAAGAGGATCATAGCTGACTCCATCAAGGATCACTTGATCCCACACATTTATCCTCTGAATACTTTGAAAGAGATGTTTGATGCACTGAAGGGACAATTTGAAGGAACCAACATCAATAGGAAGACGCCCTTGAGGACTCAAATCAAGGCTGTGAAGATGCAAAACAATGAAAGTATCTAGTCTTACTTCACAAGTGTCTCTAGCATCATAGATCAGTTAAGTGCCATTGGAGACGAAGTTGAAAATTCAGAACTAATGATGACTACCCTAAATGGTCTTCCAAGATCATGGGAGTCATATATTCAAGGAATATGTTCTAGGAAGAAGGTTATCTTGTTCAGTGCACTCTTAGAATCATGCACCCAAGAATAAGCAAGGATTGATTCTAGAGAAGAAAAGTTATGAGATGAAGATAATAAAGCCCTGGCAGCTCATGCCAAGAGAGGCAAGAAAGAAGATCATCATCACAAGAAATCACATAAGGGTAGAAAACATACTAAAGACTATTCAAGTTTCAGATGTTTCCATTGTGATGAGATGGGGCACATCGCTAGGAATTGTCCCAAGAAGAAAGGAAACAAGAAAAGACATCATGCTCATGCTGCAGAGGATGATGAACCAGCTGGGAAGAAGGAAAAAGAGGATTCTTCAAGTGATGAAGAATATGTTCTGATTTTAGCACTCACAGGTACAGTCTCAATTGGTAACAATGATTGGCTTGTTGATAGCGGTGCTTCTAAGCACATGACAGGTTTCAAGAATGCTCTCAACAACCTAACATAAAAGGACTCACCTCACAAGGTGAAACTAGGAGATGACTATCAATATCCCATCAAAGGGGTAGGAGAAGCTTCTTACAAGCTTGAATCTAGGAAGCCTATCAAAATGAAGGATGTTCTATATGTACCTGGACTGAAGAAGAATTTACTTTCCATCTCAGCTCTAGATGAGAAAGGATTCAGATTAGCATTTGTGGATGGCCAAGTACTTATGTGGGCCATAGGTAAAACCTTTGTTGGTGTTAATGTATTTGTAACTTCAAAATGTATTCACTTGTATATTTTATATTGTATTCATATATTTCTATTGTACTTCCGACGGAGAGGTTTATTCCTTCGATCGGGAAAGTGTTAAAAAAAGGATCGTAGAGCAATAACAATAAACAGAAATGCAAATATAATCATACAAACACATTACAAGAGAGACACCAATATATCGTGGTTCACCCAAGATGGGCTACGTCCACACTGAAATTTCCAATCCTTATTATTATAACATCCAAAAAATGAAGGGATACAACCTGCAGCACATCCGCTGCACTTTCTCTTCACTGTCTCACAGTCTCTCTTCACGATCTCAGAGATCTTTACAATGCATAATACCTAATACATAAACCCTAGCCATATTACAATGTCTTTCTTATAAGGTAAATTCAAATGGAAAATACCACGGGTTACCCGTAACCATGGGCCCCGTAATCTGTCAGCGAAACAACCCACAAATTTCCTCTAAGGCGCGTGCTGGGATCATAACCAAACCTGGGGTACAACACGACCGAAACAACATCATCTATGAGATTGGAAGATCAGGCTCCACAACCAACAATCTCCCACTTGGAGACTGATCACAGCAACTCCACCGCTGCTGTACTTGCAGGACTTGGACTTGGAAAATTTCTCATCTTCTCCTTCATGCTAGAAGGCCAACTGAACTCGAGAAAGAACTCAGTTTCTCTCTGGTCACTACCTTTGTGAACATGTCTGCAGGATTCTGGCTAGTATGTATCTTTCCCAGCTTCAATAGTTCATCTTCCAGAACAAAGCGTATGAAATGGAACTTGAGATATATATGTTTAGTCTTGGAATGGAATGTTGAGTTCTTTGCAAGATGAATGGCACTTTGGCTGTCACTATACAACCTGATATTCTTCTGCTTCTTACCCAATTCCTCCATAAACCTCTGCAACCAAATCATCTCTTTACTATCCTCTGTAACAACAACATACTATGCTTCCGTTGTTGAAAGTGCAACAACCCTTTGCGGTTTCGAAATCCAACCTACTGCTGTTCCACCTACAGTAAACACATACCCTGTGGTGGTGCTCCTACTATCCTTATCATCTGCCATATCTGCATCAACATATCCCTGTAGAACAGTGTCTGAACCTCCAAAACATAATGCTTGAGTGGAAGTACCTTTCAAATACTTGAGAATCCACTGTACTACCTTCCAATGTTCTTTACCTGGATTGTTCATATATCTACTCACAACTCCCACAACATGTGCAATATCTGGTCTTCTGCACACCATGGCATACATCAAGCTGCCAACTGCTGATGAATAGGAAATTTTGGACATGTAATCTGTCTCTTCCTGTGTCTTGGGACACATTTCCTTACTTAGATTGAAATGGCTGGCCAAAGGTGTACTAACTGGTTTTGCATTCTGCATTCTAAACCTCTCCAACACCTTTTGTATGTACTCACCCTGAGACAATGTCAATTTGCGATTTTTCCCGTCTCTTGTTATTCTCACACCAAGGATTTGCTTTGCAACACCCAAATCCTTCATCGCAAATGAATTTGCTAACTTCCTTTTGAGCACATTTATTTCCTGCATGTTAGACCCTGCAACAAGCATGTCATCCACACACAATAACAAGATAATATAACTTCCATTATCTAGACTCTTGAAATAAACACAATGGTTAGAATGACATCTACTATAACCTTGTTTTGTCATAAACCTGTTAAATTTTAAATACCACTGCCTTGGAGCTTGCTTCAAACCATACAAGCTCTTCTTCAACCTGCATACCAAATTTTCCTTCCCTTTGAACTCATACCCTTGTGGCTGCTGCATATATATCTCTTCCTCCAAATCCCCATGGAGAAAGGCTGTATTTACATCTAACTGTTCAAGATGCAAATTTTCTACCACCACTAGACTAAAGATAGTCCTAATTGAAGTCATCTTAACAACATGAGAAAATATTTCATCAAAATATATACCTTTATTTTGTGCAAATCCCTTTACAACAAGTCTGGCCTTGTACTGCTTCTTACCTCCTTTTTCTTCCTTCAACCTGTAAATCCATTTGTTCTGCAATGCTATTTTACCAACAGGAAACTGAACCAAATCCCAAGTCTGGTTTCCTACCAATGAGTCGATCTCCTCATTCATGCCTTGCTCCCACTTCATTCTAGTTTCCACCTGAATTGCTTCTTCATAACATTCTGGTTCACCAGCATCAATCATCAATAAATAATACATTGAAGGAGAGTATCGTTCAGGGAGTCTACTTAACCTGGTAGATCTTCTTACACTTGCAGGAGTTTCATGTACTTGCTGCTGTTTTTGATTTTTTTGCACCTTTGGAACTTCATTTTCTTCAATTTCATCAAGTACTATGTACTCTGTGTTTTCCTTTTCCCGTTTCTTTCCCTGCAACTGATATTTATACATGACCTTTTCATTGAATATCACATCTCTACTCCTAATGATTTTGTTATTTTCATAATCCCATAAGCAATAACCAAAATCATCAACCCCATATCCAATAAAGATACATTTCTTGATTTAGCTTCAAGCTTTGTTCTATTTTCTTTATCAATATGGACAAATGCTTCACAACCAAACGTTCTCAGAAATGAGTGGTTTACCATTTTACCTATCCATGTCTCCTCTGGAATACCACCATCCAAAGCACTTGAAGGCCCTCTGTTTATTAAATAAACAATAGTATTTACAGCATCTGCCCAAAACTGTAAGGGCAACCCTGCATGCAATATCATACACCTTGCACGCTCCATGATCGTTCTATTAATCCTTTTTGGAACACCATTTTCTTGTGGTGTTCCTGGGACTATCTTCTCTCTACGAATCCCATGGTATGAACAGTAACTATCAAACTCCTTGCCGCAGTACTCACCTCCATTATTAGATCTGAGACACTTCAACCTTTTTCGTGTCTCATTCTCAACCAAAGCTTTCCACTTCTTAAAAGTAGCAAACACATCAGATTTATGTCTAATGCAATAAACCCAAGTTTTTCTAGTTGCATCATCAATAAATGTAACATAATAATGAGAGCCACCGAGAGATTGTACCTAAGCCGGTCCCCATACATCTGTATGCACAAGCTCTAACTTTTAATTCTTCTTCTGTTTCCCAACCCTGAGAAATATGACTCTCTTATGTTTTCCATAAACACAGTTCTCACAGAATTCCAAACTTACCTGCTTCAAATCTGGCAGCAATTTCCTTGAGTGGAGAATCTGCATCCCCTTCTCACTCATGTGGCCAAGCCTATGATGCCACAATGCTGTATATGTTCCTGTGGAAGCTAAAGAGATAGAATGGTCAGTATTATTAGGACATAAATACAACGTACCTACCATGTCTCGTTTTTCTATCACCATTGATCCTTTAGTGATCTTCCACCACGTTTCTCCAAACGTAGATAAACAACCGCCATCTCCGAACTGCCCTGTTGAGATCAGATTTCTTTTCATAGCAGGAATATGCCTAACATCTTTTGGCAGCCATTCAGTTCCATTCTTAAATTTTATCCATACCTTACCCATTTCAACAATTTTACATGGCTCATCATCACCCAATAAGACATGTCCAAAATCACCTGGAACATAATCATGAAAATATTTCCTATGGGGTGTAGCATGACATGAAGCCCCTGAATCTACTACCCAATAATCACTAGTATTATTTAATGCAAGAATCAAAGCATCTTGTAACACATCACCTGCTACATTTGCTTCCTGGGTAGTTTCCAGCTGTCCATCTCCTTTCTTCTTTAGAGATCTACAGTCTTTATTCAGATGTCCTTTCTTTCCACAGTTCCAGCACTCTATTTTTCCCAGTCTGGACTTGGATCTTCCCATTTTAGACTTGCAACGATTACCTTGGCTCTTTCCTTTATCCCTTTGTCTTCCCCTGCTCTCCATGGTCAACGCATTACCTGATGTCTCACCTGTGCTTTTTCTTCGCATTTCCTCGCTAAGCATAACACCAATAATATCATCAAATTTCAAGGTGTTTGAACCAGAGACAGAGTTACTTACAACCATGACCAAGCTATTCCAGCTTTCTGGCAATGAACACGGGATTAGAAGAGCCCTAACCTCATCATCAAAGTTCACACTTACATAACTTAGTTGATTTGTCACTGTATTAAATTCATTTAAATGATCAGCAACAGATCCACCTTCAGACATCTTCATATTAAATAAATGCTTCATTAGAAATACCTTGTTGGAGGCCGAGGGTTTTTCATACAACTTACCCAATGCGCTCATCAAACCCTCCGTTGTATTTTCTTTTGAGATATTGAAAGTCACCGACGAAGCCAGGGACATCCGTATTGTTCCCAGTTCCTTTCTGTCAAGAACCTCCCATTCTTCGTCCTTCATAGTCGTCGGCTGCTTTGCTCTTCCTCCCAACGGTAGGAATAGATCCTTCTAGTACAGATAGTCCTCCATTTGCATCTTCCATAACTGGTAGTTTTGGCCATTAAATTTCTCGACCTTAAAATTTCCTTCTTCCGCCATTGCTCCCACTCGAACCAGAAACCCTAGTTTCCTGTGGGTTTATCTGCCAAATAGACCTTTGGCTTTGATACCAATTGTTAGAAAAATAGGATCGCAGAGCAATAACAATAAATAGAAATGTAAATATAATCACACAAACACATTACAAGAGAGACACCAATATATCGTGGTTCACCCAGGATGGGCTACGTCCACACTGAAATTGCCAGTCCTTATTATTATACCATCCAACAAATGAAGGGATACAACCTGCAGCACATCCCCTACACTTCCTCTTCACTGTCTCACAGTCTCTCTTCACTATCTCAGAGATATTTACAATGCATAATACCTAATATATAAACCCTAGCCATATTACAATGTCTTTCTTATAAAGGGGAAATACAAGGGGAAAATACCACGGGTTACCCAAAACCACGGGCCCGTAATCCATTGGCGAAACAACCCAAAAATTTCCCCCTGGGGTGCGTGCCGGGATCATAACCAAACCTAGGGTACAACACGGCTGAAAAAAAATCATCTATGAGACTGGAAGATCAGGATTCACAACCAACAGAAAGTTATCATTGTACTTAAAGGGTTATTAGACTCTCCTAGAGAGGTCAGCCCTGATTTAAGTTGTAGAGGGTTATTAGATTCTCTTAGGAGAAGTCGGCCCAGTTAGGGTAGAAGTCAAGTGGAAGTAAAGTATAAATAGAGAGGTTGATCCTCTCTATTCACAGATTCACTCACTCACTCAATTTGCATTAGTGAGAGAGAGGAGGAGTTCGCACAAGTGAAGAAGAGAGAAGCTGCTGGAGACCATTTCTATCTTTTGGGGTTTTGTATTGTTGCTCATTCTATCTCTAAGGAAGTTGCGGGGTTTTCTCGTTTCCCCGATGAAACTCTTTGTCTCTTGTCTCTTGTGTTTGATTTGCTGTGCATGTTATTCTCTCAGATAAGATCCTAGATCATATTGAATTAAATAATGAAAACCTAACATGGTATCAGAGCTAATATGAGAAGAAGACATTGTGCAGCTGCAGAAGCTAGGGATTCTTAATTTTTGGGTTTCTCTCCACGGATCATTAGAAAAAGGAGGCTAGGATAACTCACCTAAGGAAGGCGCATATTTCTGTCGAAGCAGAATTGGATTCTAAGCATTTTCATTTTTTGGCCTGTCACTACTACGGGAAATTAGGGCTTTTGACAGAAGTGGAATTTTGGAGTGCTCTCAGCACAGGATTGTTCTCCTCATCAAAATCGAAATTTAGAGACCAAGATCGAAGATCTTGGTTGGGTAGAACCCCAGGATAAGTCAAACCCTAGTTTGACTTTTGGACCATAAATGACCAGAAACTGCAGGTCCGAAATTCGCAAGTCACTTTTGAGGGGTCAATTTTTGGAATTTTCAAAATCCAAGTGTACCAGCTTGCTCGCCTCAGCAAGGCGCATCTTTCTATCCAGACATAGGTTTGAAATTCCAAGTTTGAATTTTTAGGGTTTCTCTGTCAAACCATAGCCAGCTCCAGCTCTAGTTTCAACAAATCAAGTGGTAAGACCTAAAGCTTTCTATTTCCATTTGAGTTTCTCATTAAAGATGTCTCACCACACCAAGCTTGAGGATAAGCTTGAAGGGGCTGATAAATTCCGAGCATGGAAGTATAGGATTGGGCTTGCCCTAGTAGAGAATGAATTGGATACCTATGTGAATGAAGAGGTTCCAGTTCCAGAGGGAGATGAGGCGAAGGCATTACATAAGAAGAACTTGGTCAAGGCCAAGAGGATTATTGCAAATACTATCAAGGACCATCTCATACGACGTGTGTCATCTCTAAAGACACCCAAGGAGATGTTTGATTCCTTGACCAAGATATTTGAAGGAAAGAATATAAATCAGAAGATGACATTGCAGAACCAATTGAAGAATGTGAAGATACAAAATTCAAAAACCATCCAGTCTTACTTCACAAGGGTTTCTCAAATCAAGGAACAACTAGAATCCATGGAAGAAAATATAGAGCGGACTGAAGGCCTGACCTCACTAGCTTAACGTAAGTCTAGAACAAATAGGACAAAACACAAAATACTTTCCTAGATCAAATAGAAGTGCAAATGGAAAGATAGATCGTTTACCTTAGATTTGCAGATCCCTTTGTCTTTCGTTGATCCAATGCTTCAACGCTACCATATATTAAACAACTATACCTTGTTGAACATGTAACATACCAAGAATAGTGAAAGCATACATTTCATAAGATAGATCTAAGTTAACAGTTAAGGAGGAAAACTCTAAACATCATCAATGCAACAATATTTATGGAAAGCAATTGTATTAACTGTATTGAAAAGTGGAGAGTACAATAGAAAAGAGGATTACAACCATTTCCTTAACGTTGCAAGCTCCTTATGACAAGTCATGCCAAATCTCCTAGAGAGAAGTGGATGTCTCCCAAGCTAGAGTGCTAAGTCTATTGAGCCTAATTTCATTAGCATAAGAGTACCATAGACTTCCCCCTTTGGAGAGGGGTAGGGACTCACTTATATAGGGATAAGTGGATAGGATGTGGATATGATAGGTTGAGATATGGTAGGAGAGAGATAGTGGATCCCTCCAAGAGGTTAGGAACCGAAGGCCAACTCCCCAAACAGGTCAGAGATAAGGATCTAAGTCAGCAACCTTCGAGAATGAGCTCGAAGAAGCTATTTTTCCCATTAACTGACTTCGTCGCACCCTGTAGTGGAGCAAGGTGCGACGTCGCAGGTTGCATGGGTGCAGCCTGCGATGACCTCTCAAAACCTAGCATAAGCACAATGATGTTACTTCCAGATAAATGACTTAGCCAATGGAACTTCAAGGGTGTATACACTAAATCTAATGGTGGTAATATTTTAGGTGTAACAGCATGCCCCCCAAAGCATGAAGCTGTTGAAATATCAGACAGGTGAAATGCTTTGACAGAAGAATGGCAAATGGACTTGTCGGATGAGGGATACTGCCGCAGTACAACTGACTCTGAACTGACAATCTCATATGATCTACAACATGGCTGTCGACCAATACAATGTATATCCATGGTAGTAATGATCGATTGAACACAATCATGGCTACTAGACATAAGCATAGATCCATGATGAGATGGTAACACAACCACGACCAATACAAATGTGGATCTGTGTAATGTGACTCAATACAAACTCCATCGCAACCTGGGTAAAACATGACTCCCTAGGGTCTTCAAGCTGAACCCGTAATGATACGAATCTAACCATGTGATTACAAATGTCTTGACATCGAACATGGTAGAAACCACTTGATTACCAATCATTGATGTATACCGTTAACAAGTGCGAGGGAAATCACCATTGATATCAATGATTCCCACGGTGTCACAGTACATATCATTAAGCGTGAATAAATGAGTTGAATTCGAATGCGAGATGAAATCTTTCAATCAAGAGTCAATGATGTGAACTCATGTCGAAAGTGAGGTACCCTTCCATTGAGGCATGCAAGGCCAAAGTACTTGGTCGGTTTCTTGATTCAATCCTCGGATGATGAGCTGAAGTCGACAAGGATGAATCCATCGAAGGAGGGCCATGATGAATCCCCCATCATCGACACGAAACACGACAAAGGATGTGCAGAGTGGATCGGGTGGCATAGTAACATACGTGATTAACTCAGAGTATACCGACATGATGGAAGGTGTACTGACTGCAGATAATAAATGGTGAAAGTATTCTTGAACATGGGCATGGCATGACTTGGCAGCATTGACATGATGGGTACGACACTAAATCCTAATTCAACTGATGATGGAAGCTTTCTTTGAATGAATCAAAGGAGTAACAAGACTCAGGAAGTAAGTGGAACTCGAGGACAAACATATGATCCAAGTACTGTATGCAAATGCAGATGAGTGCCATGTTCAAGAATGACTAATTACTACCACAGATAAGGGTGTAATAAAAAAACTTAAATTTTTCCCCATCATGAACAATGAGTGCCTCATGTGTTTTTTACGAGCTTGATGAGGGTAACCAGATGCTCGGTATAGCTCATCTCATAGATGATTCCAATCCCAAATATTTTCTGAACCTGGGATAGGAGGGGTTCGTCCCATGCCGGGCCCTTCAATGTAAAAATTTAACGAGTCCATAGAAGGTAAACTCGGTCGTCATTTCATGTTTAGACAGTCTGAAAAGAACTAAAGAAGAATCCAATGGTCATTTTTCGTAAAGTTAGCCTCATTGCCTGAAAAAGGGTAAAACAACGCAAGAGAGGACTCTTCCATTCATGATTGGCTGGAGTATACCTTTTTCGTAAGTAGTGCCCCCTAGTCCGAAAAAGGGGGTAAACTATCACTAGGAATATGACCATTCAAATCATTTTACAAGCGTGAACGCGACAAGTTTGCTTGGCAATCTTTTTGTATTTCGAGAGCCTGAAAAGAGCTTAAAGATAGACTTCGGGGGGGTTCGTTTTCTGTAGGAGTTTAACGAGCCCGGAAAAGTGATAAATCGTAACTCGGTAACGTATTCTCAGAGTTTCAAGAGCACGATAAAGAACAAAGAGTAAGATCATAACGATTAAATAATTACAATCTAACGAATGAAAAGATAAATTACAAAAATTCACAAGGGGTGTTCATACCTTAGATGACCGTTCCAACGCGCAAATGGCATAAAAAGACACTTAACAACTCCTGCACACTCGAAAACTAGGTCAAATAGTCAACCAAACGTTCAAATATGATAAAATTGATCCAAACTATAGCAAATGGTATAAAGGCATCAAATATTTGAAAAAGTAATATTCCATTTTGTTTATAAATAGAAATAAAAACCAAATATAGTCACCATTGTTTTATTTGCCAAATTTGGGAGGAGTAGTGCCATTTAGAGCCAAAACTTCACTCGTCGATTCCGGGAGCTACAAGCAGCCATTTCACCCGCCGTCCAGAGCAGGTAACCCTAAACTTCATCCAACAAAATTGTAGTGGTTTACATTTTTGAATTTCGTTCAATTTGTGGGTTTTTGGCTTGGTTTGGGAAGCGCTATTGAGTTAGATGATGAGAAAGCTGCAAACGATCCACGTTGTGTGGAAGCATTGAGGAACTTTGGGCTCCTCAAGTTCTTCGAGATTCAGGGGATGAGGTCCCAAATCCCACTATTGACCCATATGCTCCGATGCTGGGATTCGGCCTAGCAATACTTCGTGATCGGTGAGCACGTGCTTACCATAGATGTTGAGGACATCTATTTCTTGACTGGATTGTCCCGAAGAGGGGACAATGTGATTTTGACCAGATCATGTGGGAGTGATCGGACTGTGGACGACATGATCCTGTAGTATTGTACTCCTAACACTGTTGCTTCTAGTGGGAAGATTCCCATAAAACATGTGCGGGAACATCCATTACGCGCCATACTCTTCACCATTACGAGGATGGAAGGGAGCCAAGCTCCACACTTAGCCATCAGATCACGGATGCTATATGCGGAGGACTGTATGTATCCGAAGATCTTTAACCGGTGTGAGGGACTCCTCGCAAACATGCGAGATCAGCTAACCAAGTGTCGGCGGGGAGAGCTCAAACAGTTTTGCTATGGCTTGATAGTGATCTCGTTCTTACTGGAACAGGTTCCCTTATTGCATCCTCAGGTACTATTGGATGATAGGGATCACAGGGATCCACACATGGCTAGATGGACGACGGTGATGTCCCGACATGGTGGGGGTCCCATCCTCTCTTATGGCACCGAGTTCTTCACTTGGCTGGAGGGACAGTTACGGATGGTGGAGGATTTTCCATATAGTGGTACGGACTTTAGAGATGATCCGGACTTGCCGCTGCTAGAAGGAGCAGCACGGGGAGACCTTGGTAAGAACAAATAACCCTTGTACTTTTTAAGTTTGTGCATTTATGATTTTTTTGATGTAGTGCTGACAAGTAAACAACATGTGTGTGCAAACGTGGGACCTGTACGACCGGTGGGAGTCTCTCTTCTTACTAGGAGAGAGAGAGGAGAGGGAGAAGTTGTGGGACCTACAGTGGATGCTGCAATTGCAGAGATGGATGGAGTCTATGCCAACCTGAGTGGGTTGACATTAGATGTTCCCGAGCCGACGGTAGATGAGGTGCCGTGGCCCATGCTGGTATACATGGTTGGAGCGACTGTGCGCTTCAACGCGCTGCTTCGCAGGGTCTCGAGAGCAGTTCACTGTTTCCACGCTCAGCAGGCCAGAGTTGTTAGACCACCTAGGGTTGTACGGGCTAGGCACTAGGCCTTATGCTGTTACTATGTATGTACTGAGAGCTTAGAGGCCTCAAATTTTGTACCACTGAAAGCTACGAGACTGCAGATTTTGTAGAGACTCACCGAAAGCCGTTGTGCTTCAGATTTTTGTACCAGCACTACTTTTTGAGAGATACATATATATATATATATATATACAGACATTCCGACAATTTATACATTACGGGTTTCAAAATGAATGAATGGTGTGGTCTTGTTATGTGTTTGCTTATATATAAAATGAATTATTTACATGTTATGTCTACTTTTAACAATTCATAATATATGCTTATGTGTGTGCAATGTACCAATCTAAGATGAAGTTGGTCATAGAGTCGACAACTGTGTTAACGTCTCGTGGAATGTGCAGGTACTGAATGGATTCTAAGGACCTTTCCAGAAGATGGACTCGTCGATAGAGATGGAGTAAGGTAGGATCGCGGACGACGTATACTCGGTTAAGATGAGATACCACTAGTTGAGAATCCAGGTGGATAACAACATGGTCCATACCCAAAGAAACGACGTCAGTTAGGGTTCCAATGATTGCTTGATATTCTGCAGCATTGTTGGTTGCGAAACCTAGACACATTCCCCCTGAGATGATGAGCTCGCCGGTAGGTGAATAGAGTACCTAGGCTGCTGAAGCAAGGTTGCGAGTATGCCGACTGGCGCCGTCCGCGAATCCATAACACGTTTCCATCTGTACATGCAAACAAAACATGGTATAAGAAACAAAACAAGACCTAAACATGCAATAAATCAAAGTGTCACACCACACAGAAAACACACACGCACGCCATGTACAGTATATACAAAAGTACTCATGCATGAAAGACTCAAGCATAGTACCTCTTTAGGTAAAGCCCGTTGCGGGGTTAACCCAAAGTTATTCCGTCATAGTCTTCAAGCTCATAAGCTTCCTTCTCTAAGATGCATTTTACTACGTAAGGTCCATGCCACATGGACTCAAACTTTCCTGGCCCCAGCTTATCATGGTTCTAGTCGTACGTGAGGACCAAATCTACCTCGCTATAGGCGCGAGGTTCTACTGACTTGTCGTACTGTGCTTTGATGCATTTCTTATGAGCCATGTTGGCAAGAGCAGCATCTCGGCGAGTCTTGTCGAGCTTAGCTAGGTAGAGGAAATGTTCTTCCTCGGCAGTAGTGTTTGGGAGAAGTTCGATGGAGAGCTTGAGAGACGAAATCTCGCATTCAATGGGAGGACTGCCTCCAATCCATACACTAGTTGGAAAGGAGTAAATCCAGTGGCGGTTTTGACGAAGGTTCTATAAGCCCAAAGCGCGGAGAAGAGCATATTATGCCAGTTGGCCTTGTGCGTACCCACCATCCGTTGGACCATAGTTTTCAAGACCTTGTTAATGGTCTCGACCTGTCCGTTCGACTGAGGGTAGTACGGTGTTGAGTTTTCATGGCTAAAACCCAATATGTCGCTCAACTCGTCAACCATGTGGTTCATAAAGTGTGAACCATGGTCAGTAACTATCGCTTGAGGAACTCCAAACCGCGCTATTACATGATTAAACATGAAGAGTGCGGCGGTCTTGTTGTCGTTCGTGTATGTAGGCATTGCCTCGGCCCACTTTGTAAAGTAGTCCACAACTACAATGACGTAACTATGCCCCCCGGCCGAGGTAGGCTTACAATGCATGAAATCGATGCCCACTTAGCGAAGGGGCCAATGGCCATAACCGGGTGTAGCGAGGCGGGATGGGTGTGCTTTTTGGTATGACAATGTTGACATGGAGGACATTTTTTTACGGCCTCGATGTAATATTTGAAGATTGACGACCAATAATATCTTGCACGCAAAATATTCTGGGCTGTAGCCATCCCAGAGAGGTGACCGCTACATGCCCCAGCGTGATAGTCATTCAGAACGCGTTCAGCCTCATCATGAGTTAGACAACATCGAAGGATAGAGTCGATACCACGACGGTACAAAGTATCACTGATAATCAGATAATACTTTGCATGGTGGTGTATTCGTCGATGGTTGTCGCGAGACAATTCAGGGTTGAAGCGTTGGGTTTGAAGATACAATGTGATATATCCATACCATGGATCAGACGTCCTGATAAGAAACAATGACTCATCCGGAAATGAGTCATTGGGCTCAGATTCTGTATCAGTACGGGGGAGGTTGCAGATGAGCTCAGCGAACACCAAAGAATTTTTTGACTTGGATTTTTTGAAAAGAAGATCAAATTCTTGCAGTATCACAAGCTAGCGTGAATACTTACCCCCAAGCACCCGACGAGTCAAAACGTGGTACATAGGGTTCGAATCAGCGATGATAGTGGTGGTGCGGAGCAAAATGTAATGACGAAACTTCTGCATGGCAATGATTGCTGTGAGAGCGAGATTCTCAACATGTGAATAGCGAGTTTCAGTGTCAATGAGACCTTTGTTGGCATAGTATATCACATGTTCTTGGGAATTCTGGTCTTCCTGTACCAAAACCATGGCGATAGTGGAGTCGGAAGCTGCGAGATATAGAATGTAATCTTGGTAGTGATTCAGCGGTTGGATCACAAGGGCATGCATGATGGCATGTTTCAAACTTTCGAAAGATTGTTGAGCTTGATCATCCCAAATGAATGGGATGTCTTTTTTCATCAATCTCATATAACCCTGCGTCTTTTGTGCGAAATTACAAACAAAACGCTTTAAATAAGTCGCGCGTCCTTGGAGACTCTGAAGTTCCGTAATGTTGGTCGGAGGTGGAAGAGCGACAATGGGTTCTACCTTCGAGGGATCAATACGGATCCTGTCTTTTGAGACGATGAACCCTAAGAGGCATCCAGACTCGACACAAAAAATACTCTTGTGAGGATTTTGACGGATATTGTACCATCTGCATTTGAGAAAAACGGTCGTCAGATGATCAAAGTGGAACTCATGCTGCTTTGAGTGGGCAGGGATGTCATCCAAGTAAGGTTCCACGAAGTCCTTCACATCATGGAAAGCGTACGACATGGCCTGCTGGAATGTGGCACCAACGTTTTTAAGACCAAACGAAAGTTTACGGTACGCAAACGTTCCCCAAGGGCAGATGAATGCAATCTTGTGCTGGTCGGCAGGGTGAATATCAATTTGGTTGTAGCCGGAAAAGCCATCCATGAATGAAAAAATGACACTTCCAGCACAATTGTCGATAATCTGGTCGATAAAGGGAGTCGGGTAGTTGTCCTTGGGACAAGCTTTGTTGAGATCCCGATAATCGACACAGATGTGAATGGTACCCTGCTTTTTATTAACGGGGACAACGTTTGAGACCCACTCTATCAATGGGATAGGGTAAATGAAGACTACCTTCAAGAGTTTCTCAATCTCTGCCTTGATTGCCGCAGTCTTCCGAGGGTGTACCGGTTGGAGCTTCTGGTGAACAAGTTTGATGTCGGGATAGGTTTTAATTTCATGTAAAACAATGGAGGGGTCTATCCTAGGCATCTCCTCGTAGGTCCAAGCGAAATGTCTCGAAATCGCTTGAATAAGGCCGTGACGATGATGAATTCTTCAGGGGAACACTTCTGGCCTAACTGAATGTGTTCCACTACACCAGGAGTAACCGAAATGTCTATTAAAGTGGTGGGCTCGATGTTGGCAAAGTTGCCTTTAGAGTTTGTTTGACATGCGTGTATCAAAGACTGAGAGCCAAAGTAGACATTCGGTGTAAAGATGGTGCGAATGCTATTCTTCACAGTGTCCAACAAGGGAAGGAAAGACGAACGATGGTGGAGGTCTTCCCACGGCGGATCATCTGCACTCATGATTTCCATAATGGACTCGTTAGAATGAAAAGTCTATGGTAGAGGATCAGATGATGCTCGTTGTAGAGAATGGGAGGTGGAGGCTACAACTAAGTGGTCCTCCGGTGTTTACTGGATAGCCTCATACATGATTTCAGCAGGCGACAGAGGTATAGTATCTCCAATCAGGTGTGTGGTGGCTTCATCGGGTACAAGCCATGAATCAATGGAGTTGGGGATAGATGAGATTTGCGAGGAGATCATGTTCACCGTGGCAACATGATTTGGGGGATCCGAAATAGTAAAGACGCCCATAAGGGATGAATCCTTAAGGAGGACAACCCCCACACTCTCATACTTTGTGAAGATTGTCCAATCGAAGGAACGTTATCGCCTGGGTGAGAAGTGGTGTCAGGTGTGCAGAAATCCAATTGGTCGACTGTGACAATTCGGTCTTGATGGGGGAATTGTACTATGCGGAAGACAAATGATGCGACCGCAGTCATGGCGTAAAACCAATTACGACCAAGCAGAATGTTATAATCCAACGAGGCAGCGACTACCTCCACGTTAATGGTTGTGGTCTTTCCCCCAACTCGATTGGTAAAGCTTGTAATGGTACATGAGGTTGAAAGCCATGTCCGTCGAAGGCTCTCAAAGTGGTAGGAGAATGGTTCAACTCGGGAGAACCAATGGCTCTCCAACAGGCGATAGACATGACTGACGTAGAGGCTCCTTCATCCAAAATGGTACGATGGATTATCTTCCCAACAATGTTTGTAGTAGCTTGAAATGCTAATTGGTGGGAGAGCCTCGGTTTGAAATACTCCAATCGAAACATAATGGTGTTCGATGAATCTGGGGCAACTGCACCGATGGCAGCGAGGAGAGTCTTGTGCTGATTTGGACAGTTTTGCAAGACCTCGAGTGTTGACATAGCACAAGGAGCTTGTGCTAGGTCCTATACAATGTTGTAGTTTTGAGCAGCTCGAGCATTAGGATTGAAAACCGATTTTCTAATCATGCTCTTGGGTGGATGCAACACTGACTCAAGAGAAGGCTTCTCTATGGTGAGAGGCGCAACTGGTATGGTGACATCGGGCATTGAGGTGGAAGCTTTTTCAGTATTACTTCCAACAGGTTCCTTAGCTAGAACGGAGTCATACGAACGAGAACGGGTGTTCAAGTTGATGGTCTCGTTACGCACCATGAGAACATGTGCGGTGGTGGATGCTTCTCCTTGGGAAGAAGAAGTGTGAGCGATCGACTGTTGATTTTGAGCAAGGAAGGGATCGTTGAGAATTGCGGGTTTGGGTTTACCCTTAAGAAAATTTTTAACTTCATCCTATGGGGGCACTCTTTAGAAAAGTGATCATCACCACACAATAGGAAAGGATACTTCAACTTCCTTTTATATTTGGTATCATCAAGGGTGCTCTTTTGTTCCTGTTGGGTGGAATATTTCTTAGGTTTCCCCTTGTTTTTCTTCTTACCACCAGACTTTTGAGGTGAAACTGATGAAACAGAATTCACTTCTTCGGTGACAGCAGGAGTGGATGATTTGGTGGTGCCGTGACCAGCCCGAGTTGGTGATGGGGAAGAACCCAATGGGTTTGACGAACCAACAGTTTGAGAAGAAGGCTGGGTGGTAAGGGATCCAATGATGCCATCAATTTGGGGTCCCTTGGGTGGTTTCGCGGGGTCATAAGTGTTGCGGGGTGCGTAAGGAAGGATATCAAACAATGTGACAGACTGAGCATAGACTAAGTCTAGTAAGTGGGCACGTGCGATGGCTTGTTCTTCAGTGACAACACCTCCCATGGAAACATCTCGTGCTATGGTCGGGATGAGAGACTTCATGAACTAGTTTGCAAGGAGTTGATCTATAATAGGAGCCTTAACGAGACGTCGTCTCCTCCACCACTCATGTATATGATCTGATATATGAGTAGCGGTATTTTTGCGAAGTGAGGTTAAAAGCTCTGTACCAGAGCAGTGAGGCTCCAATATATAGAAACAGAGGAGTATGTAGTTGATGTGTTGACCAAGACTCTGTCGAGGGTGAAGTTTGATTACTTCAGGGACAAGCTTGGAGTGGTCCAGATCAGGAGGGAGTGATGAGCTCGGATGAGGTAACAGGCAGTCACGGGTCATGTGACGTAATTGAGTCTCCTAGGCTACGAGAGGATCTGAACGAGCGGTGAGGTAATGCAAGTAGTTGCACTATGCAACGTAGTGGAGCTCCTAGGTTGGACCCACAAGATGGATTGCTCAGTTCGTGGAAGAGGAAAGTTGCATCTTGTATGAAAAAGGACCAGCTTTGTAGGATATCTACATCTAGTATGAAAAAGGACTGGCTCTGTAATGGTGTGCATCCAGTATGAAAAAGGTCTGGCTCTATAGGATATCTACACCCAATATGAAAAAGGACTCACTCTGTAGTGGTGTACACCTAACATGAAAAGGACTGGTCACTGTATGGGATGATCCCAGCTTGGATGGTTGTATATCCAGAATTGTTGGTTGCATCTCCGAGGGTAGATCCCATCATGGTCGGTGGTATCACCAAGGGAGATCCTAGTGTCATATGTAGGTTCCCCGACGGACTGGGTTGAACTGGTGCATGTAGGATCTCCGACGGAATGGATTGAGCAATATGCATGGTGACTGGTGGTATCACCAAGGGGAGATCCCAACATGGTTGGTCGTATCTCCAAGGGTAGATCCCAGTGTGGTTGGTTGTATCTTCAGGGGTGGATCCCAGTATGATTGGTCGTATCACCAAGGGGAGATCCCAACGTGGATGTTGAAGTCCTAGATTGTATCTAGGCCACATCCAACATGAAAAATGCCTGGCTCTATGGGGAGTTGCATCCATCATGAAAAAGGGCTAGCAATGCAAGGCACATCCAACAAGAAAAAGGGATGGATTTGTGAAATTAACTTCTTATGATATATAGATTTGGGAGATGTCATATGTCAATAATCAGAGTACAAGAAGTGTAGTAGCTGGAAGACGATGGTGACGATGTCAGAAGAATACCTTCCTTGTTAAGAGGGAGCGTTGAAGAATGTAACTTTGGAAGATATTCTTATTTGTATCATTTGTATTGTACACCCTACGAGGATTATTATTGATGTAATTGAACATGTAAAAGTCATTGAAAGAGTCAATGCAAACCCTAACTGTTAGGTCATCTTGGAAAGATATAGAAACTAATATTTTAATGTAAATTAGACAAGTTGGCCCAGTTAGGAGAGTCAAGTCATCCCGGCTTGGTAAAAAGGTCAAGTCATTTGATTAGTATAAATGAGGAGTTCAACCTCCTCATTTGGTCACCACTCTCACTCATTGAGTTTGCATGAGTAGGAAAGATAGATTCAAGTGAGAAGATGCTTTTGGAGTCTTCGTTTTTTGTGTCTTTGCATGAGGAATACTATTGTACATTATGACAAATCTATATAGAAGAAGTTTGTTGGGTTTTTTTGCCACGAGAGGGTTTTCCCAGGATAAATTTATTGTGTACTATTGTCTATGCTGTGCTTGTTTATCTTTCACTGATCCTTATTTTTATTGCACTTAAAAATCTAACACGACAATCACAATGTAGTTTAGACATAAAGTGATATGACGATTCATCTTCTCCTTGATCTTAATAACTATAATGATCTGTGGCTTAGCACCCGATTGGTCCATGATCTTCATTTAAATAGCATGGAGGGTCATTTGGTGAATGATCGATTGTGAGAAACTCATATGCAAATTATTTTACCTTGCATTAATATATTGCCTCAAGTGGTCATTTGGTTGGAGCCATGGACTATTTCCCTCTCTGAGGGTTTTAACCATGCAATACATTGTTGTGTCAATTTGTGATTCGTTTGTGTGAGTGGTTACTTAAGGTGTTCAACCTATGTGGAAATATCTTGTTTTAGTTGAACATGGTATTGGAGTGAGCTTATGAAGACCTACTCTCGTTTTTTATCGAGATCTTGAACCTATGTAGCTACATGCATCAAAGGATTTATGGATTATATTATTTGTGTGCATTTATCGATTAAGAGAGGTGTTACATTGCATCTAGAGTGCTTCTTTCATTTGGAAACACCTTTGTTTCACTCGAAAAGGTTTACGTTTGCCCAACATATGGCCATTTTATTAGATCTGAAGGTATATTGTTTACATTTACAAATTTTAAAATAAATATCTCTCACATTGTTTAATATTTCAATTTAGTTTTCTATTTTATTCCGGATTTGCTCCCTTTTTTTATTATCTATGTATGCTCTTTGTCATGTGCTTTGTGCAATCTCGACAAATTAGCAACATACCGAAAAATGGTATTCTTGACTACGTATGCTCTTTGTTGTGTGCCTTTGTACGAACTCGACAAACCAAAAATAAAGAGAAAATGTGCATTTTTTGGGTAAGATTGGAAATTTCATTTGTTGTTTGTGCGTGGCTATGTAAAAGTGTTTTGTAGGTCAAAACCAAGGTTTTTGGGGTAGACACGAATAACAATAACAACAACACCTTAATTCTCCTTCAAAACATTATTTTATCCCTTGTTTAGCCCACTTGGTTGAAAATTATTTTATTGAATAAGTGGTCTTGTGTCAAATCCTTCTTTTTATTAAGTTATTTTTTGAAAAAGTTCATATGCAACTTTAGTTTTTAAAGTAACTTCATTTTAAAAACGCTTCTTACTTATTTATAAAAGTGGGACACTTATTTTTAAAAGTAACTTATTTGTAAAAGTGAGCTTATAGGTAAAGTTAATGAAGGGAAGACAATTTTTATTACTCCACCACATGGATTGACCTCTATCTACAATGTGGTTCTTTGGTTCCATTTTATGTTTTTTTTTTCAAAAATGAATAACTTTGACTACCAGAGTCCATTTTCAATGTTTTTTTTTTAAATGCCTATCTTTTTAAGAGCTTTGCATCTAGACCATCAGTTTTTGTTATTGAATCCATATTAACTACATATTATAATATGGCTAGTCCAAGTGATCTTCTACTTACCAATACTAACTACTTCTCATGAAAATCATGTATTTAGGATGTCCTAAAAAGTAAAGGCTTTCATGGATTACATTGGGAAAAGAAATTCCCCCCATTGATGCTTCAAATAAAGTCGATTGGGATAATAAAAATGATTAAGCATGTGGATTAATTGAGATGCCCATCTCTAATGAATTACAACTTCATCTTCAAGGAATTGACCTACCAGATTCGGCTTGGAAACAAGTTGGAAACCGTATTTGGTAAACACAATGATATCAAGCTCACTGGCTTAAAAATTAGTTCGTTGCTTTATATCCAAGTGGGTTCTCTTGCATTGAAGACTATCTATCTAAATTAAAAACCCTTAAACTATTAGTTGATGAATGCAAGATACCTAAGCTAGATATCCAATGTATTTATGCTATTCATGTTAAACTTAGCAATCCTTATTTTGTTTTTATATCCACTTTTCACTCCATCAGAGAAGCTATAGGTGCTACTTACAAACCACCCTCTCTTGAAGAATTTTGTAATTCTTTAACTATAGAGCAAGATAAGCTCTTTCATCTTGGAGTGATAACACTTCAAGTACATCTAGCAAAGTCTTAGTGGCACAACAAAAGGGTAAATCCAAGCATCCAAAGAAGCAACAACCTCACAAAAATAAACAAAACAAGGGTCCCAAACCCTCTCAATAAGTTACTACTCCCAATGGTTATAAAGGCATTAAATCAAAAGGTAAGAAAATTGATCGACAATGTAGTTTTTGTGTGCGAGACGGTCATGTGGAATCTAAGTGTTTCAAGAAAATGGAAGCCTTAGAAGCAACAATGGAGAAGCACAACATCGATATTGATTCTTCTTCCAATTCTTCTTCTCATGGACATTCACTTTCTGCTTTTATTTTTTCCTTCATTGCAACATCTACTTCTTCTAATGAGTGGCTCATTAATTATAGAGCGTCTTATTATATGGCTAAGGATAAAGCCATTTTTCAGATCTTAATGAATGTAACACCAAAACGATATTTGTTGGTGATGATAGATCTCTTATTACTATAGAGTTTGGACTAGTTCAACTAGATGATGGTCATTCAATGATGTATTATGTGTTCCAAGTCTTTCCTACAATATTTTGTTGGTTAATTAGATTAGTCACTCCAATGAATGTGAGACCGTGGGTTTTCCCCCTCATCGAGTTGTAACCAAGGATTTAAAAGATCAAAATACTGTCCTAACAACTGGAATTTTAGATGATATTACCAGATTGTCCTTATTTTAGAACTCAGGGTCAACATCTTTTCCATCAATTTTTATTGCTCATAGTGATAACTTGAGCAAAATTTGGCATGAGGGATTTGGTCATCTAAACTGTCTCTCATTGCAATGTTTATGTAATCATAAAATGGTGATTGGTCTTCCTCTTTCTTATAGAGATGATTTCTAAATTGCCATGGATATTCCATTGGAATAGAACATCACAACGAGTCTTACAACTTAGTTCTTTTTGTTATCTTATTTCCACTAAATGTTTAATAACTAGAACTGAAAAGAACATAACTAGAGAAAAGAAATACACAATCCACCATAAAAAACACAATATTTACCCTGGGAAAACCCACTATGGGGAAAAACCCAACCAACAATGAGGACTATGCCTTGCTCTTTATATAAAATGAAAATACAAAGGAAATGGCACTATCTATGGAGTTACCTATGACTCTACGACCAAAATGACTCCTATAGGATCACCTATATCCTTTGTTCTCCTATAATATCCACTCCCGTGTTGTTGCTCAACTATGGAACAATACCATAACATCAAAAGAATGGAACCCCTTCTTTTCCTGATGGTCTTGTATTTAACATAGCTTGATAGCCATCTAGGGCTAATTTTAGGCTTTTTGCATGTTTGAAATATCGATTAGGGTTAGGGTTTTGTACCTTCTAGAGTGTTCTTGAAATTCCACACATGACTAGCTCCACATGTGTGAGAAATCAGAGGTAATGTGGAATCCACTTGGTACCATGGTGGTCAACTAGATAGGTCAACTTACATTAGGCATAGATTCTTCATACAGACTCCGTTTGAGGCGATTCTTGGACCGTTGGAAAGGTCTCAGAGTGCAGAATTACATGGAGGTCCATGGGATAAAGATGGATTTTTTTCCCAAAAAACATCATCTAGACCCTCAAACAAGCTCCAAAAGGTTCTAGACCTCAAGTTTGTAAAGTGAAACTTGCCCTTAGAATGGGCCTTATACACCAATTCATCCAATCTTTCGACTCTGAAAGCACCAAAATAGATGAAAAATTATATATTGATCCATTGTGGATCACAAATTCCCATTTTTGGAGGCTTTTGGTACTCAAAATATTTTACTAAATTAGGCGAGGAAATTTTTCCTCTACCTTCTCCTTAGAGTACCATTTAGCCTTGCTTGGAAGTTGTCCTTTCAACTCCACTTGCCAAAGTTCATATTGTCCTCACCTGGTTGTTGCAGAATTCTTCCACAAAACAATGTCTTCTGATAACTTTTCCTGGGCCTCTACTGCTAAGTCCTCTACAAAAGGTAAGACTTACTCAGGTTCTTGGTCTAACATGGAAGGTTCATAGAGTTTGAGATTTTCCACAATCACTACTAAGTAAATGTGCATATATTAGGGTAGGTTGAGTTTGTAGGCATTATCTCCTACCTTATACAATTATTCAAAAGGACCATGCCATAATGCCTTGATCTTCTTACCAAGACCTTGTAGTCTTTCCTTGTTCAAGTGAAACCATACTTTGTCTCCCACCTTGAATGCTTTCTCAACCCTATGTTGGTCATGTCTTGCCTTGTATTTTTCCTTTGACTTCTTCAATGTCTCTTGTACTTGTAAATGGATTTTCTTGGTCTTATCAATGATTTTTTTAGCTCTTAATGGTTCACTGACGTCTTCCCTTACTCCCCCTTGTTGTCCATAAACATCTAGAGGTGAAGGTGGCAGATACCCAAAACAAGTTTCAAAAGGGGACTTTCCAATGGAAGTGTGGATTGCTATGTTATAGGAGTGCTAGGTGTAGTTCCGATTTTCATCCCAAGTCTTCAGATGCTTCTAATTGTAACCCCTCAAAAGATGCACCAAAGTCATGTTGACTACTTTTGTCTTGCCATATGTCTATGGATGGAATGTTGTAGATCTCTTCAACTTAGTGTCCACATTCTCCCAAAGTGTATTCCAAAATACACTAAGAAATTCGATATCCCTATCTGAGATGATGCTCCTTGGTATCCCAAAGTGCACCCAAACCTACTCAAAGAAGATGTTTGCTGCTTCTTGTACTTTGATGGTATTTTTACAAGGCATAAAAATGCACATCTTGTTGAATGTATCAACTACCACAAATAAATAGTCATGTCCCTTCCTAGTGGTTGGAAGACCACCCACAAAATCCATGGAGATTCTCTCCCATGATCTCGTAGGAACATGTAAGGGATGGTATAGACCTTGCTTCCTATTACCAGGCTTGCATGTACAATAAATTATGCATCCTCTAATAAACTGAGCTACATCTTCTTGCATTCTAGGCCAATAAACATACCTTTTTATGTTGGCAATTGTCTTCCCCACACCAAAATTCCATACAAATTTGGAGGTTTGAACCTCTCTCATGAGTTGCAATCTCTCACCTTTAGGAACATAGAGCTTGTCCAACTTATAGAGTAACCCATCCTAGATATGATAGGAATTCTTGTTGTCACCTTCTTCTGTTAGACTTTTTAATCCTAAGTTATAAAGTCTAAGTATTTTCTAGGATTAAATTTGAGAATAAATTAGTTTATTTAGCATTTTTGGACGAGGATAGGAAAATGACACCTATAATACCCATGTGATTATGTGATTGGTTTCCCTCCTATTTTTTAGTTTAGGGATGAGCTATATAAATAAGATATCTTCTCAAAGTAAGGTTAAGTGTGTGATGTGAGACTTCACTTCTCTATGTAAATTATTTTTCCTTATTATAAAAATTGTGTGTCCGAGGACACTTCTTCATCACTAGTATCATAGCAATGATGAATTGTTTGATGGTGAAATGTTGATAAGAGGATCAATTCCAAATTGATGAAGCGAAGCAATCTCCACAACGTCAATGCGATCTCTTCAAATCTGAAGACAACAACTTTGTGAGGTAAGGAACAAATTATTTAGATTGTGGCAAGTCTTTTTGAAATTTTTGACTAGCAATGATGAATTGTTCGGTGGTGAAATGTTGATAAGAGGATCAATTCCAAATTGATGAAGCGAAGCAATCTCCACAACGTCAATGCGATCTCTTCAAATCTGAAGACAACAACTTTGTGAGGTAAGGAAAAAATTATTTAGATTGTAGCAAGTCTTTTTGAAAATTTTGACAAGCAAGATCATTAGATATTTCAGATCTATTTTGTTTAACAAGTAACAAGAAGATGTTTGCTGCTTCTTGTCCTTTGATGGTCTTTTTACAAGGCATAAAAATGCACATCTTGTTGAATCTATCAACTACCACAAATAAATAGTCATGTCCCTTCCTAGTGGTTGGAAGACCACCCACAAAATCCATGGAGATTCTCTCCCGTGATCTCGTAGGAACATGTAAGGGATGGTATAGACCTTGCTTCCTATTACCGGGCTTGCTTGTACAACAAAGTATGCATCCTCTAATAAACTGAGCTACATCCTTTTGCATTCTAGGCCAATAAACATACCTTTTTATGTTGGCAATTGTCTTCCCAACACCAAAATTCCATATAACTTTGGAGGTTTGAACCTCTCTCATGAGTTGCAATCTCTCACCTTTAGGAACATAGAGCTTGTCCAACTTATAGGGTAACCCATCCTAGATATGATAGGAAGTCTTGTTGTCACCTTCTTCTATTATACTTCTTAATCCTAAGTTATAAAGTCTAAGTATTTTCTAGGATTAAATTTGAGAATAAATTAGTTTATTTAGCATTTTTGGATGAGGATAGGAAAATGACACCTATAATACCCATGTGATTATGTGATTGGTTTCCCTCCTATTTTTTAGTTTAGGGATGAGCTATATAAATAAGATATCTTCTCAAAGTAAGGTTAAGTGTGTAATGTGAGACTTCACTTCTCTATGTAAATTATTTTTCCTTATTATAAAAATTGTGTGTCCGAGGACACTTCTTTATCACTAGTATCAGAGCAATGATGAATTGTTCGATGGTGAAATGTTGATAAGAGGATCAATGCCGAATTGATGAAGCGAAACAATCTCCACAACATCAATGCGATCTCTTCAAATATGAAGAACAACTTTGTGAGGTGATTTTGTTGTCACCTAAAAAAGGAAAAAATAATTTAGATTATAGCAAGTCTTTTTAAAAATTTTGATAAGCAAGATCATTAGATATTTCAGATCTATTTTGTTTAACAAGTAGATCGGTTGTAATCATTTGTTATTGTTTTTTGCAATCTATATTTATAAGTTTAAGTAAAAAGATCTTTTAGATTTATATATTGGAGGGCTCAATTTGTAATGTTGTGCTAGATATTTGTAAATCTAGTAATTTCTAGCTACTCATATGCTGTAATTTTATAGATATATGATTTTTAAGTTGTAGATTTGATTAAAAAGCATTTCTACTTGTAAAATTTCGAGATCTAAACGTTTCAAATGTAGATCTCATAGATCATTTGCTAGTTTTATTCAAAGGACTTGTATTGTTGTAAAAGAGCTCATCTTTGTAAAAGATTGCTCCAAATCTCTGTAAATCTGGCAATTTTCTATTCATGAGCTGTGAATTTTTTTAAAATCCACTTGAAACCCAACATCCAATTCATTCCTTGACATGCGAATTGGTTTAGCTCTTCTTAGCCTCCATGACAACAAATTTAATCCACAACAAATTGAGAATCCTTAGATCAACAATTTGACCCATGTTGAATCAATCTCAGTGATATGTGTTGAAATCTTCTGCAAATTATTTTTAAGCAGTCACCAGTTGATAGATCTCTCTCAATGATCTGTACACACATTGATCCATCTCAACATTTTGGTATTTGACTCCACGCGATTTGAAAACAACATTCTGGTGGTGTACCATCCATCTTAGTGATCCATCCCAGCATTTTGATGGTAGAAGCGTGCAAACTATGACTCCACGCAATCTCCAAACTGTGTCTCCACGGTATTTAAGCTCTATCCAATCGTATCACATCTCCAGACCTCAAAACGTGCCTCTAGCAAACTGTGAGTCGCTTTCTCTCTACGTTGGTGTCTCCACGCAACATGACTTGGTGCAATATATTCTCCATGATGAATGCATTTTGTTACTAAAGACTCAGATTTGAAGTTGTTGACATTGACCACGACGTAGCCACTACTTCTTCATTCGTAGCTGATCATTGGTATCAGGCTTTTCGCATTCAGTGGCTTTAATTGGCAACATATACTTTTATATGTTCATATGTTGTTTCAAAGTGGTGGTTCCAAAAAAATATGTTAGATTCTTTTAATGCTTTGAAACAGATTTAGTGGTATTAGAGTGGGCACATGGGTTTGAAACTCACTCATGTAACGTTGAGGGGGAGATTGTTGGCATAATGTTCAACGCTCTCTATGAGTTTTGTGACATGGTCTAACAACCTGTAGGCAGATCCTTAACTGGGATAGTAACGGATTTCCATAAGGTGGACCTTTTGGATCAAACGACCAGCTCAACTCCCACCAAGTGATGTCAGAGCATTTCACAAATTAGTACACTCCAGAGTACAATGGAATTACTGAGAGAATGAACTAAACCTTGTAATACCCCTAGTTTTCACTTGGAATGTATTTAGCCAAAATTATGTAAATGATGTAAATATGCTAGTGTGAATTCCTAGTGCGGAGCTCAAAACCAAGGCCTGACTAGTGAATGGCTAGGCATGTATGATGTATATATTTTATTTTGACTGTTTGGTTGGATTTTATGTGATTTAGAATATATGTAAATATTATGTGCATAAATAATAAAATGGTCCAACAATGGTTTGTAAAGAGCACCAAAGGGGCTATGATTCCACCAGAGGGGAAGAGGAAAGGGGGTCCATGGGTGACTAAATCCTTGCTGCCAAATGTCAACCTTAGAAATCACCTAAAATTCTGTCATGTGCCTTGAATAAGCCAATTATCTCCTTTTGACTATTTTTCCAATCATTACTGCATGTGTGAGGTTGGTGGGAAAAGTCACCTCATGCAGTTATTGAAGCATGGGACTGACTGCACTTTTGTGACAGTTCTGTCATGACATAATTTAGTCTGCAGATGCCAGGAGTCCTTTCTTCTATTGTCAAAAGTTATGTCAGTTGTATTTCACCATTTTCCCATATGCATTGTAGTCAACCCTCATTTCTCTCATTCTTTTATGCACATGTACACTAGGCAGAGCTCTCCATTACTGTCCATGAGCATACCAGACTGTCCCTAACCCAAAAATTCCAATTTGGAGACCATGCTGCAGATTTGGAAGGGAAAAATGATGGTTGTAGGTGAGCAGAGAGGTTGGGCAAGCTAGAAACCCTTATCCATTGAGTTCTGCTGCTCGTAGGTGCTTGAAAAGCAACGAATTGAGGCTACATGCGGTTCTATAGCAACCAATAGCAGATTGGATTTCTTCTATGCACACACTGGAAGCACCCAGCAAGATGGATTGCCCAAGAGAACCGTGGATCGGTGAAGGTGATTCCTGAGCTAGAAGAGTGTTGTGTGGGGCAAGTATTGTGGAATCTAAGGCCGTGAGGGATGAGTGAGACCCTTGTAGAGCTCTGTATGAGCATTTGGCTAAGCATAGAGAGCAGAATGGGTTGTGGGCTTAGAGAGAGAATCATGTAGGTGTTTCCTTCGCCCTGGTGGCCTCATAGACTAGCTTGGGGGTGGCCTCTCAATAGAAAGAGTACATGTTGGACAGAGTGCCTATGGTTGGGTGAAAAATCGCTCTTACACAACCAGTTGCTTGGATCTGCGTTGGATAAAAATAAGTATCTCATACATTTGAATTTGAAATGTTTTTATTTCATGCCTTTAATGTTTATGCTTGTATTTGCATGCTAGATGTGTGTGGATAGATTCACAATTCCGCTGTGCATGTTTATTTACAACATTGTATTTGTTGAAAATCGTATTATGGATTTGGGGCGAAATTTGAGAGCCCGATTTTAGCTAGCGTCCCCTCCCGATGGTTGGATTGGGTGAGGGGGATGTTATAAACCTCAATGGGAATGGCGAGATGAATGATGTCATTTAAAGGCCTTAGTTCCTCCTTGTAGGATGAAGCAGTTCACATTGCAGTCCATTTAAGAAATAGGTCTCCCACAACTTCTTTGGATAGTGTTACACCATATGAAGCTTGGTACGATTATAAGCCGAAATTTAAATACCTTTGAGTATTTGGATCAGTCTGTTATGCCTTAGTTCCAAAAGAAAAGAGAACTAAGCTTGAGTCTCGAAGATGAGATAAATAATCTCCTTAGTCGTTTAGAGAAGAAAAGAATTTAGGCTAAAGGAAAGATGAAAAAGAAACCAAGACAGTCTTTGTGGTTTGAAAAAGACTTTGTTTCATCAAAGATCATTCCTTCATCAGCTAATTCTTCCGATTCTTCAGATCATGAAATTATGAAGGATTCTTCTAGTAATGAAAATGATTCTTCTAAAAGTGTTACTTAAAATTCAAATTCTCCAACTTCTTCTGCAATTCAAATCATCTTTTTGAAAATAATAATGGTGATTCAGGTGTAGAGTCTACTGTACATCAAAGATCAAAATGGGCTATATAACTTCTCAAAAATGTTCATCCTAATGAAATGAACAAAATAGGAACAATGAGTTCTTTAAGACGAAAGGCCAATGTTGTAGCTCATGCTTCGACTGAACCTACTACTTTTGTCGAAATAGTGGAACATAAAGAATGGAAGAAAGTGATGTTAAGTGAATATGACTTTGTACTTGAAAATGGTACTTGGAAATTGGTTGATTGCCCACCTAATGTTAAATGCATAGGTTGTGCATGGGTTTATTGAATAAAATACAATTCCAATGGAGAAATTGATAAGTACAAAGAAAGAGTCATGGCTAAGGCTTTTGTTCAACAAGAAGGCATTGATTATGATGAAACTTTTGCTCCAACAGCTAAGTGGAACATAATCAAAACAATTTTAAATTTGGTTGCACAAAATGGTTGGAAGCTATATCAAATGGATGTCAAAAGTGCCTTATTGAATGACGATTTAAAAGAAGATGTCTTCATGACTCAACCCCAAGGATTTATATGGCTTGAAACAAGCTCCTCGAGCTTGGTATGCAAAAATTGATGATTACCTTCGAAAGGTTGGTTTTCAATGAAGTGAGTCTAATGATACTTTGTATTTTTGAATGAAATATAAATGCTTCATGATAATTTTACTCTATCTTGATGACTTAATCATCACATGAAATAATGAATCCCACATCAAACAGGTTAAAGGAGAGATTCAAGCAAGTTTCAAGATGACAGATTTAGGAACACTTCATTATTATCTTGGAGTTGAAGTCACTCAACTTCCAAATCACATCTTCTTTAGTCAAAGTAAATATGTCATTGATTTATTGAAGAAATTTGGCACGGAAGATTGTAAACCTTCTCTTACCCCTATGGAGTAGAATTTAAAACTTTCAAAATTTGAAGGGGAGTTGGTGGATGGTAAAAGGTACATGCAATTGATTGGAAGCCTCATCTATTTGATAAATACTTGACCAAATTTATCATCTTCAGTCGGTATACTTTCAAGGTTTATGCAAGAACCAAGGGAAACTCACTAGAATTCAACAAAAAACGTACTAAGATATCTTCAGGGCACAAAAGACTTTGGTATTCTATACAAAAAGAATAAAGACTTTACACTAGTTGGATATTGGATATCAACCCTCCAATCAAGATAATTGAAGGGTGTCAGGATCCTTGGAGACAAAGGAACATTCGAATTCTCCATGTGAAACTGCTGGAGTGAATACAAACTAAAACTGCTAAGCTGAAAAACCTTCAAAATCTTGCAAAAACGTCTCAATTTTGGAGATAAACTTCTACTGAGCACTACTTTAGGACAATAGGCAATTTTATCCGGATCCTTAACACCTGGCTAGACCTCAAAGGATTTCTCCAATGAATTCAGTGTAATGACACCAATATTTGTTGTGGAAATCTAGAGGATTCTGGTGCACTACTAAAAGAAACAACTTAACCTACACTCTCTGAGATCTGATACCATGTGAAATTCTAGAACACAACAGATCATAGAACCGAGAATACCTCACAATGAAAATAATGATAAAAAAAAGATGAATTACAGTGAAAATTGTAGTGAAATGAGCATTAAAATTAATCATGCATTGGAACTCAAATAGAAACAAAAATGTGTGTTATGATCCATTAATCGGTATAGTCAACATATATGTTACAATGGAGAGAATTTGGTTATCCTAGGATAATTCAAATCCATGTCAGTCTATCATAGGAATTGTCACCACTGGAGTGCTCTAGAAGTCCCAAACTCAAGTCAACTCAACCAAAACTCAGTTAAATGAAGTTAGTATCAGTTAACTGACCAAGTAGGGTGCAATTGTGAGTTTTTCATGCAAATAAATTAGAAATGGGCGCATTAGATCACAATCAGTGGTGATCGGAGCTCAAACCCCCACTAGAGTTCAGGAACTCAGGTGGACTGAACTATAACACAGAGTTAGCTCCTAAAATGTAGTGAACTCACTTTGGTTGGCCTAAAATCATGCATGCAGGGCACATTAGGTGGCTAATGCGTCCTAGATGACATCTGCACACCACTAGGGGGAAAATAACATCATCAACTACTAAGAAAAGGTAAATAATGCTAAGTAGGACAATGATGGAGTATTAATTATCCTAACAGGTAGCACTATAAACCAACTATAATCTAAATATACTATCACAAATGAATATATGAAAGGGCGTAATACATCATTCATCAAACACATAAATTTAGCCGATGCATTATGCAAACCAGAAGGCATTACTAGCCATTCATATAGGCCTTGCCTAGTCTTGAAGGTGATCTTCTAGGTGTCTTATTCCTTCATTCGTACTTGGTGGTATCCTAATTTTATATCCAACTTGGTGAAGTGCTTGGCATGCTGCAATTGATCTAACAAATCATCGATCCTAGGTATAGGGTATTGATTCTTGAGAGTGATCTTATTCAAAGCTCTATAGTTAATACACATCCTCCAAGTCCCATCCTTCTTGGGCATTATGATAATAGGTGACCCACAAGGTGATGTGCTTGGTTAGATTACTGCATTATCCAGTAGTTGCTGCAACTGGTTCTTCATTTCTTCTACTTCCAAAAAAAACTATCTATACAATTTGATGTTTGACAGTAGTTGTATCTCATGCTCCACTTCTCTCTCAGGAGGTAGTCCTCTATGTTCCTAGAACACTTCTCTATATGCCTACAAAAGGTTATCCAACTGGTGTTTTTTCTCCTTGGTACACCCTCTGGGGATGCCTTTACTTTTATTGATTCACCATCTTGCTTATTATGTCATAAGAAAAGCAACGCAAACTTTCTACTTGAACTGATAAGATTTTTCACTTGGTTGGAACTTACCAAAGAGATCTTCAATTTAACTTTGTGCACATTGATGATGGAAGATTTCCCATCCTTGATCAAGCAGTATTGGTTTTCTCTCCTCATGAAGCTCGCATCCCTCTTATACATGTAGAGGCTTCCAAACACTACACCACAAACATCAATGGGTATTATGTCTACCTCCACATCACCAATATAATCTGCACTTATGGAAAATTCAATCTTGCACTATTTTGTGACCCTAATTTTTGTATCCTTATTTACCCATCTCAATGGATAGGGGCTAGGATGATCATGTACTTCCAATCCAAGCTTACTAGATATTCTGCTATGATATTTTCCTGTGAACTGGATTCAAATAGAGCATCTACCTTGGTCTTCTTGATTTGGATCTTGATATAGAAGAGTTTTTTCATCTCCTTCTCTTCCTTATGATGAAGGCTACTCAGATTCACCTCCTTTTGTATTGAAGTGCAAACAATCTTCTCATCCACGTTTGAGATACTTTCTACCCCTTTGCTTGAATCTATGGCTAGAAGGTTCTTCTTCTTAACATTCTTCTTGAATTTCTTAGGGTTCAAATCTAGATGTAACTTCCAACACTTTTCTTTAGTGCAACCATCGATGTTACAATGGTTATAGTGGTTTTTCAGATTCTTGCATTGATCAACCATGGTTGTATTCTTCTTATATTTTCCCTTCCACTTCTTCTTCCTCTCCTTGGAACTGTCTTGGTTCTCTTTCTATTTGGAACAACTTAGCTGTCCTTTCTTGTGGTTTATATTTTCCAGGTATTGTTCTCGCACACATGCCTCATCGATTGTACTGGGATTGAAGAGCATCACTTGCTTCCCTAAATGACTGTGTAGAACCCATAGATATTGAGGAGTACATCTGGATTCTTGGATGAGATACCCACCATGATATTCATCTCCATGAATTCGATGGTGTACTCTTACACACTCGTCCCTTTCCTTTTCCTAAAATAATGCCAACGGATTTGCTGGTCCTCTACATACCTGCTAGCATAGAACTGGAACTTAATGATGGTTTCGAAATCCTCCCACTTAGTTACTGGTGGATCAACCTCCAACCTAAGTGCCTCTGTGTGGCTTTCCCGCCATGTTAACGCTTGTCCCTTTGATTTTAGTCAAGCAAATGAAATTTTATGCTCCTCATCTACTTGATGGATACTAAAATAGACCTTTAAGTTCTACAACCAATGATTCAACTGTAAAGTATCGATCTCACCTTTGTACAACTTGATATCAAATTTTGCTTCCATTTTAAACAAAGTCTAGGAAGGAATGGTAGTACTAGAACTCAGATCCTCTTTCTTGGACTCTTTGCTCAACTCCCTTTTTGGGTCATCTTTATCTTTCGATTTCCCCTTTGGTATGATCTCTAAGTTAGAGCCTCCAAAATCACCCAAAGGTCCAAACTTTCTCTCTAGATCTTCCATGAGGATTGACATATTGCGCGAGATATTGATGATTTGTATTTCCATCTTGGTAAATCATTGCTCATAATCGCTTTCCGCTTCACTAGACTCGTCCGACATGGATAGGGTTTGAAGACTTTTTTTCAACAACTACTCGATCTTGTAATTTCCCACAAAACCCCAAAGAAAACTGCTCTAATACCAATATGATCTGTAAAATGCCATGGATATTCCACTAGAACAACTTGTTAGAACAAATCATACAACTTAGTTATTTTTATTTACTTATTTCAACTGAATGCTAAATAACTGGAGCTGAAAGGAAAATAACTAGAGTAAAGAAATACACAATCCACACAAACAACACAAGATTTATGTTGGGAAAACCCACTATGGGAAAAACCCATCCAACGATGAGGATTATTCCTTGCTTTTTATATACCAACATAGATCGTTCTTAAACCTGGATCTATCAAGCATCGAGAGGGATCCAATTTCTTGAGGTGTTTTTTTTTTAATTTTTAATTTTATTTTATCTTAAACTTTTTACACATCCAAAAAAATTCACACCTCTAGAAAATTCTCATGGTGCTTTGATAAATCCAAGTTTAAGATGGATCTATATTGGTTTTAATATTTTATTTTATGAGTAGACATGGATTTTTTAAATTACTTTTCACTTGGTTTGAATTTTTTATTTTATGAGCCGACATGAATTTTTTTGAATAATTTTTATTTTTTATTTTTGGTAATGTCACGTTACATTACATTTCATGACAACGTCTCCCTCATACTATGCTGTAGAGAACCTCACTCCTCTCGGTGCAAAAATAAAAATACAAAGGAAAGGGTACTCTCTATGGAGTTACCTATGATTCTACAACCAAAATGACTACTGTAGGATCTCCTATCTCCTATGTTTTGCTCTGATATCCTCTCCCGTGTTGTTTCTCTACTATGGAACAATACGATAACATCAAAAGTATGGAAACCCTTCTTTTCCTAATGGCCCGATATTCAACATAGCTCGATAGCCATCAAGGGTTAAATTTAAGGTTTTTGCATGCCCAAACTCCCGATCAGGGTTAGGGTTTTGGACCTTCTAGAATGTTCTTGAAAGTCCACATGAAACAGAGAAAGTTCATTTCTTAGGGGAAAACCAATGTAAATAATATAAATAATCCATAAAGGAATATAGATAATAAAATGTATAAATGATATGAGATATGATATATTTACAAGTTATGATAGTGCCGTACATATAGAATTCCTAAAGGAACTTTATGGTGACCATTCACTAATAAATGTGTCACTTAATATTTAATAATTATTTATCAATATTATTGCTTATGTTTATTTATTATTATTTATTATATTATATTTTATATGTTACATTGCCTTCCTCTTCAGAGATGCTTTGTCCTCAAAGCATTAATAACGATTTTTTTTTACTTTACTTTTGTTTGTGACCTTGTTGCATTGGTGTATGTTTTGTCGGTAGTTGTGGCTACATGACGATATGAGTTGGTAAGTGATGAACACAACTTCCGAAATGTAAAAGGATCGATCCATCCTAATTCAATTTTTTTCGGAGCATTGCGCTTCCACAATATACTGACGTCATGGAGTTCATTTGCGGTAGTATACATATTTTCCGTTAGCTATCTCCGTCGTTTAAGATCTCTAATTTTATGATGTGGATGTCGATAGGGAGTTCATGTAAAAGTTTCTTCAACTCGTTTGAAATCATCTTGAGCTGTGATCTGTATTGGATCTGTAATTGTGTCTTTTTGTACATCTTGTACTTTTATTCTTGATAATTTTGATACCTCATTCTGGATTTCTTCTAATTTGTTTTCTAATAATCTGTTATCATTTTGAATCTTCTTGATTGTCTCTCTTTGCAACTTTTTCGTTATCTTTTAAATTTTTAATTTGTGCCTCTAATTCTTGATTATGATTTCTAAGGCGTCAATTTTCTTCTTGCTTTTCTAGTATTTTCCCTTCAATGTCTTCATTAACTCATCCTAACTTCCAAATACTTTTTTATTTTATTTTATTTTTGTAACGGGAATTTTGTTATGGTTTTCTTAGTTGGAATATTTCTTTATTATTGCATGATAACGTTTTATTGATTTTTGTGATCTCTAATTGATGCGCGTTGTTAATGTCGTCATTTTGTTGCTGGAGTTCTTTTATTTGTTGTTGATGTCGACAATTCTCTAATTCTTGGTATCTTAATTTTTTCTAGATTTGCATAATCTTGTCATCTTTATCCATGAGTATTTGGTTCAACCGTTTAATGTTGGGCCTGGGCCAGATGGGGCATTTTTGAACAGAAGGAATTTTGAGAACTGCGGAGATAAGTGCAGTTAAGTTTGAACAATTTTGGGATAAGTTTTGGTATGCTGCAAAGTTGCATGCAGCATAGTATCGGAGGAGCTGCGAGGTCGGTGCTGCGAGGAGTACAACGCCGTGTTGTGCCACGTCAACAAAGATCCAGCTAAGCAGAGCATGTGCAGATAAAGGCAGTTATTTTGGTTAGGTCACAGAAGACCTATTTTTGGTAAAGATCGTCGATAACTACCAAGCAGTGGGTAGGTGCAGATCGGAGGTAGGTGACTGATCACAACGGGTAGAAGACTACTACTACTCGAACCAGTCATCTAAGGCTAGAAAAGAAGGAACAACTCAGCAGAGGCAAGAGGCTGGCGCGCATATAACAGAAGATCCGCTGCCAGATATCAGTAGTCCGGTTTTGGGAAAACTGCGACAGGTTTTGTAAACCTAAGGGTTTTTCCTTCGTAAATGTAAAGATATGACCTACGGGTCTTGATCTATAAATAAGGCAATTTTGTAAAGGGAAAGGGTTACTGTTAATGTTAGTCTTCATTTTGTCGATTAATATTGAATATTGTAAAGGCTTTGCAGTTGAGTGTGCAGAGACCTAATTTTTGAGGGAGAAAGAGAAGAGCATCATATAATTAGCTGAGAATCCGCAGTGAAAATTCATAGCATCTTGTGGAGAGTCTACGGTAGGGGAGTTGTAGTCGACGTTTCGATCCATCCTTGGCTCATCATCAAGACAATAGCGATGCAGCTGAGTGCGCAGGCGAAGAACTGTTGTACCCTTTCCAAGATAAATAAACAACAGTTCTTGTGGACGTAGCTTCCCATCCGAGGGGGTGAACCACGTTAAACCATTGTGTTATGTGATTGCTGTGCATGATTATTATTAATTTGTGATCTAATTTACTTACAGTGCATGCATGAAGTTATTATTGCTTGTTATATGTTTACTGTGATCTGTATTCGCCGCGGAAAGGATGGAATAAGATGCTAAGTAGTTCATGTAGGGAGGAATATTAAACAATAAAGCACCTATAAGTCTCGAATGAATGGATCGATAAGATAACTACATAGTTAATTGTTAAGGATTGAATCGCAGTATCAGAGCTCACAGCACTGCGCATCTCACATATTTGCATAAGTTATGTGGTTTATCAAGCTAAGTAATGATGAATGATTAAGGTTTATCGACTAGGAAGTGAATAGAAGTGATCAGATCTCATAAACCCGCTGCGCGGGTTAGGGCCCACACTGAGGGTGCCAATATCCTTGTTCTAGAAAATACTCAACGAGGAGTAGGAGACTCCGCTCGATCGCCAAACGCAGCTGCGTAGTCTGTCACCGTGCTGCGCATTAAGCAGTTGAATCACTCGCATCACAAGGTTGTGGAAACCTGCTTCTGCAACCACCCCCTCAACTTCGCCTCGGGTGAGACCTCAGGCTGCTTGCAGTCTGTTGCCAAAAGGGCCGGTGAATAGGGGTTTTGTTGGTATTTTGTATCGCGAAGTACCTGGGTCTACATTGGAAAACCTCTAGAACAGTGCTACGAACAACAAATGGTTCCGTTTCCGCCCTAAGACCAGTGATGCGATAGTGTATTCAGAAAAGTAATGTCCGACAATTGGCATCTAGAATAGAAATAAATCTGGGCTTGGTTTGATAAGATTGAAAGAGACTTCGTAAAGAAAGAAAACAGACATCCACATCTATTTGACGTACAGTGGTTGAATAGATACTTGTGGAGAGACATCCACGAAATTTTTTGGGCTTCTTTTCCAAACGAGCTACACGAGTGGATATCGCGCCTAGCAAAAAGAAAGAATTGCTCCCAAGGTAGAGTACCTACAAAGTGGAGTCCGAAGCTTACCGAACAACTTAAAGCAATCGACAGCCCACTGTCACGAGCAGTTGACTTCTGGGTTGATAGCATATTGGAAGGATTTGTGACCGAATTTGCTGTAAACATGCTGAAGTCCTACAACCAAGCTGAAGCATACTTTTTCGAAGGATTCAGAGGTAAGTTCCTAAAAAACCTCAGTTTATACATTAAAATGCTTTTAGCTGAGAAAGGTGTTTTAAGAATGCATCAATAGTCCTAAATCCGTCATGGTAGAGAACACATACATTGATTCTGACGAAGAAAACCATACTTTGAGAAGTGGAAAGAGATACAATCCTACTAATGAAAAGAAACCCACACCATCTAGAAACCGTATAGATACCGAAATTCCATATGAGATCAATAGTAATAACACTCAGTTATCAGCCACAATCCAGCGTATTATACCTCAGAATCAATCAGTTTAGAACCCACCCGCTACGAGTATTGCACAACCCATCCCACAGATCAGAAATACTAGTAACACCGCAGGAGCGAGTGCTCACAGCACTACGACTCAGACTATTCCGCAGAATACTGTCCCTAGTACAATACAATAGCTTGTATCTAATTTTTCCATAGGGAATCAGTTCCAGAACAGTACACAATTCGGAAGAAGAATGACAGATAAAGATATAAAACTGCCGATATTCAAAGGAACGGGTCAGGAAGACCATGATCAACACTGGTTTCTATGCGAAGCCGTGTGGAGTGTTAAGTAAGTGACAGATGATGCTATCAATAGAGCGCAGCTCATAACTACTTTTAGAGACAGAGCGCTGCAATGTTTTATGAAGTATTCTCAAGCACAACCAAGAAACTTAGCAGATATCAAGACCGCGATTGCAGCAGAGTTTAAGAAACCCAAATCAGAATCATAGTGCATAACAGAGTTGAAAGAAATCAAGCAGAAACCTACTGAATCGTTCTGAGAATTCGACCAAAAATTCAAAACATTGTTGGACCAAGTGAGCTTTGTTATAGCTCTGCAACAACATCAAGAATGGTTCATTGCTGCGTTGTTGCCCCACATCAGACAATCACTAATGCAACAGAAGGTTGTATCTCAAGCTGAGGCCTTGGAGATCGCAATGAAGTTGGAAGCTTCACCAATTGGAGAAAGTAGTTCTGGAATGATACAGATTCAAAACCAATTGGCTACCTTGACATTAGAATTACAAGGTATGAAGAATGGAAAAGAGCAGAGACATGAACAATGACATGAAGTTTGGTGCACAGGTTGCAAAGGAGAGGGCCACACCAGAGAACATTGCCCCTTATTTCAAGAATACCTTAACAGTGGCGCACCAAACCCAATAAATATGAATCAGAACCAGGCACCGTGGTGTGAAATTTGTAGAAGCAGAGGACACAGACCTGAAGACTGCTACCTGATACAAAAATATGTAAAGACACCTAAAAACTTATACTACAATTTCTGTAAGTCAGTTGGACATGATGAGTCCAATTGTCGCGCTTATGAACTAATGAATGAAAGAAAGCGAGATATGGAAGCAATGCGAGGTGCTGGAATGTACCGCGTTCAAGAGGAAAATCAGCCAAAGCAAGAAAACACCCACTATGATCAAGGAGGATATATAGGCCGTGGTGGTGGATATCGCGGGAGAGGAAGAAATACTAGTCAAAATCAAGGAAGAGGACGAGGCCAGGTAATATGCTATAATTGTGGCCAGCCAAGTCACGTATCCAGAGAATGTACTAATCCATGCACCACATGCAACTACTGTAAATCATTTGATCATGTGATTGAAGATTGTCCGGTGTTTGAGGTAGAAATGCAGAAGAGGAGAAGAACAGAAACACCGAACCCTAACATCCAGTTGATCGCATCAGAGAATAGACCTACAGGTCAGAGTGTCAACATAGTAACACGAAGTGGCGCTGATAAAGGAAAAGATAGCAGCACAGAAGCCTCGACTTCTGGAACAATTGATCCTAAGAAAAACCCTGGAGAAATAGTAGGGATAAGAAAAGCTCTTGGGAAAGCACCTCCAATGAACTTACAGAAAAACAAAGAAATATTCAAAGAAGCGCGGGACATGTTTAAACAACCACCACCTACTTCACCAAGGATTCCGTTGCGAAGTCAAGAACCACAAATACAAGACATGCCACTGGCATATGATCAGACGTGCACTGCACCAGATACCTCTAATCTTGTTGCACAGTTTCTACAAAGCTACATCAAGTTATTTAAAAATAAGGACACTCTTATGGAATTTGAAAAACTGATAAATCAGTATGAATCATGCAGTAAGAAAGGAATAGCACATGGCGCAGTACATAACATTAGAAGTCCCAAAAGAACCGGAAGGGAAATGTGGTTCACTGCACAAATAGGAGACTATGAGATGGATGATATCATTCTTGATCTCGGATCTGAAGTGAATGTCTTAACCAAGCATACATGGAAGGCGATGGGAAAACCAAAGTTACAGCGGTCACCTATATAGTTAAGAATGGCTAATCAAGGCATAGTTATACCACTGGGAAGGTTAACCAATACCATTGTCGACATTGATGGAGTGCGAAGTTATGCAGACTTCGAAGTAATTGAAATTGTGGATGACAGCAATCCTTATCCAGCATTGCTGGGCATCGATTGGGCAATGACGAACTCCACTGTCATCAATCTGAAAACAATGAAAATGGTATTTGAAGGCAATGACATAAGGGTTGTCACACCATTGGATCCTTCGCAGGGAGAGCGATATGTTGAACCTATTCAAGAAGAGTGCAGATCCCAAACCTTGACCGTATCTATCAAATGACAACAAATGCTGCGGATTATATTGATCCTACTGCGGATGGAATGCTCAGCTGGTGCTACGATAATTCTTGCATCTCAGACTCAAACGTAGGATTATAAAACTGGAAACACAGAATGCATGAAGTATCTGCCATGAGATGCGCGACAATTACAAAGTCACTCCATTGGATTGGAAAGTAGGTAAGTCCAATCCCTACTTATGATGGTACAGCTAACGTTTATTCATTTATCAAAGAATACACTGCAGCAGTTGCAGATGAACATCGCATCTCAGCATTAGACATGGCACTCAGAGAAACACGTTCCAGATGGTGGGCTACACACAAAAAGACAATGACACTTGGGACCAGTGCAGAATAAAACTACAGATTAGATTTGCTGATAAGGTCACGCTACCATTTGAGAAATATAATGGCCAGACGGATCCAGGAGATCATATCATAGCTTGTGTACAAGCTTGGAAGGAAAGACCGCAGACATAATGGGTACATCTCTTTGTGCATACGTTGGAGGAGCCTATTCCAAAAAAGTGGTATCTAGAGGAGGAGATGCGCACAGGAACTGCGGATTGGTCTATCCTTACTGTGACCTTCCAGAAGGATTTTAATTTTCAAGATGAATCTCCGACTATAAATGACGCGCTGTAACTGATTAAGCAAAAGATATTTAGCCCACATCGCAAGGAGGAAAATATAACACTAGAAGAGTTTTTTGACACAAACAATGTACTTGCGAGTCTACAACCAGATTGGTTAGAACAGATAGAGCAGGCTTTAGACTGCTACAACATTGCTGAAGAAGTTGAAGATAACGACGCAGAGGACCCGCGCAACATAAAAATCCAAGAATCAGAAGGTATACGCGAGGTAGAGGGACCTCCACTAGGAATTCCACATATGAGTGGACTAGTTAAAACAAAGAAAGTGAACATCGGTAACCCTGAAGGCCGAAGTTCACAGCAATAGGAGACTATTGGGATGATGACACAGTTGCAGAGATAACAACTATATTATAGGAATATCAGGAAGTATTCCCAACGAAGTTCACAGAAATGAAAGGTATCCTAGGAGACTTAGGAGTGATGAGAATTCCTCTTAATCCAGGAGCGAAACCTATTAAACAAAGGCCATATAGACTGAATCCACGCTACAAGGAACGCGTTAAAGCAAAACTCGATAAGATGCTCGATGCAGGAATTATTGAGCCGATCGAAGAATTTGAATGGATAAGCCTAATGGTTATCCAAGACAAGAAAACAAAGGGTGAGATTAGAATCTGTGTTGATCTCAGAAAGTTGAATGATGCCTCTATGCATGATCCATTTCCTACACCTTTTACCGATGAAGTTCTTGATAACGTTGGAGGGAATGAAGCATACTCTTTCACTGATGGATTCTCTAGATATCATCAGATAAAAATTGATCCAACTGATAGGCACAAAACCACTTTTGCAACAGAATAGGGGTCATTTCAGTATACAGTGATGCCTTTTGGCTTGAAGAATGCACCAACCATATTTTCAAGCGTAGTGATCGCATCATTCAAAGACTTCATCCACAAGTTCCTAGAAGTTTACTTTTATGATTGGATCATTTTTGGGTTACTGAAGAACCATGCCGCGAACCTAAGAATGATGTTAGAAAAATGTCGACAGCATCAGATTTCATTGAATTTAAATAAATGTGTTTTCTGTGTTCCGAATGGGATTCTACTGGGACATATCGTGTATAAGCAAGGGTTAATGGTTGATCCAACGAATATAGCAGTTATTGTAAATTTTCCTACACCAAATTCAGTTAAACAATTGCGCACTACACTAGGGCATACTGGATACTACAGGAAATTCATAAAAGGTTATGCATAGATAACCGCAACAATGGAGAAGCTTTTGAAAAAGGATGCACCATTCATTTGGAATGAGGATTGCGAGAAAGGATTCGACATATTGAAAGAAAAAATGGTCACCGCGCCGATCCTAGTTTTTCCAGACTAGGAAAAGCCATTTCACGTACATGTTGATGCTTCATGTATAGCATTGGGTATCATTCTTGCACAGCCAGGAGAAGGAGGAATTGATCATCCCATTGCATTTTCCAGTAGAAAGTTGTCATCTGCTAAGAAAAACTATACCACTACCGAAAGGGAAGGACTTGCAATGGTATATGCATTACAGAAATTTAGACACTATTTGCTTGGTGTGCACTTCTCAATGTTTACTGACCATTCTGCATTAAAATACCTGGTCAATAAACCAGTGTTAGGGGGGCAAATTTGCAGATGGCTATTACTCTTCCAAGAGTACGATTTTGAAATAATAGTTAAACCAGGCAGATTAAATCTAGGCCTTGATCATCTATCAAGGATCAACTCAGGAGAAGAACCAATGAATGTAGAAGACAATCTGCCCGATGCGCAATTATTTGCTATACAGGTTGTCGATGATTACTATCAGGATATCATTCACCTTCTAATTACCGGGTTCGCACCTACTGAATTCACTACGCAGCAAAGGAAGCAACTGATAGTGAAAGCTGCAGACTTTACCATTATCGCAGGACAACTCTATAAGTTAGGACGCGATGAAGTGCTGTGAAGATGTGTATTAGAACATGAGAAGCCATTTATATTAGCTGATGCACATTCAAGAGTCGCAGGAGGTCATTACGCAGGAAGGGCGACTGCGCAGAAGATATTGCGCGCAGGGCTATGGTGGCCTACGATCCATAAGGACTCCAAAGAACATTGCCAGAACTGCGATGACTGTCAAAGGACAGGGAAACCATCAAGAAGAGATGAAATGCCGTTGAGCCCTCAACTGACCTTACAGGCATTCGAGAAATGGGCAATTGATTTCGTGGGAGCTATTAACCCACTAAGAAAAAGAACTGGTACGAGGTACATTATTACAGCATTTGACTACCTCACCAGATGGGCAGAAGCAAAACCAGTCAAGGACTGTAGCGCAACTACAGTTGCACAATTTATTTTTGAGAATATCCTTACACGATTTGGATGCCCAAAATTTTTGATGAGTGATTAGGGTACCCATTTTCTAAATAGAACTATTGAATCTTTAACTGAAGAGTTCTACATCCATCATCAGCGCAGTACGCCTTATCATCCACAAGCGAATGGTACTGTTGAAGCATTTAATAAAGTACTTGAGAATGCGCTAACCAAGGTATGCAATGTAAACCGCGATGACGGGGACCTGCGCATTCCTTCAGTATTATGGGCATACAGAATGACATGCAAGAAATTAACTGGACATACACCTTTCAGATTGGCTTACAGACAAGAAGCAATAATGCCTATGGAGTACATTATACCCAGCTTGAGAATAGCTGCATTTACAGGGATGGCAGATCACGCAGCACTAGAAGAAAGGCTGTCACACTTGGTTGGGTTGGAAGAAGAGTGCTTTATCACGGGATTCCACCAACAAGTGCAGAAAGAACGAGAAAAAGCATGGCACTATCGCCACATAAAGAATAAGTCTTTTCAGGTAGGTGATCTAGTCCTACTGTATGATAGTAAATTCATGAAGTTTCCTGGAAAATTTAAAATGCATTGGCTTGAACCATAGACTGTAATAGATGTTACTAATGGTGGCGCAGTCCAGTTAGCTACTTTAGCCGGTGATACACTACCCAGTTTGATAAATGGAAGCAAACTAAAGCTTTACTGCGATAGTTTTGCTTCGCAGCATCCAGAATGATAAATAAGAAAGGAAAGTTTCTAGGTGCCAAATAAAGTCAAAATTCAGCACTAGAAACTGTAAAAGAGTCTGTACATAGACTGATAAAGATAGATATATACAGTGCACTGTGTTGGGAGAAAAAAAAAAACTATATGCCATGAAGTAACTGCGCAGAACCAAAAATTACCTGCCGCGCAGTTCGACGCAAGAATCCAGAAAATAGTCATTACAAGTGTCGTTTGGGATATAGCCGTTATATAGTGATCCCTGCCAACCGCTCGAGCATTTAAAGAAGAGATAGCCATTCTGAACAACTTAATGATGGAAAGGACCCAAGAATCAGCCGGATTTAGCCAATGGATACCACCATTAAATGCATATCTAGCTGTTCAAGGGCGCAGAGGAGGGTCCGCCGCGCCTATAAATAACACTGCTTATCATTTCGCGGGCGTATCAAACACTTAGAATTTTCTGCAAATACTTCTGTCTGAGCTAGTTTTCATGAGATGTCTACAACTGTTGAAACTATTTGCATTCCTAAGAAATTTTTATTTGAAGAAGAGTTCACGGTTGAAGAGACTATGAGGTTGTTCCAACACAGAGGAATTGGCAAATTAATGAGAATCCCAAACAAGAAGATCGTTAAGGAATCAGAACAAAATCCAAGGAGATCACCAAGACACGGCCCCTCAATGCAAGACAAAGGGAAAAATCTAGCAGCGCCTAGATCAAAACTACCGCAGACAAGTTCGGTAGGGCAAAAAAATCCCCTTGCTAATAAAGACATACCGTTAACTATGACTCCAGAATACATCTCGCTGCGTGCAGTAGATGCACCGGCCATTAAACTGCTGAAGAGCCCAATTTATGAGATACCACTCTCACCTATATCGAAGCATGTAGAGGTGGACAAAAATCTGTTAGGGAAGATTACAGAATGCAAATGGGAGGACTATGATCTCCTAGCAATGCAGAAAGAGAAGCCAACTAAACCAAAGTTCCCGCAATTCCATACCTATAAATACATGTGCTGGAAGAAGAATGCAAAGGGTAACCTCACCTTAGTCACCGAGAGCTGGTTGTCAGGAGTAGCCAAGTCTGGGCTACTCAACCTGCTAAGGCTTCCCAATTTCGATAGATCAACAGAGCTCAACGCGGTGGTGTGAACTCTAATGGCTCGCATGCGATAGGGATATTTATGGCTAGACCAGAATATCGACCTAACAATCGAATTAATCCACTGTATAACTGGGTTAAGCAAAAGGGGAGAAGACCCAAGGCAGTTCTTCCAGGGAAAGACAAAGGATAAAGAGGTAGCAACATTAATGAAGCAAACACAGTCTGTGGTTAAAGGGAAGCAAGGCTTCCAGACGAAGGACATAAAGGATGATGGAATAAGGTTTGTCACGTAGCTGTTGGCGGGCAAAATCTTAAGGAAGTGCCGACCATTAGAAGTAAACACAGGCGCAGTACTACTTGGCGTTGCATCCGCCGAGGGACAAGACTTCAATTGGTCCCAATTTATATTAAATGAATTCCTTGAAGAACTCAATGATACACAAATAAATGGTGGATATTTTCATTTTACCTGGATAATCATATTGATTGGCTTCCTGGGTGGAGGGAACTGAAGCACTATGTCGGAGTGGTCACAAACACTTTGGACTGTAGTGGTGCTAGATTTTAGAATCTATGGGCGAGCCTGAATCCAGACAGACAACACGAAACAGTGCTGGTGTTTTACACATATTACAACCATTTGCGCGGGGCCATCATGCTTACACCTCGCATACCAAAGCAAGTGACAAGCAAATATATCCGCATTATAAATTTTTATGCTACGATGAAATGCATCCCCATTTCACCCAAAGCACAGAGGAAGAATGCTAATTGGTACCCTGGAAACTACCATATGTACAAGGAAGATATTGACAACTTAATGAAAGAATGGCCAGCTGAATTCCGCGTCGAGGTTGTGGACATTGAAAGTGATTCTGGTGAGGATAACCCTATCCCATGTCCCATTGTAGAAGAAAAAGAGTCAGGAAAAAGGAAGGATGTTGGAAGTCCTTCAGGACGCAAGGAGCCAAGGAAAAAGCAGAAAGCAAACAAAGACCAATTAGACACAGTGCTTTGCAAAGATGACTATTTAATGATTGCCGCGAGGGTAATTGAACAAATGGAGGAACTTTCAACAAACAAAGAAAAGAAGGAAAAGGCAATTCAAGACAGCTTAAAGAAAAACCTGACTACACTGCAAGGTTTATCCAAAAAATTTGATGAAGTCAGCAAAAGATTACCATTGCACCATTAGTCAGCAGCTGGAAAAGAGTCCACGGGGACTTCGCAACAGCAAATAACGGTTCTCGCGAGGTCCCGTATTGTCCATTTGCAGCGACTATCTATCAGATTACCATTACAAGATCAAGCAATGCTAGATACAAAGAATGTAGAGCACGTGGAGCTTGATCTTGCAACCATACCATTGCCAGGACTCTGTTACTTACAAACGCAAATAGGTGAAGAAATGCATGACAAAACCATAGAAGCACTAAAAGGATAAGGAGAGTTACAAAGGCAACTTGAGGAACATAGCTCATGAAATTATATGAAATTACAAGATGAAACAGATCGTCGACTGAGATTAGAGAGCACGATCACTGTGGTTGCAGGTAATATAGATGATTTTGAAATTCAAATAGAACCAGCAGATACCATCATCAAGATTGGCGATTTGGTCAATAGCCTAAGGAATGAGAAGGAAGACATGGAGATTCTCCATGAATATGAAATTGCTGCCCTGAAAGCACAGCTCAATCCACAGACTCCACCAGATGAACAACAGTTGAGACAAGGAGTAGTGAAGACCACAACGTAGAATATTGCTATCGAAGTCACTAAGTGCCAGAGTCTACTAGAAGCAACATTGAAGGCATTTAGTGCCCTTGAAGAAGATGAACAATTACAGCAAGTAAAGAAGGAAGTGAAGGAAAAACAAGAAGAACTAGAAAAGATGAGTGAGGAGGTTAAGGCACTGCCAGCAAGGGAGAAACTCCTAAAGTACAGGGAGATCAACAACCTCAATAAGGAAGTTAAAGCGTTGCGGGAGAAGGGAACATAAATGGGCGATAAGTCACAACCATTATTAGACGACGCCGACATGATCTCACAGGAGATCGAAGAAAATTTAAAGGAGTTGAACCAGAATCAAGAACAAGTGGAAGGCCAGATCAGCCAAGAGATAACACTTGAAATGGTAGAAACAGTTGGGAAAATCGAACAAGATACGAAGGCCGTGGTTGAAAAGCTGATGGAAAGATTCAACGAGTTCGTTGCGAAGATCAGCCAACAGGAAGCGGAAAACCTTTAAGAAGTTCCAAGTGGCTCGGGGGTGAGCCACATGTAAGTGTTAGGGGCCTATTGGGCCTGGGCCAGATGGGGCATTTTTGAACAGAAGGAATTTTGAGAACTGCGGAGATAAGCGCAGTTAAGTTTGAACAATTTTGGGATAAGTTTTGGTATGCTGCGAAGTTGCGCACAGCATAGTATCGGAGGAGCTGTGAGGTCGGTGCTGCGAGGAGTACAGTGCCTCAATGTGCCACGTCAACGAATATCCAGCTAAGTAGAGCATGGACGGATAAAGGCAGTTATTTTGGTTAGGTCACAGAAGACCTATTTTTGGCAAAGATCGTCGATAACTACCAAGCAGTGGGTAGGTGCAGATCGGAGGTAGGTGACTGATCACAATGGGCAGAAGACTACTACTACTCGAACCAGTCATCTAAGGCCGGAAAAGAAGGAAAAACTTGGCGGAGGCAATAGGTTGGCGCGCATATAACAGAAGATCCGCTGCCATATATCAGTAGTCCGGTTTTGGGAAAACTACGACAGTTTTTGTAAACCTAAGGGTTTTGCCTTTGTAAATGTAAAGACATGACCTACGGGTCTTGATCTATAAATAAGGCAATTTTGTAAAGGGAAAGGGTTACTGTTAATGTTAAGTCTTCATTTTGTCGATTAATATTGAATATTGTAAAGGCTCTACAGCTAAGTGCACAGAGACCTAATTTTTGAGGGAGAAAGAGAAGAGCGTCATATAATTAGCTGAGAATCCGCAGTGAAAATTCATGGCATCCTGTGGAGAGTTTGTAGTAGTTGAGTTGTAGTCGACGTTTCGAGCCATCCTTGGCTCATCATCAGGACAATAGCGATGCAGCTGAGTGCGCAGGAGAAGAACTTTTGTACCCTTTCCAAGATAAATAAACAACAGTTCTTGTGGACGTAGCTTCCCATCCGGGGGGGTGAACCACGTTAAACCATTATGTTATGTGATTGTTGTGCATGATTATTATTAACTTGTGATCTAATTTACTTACAGTGCATGCATGAAGTTATTATTGCTTGTTATATGTTTACCGTGACCTGTATTCGCCGCGGAAAGGATGGAATAAGATGCTAAGTAGTTCATGTAGGGAGGAATATTAAACAGTAAAGCACCTATAAGTCTCGAATGAATGGATCGATAAGATAACTACACAGTTAATTGTTAAGGATTGAATTGCAGTATCAAAGCTCACAACGCTGTGCATCTTACATATTTGCATAAGTTATGTTGTTTATCAAGCTAAGTAATGATGAATGATTAAGGTTTATCGACTAGGAAGTGAATAGAAGTGATCAGATCTCATAAACCCGCTGTGCGGCTTAGGGCTCGCACTGAGGGTGCCAATATCCTTGTTCCTGAAAATACTCGACGCGGAGTAGGAGACTCCGCACGATCGCCAAACGCAGCTGTGTAGTCTATCACCACGCTGCGCATTAAGCAACTGAATCACTCGCATCACAAGGTTGTGGAAATCTGCTTCTGCAACCACCCCCTCAACTTCGCCTCGGGTGAGACCTTAAGTTGCTTGCAGTCTGTTGCCAAAAGGGCCAGTGAATAGGGGTTTTGTTGGTATTTTGTACCGCGAAGTACCCGGGTCTACATTGGAAAACCTCTAGAACAGTGCTGCGACCAACATTTAATATCTTCTTTACTCTCACAATTTCCTTTTTGATATCTTGGCCTTGTAGATTTTGACTCGAATGCTTTTCATTCCTTAATTCCTTTGTCTAAGTAGTTAATTTCTAAATACACTATTGTAACCAACGATTCTCCTTCTTTGTTAATTCCTTAAGAATATTCTGCTTCCTTATCTCAAAATGCAATTGTCTATTGATCGATTTATAATGTTCTAACTTGCCCAATACTACTTGTAGTTGCGACTGCATTTCTAGATATGTACCGGCCATAATTTGCTATTTTGACTTCTTATATTTTAGTTCTTTGAGAATAATTGAGCGCAAAAGTGCAATGAACACAAGGTGGTCCTTAAATCTTCCTTTGTCTTTGAATGTTGTCTTCTTTTCGTCGGCGACAAAAGGGATTTTGACTTTTATGTCCTCTTTTCCTTTTTTTTGTATAAAATAATAATTGTAATTAATATAATTATTAAATTATAATAATTATTACTATTATTAATTTAGTAATAATAATGTGAATGGATATAATATAATAATAATAATGATTAAATATAATAATAATATATTATAATATTATATAAAAAATTAAGTGAGTCGATTTAGGGTTTTGAAAATTCAATAATAAATAATATTATTAATGATAATAATATTATTATTATATTTTTTTTTGAATTGGTCGTTAAGAGGAGATGGGAGACTAGGTTTTTTAGCCCTAATGGAGATTTTTTTTGGTGGTTTTTTTTTACTCTAAGGGTTAGTAGATGGAAGGTTTCGTGGAGGAATGAGAGACCAATTTTAGGGCTTCGTGCAGATATAGGAGGAAGGGGCTACGAGATTGGAGGTGGGGAGGAAAGAGGAGCAGCGACAGTGAGAGCAGTGGTGGTATAGAGGATGATGGGAGGGTGCGATGGAAGGTAGCAGGGAGTCATAGTGTGAGGGAGAGGAACATGGAAGGGTGGTCCCCGTGCATGCGGAGGTGAGGGTGGATGCCGAGGAGGAGGATACAGTGATGAGAATGGGAGCTACGCAGAGTTAAATGGAGAATGGTGTGGGGTATGAAATGGGGAGCAGGTGTGAGGTGTAGTAGTGTGGAAGGAGTAGGTTGATGCAACGGGGGAGTGGAGTGAGCAACGATGCTTGAGGACTGGAAGACAGAAGAAGGGATGGATTTCATTGATGGACAATGCTTTGGAGTAGATTGTGATGTAGAGGGACGGGAGTGGTGTAGGGAAGGCGTAGTGATTGTAGAGGGTTTGGAAGAACTAAAACACAATTGGAGGAGGAATGTGTGGAGTGAGGAGTGGGGGAAGCGAATTAGGGAGGAAAAGGTTGGGCATGTAGGCCGAGGTGCAAAATGGTGGTATAAAGGATATGGAGGTTATGGCTGGAAGTAAACTAGCATAGATCCAAATCCTAGGCTCTATCAAGCGCCGAGAGGGATCAAATATCCTGAGGTGCAAACCTCTCCTCAAATAGTTCCTTGAGTGCAATACCTAAGAAGCGGTTTGCACCTCGAGAGATTTGATCCCTCTCGACGCTTGATAGAGCTTAGGATTTGGATCTAGGCTGGTTCCAGTCGTGGGCGGTGACACAAAACTAGAGTTTGATCAGCATTGTAAGGAACAAGTTAAGTTGAAAACACAGATAGAATTATGATGATTATCATAATGTAAGTAATAAGTATTAAGGATTGAGTAAATTGTTAAAGCAAAGGTTTGCACCTCAAGGGATTTGATCAAATATATTACAATGTGATCAACTTTGATATTTCTTCTTCCTTTTTTCTTGATTCCACTCCTGCTCCCTTTGGCATCTTCTCATATTGATCATATGTGAAAGGAGGAAGACCATCCAAACCTTTTACTCATGATATTGTTGTAAATGGGAGTCCCCATCGTTCTTTGTTTCCAATATTTATAGTTTCCTTCTCCAATGTTAATCCCCATTTTTTTTTGCACTGTTGATGTAGATATATTAAACGTTGCAACATTGGTTGGGGCCAAAAGAAATAATGGTGACTTATCTGAAAAATAATCAATTTTTAGTGTTTGTCTAATAGCTCCAATCAAGTAAGATTTTCTTGTACCTGCAATTCTTTGGATAATCATTCATAGTGGTTCATTATTCCCACCTCTGTAATGCTCAAGATTAAGCTAAAATGATTTTCTTTGCTTCTCCGCTAAGATTTCAACTGGATAATTTTGAGTACGATTATTATGAACAATGGCATTCAATTGTCAGTTTCAGATATGAACTGTAATGCACGATTGGAAGTTTCCATATCAACAAAATTAGAGTTCCAATTTTCCTTGTTATCACATTCCATGTATCCAAGTATGTCATATTCATTGGTAGTTATATATTGATTCCTATATAACCCTGAAATTATTTCCCATTCATGCTTTTGAGAATCCCTTTGCACAAATAACACTTCTTCATGATCTCTTTAGTTTATGATTGTGTTTTCTAGGTTCTTCTATATGTTCTGATGATTCTTTTTCTCTTTCTCTTCTACACATTTGTCGTACTTTTCTTTTTTGATCATCTAATATCTTCATTATTTGCAGTATTATCATGAGGATCCACAATATACCCTAAAATAGAGAAAAAAAACTTTAGTATGTTGAAATCATTGCAAATAGTTTTTCTATTAAATAGATAAATTCAATGTATAAATGTAAATAACAAAAAACAATGCATTGTTGAAATCAATGCAAATTTTTTACTTTTTATTAAATTGATAAATTGAATACATACATGTAAAAAACAAAACAAAATATGCATTGCTAAAATCAATGCAACGAATCAAATAAATATGCATCTTGTGTTATTTAACAGCATTTGTGTGTGGTCTATTGGTAAGCAGCAAGGTTATTGGGCTTGCGTTAACCTAGAGATCAAGGTTCAAAACCTTTTTGGCTTGGAGTTATATTTAGTTATCAAATATAACTATTATTATGGTCGACATTGTTGAAATCAATGAAACAATGTTTTTTTATTAAATTGATAAATTCAATGCATATATGTAAAGAACAAAAAAAATACATTGTTGAAATCAATGCAACTAATCAAATCAACATACATCTTGTATTTTTTAAGAACATTTGTTTGTTGTCTATTGGTAAGTATTGAGATGATTGGATTTAAGGTTCAAATCCCTTCTATTTTTTCTATTTCTTATGTGGGCTATAGTATTTTTTTTACCTCTTTTGTTTCTACTTCTTATGATTACTATAATATTTTATTTTACTTTTTTATTTATATTTTATTTCTTATGTTTCTACTTTTTATGTGAGTTATAATATTTTTTTACTTCTTACATTTCTAGTTTTTATGTCAGCTATAATATATTTTTTTGCAACATATTTTTATTAAATCGATGAATTCAATGTATAGATGTAAATAACAAAAAAAATGCATTGTTGAAATAAATGCACATAATGAAATTAATATGCATCTTGTGTTTTTTTTAAGAACATTTGTTTGTGGTTTATTAAACAACGCATTATTGAAATCAATGCAACAATGTTTTTTTATTAAATTGATGAATTCAATGCATACATGTAAAAAAGAAAAACAATGCATTGTTGAAATCAATGCAACTAATCAAATCAACATACATCTTGTCTTTTTTAAGAACATTTGTTTGTTGTTTATTGGTAAGTAGTGAGATGATTGGACTTAAGGTTCAAATCCCTTCTATTTTTTTCTATTTCTTATGTCGGTTATAGTAATTTTTTTTACTTCTTTTGTTTCTACTATAATATTTTTTTACTTATTTATTTTATTTCTTATATTTCTATTTTTTATGTCAACTATAATATTTTTTACTTATTTATCTTTTACGCATTGTTGAAATCAATGCAACTATGTTTTTTTATTAAGGTTCAAATCCCTTCTATTTTTTCTATTTCTTATTCGGCTATAGTATTTATTTTACTTCTTTTGTTTCTACTTCTTATGGCTACTATAATATATTTTTCACTTCTTTATTTTATTTCTTATGTTTCTACTTTTTATGTCAGTTGTTCTTTATCTTTTTTACTTCTTATATTTCTAATATTTGTTTTACGAATTGTTGAAATCAATGCAACCATGTTTCTACTTTTTATGTCAGCTATTCTTTATCTTTTTTACTACTTATATTTCTAATATTTGTTTTACGCATTGTTGAAATCAATGCAACTATTGTTTTTTATTAAGGTTCAAATCCCTTTTATTTTTTCTATTTTTTATGTCGGCTATAGTATTTATTTTACTTCTTTTGTTTATACTTCTTATGGTTATTATAATATATTTTTTACTTCTTTATTTTATTTCTTATGTTTCTACTTTTTATGTTAGCTATTCTTTATCTTTCAACAATGCAACCATGTTTCTACTTTTTACGTCAGCTATTCTTTATCTTTTTTACTTTTTATATTTCTAATATTTGTTTTACTCATTGTTGAAATCAATGCAACCATGTTTTTTTATTAAGGTTCAAATCCTTTCTATTTTTTCTATTTCTTATGTCGGCTATAATAATTTTTTTTTAAATCAATGCAACCATGTTTCTACTTCTTATATTTCTAATATTTGTTTTACGCATTGTTGAAATCAATGCAACCATGTTTCTACTTTTTTTTTTCCTTGAAAAAAAAATGTAATTTCATTTCGTCAGAGGTGAACAAAATTACATTCTGTATATGCACATCCAATGTGCATTTCTGTAGTAGTTCCAAAACTGCTTACTAGACCTAAGTCTTCTTCAAGAGCTCTATTACAGAGCTATTACAAAATATCCGGTTACAAAATCTTCTATGACAAAAATTTGAGCTCCCCAAACCCCATAAGATATTGTGATAAAGAGCAAATACAGTTCCAAAAAGATAATCTGCACTCCAGCATAAATGATGAAAAACCAGTAGCTGAAAGTAATATAAAGTAGTAACCAAAGATGTCAAAAAGTGTTCGGTGCTCATTTTATAAAGGGACTGTGATAATATTCATGTACTGTCCCATCCTTGTATTCCTTCACCTTCAAAATCCCCATAGCCAGTTGCAGGCCCACCTTTGAGGTCGAGTCCACCTCCTAGTTGTTTTCCCTATAAACATGCCGGTAAGAAAAAGTATAAAAAACGAGCTGCAGTTCCCTGATGTCCAGAAGTAAATTTGTTAATCTAATGTATCTGCACTATTGAGTCCCATTAATCTAGTTAATAACATTCATAGAGTCACCATAAATATTGAGGTTATGACATCCTTTTTCAGTGGCAAATATTAAAAGGAGTTTTAAGCTCATCAGTTCTGCATAATTGTTTCCACCTTCCTCCAGTCCCATGAACAAGATATAGTAATGTGAAGCCAAAAGGAAGAGCAATGCCCTGCCCCCACAGTTATCATTTTGAGTTGCCCCGTCGAAAAACCCCCAAGGTAATGTCCGATCAATATCCACTTCTAAAACCTCCCTTTGTTTCGCTTCTCTCACATAATGAGGAAATGGAGTAAGGATACCGCAAGAGAGGATTGTTGTAATCGCCAGAGTACAACCCTTTTCAGAAAATATATAGTTGTTGAGGGCCAACCAAATTCCCCAGCAGACTAATAATGGTATAGCTTTCACAGAATGTTGGAGTGGCCCCGCATTTCAGTTTTCCCATGCAAGTAAGAGTGTTTCCCGACCATAAGCAGTTTATACTTGAAATCCTTGAGCATTCATCCCAAACTTCAATCGTAAAGGAGCACTAGATTAAGAGGTGTGTGACAATTTCTTCCGTAGCTTTGCAAAGTATGCACCACCCCGGGCCATGTTTGTTCTTCTTCTGCAAATTGTCCCAGGTTGGAATTTTGTTTTCCAGAGCGTTCCACATAAACAAACGGGTTTTAGGTGGACACTTGAGCTTCCACAATTTCTTCCACCACCAAGTAGGTTCTCTAACGTTTCCAAGTGCACTAAGACAGATATAACCGCTTTTCGGTGTATATCTACCCATAGGATCCCCTTCCCATAATAATTCATCATCCCTGTTCCTCAACAAAACCTGTGTTCTATTGCATTCCTGAAAATAGAGAGACACCGCCAAATGATGTTATTTCAGAAGGTCCAGTGTCTTCACCGCTCTCCACGACTAAGTCCACGGCCTATCCTGTCCAGGATTGGCCAATTGAGACAAAAAAGTGTAGCCACTAGCCTGGAGGGCCGCCAACGTCTCTCCCTGCAAGAGATGACGCCCAACACATACAAACCATGGATCTTCTCCAACCCTGAGACTTCTCCCATCACCAATATTCCACACCAGATTAGTACCAATCACTGGAAAGGAGGTGACCACCGCCTTCCAAATAACCGACCCCCCGCATGTGACTTCCCAGGATTCCTTACCTAGTCAATAACAGAATCCGGGGCAATACATTTTTGAGTAACTACCTTAGTCCACAGGTTCACAGACTTCAGAATCCTCCATCCCCCTTTTGCAGCCAGGGCTTTAGAAAAGAGAAATATGTTCTTCAAACCCCATCCCCCCAATGCTTTTGGAACAGCAATTCGCTGCCACCTAAACCACAATGATACAAATGTATCATCTTTCCCACTCCACAAGAACCGAAAACAGATCTTCCTAGAAGCCTCCAAGATCCCCAAGGGGATCCATGACAATGACATCCAGTAGACCGAGATTTCCTCCAGAACGAATTTAACCAACACTAACCGACCAGCCCTCGACAACCACTTATGGCTCCAGACCATGAGTCTCTTATGTAATTTTATCAAGAAGCCAATGCCAATCCCGTTTCTTATATGCATTAGGCTTCAGCTGGAAGCCCAAATATTTGAGTCCAACATCAACCCCAGAGAGATTATAAGGGAAGACCCTACTGAATGCTTGAATCTATTCAGCCCTAAGCAAATTTATAGTAAGTTTGGACTTCCCTACATTAATATCCATCCCAGTGGCTTTTGAGTACAGTTCCAGGATATCACGAAGAGTTTCAACATCTCAAACATAACCAATGCGGAAAATGAGTACATCATCTACAAACAGTAGATGTGTAATATAGAGATTAGGAGTCACCTGAATGCCCCTCAAAGTACCTTGTCTCTTGGCTTCCCTAAGAGCCCTACTAAGACCTTCAGCAACCAGGAGGAAAAGTAAAGGGGACAAAGGATAGCCTTGTCTGAGGCCTCTCTCAAAGTGGAAGAATGGGGAGGTCGACCCATTGATGAAAACAAAGAAAGAAACCGTAGTAATGCAGCTCATAACCCACCTGATAAAACCAATTCCAAATACCAAATGAGTTAGAAGCATATGAATGTAAAGCCAACTTACTTTGTCATAGGCCTTAGATAGATCAATTTTGAGAATAACTCCTTTCATTTTTCTAGTCTTGATGCTATGCAGGCCCTCTTGTGCTACACCAATGGCCTCATGGATCTGACGGCCTTCCAGTAACCCAAACTGTTCATCTGAAATATTCTTGGATAAGATACATTTCATCCTTCTAGAAATGATTTTAGTCACAACCTTGTACACACAATTTCAAAGAGAAATAGGCCTAAAATCATTGAGTGAAGAAGGGTTGTCAATCTTGGGAATAAGTGCAATAAAGGTTGAATTAAAATAGGCTGGGATCCTTCCCGAGAGTCTGGTGTCCTCCACCACCTGAAGTAAATCTTCCCCCCAAAAATCATACAAAGCCAACAAAAATTTGATAGACCAACGATCCGGTCCCGGGCTCTTGTATTTCTGGAAGCTCTGAAGTGTTGCTTTTAATTCTTCTTCCGAAATCTCTTCCATCAGGGTGTGGTTGTTGTCCTCGTCCACAAACTGTGGAAAAATTTGAGCCACTCTGATCACCTCATCAACAGTGGCTTGATTAGGAGCCCGAAAGAGTTCTTGAAAGTGTTCAACCCCAACCCTACCCATCTCTTCAAAAGAAGTATGAGTTTCACCATTAGCATATTCCAGGCTCCACACAGTATTGGCAGCTTTTGTACCTTTAGTGTAGGCATGAAAGAACTTAGTATTCTCATCCCCTACTTCCAACGAAGTCGCCATGCTCTTAATTCACCGGGTTTCTTCCTTTTCCATCAAAAGGATGTTTCTCCTTCCTTCCAACCTAAGCAGAAGCTCTTTAGATTCCTGAGTTCTCAAACCTCCACCCTCTCCTTCATAAATCTCAACAAGGTCCACCTCAATTTGTTTGAGTTCTCTATCCTCTCTAATCCTCTTAACATGTGCCCATTCTTTGATAGGCCCCTTGATCCTCTTTAGATTTGCAACAAACTGAAAGGAGGCCGAAAGATTAGCTCTAGGGTTGTAGGGTACCCATAGAGAATGAACCAAAGTAAAAAAAAATCATCTTTCAGCCAGATTTTGTTAAACTTAAGAGGACCAGGAGGTTTAGGAGGACCAAGGCGCATTTCAATAAAAATAGGAAAATGATCAGAGGCTCTCCTCGACCCCAACCATTGACGCAAGAGAAATTTTTTTTCCACCAAGAGTTCCAAAACTAAAAACTGATCCAACCGCTTAGCCACCATGCTATCACTAGAGCGAATGTTTCTCCAAGTAGGTTTGAGTTTAATTGGCTCAATGTCAATTAGATTTTTATCCACAAGTCTTTGAGAGAAAAAATCAGCCAATGGATCCGTTCGGGCCCTAGGCCCCCAAACTTTAGATTGACCCAAAGAAAAGTTCAAGTCACCACCCAGTAGCAAATAATCCCCTTGAACAAGAGGGTTATTGAGAAGAGCATCCCAAAAGGGAACACGATTGAGATAAGCTCCATATACATTAACCAACGTGAGGACTTCCCCTAAGTCTAGAGCAGAGAACGCCAAACCAAGAACAGACTCCATACCCCAAATGTTGTGAACTTTAACAGACCTGGAATTCCATCCAATAGCCAGAGCACCAGAATGCCCACAAACATCCAAGGTTTCAAATGACCAACCACCAAACCAACTCTCCAATCTCGCCTTAACAACCTCCCCATCGCCCATAGTTTCTTGTAGTAAAATGATATCCGGGTGATCCAGAGAGACCACCCTCCGAAGTGCTCATATTTTATGGGGACCAGCCAGACCCCGACAATTGAAGGACATAATATTCATCAACGACCCTTCTTATGGGTCCGCACCGCTCTAAGCACCCGATCAATATTCTGTTGTTTTCCTTTCAAAAGGTCCAATTTAGCTTTGGACTGAGCCTTTGAGATAAACGATTTCCTTCCCCTACCTTTAGCGGGAAAAACCTTCTCGCTACCCAAGCCCCCAGAGGCTAGTTTGGTGGCTGAACGAAGGAAGTAGCCAGAATCAGTGGACTCCGTTGGGGTAGTCAGGGAGGTCTCCTCCTCAATGGCCGAGTCAGGGTCCGGATTCAAGTAGGGCTCCAACTCCTCTAGGGGGCAGGGGGGGTTCAATGAGTTTACTAACACCCGGATTAGAAGGTGGAGTGATTTTCATATTTTTTAGAGCCTCAACCCAGTCCATCCCAGCAAATGAAACATTATTCATAACAATATTGAAAGAAGGAGTAATGGTAGGAGAAGAAGTACCCACAACCTGAAACCCCTGAGTGCAGAGAAGTTCAGATGTTCCACCAAGGACTTCCTCAGCAGGTATAGGGATCTGTTCCTCCTCTGAAGAAGGGTCACCCACCTGCTCCCTTCTAAAATCCTCCTGTATCGATGGAGCACAGGCAGGTGCAAAAGTGTCCACCGGTACAGAATTGCCAACCCCATCCGACCATTTATGCCGACCACCATTCTGAGTCTTGAGTGGAAGTTTGCATTCAGCTACTGGGTGTCCATACTCATGACATCTCCTGCATCAAAATGGTACATTCTCATAGTCCAGCTTCTGCACATAAATAAAAGGGCCCCAACTCAACTTCATGTCTTCTGCTAGACCATCCCTGAAATTTAGACTAACCAAAATCCGTGCAACCTTCCGTTGTTTAGTATGAAGAAAAGAATAATCCCCCTCCAGGTAACTACCAAGAATGTTCCCAATACCCCTGAAATGACATTTCAACCAGTAATCTAATGGAATCCTTAGGAGATGAACACATAGAGGTACAACATCCAACCTTTCCCTGCTAGCATCAAACATTGTGTGCCATGGATTAAGTAAAACAGGGCATTGATCCCAACTGCAGTCCCTATTAAGTACCCAAAGAGCATGTTCAACTGAGAGGAAGTTGAAAGCGAACCAATTCCTGGTCAATTCCACAATTTCAGGTACATATCCCAAATGGGTCTGCCAATGACCTTCAGTCCACCCCACAATGGTCTACATGGCAAAGGACCGGCCCAAATTCTTCTCCACCTGCGTCTTAATATCCATCATTTGGATGATATGATGCCACTCAATGTCTGCTCCAAGGGCATAATTATACTTGGTATGGTTGGATTTCAACCATCTCTTCCTGCCTCGCTTCTCAGGTATCGCCGCACCATCCGAGGAGCCTCCTCCACCCTCGTTAGTGCTCGTCCCAGATCCAATCTTGGGACTAGCAAAGCCCCTATGTTCCTGAGCCCCAATACAACCAGTCACAAAACCCCTCTCCTCAACCCCAAAATGCCCTCCAAACACCTAAGATTTAGACTGAGTGCTCGAAAGAACTTTCGTCGTCGGTTGCACACCAACCCATTGCTTCAATCCTCCCTCCCTCCCACATCAACCATCAAAAGCCTGAACAACATGACCTGGAGTCCAGCGAGGTGCATCGACACCATCCGGCAGAGGCGAATCGCCTAAAACATTCACCTGTGGTACAGTAAGGAGTGCAGCTTGTGACGTAGAGGAAAACATAAAACCCGAGGGAGAAAAACTTGGCCCATACAATGTAGTTTAAAAAGTTTTGGCTGAAACCTCGGGTGCCCCGTTCGAGCGTAGACCGTACACATCATCCCAAACCGTGCCAGTTGTCGATGCCCAGATCACTTCACTATGCAGGTGGTCGTAGGTATAGTCAAGTTGGTCTTCAAGCTCCATGATCGGTAAAATGTAAAGAAAAACAGTGATAGTAAAACCTTCACCCAAGCAGAGAAAGAAATGACACCGAAGCAGAAAACTTCACTGCGAGCTTCCGTCGTCTGCAGTAAAATACCACCCTACAGCCGATCCTATGTGTAGTTTCGCACCACCTCTAAGATGACCACCCGACGTAGTAACTGATACATTGGGACTGTGACCCTGACCATTGTCAAGTCCATCACCAGAGCCCATAGCCCAAATGGCGGTCGTCGTCGGCCCTCGCAAACCCTAGTCACCAACCATCTCTAACCCTAACTAGAGCCATCCTTTCTCCAATATTCGTGTATGGGTTATAACAGCCTCTGTGATATATATATATATATATATATATATATATTATGTTTCTACTTTTTATGTCAGCTATTCTTTATCTTTTTTACTTAGCTTATATTTCTAATATTTGTTTTATGCATTGTTGAAATCAATGCAACCATGTTTTTTTATTAAGGTTCAAAACTCATATATTTTTTCTATTTCTTATGCCGGCTATAGTAATTTTTTTGTATTTCTTTTGTTTCTACTTCTTATGTCTACTATAATATATTTTTTACTTCTTTATTTTATTTCTTATATTTCTACTTTTTTATGTTAGCTTAATATTTTTTACTTCTTATATTTCTAGTTTTTATGTAGGCTATAATATAGTCATTGATTTCATTTCGAAAATACACGTCTTTTTATTTTTATTAATGGTCAACATTACAATATTTTATTTTTATTATTTTGTTACTCGACAAACTCGAAAAACACTCGACAAAAGTTACAAGATGTCCCTCATACTAGTCTGTAGAGCGCCTCTCGGCGCAAAAAGAGGTGTAGGAAGGAGTGTGAAGGGAAATGAAGGATTGTGTGGGGAAGCATTTGCAGACTAGAAAGAGGGGTGAATGGTTAAATACAAGGAGGGAAATGCAACAACGTAATGTGGGAGTGGTGCCAACGTTGGATGGAGGAATTATGGGGACACTGCACCGAGGATTATGGAGAAGAGTGCGTGAGTGTTGAGGTGCGGGTGTTGTTAAGAGTGGCATTACGCAGGGAGCATAGATGAGGGAGTGAGAAGGTAGCAATATGGAAAGGATAACATGTAGGAAGAGAGAGTGGATGGGGATTTGAATGAGTAGAGGATACATTGGTGAAGGGGATGGAGAGTAGCATTGGAAAGAAGAGTTGCGTGACATGCAGGAGGTTGTGTGGAGCAGTGGAAAAAGTGGGATAGGGTTGTGGAGGGAATGTTACATTAGTTTTTCAGAAATTTCAATCTAATCTAAGATCTTAACTGAGAGAATAACATGTACAGCATATCAATCATGGACACAATAATGCAAGCACACAAGAGACACAGAGTTTCACTGTGGAAAACCAAGAAGGTGAAAAACCCCGCAACTTCCTCAGAGATAGATAGAACAATGATACAACCCAAGTACAAGAGACAGTCCTCCTAGTAGCAGCTTCTCCTCCTCCACTAGTGTGCCACTCTCCAATGAGTGTATGTGTGAGAAGTGAATGATGAAATAGAGTGCCTCCCACACTCTATTTATACTTGACTTGACTTGCCTAAAAACCTTTACTAGGTCGACCTTAACTTAACCACATAACATAATGTTGACAGGGCCGACCCCCAATAGGGTGGTCTAATAACACTTTAACCCACATGACTTATACAGGGCCGACCCCAACAAGGTGGTCTAATAAACCATCAAGTATAAGTTACGACACTTACAATATAAATGACGACACTTCCGTATAGAGGAATAATAACATCTCTATAGGAATACAAACACTTCCGTATAGAGGAATAATAACATCTCTATAGGAATACAATATACATATATGAAATACATTCCGAAGTTACAAATACATCAACCTCTGCGACCATTGCTGGATTTAACCTTAACTCCCCCCGTCGCAGCGCAGGTTTTATCCTTAACATTGCCACCCTTGGCGCTGTATCTAACCTTAAAATCGTCGCTGACCATCGCAGGTTTTAAGGCTAAAATTGCCGTCGTTTCGCCAGCATCGCCGCCGACCTGCGGAGATTTTAACCTTAACTTCTGCACCCATCGCGGCGGTCCTAGCCTTATCTTCGCTGCCTGAAATCTTCCATTGCTGCGACCGCGTCGCTAAATTTAAGGCTAAAATTGCCGCCCGTGCAATTTTTAAGTCTAAAATTTTCGCCGAGTCGTCGCCGCGTGTGGCACACGCATCGCAGTTTTTAGTGTTAGAATTGCCGCCAGCACCGCGCGGGTCTTACCGTTAACCTTTCCGCCAGTGCCGCGCAAAACTTACTATTAACTTTGCCGCAAGCGCCGCGCAAAAATTTCAAAAAAGACACTTAGAAAATTTTTGAATCTCTCTTCCCTTTCAGCACAACATTTATGCTAATTTTGGCACCGCGCGCGCAAAGTTATGCTTATCCACCCATCACGTACCCACCCATCCATCCAAGGCAAGGGAGGGAACATGATGCCAATCTCTAGGGATTTCACAAAAACTTAGCCCATTCATTAGATTCATAGCCATAAAGTTAATGTGTGCAGATTCAAATCAAACATATATGCACAACGGAATAATAACATCACTCACACACATCTTTCATATGCATTCAAAATACCAATAATAAACATCAAATTTAAACATTTTGCAGAAGTAAATGCACATAGAAAAACACTTATCTTCATTGTGCAATTGTCCCAAACAACTAGTTATGTCGCTGCAACGTTCCACCCAACCATAGGCCAGTTGTGTTCATAGATCTCTCAAAACAACTGCCACCCCCGAGCTGGGCATGATTCTTACAAGGAGAAGGGAACATTCCAGCTCATTCACAGCCAAAGCAATAGAAACCCATCTCAACCCCAACCTTCTTTTACACACAGCAACTCTAACTGGGCATGGATACACTCTTTCAGCAATGGGATTTACCAATAAGATGGCCCTGGACTTTCCCAAATCGTGGGCACACCAAAAATGGATTGGGGAATTTCAATAACAAGATGGCCAGGGGTTTTCCCAAAATGTGGGCACACCAAAAACGGATTGGGGAATTTCAATAATAAGATGGCCAGGGGTTTTCCCAAAACGTGGGCACACCAAAAACGGATTTTGGATTGGGGAAATCGTCCACAGGGAACCAACCCGATTTTCCATGGTATTTTTGGGCATCTAAATGGCCAAAACGGACCCAACGAAACCCCAAACCAAGCTCCCATACTCCTAGCCACTCTGCAACCCAAAAACACCCCGTTTCCAGCTAGAAGAATCAGGAGAAACCATAAAAAATGTGGAGAGAAAACGCCCAGGCAGCCCAAAAACGTGAGAGAGGCAAACTGCTTGATGGGTTATGACTTGGAAGGCAAATTCATGGTTGTTTTCTTTCCCAAGAAGCAAAACACGTTTTTCCATGCAAGGTGGTTGCCCATACTCAAATTTTGGACAGCCATACCTCCCCATTCCCCAAGGCATTAACTACTTCACCCAACTCTTTGGAGAAATGAATGATTGGGTACAAAAGTCAACATGGGTAGTTGAGGGTTTGATGGGTTCTCTCATTGACACTTGGCTTGACTTGATTGGCCCCAAGGGTTTGAATGTTTTCCCTCCCAATTCCTTGTAAAATCATGCCCCCATCTCTTGTTGCATTACATAGCTAGTTGTGGGTATTTTGTTAAATGCATATTTACATGATATTTACAATTCCATTGTGCCGGGCTATCACATAAACCATATGCATCAATAAATCGATGGCGGGGCCTTGGCCTTGAGCTCCTCACCACGATCATATAACAAGATTACATCATTTACAATTTAATGTGATAGGGTCAAGATGGGGACGTGACACACTCCCTCTTAAATAGGAAGGTATTTCTCGACAAAAATTTGCTAGCACAAGTCTTCTTCTCTGGATCATCGTCACTGGATCATCGAGATCGAATCATCGTCATCGTCACTACTGCTGCTATCTCAATCAATCTCTGAAGTAGTCATCATAGGAATTTCTACAGAGCCATCCCTTTTTCATGCTGGATGTAGGCCCACCACCTGTAGGTCTTCATCATCAATGGTCATACTGTGGATCCCAGGACTAATTACGTGCGTCAACAAAACCTCGAAAGAGCATCCCAGGCCTTTTACGAGCACACGGCTCAACCTATCGGATCTCCCAGGATATTTTACATGTGACTGTCACAAAACCTTAAAAGAGTGTCTTGCCTAGCAAGATCTCTAAAGAGCATCCGAGGCCTTTTACATGTCTAGCACAACCTGTCCGGATCTCCAGGACTTATTACATGTGACCCCTACCACAAAACCTTAAAAGAGTTTCTTGCCAAGCAAGATCTCTAAAGAGCATCTGAGGCCTTTTACGTGACTAGCACAACCTATCCAGATCTCCAGGACTTATTACATGTGGTCCCCACAAAACCTTAAAAGAGTGTCTTGCCAAGCAAGATCTCTAAAGAGCATCTGAGGCCTTTTACGTGACTAGCACAACCTGTCCAGATCTCCAGGACGTATTACATGTGGTCTAGCAAAACCTTAAAAGAGTGTCTTTCCAAGCAAGATCTCTAACGAGCATCTGAGGCCTTTTACATGACTAGCACAACCTGTCCAGATCTCTAGGACGTATTACATGCTACCCTTGCACAACTTGTCCACGGCCACAGATTATCAACTTGATACTCACCATACATCATCCTGATGTACATCATCACATGATCATCCTGATCATCATAATAGCATCATCCTGATGCATATCATCTGGAGAAACATCCTAAAGCTCATCATCCATGATCATCCTGATCATACAATGCATCCACCTGATGCATACCAAGTATCTACCTGATACATATCATCATACATGATCTACCCGATCATACAATGTATCCTCCTAATACATACACAAATACATGATCCACCTGATCATACGATGTATCCACCTGATACATATACAAATCCATGATCCAACTAATCATATCAAGCATCCAACATGATGCATACACAAATGCATGATCCACCTGATCATATCAAGAATCCAACATGATGCATATACAAATACATGATCCAACTGATCATATCAAGCATCCAATCATGATGCATATACATATACATGATCCAACTGATCATAACAAGCATCCAACATGATGCATACACAAATGCATGATCCACCTGATCATATCAAGCATCCAACATGATGCATTTACAAATACATGAGCCAACTGATCATATCAAGCATCCAATCATGATGCATATACATATACATGATCCAAATGATCATAACAAGCATCCAACATGATGCATATACATATACATGTTCCAACTGATCATAACAAGCATCCAACATGATGCATACAGAGTAGTAATTGGAGCATCGTCCTGATACTCATCACACAATGCTTATATCCACAGCCATGGGAAGGATCCTCCTCTCACCATGCTTGGAATGGCTCCTGCAAATGTGTCCATCACTTCTTCCTCGAAGTGTCGTCAATCTGAAGAACACCAAGCCTCTCTCTGAAGTACTCAAACTTCACTTTGGCTAGTGGTTTTGTCAACACATATGCAACCTGCTCATCCGTCGCAACATATAGGAGCTTCATTGCTCCTCTCTGCACCATATCCCTGATATAGTGATATTTGATCTCAATGTGCTTCGACTTGTCATGGAACATTGGGTTCTCATAAAGCTTCACATAACTCTGGTTGTCACAAAAGATACTAGTAGCATCCAATGGGAGATCAAATAGCTCAGTCAATAGCTTCCAGAGCCATACTGCCTCACAACTAGCCGAACAAGCTGCAACATACTCTGCTTCAGCTGTACTCAGTGCTACGCAGGACTGCTTCCTGCTAAAGCAAGAGATCACACCTGATCCCATACTGAAGCAGCACCCAGAAGTTCTCTTCCTATCTACAGCACTCCCAGCCCAGTTCGAATCAACATAACCCTACAGGTTAAACTTTTGATTCGCATCATACTTGAGCCCATAGTCAACTGTACCCTTCAGGTACCTTAGAATATGCTTTACAACAACCAGGTGAACACCTTTGAGATCTGTCAGGAACTGGCTCAATGTGTTCACCGCAAAGCAAATATCTGGTCTCGTGTTCGTTAGGTACATCAAGGACCTAATCATCTGACAATACATAGTGACATCAACCAGATCAGATGAAGCATCACACAGAAGCTTCAGGTTCGATGCCATAGGTGTGGCCATGGCCTTGCAGTCCATCATCCCGAACCTCTTCAGGATATCTACTGCATACTTCCCTTGTCCAAGGAAGATTCCATCTGCACTCTGCCACACCTCCATACCTAGAAAATAGTGCATCATCCCCAAGTCCTTCATCTCGAACACGACAACAAGCTTCCTCTTCGTGTTGGAAATCAATCTATCATCGGCTGTAACAAACAAGTCATCCACATACAATAGTAGTATCACAGGATTGCCTTCCTCAACCTTGTAGTAAAGGTTGGAATCTGCTTTACTCTTGGTAAATCCCAAACTGGATAGGAAACTGTCCATCCTACCATACCAAGTTCTAGGAGATTGCTTCAAGCCATACAAGGCTTTCTTCAACCTGTACACATATGACTCCCTGTCATGTGTCTCAAAACCAAGTGGTTTCTCCACATACACTTCCTCCTCGACTACACCATTCAAGAAAGTTGTCTTGACATCCATCTAGTGTATCTTCCATTTCATCACTGCAGCCAAAGCAAGTACTGATATGATGGAAGTGTACTTGGTTACAGGTGCAAAAGTCTCTTCATAATCAATCCTTGTTTCTGGGAGAAGCCACGAGCTATAAACCTCGCTTTGTATTTCTCCATGCTACCATCTGCAACATGCTTGATCTTATAGATCCATTTGGAAGTCACAACAAACTTCCCTTCAGGTCTTGGGACCACATCCCAAACATGATCGATTGGTACTTCTCGACCATGGCATCCTTTTACTGTATCCTGTATCCTGAGAACTTCAGATTCTTCAATATTTTCAATAGATAGTTTGAACTTCGTTGTTGGAACAAATGTTGTAGTCCTTCTTTTGTAGGTGATGGTATATGATCTTTCCTACAAAGCAAGTTAAATTGCATGATTAGAAACATCTCATAGTTTTCAGAACAAATTCTTACACATAAAGAATTATGTCATGCAATTATTTTAGCCAATGCTTCAATACAACATTTATCCATATCCCGTAACTTTCTAGATGCCTTCCAATCTCTACCAGAACATTGTTAAGAGTGTGCACAACTCCCAACATGTTAGCAAAGAGGTTTCATTCTAGATAAGTAGCAATGGAATGTTGTACAGTGCCATAGGCCACTTACCCATTACATGCGCATTAGAAGTATACTATTCATTAATGCAATTATTCTAATATGCATAATACACAACCTAAGTCTAGGAACATAAGTATATACATCATTGAACAATATTATTTAAACAATCAAATATACAAGAAATGACAATTCAAATACTTATCTTTGTTTGTTTAATGGGTGGACTCCCTCTCAATCTTTGTTTCCTTGTAGGAACTATTGGAGTGTGCTCCCTCTTGATCTTTGCTTCCTGTATTACCTATCTTTGAACTTATATCCATCCTCGATCACTATGCATACTTACTAGCATCATCATTGTGTTATCCTCGAGGTCTCATACATACATTCATTAGTATAATCTTAATACTATAAGAAACATTATGATTCTAAGTAATCTTAAACCTGTATGGCCAAGATCATTTCATACAAAGATAATTTATCATAATTCTTTTACTCATGCATATTCCTATTTGACCATAAAAATTTTCTGGTTAGTCATATCATCAATCAAAGTAAGAAGCATAATATTCCTAAACCCGTGATTACTCAAACCTATAACTTCAGGAATAATCATTATCAATCATACCAAGTATACTTATATAAGCGATCCTATCACAAGGTAGGATTCTAACTTGATATAGGAAAAAAAACATACCTGAATTAGCATGCTAGCTAGTTATGTCTAACATACCCGCATAATGTCTTCTTGTTCTCTTCAATGACTTGTGCTAGTAACCTGCATATCTCATATTTTAACCATTATAGAACCAAGTTATACATACCTCGTAAGTAGATCTTCTATGTGATCCATGACAATGGATGAATCTTTGTCTTCATGTCACCATGGTCATATGTTCTTGAACGAGAACATGATTTGTCTTTCTTGATGTACCTTTCATGTTAGTAGACAACATCAACCTCATACAACACCACAATGCATTAGTACAATCATAAGTGTCAAAACCCTAATCAATGAATATCTTCTATCATGCATTCATATTTTTTATTAAGGTGATACGACAAGTCTAAAATTAATCAAGATTGTACTAATCTTAATGAAGACAAACATAAACTTAATCATGAACAGATTTTGAAACATACCCGTAAGTCATACCTGTCGAGTTTGCTTCTAATCTTCTTATGTAAGGCCTTAGCCTCATCTCCCTATGAAACTGGAACTTCTTCACTTATGCAGGAGACCACTCCATTCTCTTCTAGGATTAACCCAATCCACTTGATTTGCAGAAATTGGATCTGGAGCTGGATTAGGGTTTGTTAGGGAAACCCTAAAAATTCAAACTTTGAATTTCAAACTTCTGAAAGGATAGAAAGATGTGCCTTGATGAGCTGATCAACCTGGTATACGCAAAGTTTGAAAATTGCAAAGTTTCACCACTCAAATTTGCTTTTCAATCTTCCGGATTCACTAGGGAGGACCCTGAATTATGGTTTGAGTTTCCTGGAGCTTCACCCAACCAAATATTTTGATCCAAAGCTCTAAACTTTGATTTTTACAAGGTGCTTCCAGCTATGGTCACAGATTTCAAAAAATCCCATTTTTGCAAAAGCCCTAATTTTTCACCTTTCTGATCAAAGTCCCGAACTAGGGTTTGATCAAGCCTGACCTTCTGCCCAACCAAAAAATTCGATCTTGGTCTCTAAATTTCAATTTTGATGAGGAGCATCCAGCCGTGGTCTCCAATTACAAAAATTCTAACTTTCTCTGAAACCCTAAATTCCCGTAGCCATGAATGAAGGTGCTCAAAATCCAATTATGTATTGACAGAAATATGCACCTGATTGTTTCTGGTGTAACTCAGAAATTTCAGATCTATAGGGTCTGAAATGTCTTCCTGTGGTAGCCTGACCTGTTAAATTTCCAACCTCACAAGTTTGACCTCAAATGGATTCTCTGAGAGAGATTTATTCCAAGTGTCGCAATGTGACCTATTTATGGGATAAAACATGAGAGCGAACTTGTACGGAGTGCCACACTGGTTCAATTTCGGCCTCTGCAAATTGGACCTGTGAAAGTAAAGTCCGTGCCCTACCTACCACCTTTTACAAAATTTAATTTGGAGCTTCCTAGCCCAAGTTGTGACCTTTTTTCCTAGGTCACCTATTTATGACTGAGATTTAGAAGAGGTAGAAACACTATATTGTACAGATCATAAATCTAAAAGTACAATGAATTAGAGGCTCTCCTTCGGACAAAAGGTACATGGGGATCTTATCTTCAACTTGTAAGATTTTCATATCCTGAAACTTCGCCAAAATGAATTTATAGCGAAAGTGCTACGATGACTGGTTTTTGCTATATCAAGCCCTAGCTTCGCAAGTGCAACAAGTGTCATAAATTCCATACCATGCCTTCTTTCAGGCTAGCTCTGATACCATGTTATTATTTCAAAAATTTCAATCTGATCTAAGATCTTAACTGAGAGAATAACATGTACAACATATCTACATCATATCAATCATGGACACAATAATGTAAGCACACAAGAGACACAGAGTTTCACCCGAGAAAACCCAGAAGGTGAAAAACCCCGCAACTTCCTCAAAGATAGATAGAGCAATGATATAACCCAAGTACAAGAGAAAGTCCTCCTAGTAGCAGCTTCTCCTCCTCCACTAGTGTGCCACTCTCCAATGAGTGTATGTGTGAGAAGTGAATGATGAAATAGAGTGCCTCCCGCACTCTATTTATACTTGACTTGACTTTCCTAAAAACCTTTACTAGGTCGACCTTAACTTAACCACATAACATAATGCTGACAGGGCCGACCCCCAATAGGGTGGTCTAATAACCCTTTAACCCACATGACTTATACAGGGCCGACCCCAACAAGGTGGTTTAATAACCCATCAAGTATAAGTTACGACACTTACAATATAAATGATGACACTTCCGTATAGAGGAATAATAACATCTCTATAGGAATACAAACACTTCCGTATAGAGGAATTATAACATCTCTATAGGAATAAAATATACATATATAAAATACATTCCGAAGTTACAAATACATGAACACGTGTGAAGAGGGAGAGGGAGCCGACAAAGATCAGTGATCAGTAAAGCACGGAAGGAGTGTTGGATGGGAGAAATGTAGAGTTGATTGGAGGCATGGTGGTGTAGAGAAGGGCATGGTGGGGAAAGGCGTAGGTGGACTGACACTTCATATTTGCAACAAAAATTTCTTCAAACATTTCTAAGTTGGCTTTTTGCAACGACTGGTATTTCCGTCTCGATTTTGCCTGTTAATTCCTCCTGCTAGATTTTATTTTGTAGTGAAGCAATTATTTTTCAACATAAATGTTGAATTTTTTGTGTCCAACAAGCCTATTGCAGTCAATGACCAGGAAAAGATACTTTGAAAAAATAAATGGTCATGGACCAAACAGACAAGTCTGGACTCGTATATGACCAAAATCCTGGATCAAAAAATGCGAGTATGATACCAATGAAATGAAGAAAGATGGTTTCTTAAGGGAAAACCCAATGTAAATAATATAAGTAATCCATAAAGGAATATAAATAATAAAATGTATAAATGATATGAGATATGATAAATTTACAAGTTACGATAGTACTGTACATATAGAATTCCTATAGGCACTTTATGGTGACCATTCACTAATGAATGTGTCCCTTAATATTTTATAATTATTTATCAATATTATTGCTTCTCTTTATTTATTATATTATATTTTATATGTTACACCACACGTGACTAGATCCACATGTGTGAGAAGTGAGAGCTGATGTGGAATCCACTAGGTACCATGGTGGTCAAATAGATAGGTCCACTTGCGGGAGCCATAAGTTATTCATATAAACTCCATTTGAGGCAATTCTTGGACCGTTGGAAAGGTCTCACAGTGTAGAATCACATGGATGACCATGAAAAAGTGGAATGTTTTACCCCAAAAACATCATTTAGACCTTCAAATAGGCCCCGTAAGGTTTTGGACCCCAAATCTGCAAAGTGACACCTACCCACGGAATGGGCCGTTCAATCCAATTCATCTAATATTTCAACCCCAAAAGCATCAAAATAGATGAAAAATTATATATTGATCCATTTCAGATCAAGAGATGGTGTTTTCTTCAGGTGCGTTCTCAACAAACATCATCAGGACAATTTTGACAAGCGTGCCTCAACCCCCTTATAGCTTGTTCACAATTATTTGTGTGATATGCTTCCTTATGTTTATTTCTTTAGGTTAAAGTACTTCTTAACTTTCATTAATATTTTTTCCATACTTACTTGAGATTATTTCTTAAAACTTAAGAGTGACATTTTCGACCTGTGTTTGGCCTACAAGGCCCATGTAGAAAAACAATTGGAACTTCAATACATAATTTAAGAACAAATAATGGAGACCAATATGTTAACAATGCATTTACAAATTACTACATTGCATTGGGAATTCAGACGCAACATACTGTACCATATACACCACAACAAAATGATGTTGAGAAAAAGAATCACACATTAAAGGAAATGACAAATTATATGATCCATTCTAAGTGATTATGTCATCATTTTGGGTAGAATCCATTGATTGTGTCAATTTCATAGTTAATCACACTCCCACAAAGGCTTTCAAATATATAACATCAAAAGAAGCAGGGAGTAAAATTAAACTTGATGTAAGGAACTTTCTTACGATTGCTAGTGAAGTGTGGGCTCACCTTCTTGATGAAAAATGGAAAGCATTACAACCTAGGAGTGAGAAATGCATTTTCATTGGATATTCCAAATATGTAATAGATTAGATTTCTTCAATGTCATTCCAATGAAATTATAATTAGGATATATGTTAAATTTGATGAAAATCTCTTTCCTTGTAATCCTAATTTAGTATTTGTGCCATTTTCTATGATTGTGCCATCTTCTATTCTCAACTTTTATGCTAGTGATCCTATTATGGTTTCTTCTTTAGATGATGATAATTGGGATGAAAATTCACCTCTTCTTGCTCACCTTCCTCTAGTTGGGTCCCTTGAACATGAATCTGCACCAACACCACCACTTCCTAGATGGGTCCATACAACATGAGAAGCAGTTGGTGATCTTATTGGTGAGACTACAAATCATTGTTGTACACATTCACATTTCTAGCGAGCCTCCTCTCTTTTGACTCAAGTTTTAGAGACTCATGATCCAGATACATTTGCAAAAGCTTATGGCCATCCATATTGGGACGCAACAATGAATGAAGAGTATCATTCCTTGATGGAAAACAATACCTAGGATCTTGTACCTCTTCCAAAAGGAAGAAAACTTGTCAAATGTAAATGGGTGTATAGGAATAAGTATGCATTAGATGGAAGAGTTGAAAAATGTAATGCTCGATAACTTGACAAATGATTTTCTCAAGTTGAAGGGATAAAATACAATGAAACCTTTTCTCGTGTAGCCAAATGAATTCCATTTTCCTTGTTCTAGCCCTTACCACTTCACATAAATGGGAGGTCCATCAAATGGATGTCAAATCTGACTTCTTGCATGAGGATTTGTAAGAAGAAATTTACGTGGAACAACCTCTTGGCTATGTTCAGAATGACTCCAACCTTGTCCACCACCTTAAGAAATATCATTATAGCCTTAACAAAGCTCCTCGATCTTGGTATGCCATAATTGGTAACTTTCTTCTTGAAATTGTTTTTTCTAGATGCCATTATGACCCAATTCTCTACACCAAGAAAGTAGGAACCACGGCATAATCATTGTTCTTTATGTTGATAACCTAGTGACCTTAAACTTTTAAACCATGTGAAATCCAATTTTAAGAAGAAATTTGAAATGACCAACTTAGGAAATTTGCATTATTTTCTTGGCCTCCAAGTCTTGTAAACCAAAGAAGGAATTTTTGTCACATCCCCTCCCATCGATCCAACACAAGGGAGAGGACATGACACTAAAATTGGGCTTCTCAATACTCTCAGCCCCATTCATCATTAAAAAATTCATAGAAAATGAAATATATACATATGTGCAGATGCATAGATAACCATATACAATGGAAACAAAATCTACTATACACCTACATATATCATACAATTGATTTGCATAATCATAACAGTCATCAAATAAAGACATTGTTGAATTGACACAAGAGAATACTTATCTTGAAATGAAGTATTCCAGAGCAATTGGCTATGCAACTACAACATTCCACCCAACCATAGGCCAGTTGTGCTCATCAATCTCTCAACACAACTGCCATCCCCGAGCTGGGCATGATTTCCACAAGGAAAAAGGGAACAACCACTAACACATAACCAAGTAATACTTCACAATTCAGCCAATCCAATCCATAGTTGGGTTTATCAGGATGCTAAGGAAATAGAAGGGAATGGATTTCTAAGCTAGTGAGCTCAACCATAAAACTATTGGCACTTCTACAAGATCTAGCTAGCTTGGAACCCCCAATACCTACACACCCAACACAAGGAAGTATTCCCTTCACTACTACACAGTCCCTCAGTATATACCTTACCTTCTAGTGCTCTTTAGGGTGTGCATAGAAGAATAGCCAAGGCCTTTGATCTTTAGTGAGGTTACACTCTTCACTAGGTTTATCAAGCCAATTTTGAATCATCTTCTACTCTTGGTTTCTTACACCCAAGTCAAGAAAAATCAAGGGATACATATAAACCAAGCCAAGGCTATATCTCAAACACATAGATTTACACAATTGTTGAGGATGGGAAATGATTTTTATCTATGGGATGAACAAAATTAGATTGCCATGGGTTTTCCCAAATTGTGGCACAACAAAAACGAATTGTGGGATGGAGAAATAACCATGGGGAATAAAATGATTTCTCCCACAAGTATGTGAGCATTCAGAAGGCCAAACACGGCCTCTATGGACCTCCAAATCGATTTCCCCTCTTCCCCACTATTATACAACACAAAAACGCCCTTCCCAGCTAGAAAAATAAGGAAACCACAACAAAAACATGGAGGAAAACTCCCAGGAAGCTCATAATGGGTTAGAGGGAAAAGACAATGCATGAATAATGGCTTGGGGATAAATTACGTGGGTCCTTTCTTGCCCAAGAAGAAAAAATGCGATTTTCAAAATTAATGGCTTGCCCATACACAAAATTGGGACACCCATACTCTCTATTCCCAAAAATAATAACTACCTCAACCACCTCTTGGAAGAATTAAATGATTGGGTGCATAAGTCAAAATGAGTAGTTGTTGGTTTATGGGTTCTCTCAGTGACACTTGGCTTGACACTATTGGATCAAGAGTTTGAATATTTTCCCTCCCTGTTCCTTATAAAAATCATGCCCCCATACTCTTGTTGCACTGTATAGCTAGTTGTGGGTATTTTTATTAAAATACATATTTACATCATATTTACATTTTCTATTGTTCCTGGCTATCACACGATCGACACGCATAGAGTTTTAATTGTCAATGCGAGAGCAATGAATCGATGGTGGGGCCTTGGCCTTGAGCTCCTGACCACGATTTTATAACGATATTACATCATTTAAAATTTTAATGAAACGAGGTCAAAATTGGGATATTACATTCACCTCCCCCTTAAATTAGCACTATCCTCAGTGATCTTCAAAATTGAACAAAAATGGATATGCCATTCTCATGGCATCATACAGCTTCCATGTAGCCTCATCAGGACAGTAGTGATTCCATTGCACATTCACCTATCCGATGGCTTGGTTCCGAAGCAATGTTACTTTCCTTTCTAGGATGCATAATGGATCAGTTTGGAAATCTCCCTCGGGTTCCACCTGGATCACATCCCAATTAATCACATGGTTAGGATCATGTACATATTTCTTAAGCAAAGAAACATGAAAAACATTATGAGCTCTAGTGTTAGTAGGCAATGCAAATTTATATGAAACTGGCCCTATTCTTTCAAGCACTTCAAATGGCCCACAATATCTAGGTGATAACTTGGCACAACTCCCAAGCTTCAAGGGACTCTTCCTTGGCCTCACTCTAAGGTAAACATGATCCTCAACACTGAAATCCCTATGCACCCTATGCTCATCTACATAGATTTTTTGTCTATCTTGGTCTGCTTTTAACTTTTGCTTGATCTTAGCAACCTCTTGTTCCATTTCCTTAAGCATTTCTGGCCCGAGTACAATTTTTTTCACTGGATTATCCCAAGTCATTGGCATCCTGCACCTTCTACCATACAAAGCCTCATATGGATTCATGCTCAATGGTGATTGCTACCCATTATTATATGCAAAGTCTACGAAGTGTAGATAATCCTCCCACTTGGATGGTTTGTCCATTACATACATGTGAAGCATGTCTTCAAGCACTTGATTTACTCTTTATGTTTTCCCATTTGTTTGAGGATGGTATGTTGTGCTAAAGTTCAGTTGTGTACCCAAATCCACAAAAAGAATTTTCCAAAACTTGGAAGTGAACTTGGTATCCCTGTCAGAAATGATTGCCTTAGGAAATCCATGCAATCTAAAAATATCCTTCATGAAAATATTTGCAATGGCATCGACTTTATATGTGGACTTAATTGGTATAAAATGTGTTTCCTTGGTTAACTTTTCCACCACAACCATGATGGAATCATGTTGTCTCACAATCATTGGCAAACCTGTAATAAAATACATGGAAATTACTTCCCATTTCTATTCCAGAATTGGTAATGGAAGCAATAAACCTACTGGGTGTTGGTGTTCAACCTTCACTTACTAACTTTTCATGCACTTAGAAATGTATTCAGCGATGTCCTTCTTCATCCCTAGCCAAAAATATTGCTTTATGGATGCAACAATTGTTTTCTGATATCTTGGGTGACTGAAATATGGAGCTGTATTGATTTCATCCATAAAAATCCTCCTCAAGTATGCTACATTTGGAATATAAATTCTATTCTTATAAGTAAGAAGTTTGTCACCTTCCAAATGATATCCTGGATAATGCTTTTCAAAGTTCTGCTGCTGCATTTTGTCCTTTATATGCACATACATTTCATCTTCAACAATATGGTTAACAATCTACTGCCTCAAATCAGGTTGGTAGGTACTAAGGGATGCCACATGCATTTCCTGTACTTTTCTGCTGAGGGCATCAACCACCTTATTTTCTTTCCCTTTTATGTGTTTGATTTTAAAATCAAATTCACACAAAAATTCTAGCCATCTAGATTGCCTAGTATTTAAAGTTGGATGCTCAAACAAGTATTTTAGACCACAATGGACAGTCCTTAGCTCAAATTTTATTCCCATCAAGTAATGCCTCCACATCTTTAAATCATGTACTATGGTTGCAAGTTCTAAATCATGAGTAGCATAGTTCTTCGCATGCTCCTTCAACTTTCTTGACTCATAGGATACCACATGCTTGTCTTGCATAAGAACTCCTCTAAGTCCTTGATTGCATGCATCAATACACACCACAAAGTCTTTTTCTGGGGTTGCAATTTTCAAAATTGGTGCACTCATGAGAAGATTCGTCAATTTTGGAAGCTTTCCTCACATCTTGGTGTTCATTCAAACCGTATCCCCTTCTTTTGCAAAGAAGTGATTGAATGTGCGACCTTGGAGAATCCTTCAATGAACCTCCTGTAGTACCCAACAATTCCCATAAATAATCTCACATCTATCACATTCCTTGGAGTTGGCCAATTCAAAATGGCTTCAATATTTTCAAGGTCCACTGATATTCCTTCCTCTAAAATAATGTGACCCAAATAATGAATTTTATCTTTATAAAAGTCACATTTGCTCAGCTTTGCATACAACTTATGCTCCTTTAGCAATTGCAATTCCATTCTCAAATGTTATTCATGCTCTTCCTCATTCTTAGAATAGATAAGAATGTCATTTAGAAAAACAAGAACAAACTTGTCCAAATACTTGCTAAAAACACTATTCATGAGACACATGAATGCAGTTGGTGCATTCGCGAGACCAAATGGAACCACCACAAACTCATAGTGCCCATACTTTTTTCTAAAGGTTGTCTTATGAATATCTTCCTCTTTGATTCTTACCTGATGGTAACCAAAGCTCAAGTCAATTTTTGAAAATATCTTTGCTCCTCTCATTTGATAAAAAAGGTCATCAATTCAAGGTAATGGGTATTTGTTCTTCACAGTGACTTTGTTCAACTGCCTGTAGTCAATACATAACCTGAGTGTTCCATATTTCTTTTGCACAAATAGAACAGGTGCTCCCCATGGGGACACACTTGGCCTAGTATATTTCTTTTCCAACAACTCTTGTAACTGCATTTTTAATTCTAGCAATTCCGGTGTACTCATATGGTAGGGTGTCTTGGACACTGGTGCAGCTCTAGGCACAAGGTCAATTGTGAAATCAATGTCTCTCTTTAAAGGAAGTCCTAGAATCTCGTCAGGAAAAACATCCATGAATTTTTGCAACACATGATAGTCCTCCAACTTAGGAGTTTCGTTTTCTATTTCCTGCAAAACATGGGATGCATACAATTGACAACCCTTCCTATAGAACTTCTTCAACTGCATGGATCAAATATGACTAACATAAATCACCTTTGGAATCCCTTTCATGATCCTTAGGATTCCTTCTTTATCCATGCATTCAAAAGCCTTGTTGTAATAGTCAAGTTTAACCTTGTGTGCTTCTAACTAGTCCATTCCATTGAGAATATCATAGGATCCAAGTGGTAGAATATTAAAATTTGCATAAGCGAATAACTTCTAATGGACATTTCTCTACCATTTCACTAAATTTTCTCTTGTTCCTAGTGGCTAGTTGAACTAACCATGATTTACTATGCTTTAATTTCTTAAAAGCACGAATCTCAACAATTTTAGGAGTGATATAACTGTGAGTATATCCAAGGTTAATCAAAATAGAAATAGATTGCTTATCAATATTACCTTCAACTTCAACCACATTCGATTGATGGTTTGCATGGCGGTACTCTAGTGCTGTATAGATTCTAGGGATTGTCCTTTCCACTTGACCCACAGTTTTAGCTCCTTGGATGTTGTGAACTTGCTTTACATTCTCATTCCTAAGTGGACAGTTCCTAAGCATATGGTCCTCTCCACATCCCCAAAATTGAAGTGGCTCTTTGGGTTCCTTTGGATCTCTTTGCTTATCTCCCATCATCCTACTTGGCTTAGTCACAACCCGTGGTGGCTACCTTTGCTGATTTCTGAGATGAGGAGGTTTGAAAACCTTCCTTCTTTGGTAAAAAATCTCAATTTTCTTGTCCTTCCATGCCTTATGGAAATCAAGTTTGCTTTTGTTTTTATCATAACAATACTTGGCCTTCCTCATTTCCTCCTCTATAGTTTGAGGTTCATCAAACTCAATTATGTCTTTATATGACTAAGGTAGTCCACTTAGAAAACGTTGAATTTTCACCTTATCATCTCAGATATACCTGACATATCTCAACAACTCCAAGAATTTGTTTGCATATTCTTCCATGGTCATTTGTCCCAATTTCATCTCATGGAACTCTTTGATCTTATCATCATAGTACCCATCATAGAGGTACTTCTGCTTGAATTACTTCTTGAACTGCTTCCACACAATTTTCCTTTCATTGATCTTCTTCACTTGCATAAGGTGCTCCCACCATATGGATTCTCTTCCATTTAAGTTGAAGATGGATACCCTTGCCTTCATATTTCCAAAGTAGTCTTGGACTTGGAAATACTTCCTCATCCCAAGAATCCAAGCTTCAACTTCTTGACCAGATTTTACCTCACCATCAAATATAGGAGGTTTGGCCTTCTTAAATTTCCCATGTGAATGTTCTTGTAATGCCTCTTCCTCTTACTCCTATGGGATGAAGAGATTGAATCTTCAATGGATTCTTCAGAATAATATGATCCAATAGAAGATATTTTTTGAGTATAGGCCATGTCTCTAGAAACTCTTCTTGAGCTATTAGATCTCTTGCAGGAATTTCTCCTTGAACTACTCCCACTCCTTTCTAGATTTGCTGAGTGATGCCAATAGTTAATCCACCTTTGGATGTCTATCAAAATCTGCAGCATGGACACATTCACCTGATTATGTTCTTCTTGATCTTAGATCAACCTCTCATTCTCTTCTCTACAACTCAGAAACTCCACTCTTAGGCTCCTCATGGTGGCTGCAATATCTGGGGGAGTCTCTTGGTTTCTCCTCCCGCTGGATTTTGTCTTAGTATTCTCAACCTGTATGTTTTCTCCCATGGCATATGTTAATGGCTCATAGGGATCCTATGCATCATCCAGATGTTGATCTTCTTGGCCCAACCAAGACCAAAATTTTCCAAACTGCACTATGTGGAATGATTTAACTGCCTTTGATGTGACTATGATTCTGCAAAATGTGTTCATAAACACAATTATTAGCTGCATTATATTCTCAGAAATTCATAAAAAAATTTCATGCATTTGAGAAAATATCATATTGACATTCTTTTCAAATCATAGAATTTTCTCACAATCAATGACTGTCTCAGGAGGGGCCTGCACGGGTGTGGCTCATTGGCAGTTCAGTTGTTATGAAGTCACAGTTGTAAATGGAGGTCACGAGTTCAAATCACACCCGGCTTTACCCGTGTCCCATGCTTGCAGGGTGTGTCGAGCACCTGGGGGTATAATGGTAGTGGGATTGGATCCCTGGACCCCATGTCACGCGAGTACTAGCCCAGCCTCCAGTTGCTGATTCCCCTAGTTACAAAAAAAAACCACTATCTAAGGGGGATGACGGGGGTCAAGGGGGCTTAATTTCCCTTGTTTCCGCAAACTTTTCCATTTGTCTGATTGGTGCACTTTCCAATATGTCATCGACTTGTTTCGATGGACTTAACCTTTTGTCTCCGATCGATGCATTTTCTGTTTTGTCTCCGGTCTGTTTCGACGCAAATTTCATTTTTCCTCCGATCGACGCATTTTCCATTTTGTCATCGACCTGTTTCAGCGCAAAATTCATTTTTCCGTCGATCGACGCATTTTCCATTTTGTCCCCGACCTGTTTCGGCACAAAATTCATTTTCCCACCAATCGACGCATTTTCCATTTTCTTGCCGACCTGTTTCGGCGAAAATTTGTTTTGCTGCCGATCGACGCAATTTTCATTTTTGGTCTCAAACACCCTTTTTGACAATTTTTTTATTTCTCTCTGAAATGTATCGACGACTTTCCCAATTTCTAGCCGATCATTTCAACGCTCTTTTTTGATTTTGCGCCAACATACACTTAAACAAAAACTTCAAAAAAACTTAGAAAATTTTTGATTTTTTTTTGAAATTTTCCTAATGATCAGAGGTGATCAAGGAACAATATTGCCAATGCAACTTGCTCAAGTTAGCCCATTCAGGATCGATGTTCCCAATGTGCTCATTTTTCCCTATAAATAATCAAGATGCTAACATTGTCACGAAGTCTCTCAAAATGTGAATTTTTCTAAACATCAATCTATTTTAGGAGTTTAGGTAGTTGTCATTAAGGGGGGATAGGCTCTAATGCCCCCTTCTTTATCCTATTATGTCACCTTTGTAAATAATTCAATCCTATACCAAGTTGTTCTTAAGAAGATATGTTAGGATATGTAGACACTTGGGAATTAGTAAAGAACAACTTGGTCTGATGTGTCTTTAGGTAAAGTGTGTTTCTTTAGTATGCATTTGTATTTTTATAATCTGGCGGTTGAACATCCTTTAACAATGGATAACAATCTCATTTAGTTGCAGCACTTTTGACAGTGGAAAGAACATGCTTCTCTAACTTGACTGAGCGATCTGCGCGAGTCTAGGGTTTGTGTTGATGGATCCGCCGCCTGACCCGGGCCATCTTGATGACCTCTTCCGCTTACTGGTAGCGTCCCAGCCCTCGTCCTCTAAGGCCTCGGGTCCAGGGGACTCCAAGTTTGTCAAAAAATCGGCCATTCCGGAAGTAAAACTCGGCTCTACTGCGTCAAAATGCAAAGCGCTTGCCCTTTCAGAAAAAGGCTTGGTTGGCCACTTTACTGGGCTTTGGCCAACTCCGAGGTCAATCGAAATCTGGCTCAGCAAAAACTGGCGCCCTCTTATTCAGGGAGAAGTTCAGCAAATCTTCTGCGGGAGGGGCTTCTTTGTTTTCTACTTTGAAAAAAAGGAAGACAGAGATTTAATATTCAGGAATGGACCTTACTTCATGGGTCCTAGGGGAATGTATATCAACAAATGGGACCTCTCCTTTGACCCTGAAAAGGACATCCCTTCAGCTGTCCCAGTCTGGGTGAAGTTGCCCCACCTCCCGCTACATTGCTGGAATGATGAAGATCTGAAGGCCATTGGCAACTCATTGGGGAAATACATTGATAAATCTGAGCCAAAACCCCCAATGTTCTCCTGTGCCCGGATTTGTGTGGAAGTGGATCTTGAAAAGGGGCTACCTGAAGCAATAAGTCTGTCGATGGATGGATGGAATCATCTTCAAACGGTGGATTACGAACAGATCCCTTTCAAATGCAAAGTTTGCCACGAATATGGCCATTTCGCAAGGTTATGTCCTAAAAAGAAGTTGCAGGAAGTAGAAGAAAGTCAAGATGGAGAATGGAATGAGATAAGAAGGAAGGGCGGGAAGTCCTCAAACTCCCATCCCTCTCAAACTTCTCCTAAAAGAAAGGAAACGGCAAATAAGCAGCAGAACACAAACAGGGAAGCAAATAAGTTTCAGCTTTTAGCAACGGACATGGGGGGGGAAGAGCAGACTCTCCCAACAGACCAAGTTCTCCAAGTTCAAGAGGAAATGATAGGAAATGCCAGAGAGGGAGAAAGAAAGGAGAAAGCCTTCCAGCAACTCGAAGAAAGAGAAATATGTATAGCGTCTCCAGCACAACAGGAGGAACTTGAAGATGAGGCCCCCAAAATATTGATGGGCTCGGTCACAAGAGCAAAATCCAAACTGTTCCACAAAGAAACCTCAGAAAGCAAGGAAGAAGAAGTAGAGCCTCAAACAAAAAAAGGCAGAAAGCTGAATAAGGTTATAAGAGAACAAGAGGCAGCCAGAGACAAAGTGGCGGGTAAGCAAACCAGCCTTGACTCGCATGTAAGAATTCTACCCAGCACCAAGCAATCTCAGGGAACAATGGAGGATAAGAAGGAAAGAATAGGATCTAACCTCTCCAAAAAATAATGAAGATAGTCTCCTGGAATTGCAGAGGGTTAGGAGGCAAGCAAAAGACGGAAGCAATCAGAAGGATTAAAAAGCTGGAAAACCCCTCAATAATCATGCTCCAGGAGACTAAAATGCAGGAGACGGACTGTCTCAAAATCCTATCTCAAATTTGGCCCAAAGGAGAAGGAAAGTCAGTTAATTCGGTAGGAGCCTCTAGAGGGCTCATCACCTGGTGGGAAAAAGGTATGTACAAATGTAACTCCATCTTAAGCAGCAGAAATTGGCTATTTGTAGAACTCGAAGATTTGACAAATAATGAAAATTTTTGGATTGGAAATGTGTATGGGCCTACGCTCCATGGCCATAAAGAAACCTTTTGGGACAAACTTATAGATCTTCATCTAGGAAGAAACTCCTCCCCCTGCATAATTGCCGGCGACTTTAATGTCACCATAAGTGCTGATGAAAGAAGAGGGGGATCGAAGGTCCGGGATCAGTTTGGAGAAAGGCTGGAAGATTTGCAGGCCTCATGGAACCTGGTGGACATTAAGCCTCTGCAAGGAAAATTTACCTGGAACAATAAGAGAATCGGGCCCGGGCACATAGCTGCTAGGCTCGACAGATTTTTACTCAACTCTTCCCTTCTTAACAAGCCCCTTCTTCCTGACTCCAAAATATTGGCCTCTGCTGTTTCAGATCACCGTCCTATTGTCCTCTTCTTTTCTTTCCCTGGCAATCTTGGGCCTCTTCCCTTTAGATATAACCCCGAGTGGCTGGAGCATGACGCCTGCTATGAGGAAGTCAAAGGAATTTGGAAGCAATTTATCCCAGGCTCTCCGGGGTATATTTGGGAAACCAAAATAAAAAATACCAAAACTTTGCTAAAAAGATGGGCAAAGCAAAGCTCGAGGGGACCAGGGGATGAAATCAACACCTTGCAAGAGGAATTGAAATCTCTGCAAGAGCAAATCGAAAAGGAACAGATAACTGAAGCCATGCTAATGCAGGAGAAAATGCTAGAAGTTAAAATCCAACAAGTGAATAGGAAAGAAGAGGAGGAATGGAGACTTCGGTCAAGATGCCTATGGCTCAAAGCTGGGGATAGGAATACCAAGTTTTTCCATGCTCAGTGCAAAGAAAGGTACAGGAAAAACAACATTCTCAGTTTAACCAAAGAAAATGGAACCAAGATAGATGACCCTACAGAGATAAAGACAGAAGTCAGAAATCATTTTGAGTCTCTCTACAAGAAGGAAGAGGATCTGCCTACTGCAGACTTGGAAGGAATGTGCCGGGAAATTCCCAGCCTTGTCACTGCCGAAGAAAACAATATGCTCATGGAGAAGGTTACTGAGGAAGAAGTCAGGAAAGCGGTGTGGTCTCTCCATCCGGAAAAATCCCCGGGACCTGACGGATTCTCCATTCACTTCTATAGAAAGTGTTGGCATTTGCTGAAAGCCGACCTCCTCAGAATGATTAACTGGACCAGAAACCGTGAGAAAATTGGAGGGGGAACTAATTCCTCTTTCATAGCTCTTATACCGAAGGAGAAAAAAGCAAATACTATAGGGAGGTACATGCCTATCTCGCTATGCAATTCTTCTTATAAAATCCTCACCAAGGTTTTAGCAAACAGAGTCAAGAAGCTTCTCCCCAAAATTATTTCCCCAAATCAAGGCGGCTTCGTCCCAGGCAGACAAATTTATGATAACATCCTTCTCGTGCAAGAGGCTATTCATTCAAGCAGGCGAAATAAGAAAGCGGGTATGGCTATAAAACTAGACATGGCAAATGCGTTTGATAGAGTTAGACATGTTTTTATTTATGCGGTCTTGAGAAAATTCGGTTTTGATGAAAAATTTATCAATTGGATTAAAGCCTGCATTGGAGCCCCTTGGCTTTCCCCCCTTATAAATGGAAGGCCAACCTCCTTCTTCCGTCTATCACGCGGTCTGAGGCAAGGGTGCCCCCTCTCACCCTTTCTCTTCGTAATAATGGCGGATTCCTTAAGCAGAAAGCTCAACTCTCTCTTAGCTTCAGATTCTCTGCCTGGCATCTCTTTCACCCGCAATGTTCAAGCAATCAACCATGCCCAGTTTGCTGATGACACTATTCTCTTAGGTAGTGCCTCACCTCAGATTGCTGCAAGATTTAAAACCACTCTTGATCTCTTTCTCAGGGCTTCTGGGGGAAAAACCAATGACCAAAAATGCATTTTTTATACTTGGAATTGCCGCCCAGCCACCATCAGACTTATTGCAGCCATTCTAGCCTTCAATCCATGCATGAATTGGACGTCTTTCAAATATCTAGGAACTCCTATCTCTCTCAAGTACCCCCCTTCCTCTGTCTGGACCCCTATCCTTGACAAATTCAAAGCAAGAATAAACTCATGGGGCTCTCGATGGCTGAATCTGGATGGGAAAGTTACTCTGATAAAGTCTGTTCTGTCCTCTCTACCTGTCTTTACCTCTGCCATAATGCTCGCCCCGGTCACTATACAAAAAGATTTTAGCATGGAGATTAGAAACTTCTTATGGCAAGGTGGAAAAACTCAAAATAAAAAATTCCATTTGGTAAACTGGAAGACTGTCAAAGAAAAGAAGGAGCGGGGAGGGCTTGGAATACGGGAGCCTGCATTAGTAAGTAAAGCGCTGGGGGCTAAACTAGCCTGGAGGATTGTAGCTGGGAAAAAGGAATGGTGGAAGGAGGTTATAAGAAAGAAATATACCAGAAGTTCCAGGCAAAGATGTCTAGAAAAGCCTATCTCCAAAAAGGGAACAGCTATATGGGGACTTATCAACTCCTCAGCGGCCTTAATCTCTGAAAATATTTACTGGATACCTGGAAATGGGAAAAGAATAAACCTCTGGACGGACAGCATAAATGGAGACATACCGCTTGGCAAAGTTCAGGGGATAGAGGCCATCAGAGACTGGCTGAAAAACATGGACATCAAAAAGTTAAAGGACCTGGTGATTTGGAAAGACAATGGAGACTGGAAAAGCTGGAAGAGACTGGATCCTCCGGCCACCCTAAAAGGGGAATTCGATCTACTCCTTTCTCATCTGCATGGGAAAGCCCCGATCAGCATAAATGAACAAGACTACAGGGGATGGGGGAAACCTAGCTCGTACTCGGTTAAAGCAGGGTATGAGAAACTCGCTCCTCCCAGTCTCCCGGTCCACAGAAAATGGAAGAAAATTTGGAACTCTGACGGCATCCCCAAAGTTACTGCCTTCTTCTGGCTTTTAACTCATGGTAAGTTGCTAACTGCTGAAAATCTCAGAGTAAGGGGAATCACTGGTCCTTCTAGATGCACTCTGTGTAAAAATGCAGAAGAAAGCTCCCATCATATTTTTCTGGAGTGTCCCTTTGCAGGGAAAGTTTGGGCCCAGGTCCTGGGTAGTCAATGGAGACCAGCCACTCTCCCCACTTCCCTCATCGACCTCTTCGATCATTGGGGACGCACTTTTCCAGGAAGATCTAAAAAGGCTATGTGGAGAATCTGGAATCTAATTCCAATGAATATATGTTGGCAGATTTGGTTAAGTCGAAACAAAAGTATTTTTGAGGACAAGAAAGTGGACAGTAACAGAGCAGCCATAAAAGCTTTTGCAATGATCGAAGACTCACTCTCCACTAAAAAGGTCTCTCTCCCTGCACAAGAGCCTCTAACTCTATCGGAATTTCAATGGTGTAGCATGTTTGTGAAGGGCAGCTTCCTTCAGTCCAAAAAAGAACGCTCCAACTATGTTTGGGAAATCAGAAAAGACCCTGATACTTTTTCCAGGTGGTGGAAGGAGCAAGAAAGTCATAGCATATTCTTTGATGGGGCTTCCAAAGGGAACCCCGGGGTGGCAGGTGCGGGTGGGATTCTTTTCGATCCCGGCGGAAATAAAATCGCAGACTTTGCTTGGGGATTAGGCAGGAAAACTAATAATGAGGCATAATGGTTAGCTCTCATCCTCTCATTAGAAATGGCCTCCAACTACAGCATAGCCAATCTCAAAATCTACGGAGACTCCAGGCACATCATCCAAATCATGCGAAGAGGATATGCCTCGCCAGGCTCAAAAGCAGATAGATACATGCAAAGAATTAAGACCAATACATTATTCTCAAAGGCCTCCTTCTTTCATATCCTCCGAGAGAACAACAGGGTGGCGGATTTAGCGGCAAATCAAGGAATCATGCTCAAAGTCGGGCAAACAAAGGATCATAAAGGAGTCTTGGGATTTCATTTCATCCCCTAATGCACCAATGTCTTGGCCCCTTGATTTTTTGACGGGGTTTTTGGTTAGGGTCTTGGCATCAAGGGACCATCCACTCCCTTTGCTAAACTATGGCCTCCCCCTCTTTTTAAATTTTTGTTTGAACTCGTCCTCCGCGTATCCACTCACACGCTCCTCCATCTGCCTCCCCGTCCGACCCACCACCTGTCTCCTCGTTCTCTCCCCCGGTGTCAGCTCCCACGGGGATTTATTAACTCCCCCATCCGTCCTCCCTATTCCTCCCTCCGCGATGGCTCTCCCTCACCATCTCCCTGAAACTCTGAGCCGTCTCTCCCTAGGGGAGCTTGTTTTTTCTGCTCCTCGTCTCTCGCAGGCGGATAACTGGGATACAATGCCGTCAATTAGGGCGGCCATAGCCGCTTTAAGCAGAACCTTGATTGACATTAAGTTTGCAGTCCGGAGAACATATGAAGCGGTCTGCTCCAATGTGAACCAGAATGCTGAAATGGCATCGGTCATAACGCACGTTTGCTCTCAGTTATCCTGCCAGGATTCCAGAATTGATGATCTGGAACGAAATATTCTTGAATTAATGGGGAAAGTTGATAGATTGCAGGAAGACATGGTCGTTTTCATTAGAGCGACGCAGGGAAGCTGGGTGCACAAAAATCCAACGGTAAATCAGGAAATAAACCAGGTGATGGTGGACGCTTCGTCTGTCAAGATAAGGAAGAAAGGCTAGCACAGCCCAGGTTTCAAATTTTTTTTGCTCATTTTGGTTAATGCATTTCTGTATAATCCTCTGTAGTCAGTTTGTTAAGGTTTATTCCAGCTCTATGCTGGACAATTTCAGGAAGACCAAGCTCAGAGATTATAATGTAATGCAGATAGTCTTAGTAGTGTTAGTTGGTCCTGACATCTCAGCACTGTTAAAACTCTGTTTGCAAGTCTGTAATGAATAGCTGTGCACAACTTTATAAATACAATCCTTTCTCTGTTACTGTTAAAAAAAAATCTGGCGGTCATGATCTATTCTAGACATAAACTGATTCAACGGTTCATCTTTTCTTGGATATTATATGATATGTGGATTAACAATTGATTAGTCCATGATCCTTATTTAAAGAGCATGGAGGGTCATGAGCTAGTCCTATGGTTGAGTTGAGAACATTTTTCATCCAGTGGTGGATTATTATTTTTAGAGCCTATAGAGAAGACCAACAATATTCCATCTCATGACTTGGTCTTGCATGAACCCATTTAGAGGAATTGGTTTAGATATTTCAATGTACCAACAAGGATTAGTGATACAAAACTTACTTCCTTAGAGAATCAATTAAAACAATGGTTCAGGGAGTTAGTTTGAATGGAGGTGGATAGGATCAAAAGCTATGGATGGAAGGAAGACTTGGATGGATGCAAGTAACTTTTCACAAGTCACTAGGACCATTTATGGTTTGAATTCAGCAAGGGTGAAATCTAGTACAATGCTCCTAGGCACCCCAGCATATGAAAACGAGTACTTTAACCATACAATGACTAGAAGATATGGATGCAGGTTTCTATCTTAGGGAGGATAAATAACATGAAATTTCAGTCAAAATATAGTCATAGTACACTCTAGAAAGTTTGAGGGAGTTCTGATAAATATTCACAAAGTTACTAACAATTTGACATTCCAGGATTGCACAACTAGTTAATTTCAGGAACTCCCAAAAAATCAATGAAGGATCGCGAATTTCTCAAATAAGAAAAGGATTGGGTCATTTAACATGTTAATTGACATACATAATAGAAATCAACTCATTTGGTGTTCGGGTACACAGGGTACTACCAAAGGACCGAACACCAAGAGAAACCACTTCACACAAACAGATCACAGATCAACACACCGATGTTTTGACGTGGTTTAAACCCTCTTGAGGGAAACACTCCACGGCCCCGGCCAAATAGATTCTACGGGACAATTTATTATGCAAAGAAATAAAGTTACAAATGCGCTTCTCATAATCGATCAACTAAACAATGACCCTCCATGCTCTTTAAATAGAGATCATGGACCAATCGGGTGTTAAGCCACGGATCAAGGTTAGGTTTAATCTAAGAGAAGTTGAGCCGTTGGATCACTCTATGTCGGGAACATATTGTGACCGTCGGATTAAGTATTTACAAATGCATACTAATGCATACTAAAGAAACACACTATCCCTAACGGATATATTACACAAGTTGATCTTAACTAACTCCTAAGTGTCTAAATATCCTAACATCCCCCCTTAAGAACAACTTGGGATAGGATTGAAGTATTTACAAAAGTGACACTATTAGGAGAAGGAAGGAGGCATTAGATCCTGTCCCCCCTTAATGACAAGTTCCTGAACTCCTAACATAGATCAAAGTTTAGAAAACTTCACTTCTGTAAGAGACTTGGTGAAGATGTCTGCAACTTGATCATCTGTAGGGAAAAAGAGCACTTCAAGAACACTATCATGAACAAGATTTCTGATGAAGTGCATATGTAGCTCAATGTGTTTGCTGTGTTGATGTAGAACTGGATCTTTGGCAAGCTTGATGGCACTTTGATTGTCGCACCAAAGTGGAGTAGGCTACTGCTGCTCGAATCCAAACTCTAAAAGGATCTGTCGAAGCCATAAAGCCTCCTGACTGGCATTAACTGCTGCTCGATATTCTGCCTCTGCTGAAGAAAGAGCAAGAGCTTGTTGTTTCTTACAAGCCCAAGTGATAGGTCCAGATCCCAGACTGAAAACATAACCTGCAGTAGACTTTCGATCATCAGGATCGCCGACCCAATCTGAATCAGTGAAACCAACCAACAAAGGTTTCCCCCCTGTACTGTAATGAATCCCAAACTGAACTGTACCTCGAATATATCGAAGTATTCTTTTAGCTGCTTTCTAGTGACTTTCATGAGGTGTCTGTATATAACGGGCAACACGACCAACGACAAAGGAAAGGTCAGGACGGGAATGAGTCAAGTATAAGAGACTACCAACAAGCTGACGATACAAGGTGGCATCGACTTCAGGTGAAGTACAAGTGGCAGAAAGTTTGACTCCAGACTGGAAGGGAGAAGGGGTTGATGTACAATCTTCCATGTGAAAGCGACGAAGAAGGTCACAAGCATACTTAGACTGAGAAAGAAAGATTCCTTCTTTGGTTTGCAGGACTTGGAGACCAAGAAAATAATGCAAATGTCATAAGTCTGACATTTCAAAATTTTGTTTAAGACTGGATTTCACATGGGTTATAAGCTTAGGGTCACTACCAGTAAGAATAAGGTCATCAACATATATAACAAGTATGATGAGATGGTTTCCTACTTTCTTGGTATAGACATTGGGGTCAGAATGGCATCTAGAAAAACCAGTGTCAAGGAGAAAGTTATCCATTTTGGCATACCAAGCTCTAAGAGCTTGCTTAAGGCCATATAAGGATTTCTTAAGGTGACAGACAAGGCTAGAGTTATTCTGAACATAGCCAGGAGGTTGTTCCATGTAAATTTCCTCCTGTAAATCACCATGTAAGAAGGCAGACTTGACATCCATTTGATGGACTTCCCAGTTGTGTAAGGCTGCAAGGGAAAGAACAAGGCGGATGGAGTTCATTTTTGCTACGGGAGCAAAGGTTTCATTGTAGTCAATCCCTTCAACTTGGGAAAAACCTTTGGCAACTAACCTTGCCTTAAGTCTTTCAACACTTCCATCTGATCCATACTTAGTTCTGTAGACCCATTTACATCTGACAAGTTTTCTTCCTTTTGGAAGAGGTACAAGATCCCAAGTATCGTTCGCCATTAAGGAACGATATTCTTCATCCATGGCTACATCCCAATCTAGATTCCATGAAGCTTCTGCAAAAGTTTCTGGATCATGATTCTCGGAAACTTGAGCCAAAAGAGAAGAGGCTCACTGGAACTGAGAACGTGTTCGACGTTGATCTCTAGGATCACCGACAAGATCACCAGCTGCTTCACATGTTGAACGGACCCATCGAGGAAGCACTTGTGCTGGTGCAACTGGAGGAACATGAGCAGGCAGAGGTGGATTTTCATCCTCACTGTCACCATCAGAAACTGGAGTTGGAAACCTGTCAAGGAAGTTGGAAGAAGAAGAAGAAGGCACAAACGCCGAATCAGGCTCGCGGGCCAAAGATGGCACAATCGTCGAGTTAGGCTCGCAGGCCAAGAGATTTTCATCAAATTTAACATCTCTTCTAATGATTATATCATGAGAATGTGGTTGAACAAGTCTATAACCTTTTACATCTTCAGAATATCCAACAAATATGCACTTTTCACTTTTAGGCTGCAATGCTTTCCGTTTTTCATCCGGAATGTGAGCCCATGTTTCACTACCAAACACACGGAAGTGACTTACATTAGGTTTAGTTTTACTCCATGCTTCTTCCAGTGTTATACCTTGTAATGCTTTAGTGGGGGTGCGATTAACTATGTAATTTGCACAATTAATGGCTTCAGCCCAAAATTGAAGACTTAGTCCCTTAGATTGGATCATACAATTAGCCATTTCTTTTAAAGTGCGGTTCTTCCGCTCATCTACACCATTTTGTTGTGGTGTATATGGAACAGTGTGCTGTTGTTGGATGCCTTATTCAGTGCAGAAAGTAGTGACTTATTATTAACATATTCTCCTCCATTGTCAGATCTTAACTTAATAATTTGATGACCAGATTGTTTTTCCACAAGGGCCTTGCAGGCCAAGAACATGTTAAATACTTCACTCTTAAGTTTTAGGAAATAAACCCAAGTGCATCTGGTGTAATCATCAATGAAAGTTAATAAATATTTGAAACCAGAAAAAGAATCAGATGGAAGAGGACCACACAAGTCACTATGCACAAGCTCCAAGGGAATCGAGGCGTGCCAAGAGGCACGTTTGTCAAAACTGTCCCGATGATGTTTTTCGAGTACACAACCGGAGCAAACACCATCCCTGCAAGATACCATCGGAAGACCTGTCACCATATTTTCTTTACATAGTTGTTGCAATGAGCGATAATTTAAGTGACCAAATCGCTCATGCCAAAGTTTGTTCAAGTTATCACTATGAGCAACAAAAGCTGAAGGGAAAGGTGATGACCCAAAGTTGTTGAACTTGTACGACCTGGTAATATCATCAACAATTCCGATAGCTAGGACCTGTTGAGGATCTTTAAAATCATTGATTACAACTTGGTGAGGTGTAAAGGTCATAGTTTTACCTTCACCAAAATGAGTGATCTGATAGACTGATAACAAATTGCAGGAAATTCTTGGAACACATAGTACATCACTAAAATTACCATTATCTACTGGAACTGTTCCAGCTCCTACAACACTTAGAGATCTATCATCACCAACAAATATTTGTTTGGTGTTACATTCATGCATAGTGGAAAAGATGGCTTGATCCTTAGCCATATGATAAGATGCTCCAGAATCAATGAGCCATTCATTTGAAGTAGAAGAAGAAGATGCATTATAAGAATAACCAGAAGCACAAAGTGCATGTCCATGAGAGGCAGATTCTGAAGACGAATCTAGGTTGATGTGGTGCTTCTTCATTGCTGCTTCCAAGGCTGCCATCTTCTTGAAACACTTAGATTCATCATGATTATCTTTCCCGCAATAGTTGCAATGACGCTCAGTCTTCTTACCTTTTGGCTTGGATCCTTTGTCATTTTTTAAAGAAGGAGCTGACTGAGAGGGTTTGGGACCCTTGTTTGACTTATTATTGCGAAAATTTTGTTTCTTGGGAGGCTTGGACTTTTCTTTCTGTTGGGACAATAAGGCTTTCCCAGATGTATCTGCATTGTTGATTATTCCAAGATGAATGAGTTTATCTTGTTCTCTAATCAAGGAATCACAAAAGGATTCAAGACTAGGCTCTTGATAGCTAGATGCATTCAAGGATGCTTTCATGGAGTAAAATGTAGATACAAAAACAGAATATGCAGGTCCAAGTTTGGAAAGAATATGATAAATGCATTGTTTGTCTTCCCTCTCAATCTTACATTCTGCACATAAGAGTTTAAGAGTTTTGTACTTAGATAAATAATCTTGAGTGCATGAAAAGTCACTTGGATTTAAAGAAATCAACTCATTTTCGAGTTGGTGACCTCGAATTTCATTGTGTTTACCAAACACAGATTCCAACTTGTCCCAAGCAGCATTAGGTTCATCAATTCCAGATATGTGGAATCGCAAATCAGTAGAGATTGACATCCCAATCAATCCACGAGCTTCATCACATCTATTTGCCCATTTTATTTTCTTATCATCATCAGTGGGTTCTTTTTCTTTCCCTGAGGTAATTCTGAAAAGTCCCCTACTTCGTAGAACATCCTCCATACGAGATTTCCATGAGAAATAGTTGGAACTGTTAAGTAGAATATCACAAGGGGCGGCCATATTTGTAAATTAATGGTTATAAAAGCAGAAACCAATAGTCTGGATGTGAAGAGCTCGAAAAAAATAGGCGGTTTAAAAAAAAACGGCACTAAAAACTGACTCTGTATGATGAAGTTATGCTTGAACAAAGAAATTGTTGAAGATGTCCCCAATAGTGACATGGCAGCTAAAGAATGTCAAGCAAAAAAAGAACCCCCCTCTTCCCAAGATGAACCTTTTGACAATCACTTTACAAGAAAGTTGCTTTAAGTGAACCACTTTTGTAAAATAAGTAATTTCACTTTTACAATGATATTACTTTTAAATAGTGCAACAATAAAAAATCTTAAGTGACTCACTTGTATTTTTATTTTTTATTATTTAAGTGAGATGCACTTTTACATTAAAATAACTTGAAAATAGAAATTGCATGCACTTTTTCTTTTAAAATTAACTTTCTAAGATTTGAACACAAGACCTATTAAGGAATAAAGCAACTTTGAACCAAGTTAGCTAGATTAAAAGGTATGTAAAATATGGGAATGAGGAAGGTTTTTTTTTTTTTTTTTTTACTCTTCTTGCTCGGTTTGCGTGCTTGCCATTTTTCCTGCAAAACACACCACAAATCGAAACAAAAAAAAACTTTTCCACACTTGTGGAGTTAGATCTTGTTACCTTGCTCGGAAAGTCTACGTTTTCTCTCTGTTTCTGATTTTCCGAGATCGCGCAAGGTGCACGGCAAAGAGCATACGCAGCCGAGAAAAACCCTTTCCCTTTCTGTTTCTGATTTGCCGAGATTGCTCAAGGTGCACGGCAAAGAGCATACGCAGATGGGAAAGCAACAATCCGAACCCAAAAAAAAATCTAACAGTAAAAAAAATGAAATATGAGATTTTTTCTTTTTAAAAAAGAAAATAAAAAAATGCGTCACTGTAACATTATACTTTCAAATCTGATGAAATACGCGTTTCTGGAGCAACCGGGAACCGTTTTCGATCAAATGAAAACTATTCCTCAATGGAAACGATGCTCCGGATGCAATGGAACAACTCCCACAGCCCATAAATGCACATAAATATCAAAACTAGAAACCCTTTCGAGTTTCGACAACAGCAGTTCAAGATCTAGATCATAACCGGAAGCGACACTTCATAAAAGCTCTGATACCATGTTCGGGTACACAGGGTACTACCAAAGGACCGAACACCAAGAGCAACCACTTCACACAAATAGATCACAGATCAACACACCGATGTTTTGACGTGGTTTAAACCCTCTTGAGGGAAACACTCCACGGCTCTGGCCAAATAGTTTCTACGGGACAATTTATTATCCAAAGAAAGAAAGTTACAAATGAGCTTCTCATAATCGATCAACTAAACAGTGACCCTCCATGCTCTTTAAATAGAGATCATGGACCAATCGGGTGTTAAGCCACGGATCAAGGTTAGGTTTGATCTAAGAGAAGTTGAGCCGTCGGATCACTCTATGTCGGGAACATATCGTGACCGTCGCATTAAGTATTTACAAATGCATACTAATGCATACTAAAGAAACACACTATCCTTAACGGATATATTACACAAGTTGATCTTAACTAACTCCTAAGTGTCTAAATATCCTAACATTTGGTTCTATTCTCATTCATTTATCACATGTATTATGAAAACTAGTCAAATTCTAGGCAAATCTAGAAGGGGTGGAGAAAACTTAGAATATTTCATACTTATGTAATATTAAATGACATGATTGATATTATAGATTTATAATGAATTTAAATACATCAGATATGATCGAAGAGGCTTCTCAAAATATTACAAAAACTCCTCTCCTCTTCTTCACAACAATCTGGCACTGGAAATCACCAAGAAGCTCTGAGATTCGAACCATAGAATTCATGAAGCTTTTCTGAAATTCGACCCAACCTTGTATAAGCTACAGGAACTACAATAAAACTCAATGATAATGGCTGAATACCATCATCCTCTAACATGAAGCATGGGCACATCTCCCAAGTCTCCGAGGAAAAATTACTCTCATACCAATACTCAAACTGACAAAAGATGTGAAGGGGGTGCACATTGGTTTATTTATAGAGAGAGGATTACTTGAGGATAAATTCTCTTTAGCTAATGCGCCCTCCATGAGTGGATAAGGAAAGCTAGCTTTCTTACCTTTTCCGTTTTGCTTTGATTTCCTCCTTTTTCCTTTTTTGTTTGCTTTTCCACTTTCCGCTTTAGTTTTTTCTGCATTTTTTGGCTTTTCTAATTTATCTTGCATTTCTGATTTATCCTACTTTCTGGTTTTGTGTTTCTTTTTTCTTTATGATGCTTTTCCTGAGTTTTTGCTACTTTTCTGATTTGCTCCATCTTTCTTTCCTTTTTCCTAATTTTCTAGATTTAGGTGCTTTCTCCTTAACTTCTTCTCCAAGTCATATCCAAATCATCCTCATCCACTAATGCGCCCTAGTGGAGCATTATCCTCATTTATTTATCAGAAAATTATTAAATGCATAACAAATAAATATTCCAAGTGCATAATAAACTTTGGCTAAAAATTAATTCACACTCCTAATTAATTAAATGCCTGGAATTCAAAAATTAACCCCATGATACCGAAGTTGTCTCCTCAACCCAAGGGATTGGTTGGGTTAGGAACTTGATCCAATGTTCACTGTTGAGTGGACATGACAATCCTCCCCACCCAATATTTTTGGTCCTCGAGCAATTTAGAACTAGGATGTTGTAAGATGTGTTCTCCTTCGCAAGTAGCATCCTCAATAGGCAGTCCTTCCCATTACACCAAAAATTCCTTAAGGATTCCTCTCCGTAGCTTCTTCTCTCAGACCTCCAAAATATTCTCAGGGATCAACACCAAATTTACTTCATCATCAAGGGGTGGCAAATCTTGTGAAACCTTGACTTTATGCCCTATTTCCTTCTTCAAATAGGACACATGGAATACATTGTGAATCCGGATCCCCGAAGGAAACTCTATCTCATAAGTCACTTCCCAAATCTTTCTCAAAACTTGGTAGGGGCCATAAAATATTGGCTGCAACTTCTCATCCCCCTTAGACTTCAATGATGACTGTCTATAGGGATGCAACCTCAAATATACTAGATCTCCTACTTGGAAAGCTCGCTCAATTCTATGCTTGTTTGCATGCACTTTTTGTCGATTCTATGCTACCCTCAAGTTGTCCTTGAGAGTTTTGAGTATGTCTTGACTCTCTTGGAGAAAATCCTTTTCCTTATATGTCTTACATTCATCAAATATCATATCATAAAAATTGAGTGCATCATATCCATAAATAGCTTTGAAGGGAGACATACCAATCAAGAGATGAAAAGTAGTGTTGTAACAAAACTCTCCCAAATGGAGACAAGTAGTCCATGACTTGTGTTGGCCTGTGACATAGTTTCTTAAGTACCCTTCTAGCCATTGGTTCACTCTTTTTGTTTGGCCATCAGTCTGTGGATGGTAGCTGGTGCTCATGTCCAAACTTGTCCCCACTAACTTGAACAGTTCTTGCCAAAAAATGCTAGTAAACTTGTTATCTTTGTCACTAATGATGGACTTGGGTATGCCATGAAGTTTGAAGAATTATTTGATGAAAAGTTCAGCCACTTGGATGTCTGCAATATTAGTTGTGACAACAAATAAATGTGCATATTTAGTCAATCTATCAACCACAACAAAAATATTGTCTTTACCTTGGCTTTTTGGAAGCCCGGTGATGAAATCCATCAATACACTTTCCCATTTCTGTTTAGGAATAGGAAGTGGTTGTAAGAGCCCTGCTGGATGAGTATGCTCTACTTTATTTTGCTGATATGCCACACATGACCTGACATAATCCATAAAATCCTTCTTCATCCCCTTCCATGTGAACCTTTCCTTCACTTTCCTGTAAGTCTTCACAAACCCCGGATGACCTGCTAGAGGCACATCATGGGAAACCTCAAGGATCTTCTTCTTTAGTATGGATTCTAGAACCAAAAAGATCCTATCCTTATAATAGACAATATCATTGAGAATCTTGTAAGAATCATCATGGATTAATCCATCAAACAAATCACAAGCAAACTAGTTCTTTGTGTACTCTACCCCAAGTTGCACTTTCCAATCATCGTGAAATTTGAGAAATGCAAGTGTTGGTTTTCTAGAAAGTGCATCATCTACAATGTTCATCTTACCCTTATTATATTCAATATCAAACTCAAATGATTGGACCTTTCTTACCCACTTCTGATGCCTATCATTCAACTCCTTTTGGGTTAAGAAGTGCCTCAAACTGTTGTGATCAGTCTTGATAATGAACTTACCACCTACCAAATACTGTCTGAACTTGACTAGCGCATGCATGATGGCTAGCATCTATTTTTCATAGACTGAATATAACCTTTCATGGGGCTGCAAATTTCTACTCTCAAAGGCCAAGGGGTGCTTATTTTGCATCAAGACTTCTCCAATTCCATTCCCTGAAGCATCACTCAAGAACAAAAGTTTGAGAAAAATATGGAAGTGCAAGAACAAGACAATTGCTCATTACCTCCTAAATTTTATTGAACACTTGCTCAGATTCTTCTGACCAGTGGAAAGCTCCTTTCTTAGTGAGGTCTTTCAAAGGAGATGTCAACTTGGAAAATACTTTGACAAACTTTTGGTAGTAGGTACGTAGCCCAATAAAACCTCTCAGTTTAGTGAGATTTTTAGGACTAGGCCAATCTAGAATGGATTGAATCTTTTCCATGTGAACCTTAACTCCATCTTGGCCAATCACATGACCAAGATACAAAATCTCAGTCATTCCAAACTCACACTTGGTTAGCTTTGCATAAAAATACTGATCTGCCAATATTGTTAGTACAATATCCAAATGATGCAAATGCTCTTCCCAAGTTCTACTATAGACCAAAATATCATCAAAGAAAACAAGTACAAACTTACGGAGCTGCTTGCTAAACACTCTATTCATGAAAGATTGAAAAGTTACAGGTGCATTGGTTAGGCCAAAAGGCATAACTAGAAACTCAAAGTGCCCATGGTGACATCGGAAGGTTGTCTTCTGGATGTCTTCTTCCCTCATGTTGATTTGATGGTAACAAGATTGAAGGTCAATCTTTGAAAAGTACTTGGCCCCATGGAGCTCATGCATAAGCTCATCAATCCTTGGAATAGGATATATGTTCTTGATAGTCTTCTTGTTGAGAGATCTGTAGTCTATGCACATCCTCGTGGTCCCATCTTTTTTCTTCACAAGGACTATCGATGAGGCAAAATGACTTGAACTTGGTCTAATGAATCCCAAGTCAAGCACTCCTTGATGGTTCGCTCTATCTCATCCTTGAATATTTTGGGGTGTTTTTAGGGATGCACTTTGATAGGTGAAGTTCCTATCTCCAATTCGATTCTATGATCCACTCATCTATCAGGTGGCCTACCATGAGGAAGGTCCCCAAATACCTTCTTATGCTTTTGGAGCAGCTTCTGAATGTCTTCTAGATATTGGGCTACTTCTAGTGAGGTACCCTTTGTGGTGATTAGGAATTCTGTATCCCATTCAATGTCTCCATGCCTCAATATGGATCTCATACTCTGTGCACTCACCACTTGTTTTGGGTAGGTGTTGATCCCTCTCAATACTACCTCCTTTCAATATTCTCCTTTGAATATCATCTCAGGAACTTGGTAGTCTATTGAATGATTCCCAATGGAATACAACCATTGTACTCCCAAGACCATGTTAGTATCATCCACATCCACAACATAAAAGCTATTTGTAATGGTATGTTCTCCTATAGAAATATGAAATTTAGGAATCCATCTACAACAGTTCATAGAATGATACTTGGAATGATAGCAGTGAAGCCACCAAACTTTTCAGTGGGTAGCTTCCTTATTTCAACTAGAGTTGAATCAATGAAGTTATGTGTTGCTCCTCCATCCACTAACACAGTGACTAATTGTCGTTGAACCACTCCTTTGAATATGAATGTATGGAAGCGAGGCACCCCTGAAAGTAATGCAATCTTGCTCACCTCGGGGGTAGGTTCTTCTTCTGCAATCTCATAGGCCACTTAGACATCTACTGGGGCCTCTTATTCTTCTTCCTCAGCTTCTCTCTCTGAGTAAACTTCAATGTAGTGTGCCTTTCCTTTAGCACATCTATGTCCTGGAACCCATGGCTCCTGACAGTTGAAGCACAACTTCCTTCTTCTCAATTCATCTCGATCCTTAGAATAGTTATCCTTTCTGAAATTTCCAAAAGGAATCTTCATGGGTGGCCTTTGATTCTTGAAATAAGTAGGACCAACAGTCCTAGGAGGAAATTTGGTCCTCATAATAGACTCTTGCAAGTTTCTGATTCGACTTAGTGCATATTGCAAGGTAGAGGGTCTATAAGCCTTCACCAAACCTTTCAAAGGTTTTGATAACCCTTCAATGAACAACATGATCAATCTAGCTTCTGAAATATCAGAGACCATCACAGCTAGTTTTTGAAACTCAGAGATGTAGGATTCAGGATTTCCAGTTTGCTTCACATGTGCTAGTTCCCTTAAGGTGATCTCAAGATCTCTTCTTTCAAATCTTTCAACCAACCTTCTTGTGAACTCTTCATAAGTGGTCACGCCCAATAGTTTTTTAGGCCATGAAACCACCAACCATTTGATTCTCCATATAAGTGTAGAGTAGCCATCTTGATGGAATCTCTCTCAGCCATAGGATTCAACTGGAAATATGTGTCAAGTTTCTGAATCCAAGAGTTAGCAATACATTTCTGTGAACCATTAAAATAAGGTAAGGAAATCTTACCAATAGCATTTCTTAGCTCATAGTTTTGATTTTGCATCCGGAATCCTCCTCTTGGGTTGGTCTTGTACTGTAGATCACATAAGTCTTTGAATGGTAAAGCACTTCTGCACTGTTCATTCAATGTAAGTTACTCAACATATTTGTCTTCCCATGAAGCAGGACCTCCATTTCGAACCTCAGGTTCCTCTCTTTGTTCCTCAATAAAATTGGGCATAGTAGGCCTAGATTAAGCTGGAGATTCCATATTGAATTCTTCAGGGCGATTGTGAGGCCCAGATTTTGAGAAAATATGGCCACTGCTACTCTTCCTCTCACCATGTGGGGTACCATTGTTGCTCCCCTCTCCATTCTTGCTTCCTAGATGTTGAGCTAAGAATTCTCTGGTCTCTTTCCCAGATTGAACAATATTGTGAGAGATGTCTTGCAATATTTTCATCATGCCTTGAACAAAGAGTTTTAACACCTCTTTGTCTTCATTGTGAGACATGTCTGACTCTCCTTGTAGTTTCCCTTCAATAGAATTTATTTCCTCTTCCTATTCTCCTTCTGACAAAGGATCCTTCTTCTTGGAATCTGAATATCTTCTTGGATTCATATAAATAATTCAAGAGCAGGTTCAGAGGACCATGCTCTGATACCATTGTAATGTACCAACCAGGATTAATGATACAAAACTTACTTCCTTAGAGAATCAATTAAAACAATGGTTCAGGGAGCTAGTTTGACTGGAGGTGGGTAGGATCAAAAGCTTTTTATGGAATGAATACTTGGATGGTTGCAAGTAAATTTTCACAAAGAAATGGGACCATTGATGGTTTGAATTCAACAAGGATGAAATCTACTACAATTCTCTTGGGCACCCCAACATATGAAAACTAGTACTTTAACTATACAATGACTAGAAGGTATGGATGAAGGTTTATGAATTAGGGAGGCTAAATAAAATGAAATATTATTCAATATACATTCATAGGACACTCTGTAAATTTTGAGGAAGTTCTGAGAAATATTCACAAATATACTAGCAATTTGACATTCAGGATTGCACAACTAGTTAATTTCAGGAACTCCCAAACAATCAATGAAGGCTCACGAATTTCTCAAATCAGACATGGATTGGGTCATTTAACATGTTAATTAACATCAGGAACATAAATAAACTCATTTGGATATATTCTCATTCATTTATCACATGTATTCTGAAAACTAGTCGAATTCTAGGCAAATCTAGAAGGGGTGGAGAAAACTCAGAATATTTCATACTTATGTAATATTAAATGACATGAATGATATAATAGATTTATAATTACTGTAAATAAATTAGATATGAGCCAAGAGGATTCTCAAAATATTACAAAAACTCCTCTCCTCTTCTACACGACAATTTGGCACTGGAAATCACTAAGAAGCTCTATGTGATGAACCTGCAGCAAATAAATGATGAAAATGCACAATATAGCATAACATAGAGGATATTTATTGATCGCATGCCACTTCGAGGGGGAAACCTCATTTGAGCAAGCTCAATACAAAATAACTCGTGGATGCCTTCACTGGCCTCAACACGTATTTATATACTAAGTCTAAGCTAAACATCTATTACTCCCCATGAATGTGGGATAACACAATATACTCATGGGACGACTTAAAAATCATATGCATCCAAAAAAGAAATATTAGCAGTGTGGGATAACACAGTATACTCACAGGACGACTTACAAAGCATATGCGTCCAACAACAATATACTAACAAAGTGAAGAGAAGGGTTAACACGGGTTCCTAACATCCCCTCCCCCTTAGAAAAAGCTTTGTCCTCAAAGATTTAGATGTGGAAATTGTTGTTAAATCTGAAGGAGTGGTTCCCATGTAGCATCCTTTGGTTGCATTCTGTGCCATTGAATTAATACCTCTGTGATAGATTGAGAGCGAAGCTGACGAGTGCGCCTATTGAGGATGGCCTCCGGCTCCAAAAGGATGGATCCTTCATTATCCAGTTTTGGTAAAATAGTTTGTCCTCTGATGTTGGTGCCAAGAACTTTCTTTAAACAAGAGACATGAAATAATGGATGAATGCCGGAAGGAGGAAGTTCCAATTTATAAGCAATGGACCCAATCTTCTGAAGAAACTTATATGGCCCATAGAACTTTGGAGCGAGCTTATGATGCCCTTTGAGTTTCAGTGAGGATTGCTTGTAAGGATGTAGACAAATAAAAACCATATCACCTACTTGAAAAGTGCGCTCAAAACGATGTTGATCAACTTGTTGTTTCATTCGATTTCTTTCCATGTGAAGATTGTCCTACAAAATGCGAAGAATCTGATCATGGATGCAAAGAACCGTGTCCACTGCCTGAACTGGTGAACTGTTGGGTGTGTATGGAAGAAGCATTGGCGGTGCCTTACCATAGACTACTTCATATGGAGTCATTTTAGATGCAGTGTGGTAGGAGGTTTTGTACCACCATTCAGCAAGAGGGAGTCACTTTTCCCACTGATGTTGTTGTTCAGAGGTGAAGCAACGAAGATGAGTTTCCAAACATTTATTGATGATTTCAGTCTGACCATCGGTTTGTGGGTGATACCCTAAACTCATGTTTAGTTTGGTGCCAATGGACTAGTTATGTCCAAAACTGACTGGTGAAAGTTGCATCATGATCCGACACAATGGAAGAAGGGATTCCATGAAGACAGAAGATTTGGTCCATGAAACATTGTGCGACTAAGGAGGTAGTATAGGGATGGCTGAGGGCACAAAAATGACTATTTTTGGAGAGGCGATCAACCACAACCAAAATCACTGTCTTCCCTCCAGATTTAGGGATCCCTTCAATGAAATCCATAGAAATATCTTTCCAAATCCGTGTAAGGATGGGCAAGGGTTCGAGCAATCCCAGAAGGAGTGTCATTTCACCCTTGTTGCGATGAAAGGTATCACATTCGTCCAACATCTGTTGAATTGTCTTTTTCATGCCCTGCCAAAAGACGTTACACCGTGCCCGCTCATAATTTTTTAGGAACCCAGAGTGCCTTGCCAATGGGGAAGCATGGAGTTCATAGAAGAAAGCCTGTTGAAGATCTGTGCTCTGGGGAAGCACCAAACAACCCTTGTATCTAAGGGAAGCACCATCCCAAGAGTAATGCGAAACAACAGAAGGGTTGTTGGTCAATCCTTGGATGATTTGAGATAATGTTGAGTCATTGACATAGCCCTGTTGAACAGATTGGAACCAATTTGGAACAAGCATAGAAATAGCTAAAAGAGAAACTTGGTCATCAAATGCGCGAGAAAGAGCATCCGCCACAAGATTGTCCTTACCCTTCTTGTAAGTGATCTCATAATCATAACCCATGAGTTTTCTAACCCATTTGTGTTGTGCTGGGGAGGAGACCTGTTGTTTCAAGAAATATTTCCGACTCTGGTGATCAGTCTTGATGTAGAAATGATTCCCTATTAGGTATGTCCGCCACTTCTGTACTGCATGCAAAATAGTCATCATTTTCTTCTCATATGTAGAGGTGGCTAAATTCTTACCGAAAAGGGCTTTGCTGGTGAATGCAATGGGATGTTAATCTTGAAGGAGAACAAACCCAATTCCATTGTCGCAAGCATCACTCTCAATAGTGAAGGGCTTGGAAAAATTGGGCATAGCTAGAACAGGGGTAGTACACATAGCTTGTTTCAATTTTTCAAATGCACAATCAGTAGCATGTGTCCATGTAAAAGCATCATTTTTCAATAGAGCAGTTAATGGAGCTGAAATCTTCCCATAATCCTTGACAAACTTGTGGTAGTAGCCAGTCAATCCCAAAAAACCACGAAGGCTCTTGAGTGTCTGAGGATGCGGCCAATTTTTCATGGCATCTATTTTGGCAGGATCCAGGCAAACCCCTTATGCTGAAATAATATGCCCAAGATACTCTACTTCCTTCTGTCCAAAAACACATTTATACTATTTGGCGTGGAGATGATGATCAGAGAAAAGTTGCAGTACAAGATACATATGTTGGAGATGCTCAGCCCATGTTTTACTATAGATGAGGATATCATCAAAGAAGACCAAAATGAATTTCCGCAAGTAGGGACGGAATATTTTATTCATCAATGTCTGGAATGTGGAAGGAGCATTAGTGAGGCCAAAGGGCATGACCAAAAACTCATAGTGGCCATCATGTGTGCCGAAATCTGTTTTAGGGATATCATCCTCATGAACCTGGATTTGATGATACCTAGAATGAAGATCCAACTTGGAGAAAAATTGAGCACCATGAAGCTCATCAATAAGCTCATCAACAACAGGAATTGGAAACTTATCCTTGATTGTGAGGTGATTAAGTGCTTGGAATTCAATGCACATGCACCATGACCCATCTTTTTGCGGACAAGAAGAACTGGTGAGGAAAAGGAACTTGTACTAGGGCGAATAATACCTTACTTCAGTAAGTCCCGAACGAACATCTCAATCTCTGTTTTTGGTGAAATGGGTAGAAATATGGCCTGATGTTGGGAGGAACGCTTCCAGGAAGGAGCTAAATACAATGGTCCTCTTGTATTGAAGGTGGCAATCCCACTGGTTCATCAAAGACACCTGCATATCTATCCAAAATTTGTTGTAGATCCAAAGGAGTAGTGGAGATCGCTGATGGGTGCATCTGAATGAAATGGAGCTGAGCGATGACACCATGTGAACTCTTCTTAAGGATATTTTCCATCCCATGTGAACTGATGATCCTGAGAGACCTTGGTTGTAAGCCTATCAATGTGTTTTTTTTCCCACTGACTTAAAACTGCAAAGTCCCATAAGATGGGGCCAAGTGTGCATAACCATTGAGCGCCCAAAACCACATCACATCTTCTTAAGGCCAAAGAAAACATGTCAGAGCATAGGTTATAATATCCCATAGAGATTCTCACATTGCGACACTTCCCATTGCAAGGTAAGGTTCTCCCATTGGAAATCATGACTTCAAAGTTGGAGTAAGGATGGACAAAACAATTAGCATGTTTGGCGATCCGAGGGTCAATGAAGTTATGAGTGCTACCAGAATCAATGAGTATTGTAAGAGGGAGCTTATTGAAGTATCCCCTGACCCGCATTGTTTGGGGGGTGTTGACTCCGGCTAAAGCATGGAGAGATATATTTGGGTGGTCGTCCTAAGACGGAGGGTCAACAGGAAGCTGTTGAATGTTGACCTGATCATCTATTGCATCTGGAGCGTCTTCACCAATTTTAGAGGCAGGTGGAGAATCCACATCCAAGAGATAGATATTTTGATCAACACATCTATGTCCCCGAGTGAATTTCTCATCACAATTATAACAAAGCCCTTTTTCTCTATGTGCCCGCATCTCGGGTTGAGACAAATGCTTGATAGGAGTTGGTCAAGGAGCTGGCATGATGGGAGGTTGTTGGGAACCCACATTTCTGAAGCGAACAAAAGTGGGTTTGGAGTGTTGTTGGGATGCGATCTTGTCCTTTGCCAACTTAGCCAACCCCAGGGCTTCCATCAATGTGTTTGGACAGAACATTTTGACCTCAGATCGGATTGCATCCTTTAGACCACTGATAAAACAACTCCTGGATAATTCATCAGGCAATCGTTCTGTGTGATTGGCTAGTTTCTCAAATTCTGTCTGTTACTCTCTCACAGTGCCAATTTGGTGAAGTTTAGTGAGTGCTCCTGTGAAGTCATCAAAAGCACTAGGACCAAATCATTGCAAAAGGAGCTAGCAAAAATCTGTCCATTTTGGCTCTTCATGAGCCTTGATGTACCAATAGTACCATTGAAGGGATTCCTATTCCAAATGAAAGGATGCAAGTGGAACTTTGTTGACATCAAAAGTATTATGCAGACTAAAATATTGTTCTTCCCGGTATATCCATCCAGTTGGATCATTACCATTGAAGTGAGGAAAATCAAGCTTCGGCCCACGAAAAATTCCTGAAAGAAAAGAAACGAGTGTCGGCAGAAGACTCTAACTGTCATTTCTTGTTCATGGCTGAATGCTCAAGATGGAGACCGAGAAAATTTTCATCCAGATCTTGGAGTTTGGTTTTGATTGTTGCAAGTTATTCCTCCATGGTTTTTGCTCCTACACGGGTGACAACCATAAGCAGGAGTTTTTTTTTCATTTTTTTTTGAATGGGTAGAACAAAAAAAACAAAAATTGTTTTAGTAAAGGAAAATTTGGATTTGGGAAAAACTCTAAGGGGTAATTGGGGTTTGACTAGGTTTTGGACACTTTCGATTGGACAGGGAAGCAGAAAATGAGGATTTCAAAAGCGGGGTGAAATAATGGGAAAATTTTTCCAAGAGGGACAAAGAAGCATAAATAGGAAATGAACACTGTGGCAAAATTTGAAGGTGATTGGGTGAAAATCGAAGAAGTTATGGCAAACCCTAAAAATAGACAAATGTTGGATTTATGGCTTCGGGAAGTGGAATTTGGGATAGGGTACTAAGGAATGAAATATGTAGAATGGGATTGCAGGGGTGTTAGTGAAGTTTCGATGGAAACTAATTTAAAACAAAGAATATATGGTGAAGTGATCGGCAATAGTTCAGGACAGATGTAATCTACGATTTATTAACTGGCAATAGATATGGACCCCAAGTATGCGCGACTTCCTAAAGGTTCAGGGGATTCAATCGGCCACCAATGTTGTCTAACGGATTTTGTATTGGGGCAGTAACCCTCACTCCATGGCTCAGGTAAAACTGATAACCTCTTTTCCACAGACGACAACTCTCGGTTTACCTCATGGGTAGGAACTAGTCAATCAGGTAGGGGTCGTTTCCCTTTTCGCTGGCAGGTCCTCTCAATGGGAAAGCTACTTTGGGGTTCCTTCGGTACTCCTCACAATGATTTTTTAGGGCTTAAGCCCAAGTAATTCCTACAATTAAGAGGATAGGGATTATTCCCGGATCCGAACCTGCAATTGATAGGAACACATACGGATGCAAAAAAAAAATGGCAGAAATTCCACCCAACGAGACTAAGAAAGTAGATGTGATGAACCTGCAGCAAATAAATGATGAAAATACACAATATAACATAACACAAAAGATATTTATTGATCACAAGCCACTTCAAGGGGGGAACCTCCTTTGAGCAAGCTTAATACAAAATAACTCATGGATGCCTTCACTGGCCTCAACACGTATTTATATACTAAGTCTAAGCTAAACATCTATTACTCCCCATGAATGTGGGATAACACAATATACTCATGTGACGAATTACAAAGCATATGTGTCCAACAACAATATACTAGCAATGTGGGATAACACAATATACTCACGGGATGAATCACAAAGCATATGCGTCCAACAACAATATACTAACAAAGTGAAGAGAAGGGTTAACACGGGTTCCTAACACTTTGAGATTCGAACCATAGAATTCATGAAGCTTTTCTGAAATTCGACCCATCCTTGGATCAGCTACAGGACCTGCAATTAAAATCAATGTTAATGGTTTAATACCATCATCCTCTCACAAGAAGCAAGGGAACATCACCCAGCTTGGACTAGGGGCACATCTCCCAAGTCTCTGAGGAAAAATTGGTTTCATACCAATACTCAAACTGACAAAAGATGTGAAGGGGGTGCACACTGGTTTATTTATAGAGATATGATGACTTGAGGAGAAAGTCTCCTTAGTTAATGCGCCCTCCATGAGTGGATAAGGAAAGCTAGATTTCCTACCTTTCCCTTTTTGCTTTGCTTTCCTCATTTTTTCTTTTCTATTTGATTTTCCACTTTCTGGCTTTTCTGGATTTTCTTATTTATCCTGCTTTTCTGATTTTGTTCTGCTTTCTACTTTATGCTGCTTTTCCTGAGTTTTTGTTGCTTTTCTGATTCTGTAATGTCCCTTGTTAGGAATTTTATTAAAATGGCAATTTTTCACTTTTTTCCCTAGTTAGACCTTTGACTAGTTTTGATCTCTAGGTCCCAATTTTGCCCCAAATGATCCCAAATCTTCTGAGAAGGTATATGAATGATATTAGAACATAAATATGTGTTTCAGGGATGCCTTTGGACCTTTAAAATACTTCTGCAAATCCTCTTTCAATTCTGATCAATGTAGGTAACTTTACTAGTGATTTTCCTTTGACTAGTATTGGTCTCTACGTCTCAAATTGACTCCAAATGCCTTCAAATATTCAAGGAAGGTGTATGAATGATATTATAACTTGAATATGATGTTTATTGATGACATATGTCCACCAAAAGACCTCTGCAAACTCTATTAAGATTCTGAACCAATTATGCAATTTTACTAGTAATTTGGGGTTCAAATCCCCCTGGGCTAAGTACTGAAAATGGCTTCCCAAATGCCTCCAAACCCACTCAAATTTATGAACAGAGGTATTTAATGTGTTAAGTATTTTATTAAAGTCTCATATGCACCATTAATGGATTATTACAACTGTTCTCACCCTCTCCCATTCAACTGCAAAAATCCCCAATTCGACCCTTGGGGAAATGGCACTATTTCACCTCCCAATACAACTAAACTGAGTAAAAATGCTTCAAATGCTCAAGTAAAGTACATGAAACTTGTAGAATACATCCATGGCAGTATATTGATCATAAATATATCATAGAATCATCCATTCATTCGAAATCATCATCAATACATTGGCTCACAACAAGGTAGTGGGGAAATGGCATTGTTCTTCCATTAAAAATGATATTTATACATTTATACTTGGAATTTCGACCTGAAACTTTTTGGAGATGCAGAACAGAGTATTTACTTCATATTACAAAAGAAATGGGGCATTAAGAGCTTCCCCAAAGAGTACAATAGCTCACCAAAAACGCCCTCCCTCAAGGATCAAGAATATGCCATCAAAACTGGAAATGGTTGAAGGAGTGAGCTGCAATAGAAGAAACCATGAGCTGCCCTGTATCTTACACCTGCAAATAAAGACTCCATTAAAGCTCCAAATGAAAGGTCTGAATGGCCTTTCCAATTACCAACTTGGATGGGAATCTTTCACCCTCGAAATTGGCTAAGGCAAGAAACTAGTCATCCACTAGCTCTCCCTCTTCACAAATGCAATTGCAAATTCTACAAATGATCAAAAGCCGCTTTCATTCTTTGTTATTGACATTTATAAATTTCTAATGGCCTCCATGGGTCGAATTCCTTCCAAGAGACTCATGCCAACTCAAGTTGGGAAGAGATTCCAAAGAACGCCACTTGTACAACAATTCCTAGTCTCCCACTTCCACCAAATCACATGTGGAAGCATCTTAGCTGCCCTAACACCCTTGAGCGCCCTCTTGGAGTCTATTTTTAGCCCTGACATGTCATATATGTCATATGTCAGCCTTCAGGTCTGATTTGTGTCATAGGTGTCATAGCATCTTCATCATTGTTGTCATAGAGCTAGAGAATCTAGCCCAAGTGTCTCACTAGCTCCAAATTGCCTCTTCCTCTTCCATGGGAGTTACTCTTCCTCTATCTTTCGACCTTGGATGAGTCATGCCATGAATAATACCTTTTGGACTCCCCCAAGTATGTTACCATTCACCTTGAATTCGAATTGGTGAGAGAATGAGGCCAAATGTAGTGGGGAAATCTAGCCATATGTGGGTCCCACTTCTTCCATGTGTCTTCATGATCAAATGCCACTTTGATTTTCACTTGTATATATTTATTTAGGTCCTTTATTAAATATTTATTCCATTCTAATGTTCAAACATCATTTATTATCTCCATTATTCCAAATCCCAAAGCTTCCACCCCAAACCTAGGAAACTAGTAATTTTCCTCCTTGGCAATTATTTGACCCTTAACATCAATTTTACAAACTCTAATGAATATGGATAATGTGATTAGGCCATTGTGACCCAATTCCAAATTTGGGACATGACAGATTCGCTCCATCTTTCTTTCATTTTTCCTGATTTTCTAGATTTAGGCGCTTTCTCCTTAACTTATTTTCCAAGTCATATCCAAATCATCATCATCCACTAATGTTCCCTAGTGGAGCATTATCCTCATTTATTTAGCAGAAAATTATTAAATGCATAACAAATAAATATTCCAAGTGCATAATAAACTTTGGATAAAAATTAATTCACACTCCTAATTAATTAAATGCCTGGAATTCAAAAATTAACCCCATGATACTGAAGTTGTCTCCTCAGCCCAAGGGATTGGTTGGGTTAGGAACTTGATCCAATGTTCACTGTTGAAGGGACATGACAACTTGTTAACGGACAATCCACTCGAGCGGAGAGCCGGATCTCCCTAGTTCAAGTGAATCTAGAACAAATAGAACAGAATACAAAACTCATTTCCTAGATCTAGTTACAGATCGAGTACTTAGATATCATACCTTTCAAATCGCGGATCCTTCTCCTTGTTGTTGCTCCAAGTCTCGCGGTCGTTAGATCTCCAGCTGTAAGACCTGTCAAGACAATATGGAAATGATATAAGCAGTACGAGATATCTAAACAATAACCGATCTAAACTAACAGTTGTGGAAGAAAGTTCTAAACTTCATCAATGAGACAACATTTATGGAAAGAGATTATATTAACTATATTAAAAGGTGGGAATACATAGAAAGGATGAAGCACAAAATCTTCAAGAGTGACTATGTACTGCCATAATTAAGATGTAACACAAAATCTTCCCTTTTTCCTCATCATGATTGATGAGTGCCTCATGTGTTTTTGACGAGCTTGATGAGGGTAACCAGATGCTCAGTATAGCTCATCTCATAGATGAGTCCAATCCCAAATGTTTTACAAAACTAGGAAAGGAGGGGTTCATCCCAAAATGGGCCCTTCGATGTTTGAATTTTAATGAGTCCAAAGAAGGGAAACTCGGCGTCATTTCATGTTTAGAGAGTCTGAAAAGAACTAAAGGAGACTCCAAAAGTTCCTTTTTCGTAAAGTTAGTCTCTTCACCCGGAAAAGGGTAAAACAACACCAGAGAGAACTCTTCCATCCATGGTTGGTTGGAGTATTCCTTTTTTGTAAATAGTGCTTCCTGGTCTGAAAAAGGGGTAAACTATCACCAGAAAGACGATCATTCAAATGCTTTTACAAGCGTGAAAGCATCAAGTTTGCTTGGCAATCTTTTCCTATTTAGGGAGTCTGAAAAGAGCTTAAAAGGACTCTATGAACAGCTTTGTCATGGTTGATGACCAAGTATGACAAAGGAAAAAGTAAACTCGGCACAGTTCCTTTTCCGTAAATAGTCTAGCGAGGCCGGATAAAGTGATAAACCTATACTCATTAGACACACCTTTTTACTCAAATTTTTAATGAGCATGACAATGGTATCAAAAGCACTCAAAATATTTTTCATATTTCAACCATAGCACGAAAAAAGTGAAAAGTAAGCTCAACACCACCTTACTGTTTTTAACAAGCTCGAAGATAGGTTGGAAGAATGCTCATGATGTCTGTTTCATTTTTTAACGAGCTTGTAATAGAAAATGAACTATGCTCGGAATTATTTTCATGGTTTAATGAGCTCAAAAACCAAGCAGGAAAGTATGCTCAAAAAATGTTCCCAATGGTGAACTTTTCCCAACATGGCATCCAGAGGTTGGTGTGTGCCCCCAGCATGATTGCTAGAAGTAAGTGACTTAGCTTTAACGTGGTGTGGAGAGGCGATCGTGTTGACTTCAACGTAACTTCTAGAGGTTGAAGACATGCCCCCCAAGCTTCATTTCATTCGCCTAAGGCATAGGCAGATGAAAAGAAGGTTTAGGTGCTAAGTCTAGGAGAAGACTCGAATCAAAGGGAAAAGAATTGTTTCATTTTTTAACGAGCTTGACATAGGAATAGAACTCTGCTCAGTGAAGCTAGTTTCATTTTTATGCAAGCTTGAAACCAAAGGTGAACTATGCTTGGGGGGTCTATTCCATTTTTTAACGAGGTTGGAATCAAAGACTAATCTATGCTCAAAATACTGGTTTAATTTTTTAATGAGCTTGAAGAAAAAGGTAAACTCTACTCACTGTTAAGGCCCATAGACAGGTTCCTTCCCAACATGATGCCCAGAGGTTGGAAAAATGCCCCCAGCATGATTGCTAGCGGCTTAACATGGTAGTGTTCCCTCAACATGATTGTTGGCGGTACGACATGTGGCATTTCATCTGAAAATGCTGCTTGCTAACCCAACTACCAACCTGGATACTAAAATGAAAATGTTTACCAAGGGGGGGGGGAATGAGAATCAGATGAAATGAAGGTTCAAGTTCTAACTCTAGCGAGAGACTCGAACCGATGGGAGGGAGATCTATTTCATTTTTAGACAAGCTTGAAATAGACAATAACTATGCTTCAGGGAGCCCATATTATTTTTTAACGAGCTTGAAATGGAATAAAACTATGCTCAAGTGGATGGTTTCATTTTTATGCAAGCTTGAAACCAAAGGTAAACTATGCTTAGAGAGGTCTATCTCATTTTTTAACGAGCTTGAAATAGAATAAAACTATGATCCAGTAAAATGGTTTCATTTTTATGTAAGCTTGAAACCAAAGGTAAACTATGCTAGAGTGGTCGGTTTCATTTTTTAACGAGCTTGAAACATAACATAAACCATGCTCGTACCCCCCATCTTTAGGGGGAAGAAACCACTAAAACATGAGGAACATTCAGGGAAGTCTAATGACTAGGAGTCATATGATGAGTGGGTGTCACGAAGGAAAGTTGATCAATGGTCACAATATTCCCATGATGAGGAAAATACATCACTCGAAAGAGCGTGGACACTAGATTTTTCATAGCATAGACATAATCATGTCCAAGGAGCAGATTGAAATCTAAAGGACCTTGGACAACCATGACATCAACATAAACAGTTTTACCTCTCAACGTGATAGGTAACTGCGGGAGAATCCCTAAAGGTCCGGTAGGCCTTCTATTAAAAGCCAAAATCTGGTCAATTACTGGCACAAGCTAAGGGGAACCTATAGCTTTCCAAGCGGTTGAGGATAAAATACTAACAGAAGCTCCCTCATCAACTATCGTACGAAATATTTCTTTATCAAAAACTCCTACAGATATTTGAAAAGGAATACTCGAAGGAAGACGAGATTCTATTAGACCATTCCAATCAAAGGAAATGACCTCAGTACTTGGGGGGGGGGGTCCTATAGGAATGGACAGGGTTTCCCCTTTCCTATGACATTCTGAACTGACTAGGAAAACATCAGCAACTTCCAATTCACTCTCACTTGGAAGATAAGAATGAGACGAAGATTGTGTCATGATGACTGCTTCAGTCTAAACTTTCTCCAATGAAAGAGAGGGATCGAGTGGATATGAGATCGACTCGATCACTTCACTCTCAGAAGGAAGAGTGGGATCAAATACAGATGAAACTAAATTGATCACTTGGTCAACTAGCGAGGGGTCGAGGGACAACTTACTATCGCTTGTTGGAAGCACCTGTTGAGAACTAGTAATATCTTCCAACCACTGTGAAGCTGCTTCCATGCTTGGACAAAGGTAAGTACGATGCATGCCCTTGCATAGCCAGCAAGGTTCTACATATCTACCCTTCCGACCCTTCACAAATGGGTCATTGGTCGAGGGAGTATCATCAACATGATGGTCAGAGGTCGACAATACAAGCGGTTTGGGGTTTTTAAACCACACTTTTGACACACGAGAAAGACCGGGACAATCCTTTAGAAGGTGATCACCCTTGCAAAGTTTGCAAGGGAACTTGGGCTTACAAGGTGTTCTCATAGAATGATTGCCATTAGAGGAAGATGGTTGACGCTTGGTCTCTTTCTTATCCTTCTTCCTCTTTATCTTCCTTTTCTTCTTCTTCTTCTCACCCGCCTTCTTACTAACATCATAATTTTCAGTAGGAAAAGAAGAAGAGACGGAAGCCGATTCAACTTTCGACGAAGAAGGAGAATGGTCACCATGACATTGATGCTCATGTGATGAAGGACCTAGGTTCGACACAATTGGTGCACTTGGTGTGACTGGATTGGAGAATAACCATACTGATAATCCTATCGTCAATCCAGGAAGAATCAACGTAGCCATAAAGGGAGGACCAACAGTTCCACAAGGGGGAATAAAAAATGGCATACCTTGGAATGGGGCGCCTTTGTTGGTAGTTCCGGAAGAATATTCCATATCTAAACTTCCTAAGAGTCTCTAACATACCACACAAATCAAACACTACTCAAGTCTAAAAGCAAAAGGCAAACTGTGTGAATAGGAGTGGATTCAAAGTCTGGAACCTCACGGGGTTGTTAAGGCTTCGCAACTCGCAATATACCGCAGGGTCCAACAATATGACGCGACAAGGAGGATTGGGACCGTACCCTTGCCTGCATACCCGATTACCTGGATAGTACGTGCGTAGTATCTCCCCGAGTGTTGTTCTCGGTGTATTGCTCCACCAAGATGGCCAAAAATTTAACTCAGTTGGTTTCAAGAATCGTAAGGGTGTCTCCCGATATACGCAAGATACATGGGAGCTCAAATCTGTAGTGGTGTTGTCTAATGCACAACCGTTCGGCAAGAGACCTTGCGATATACTACCGAGTACGTGATACACCCTTCAATATACGCCAAGTACTAAAGGTGACTTGGTGGGTACGTGAAGGAGCTCAATATATCGATAAGTATGTGGAAGACTACAATACCCCTGGGATACAGTGCTAGCAAATAACAACATTTGCCACGCTTAATGACGCCGGAACACGTCTCTAACTTACAAACAGTTACTAAATGATTTTAATCTAAGCTAGCGTTAATTTTATCTTGTACGGTTAGGTGGATGCATGAGGTGAGTACATAAATGTAAACATAATGCAATCCTCAACTACATGACAGTGCACATTTTCTTTTCCTTTTCAATGAAAACTACTTAAGGTAAGGAGATATTTTTCTTTATTTCAAACCAAAAATACTTAAGTAGTAGCAAAAAGAAGAATTCCTTCCTAGAGTGCAATAACTCTAACTTTCTGCATAAATCAGCTAAAAAGCGCAAAGAAAATAAAAGATGCAACTAATCTTAACAATGTATAAGACAAAATAATGAAGCACTTTCAATTTCCAAATACATGTACCAAAAATGGAATTTGATATCTAAACGCTTTTCATATCTATATACAGAATGTGAGAGAATATCTACAACACTCTAATCATTCAGAAATTCCCAAAGAAAAATGGCAAGCACCCAAAAAACTCAAAGGCACTCAAGAAAGGCTCAAAATCTACCAAATGCAATAATTATGACTCATTTCCTATCTTTTTACACTTGAAAAAGACACATCTAAGCTACAGAAAGAAGGATTCCACAAACGTTTCCAATCAAATGCAAGACAAATGAAAGCACTTAATAATCATGTCTAACTCAAATGTACACAAAACTAAAACAAACCTTTTCTTCTTCCTATGAGTGTAAGACCAAAAATGCCAAATGATCAAATTAAAGCAAGAAGAATACTTATGTTTTCCAATTACATGAATATAGCAAAAGAGTGACAAAATCAAGCTTTTCTTTGAACTAAAGTGGAGACAAAGAATCGATATTTTCCAACAACCATTAGATAGCTTAGCATGTAAAGGAAACAAGATGCGGAACCCAAGAAAAAGAGGCTCAAAAAGACTTGGATATCCCACACTCTTCAAGTCTTTAAAATAAGCTAATCAAGGGGCCAAACATGAATCCAAATCTCAAAAGACCCAAAAACCAATACAAACAAGCCAAACAAAACACTATTGGACAAAAGGGTCTCTGCCTGGAAGGTACAGTGCAGAGGAGTATACACACAAACCAAAAATCAAATAAAAAATGGAGAAGGGATGCCTTTGACATATCGGCGCAGTCTGTGCTTGTACATAGCGTGACGTCGCAGTTCATCAATGCGTGAAGTGCGACGGTGTCGCGGAATACCAATGGAAGGGTTGCGACAACTGACTAACAGGCACAGAACATAGACAAAAAGTACACAGTGTCGCTCTGTGTACACTGACCAGGTGCGACAGGCGAGATCCAAGTTAAAAAATGAGCCAAATCTCCAAGTAATGAGCCATGAACTGGTTTGAAAAGAGTGAGTACAGACTCATGGGAGGCCTACAAACTCTTCAAAGTGAAGATCTGACGGTGAAAAGGATTAAGAGGTAAAAATATGGCTTGTAAAAGAAATCAAATGAAAATGACTTCAAATTTAAAACTAAAACTATTTTCATTCCCCAGTATGGTCGCCAGATTTGCTTAAAAAATGTTCCCAATGGTGAACTTTTTGTGAAAATCCTCACAGCAGATCTAAGAGATGATGTATCTCACAAGAGAATAATTATGATTAAGCAAGAAAATAGAAGAAGAGTGATACATGCAGTATAATGAGCAACAGAATAATATGGTACAGTAGAACTCAGATAGAAGCAATAATACTTCGGTCATACTGAATTATTAATCACAAATGGACATATAAATAATACAATGCATGAGGAATTCGAATGCCTAAGGTGGCAATTCGAATTAGCCTTCATGGAGTGATCAAAGGATCACTGGAGTGTCATCGGAGCACAACTAGGTGTCCTCATGATCATCGGAGCGCAACTGGAAGTCTTCATCATCATCAGTGGAGTCATCAATGCTCAAGTAACTGTCAACCATCAGTCAAACTAACTCTGGTAGGTGTAACTCAGTGTAACTAAGTGTAACTCAGTGTAACTAAGTGTAACTGAGTGTAACTCAATGTAACTAAGTGTAACTCAATGTAACTAAGAGTAACTGAATGTAACTGAGTGTAACTGAGTGTAACTCAATGTAACTGAGTGTAACTGACTGTAACTGAATGTAACTGAGTGTAACTGAGTGTAACTCAATGTAACTGAGTGTAACTGACTGTAACTGACTGTAACTGAGTGTAACTGAACTGGTAGGTGAAGAAGGGCGAGTTGCTCCCTAAAATCAAGGAAGAAGGGCGCACTAAGCAACTGGAGGGCTAAAACTGAATAGTGAGAAGCTCCTGGGGGCTGGCTAACTGAGGGCTAGGTGCTGGACTGATGACTGGGATGCATGCAAAATGCATGCAAACCCTAGAATGCATGCAAACCCTAAAAGGTGCATGCATGACTGAAAATGTAAATGATCAAAATACTGGTGGGACTAGGATGGAGTATAGGAATATCCTAACACTTTTCCCAACATGGCATCCAGAGGTTGGTGTGTGCCCCCAGCATGATTGCTAGAAGTAAGTGACTTAGCTCTAACGTGGTGTGGAGGCGATCAAGTTGAATTCAACGTAACTTCTAGAGGTTGAAGACATGCCCCCCACATAAGGTTAGGAACCGAAATGCCACCTCACCTAGAGCCTAGGGATAGACCTCCACCTCAACAAACTTCTAGAAAGACCTCGAGACTCCCCAAAATAGCCTTTAACCAACCTCGTCGCACCCTGGCAGAAGACACAGAGTGACAGAGGGGGGGTCGTTGCACCCTGTAGAAGGACAAAGTGGGACAGTGTCTCACCCTAGCTGACCAAGAACTGCGACGTCGCACCCTAGATGAAGGAGAAGTGCGACAGCCTACTCAAAGAGGTCAACTAGGCAGGGAAATTTCTCAGTTGGATGTGTTTTATCCCAGAATAAGGTTAGGGGTTAGAGCAAAGAGTTTACACAATGGTCAAGATGATGACATTATCACAACGGTCATGATGACGAAACTTGGTCATAATGACGATACTTGCAACGGTCATGGTGACGACACTAGGTCACGATGATGACACTTGCAACACTTGCGACACTTGCACAAGGGTGACGACATTTTGGTGTAACACAACTATGGTTCACTTAGCATAGCAGGCAATTGATATGTCCTCCCTTTCCCATGAGCAATCAGAGTTGGTCTTCATGGGTATATTTAGATACAGGTATATGGCTGAGTAGGTTTGCATGTGTACTTGGGTATTATTATTTGTTTTTCTTGCTCATATTATTAGATTTAACTTGACATGGTGACTGACATTGGTGATTATATGTTATCGGATGTATCATGAACTTATCACTAAGAGTGAATGTATGATCCTGGATGTTAAGACCTTTTTATATGCTCACTAGTTGCTTACCTTATGTAGATTTAGCCTTGCCTTTGCTATGTATGGCATCACCTTTTAACTTCCTTACATCCATCTATTACCTCCATTTTTGAGATATGACCTTTGACTTGGACTAGGACTTGTGAAATCAAGGCCCTTTTCCCCCACTTAGACCTCTATGTTGGATAGACTCTATGTTTATTTTGTGTCTCAGCTCTGGAGTGTCTTTCCTGGTTCCTTCTTATCTGCTTGTATGATGCCTTATGGATTGGATGTGTGGTCAGTGTCACCAAATTGTTTCCTTTATCCTTTTAGCTCAATTATCCTAAAATTGCACTGGAAAGACAAATGTTATATCTAAAGGTTGCGATTAGATTTGTTTTTAAACACTAGGCCTATTTGAAATGAAATCAAATAAATCTTCTATAGCTAGTCAGTGGCCAAGGGATGAGCACTCATTATTTGTATGATGTAAGACCATTGTTATAGCATGATTTGCCACACCCTATGCAACATGACTTGATGGCCTAGCTTGTCCCTTTGCAAACTCATCATATCCCTCTTACTCAGTCAAAACCGAAAAACCATATTTTTGTTGATGTACGCAGGTCACCAGTACTGCAACACACGTATACGCATCCTGCACCATTACAGCCTGCGTACATCGGGTTTGATGCTCAAAATTAAAAATATTTTGAGTTTTCCTTGCCAAGTCATGACTGTTATGATCCTTGGCCTTCCATATACTGGAAAACGCTCTGATTCAACCCTCCACCTCCTTTGAGGGATAAATATTGATCCATTGCGAAGCATTTGAAGGAGGAGAAATTAGAGAGCAAGTAAACTCTGGAGAAATTTTGCCCCATTTCCATGCCTTGAGTCTGAATCCATTTTTCCTTGTAAGATTGAACTTCTCTTGTGTTCATCACTCAAGCTCTTCGTTATCTTGTGAAGGAGGAACCAAATTACTCCCTGAACTTGTGAGCTTACCATTCTATGGAGCATTTAAGTGGTGGAGGCCTAGGTGGAGGAACTTAGTTTCTCGATTCCGACGAGTCGCCGACAGAAGATTGTCACTATGTAATTTTGTTCATTATATCAATGGAAATACTCTTTCCTCGTCCAATTCATGTTGCAAATGTTCATATTATTTTCATTGGGTATATTTGCTTAATATGTTCATGGACTATGTTAGATTATATGCTAACAATTTATATATATTTTATATGCTTGTATGCCTTGGTTGTTGAGGGCAAGTTGTAGGTGAAGAGCGTTGGATTGAGAGCTCAATGGTGGTCTTCTTCAAACATACAGTTGAGGTAAGGGTATTATCATTTTATTGTTGGAATTTCATGTTTATATAGCATATTTGGTAATTGACTTGATTTCTAGTGTCACTCTGTCTGTTGTGGTTCTACCCCAAGCCATAGAAATATTTTCTTCGTAAGAGAATTGGTGACTCCATTGGGGAGGTCTCTTTTTTGGGGTTTTTTGGGTGATTTTTCTCTTTTATTGCTCTATGTTCCCTTGATTTTCAGTGTCGCTAGTAGCTTGATAGTCAGTATTTTGCTATTTCCCTTAGTGGTTTGGCTTCATTCTCACTTTTTGGCCATTTTTCTCCCCATACGTGAATTGAGTGTGCCCTGCTTGCATATACATGCGGGTTGAGCGTGTTTGACCTGCGTACATACGTTGATATCTCACTGACAATTGCGTACATCTCAATTTTTATCTTATTTCTTGAATGGGATGCTTGCTAGGTGAGTTCTGAGTGTTGCTGAGTTTTCTTGGGTCTTTGTGTTGTCTGTTGGTTGCCTTTATGGTGACTGTAAGCTCTATTATTTATTAGTTTTTAGGCACCTTGGTTTATTGTCAATTTTTCATTATTTTTTATTTTTTATGTCTTTGAGTCATGACATCTTAGTGTCTTGTCTTTTTAGTCTTCTTATATTAGCTGCAAAGTCTGAGAGGTTTATGGTTCAATCTTGCATTTTCATTATATTGAAAATACAAAAATATTTGCATTTTGCATGTTTACTTGAGAATTTGCACTTTTGCTTGGAATTGCATTAGTTTAGGCATCAATTGGAAAGATTGCATTTGCATTGAAAGTGAAAGAGACCATACTTGTGCATCTTCAGTTAATAGCATACCAATTTCATTTGAAAAAAAAGACTAGTACTTAGAAATGTTTTTGTGTGCTTATTTCTTTTTGCTAAGTCACAAAAACCACTAGTTGCACGACCATATTCCTTTGAGTAAGCAACAACCAATTAAAATTAATGCTTAATTTTAAAATTGATTGGAAATATTTTATTTTTAGGGTACACAAACAAGTGTAGGTTTTAGAGTCTTGGAATAGGATTTTGTGAGTAAACTTCTCTAAGACTACAAAAGTTAACATTAGGCATATGTCCAGGTAGTGGTGAAAACCATGGTATAATTGGTGTTCTTGGGAAGCGCCTCTTAAATAGGAGTCAAGCACGAGGTAGTGCAAAATTTGGTTTCGGAGGTAGCCCTCCAATACCTTCCTAGCATTGGAGATATATCCGGGGTCTATTCATATCTGGGGGTTATTGAAGCACCTAAGTGCTTCTTGAGCTTCAGGCTTATCTACCCTACCCATACGATGGACTTTGCCTACGATTGTTCACCCGAGCATTGGTTATACATGGTGACCTTAGTTGCTTATCCTAGGTATCCACACAGGGTACTTGTAGGATTTATTATGTGAGTTTCCTAAGTCAGATAGGGGTCAGACATCACACGAACTTGCATTGTGAAGGCTGAGGGCCTTTATAATTGATTTTGTTACCTTCGTCTGTAGTAGCGGAGTCTCAGACCCCTCCTTGGCGAGGCATACCTTCTATAGTTCGGGAAGCCCTTTAGACATCTCCTTTGTTTGTGTGCATTTGGATTAGCTTTTCTAGAAGTGTGTTCGTTGCCGGTTAGTTGGCCTTAGGGATTGATACTGTTTTTGTGACTCTTTTGAAGTCATCGTGGATCAAGTTCCGACCATTTTCCATTCTCTTCATTTAGTAAGTTTACCACCCGGTGATCCCTTGCACCCTCTTCATAAGAGGCGTAGAGATAATAAAGGTGGTCCTTATATATCCCATCGACAACTTCAAATAATCTTTACTATGACCTCTGCTTCCGATATGTCAGGGATCCCTTTGACTCCTACATCAATAATGGTTGGGGGAGTCCATCTGACTCCATCCTCTGTTGCCTCATGGGTCCTAGGGACTCTTTTTTTAATGGGTTCTCACGATGCTAGTCCATCTCAGCCTATTAGAACTAATCATTTTGATTACACTTGGCCATATGATCATTTGTCCAACTTTTCCTTAGGATTAATGGGCGCTAATTCTCAGTTGATCCCCTTAGCCTCTAATCCATTTATTTTTGGAATGCCTAATCCAAAATCGAGTATACCATCCTCCATACTAGTTTGCAACGATAACCCTGGTGTTGGGCTTGGCGGCATGCCATCCCCCTTTACTACGTATCAATTCGGGAGCTATCATATCCCTCCTTCTTCTCCTTATGTTGGGGGATGGCCTCCCCCTTCATCATACCCTAATACCAGTGTTAATCCTTTTATGGGTGGGGTTGAGCATCCAAGTGGTGGTTCTACCTCTTATATCCCATCTATCTACCCATCATCTACTACGTTAATTCCCACAAATGCCTTTCTTATGGCGCATCCTCCTTTGAGTTCATCTACTCCTTTGGGAGGGATTGTATCTTTTAATATGGGTCCCCCCTTGTCTAGAGTTCCTTCATCAGGGGGGTATATGCCTCCTCCTTTTTCAGGGGTAAATGTATATCATCATATGGGTAATTTTGGTAATATTGCTTTCTCTTCCTAGGGGATCCCTGTTAAATTTTCAGAATTTACTTCAATCTAATCTAGGATCTTAACTGAGAGAACAACATGTACATCATATCTACAGCATATCAATCATGGAGACAATAATGCAAGCACACAAGAGACACAAAGATTTACTTGGGGAAAACCATAAAGGTGAAAAACCCCAATAACTTCCTCAGAGATAGATAGAGCAATGATACAACCAACCATGAGAGATAGACACAACCTAGCAGCAGATCCTCCTCCTCCATAAGTGCGTCACTCCTCCTTGAGTGCATGTGTGAGAAGTGAGTGAGCAAATAGAGTGCCTCCCACACTCTATTTATACTTGACTTGACTTGCCTTTTTACCTAACTCATGTAGGCTCGAACTTAACCACATAACATAATGCTGACTGGGCCGACCCCCAATAGGGTGGTCTAATAACCCTTTGACCCACATGGCCGACCCCCAATAGGGTGGTCTAATAACCCTTCGACCCACATGACTTATATAGGGCCGACCCCAACAAGGTGGTCTAATAACCCATCAAGTATAAGTTACGACACTTACAATATAAATGACGACACTTCCGTATAGAGGAATAATACCATCTCTATAGGAGTACATACAACATATATGAAATACATTCCGAAGTTACATATACATCAACAATCCCTACCATGCAAATGCCTATGCACCCGTACATGGATCAATTTGGAGGGGGTTATTATCCTACTAGTCAGGGTCATGGTATTTTGTCATGTCCCAAATTTGGAATTGGGTCACAATGGCCTAATCACATTAGCCATATTCATTAGAGTTTGTAAAATTGATGTTAAGGGTCAAATAATTGCCAAGGAGGAAAATTACTAGTTTCCTAGGTTTGGGGTGGAAGCTTTGGGATTTGGAATAAGGGGGATAATAAATGATGTTTAGACATTAGAAGGGTTCAAGTATTTAATAAATAGAGTGAATAAAGAAATTCAAGAGAAATCCTAGGTGACAAATGGTTTTGGAGACATATGGAGGATGTGGGACCCACACTAGCTTGATTTTTCATAATACATGGTATCTCTCTTTTGCAAATTCGAATTAATGGGAATGTGAACACTCTTGGGTGAGTTGGTAAGTTATAACACATGTCATTGAGCATCTTAGGTCGAATTTGGAAGGATTGGTAACCTCCATGGAAGATAAAGAGTCAAAGTGGAAGTTTGTGGACACTTGGGGTAGATTCCCTAGCCCCTATGACACCAATGATGGAGCATCTATGACAACTATGACAAATTGCAGACCTTAACTCTGACATCTGACCACTACGACATGTCAGCCCGAAAAATAGGTTCAAGGAAGGTGAATTTGGGAGTTGGAGAAGCCAAAGAGACTCAAAATCAAATTTGGGAGAAGATGGAAGGTTGGAACTAGGAGACAAGTGGCAAATGTGGAATATTTCCTAAATGGAAATCTATTGAATCTATTGAGAGGATTTCGACCCTTAGAAGGATAATGTTGGTTATAAAATGTATAAATGAAGTATGAGAATGGCTTTTGATCATTTGTAGAATTTGCAATTGCATTTGTGAAGAGGGAGAGCTAGTGGATGACTAGTTTCTTGCCTTAGCCAATTTCGAGGGTGAAAGATTCCCATCCAAGTTGGTAATTGGAAAGGCCATTCAGACCTTTCATTTGGAGATTTAATGGATTCTTTATTTGCAGGTGTAAGCTACAAGGCAGCTCATGGTCTCTTCTATTGCAGCTCACTCCTTCAACCATTTCCAGTTTTGATGGCATATTCTTGATCCTTGAGGGAGGGCGTTTTTGGTGAAATATTGTACTCTTTGGGGGAGCTTCTCATGCCCCATTTATTTTTTAATATGAAGTAAATACCCTGTTCTTCATCTCCAGAAAGTTTCAGGTCGAAATTCCAAGTAGAAATGTATAAATCTCATTTTTAATGGAAGAACAATGCCATTTCCCCACTACCTTGTTGTGAACCAATGTATTGATGATGATTTCGAATGAATGGATGATTCTCTGATGAATTTGTGATTAATGGACTGCCATGGATGTATTTTACAAGTTTCATGTACTATACTTGAGCATTTGAAGTATTTTTACTCAGTTTAATTGCATTGGGAGAAGAAATAGTGCCATTTCCCCAAGGGTCGAATTGGTGATTTTTGCAGTTTAATGGGAGAGGGTTGGAACAGATATAATAATAAATTAATGGTGCACATGAGACCTTAATAATATCCTTAATACATTCCCTACCTCTGTTCAGAAATTTGAGTGGCTTTGGAGGCATTTGGGAATCCATTTTCAGTATTTACCCCAGGGGGATTTGAACCCCAAATTACTAGTAAAATTGCATACTTGGTCCAGAATCTTAAGAGAGTTTGCAGAGGTATTTTGGTGGCCATATATCATCCCTGAACATCATATTCAAGTTGTTAACACCCAAAAAGTGTTCACTACTTCATCTACCACATTATATGGCTCATTTGTCCATTTCCCTACCATATTTCCCTGAAAAACCCTAAAAATCCCATTAAAAAGCCTCCAAAAGGCCACAAAACCATCAAAATAGCCTAAAAAAGGCTAAAAAACCCCCTTTTCCTCCAAAAATAGCAAAAATCCCCTAAAAAGGGAATAAAAAATATAAAATAATGAGGAAAAGGAGGAAAAAACCCTATACAGCTGCCCAAAACCATGTGTTCCCTAAAACCATGGGTCAGCACTCCACCACCAAAAAACTATAAATAGGTGATGGAGATCCCTTATTCCATATCCACAATCACAAGCACCCTTACTCTGCCAAAATCTCTCTCGAAACCCTAGTTCACCATTGAACTACTTTCACCTTGAGAGCCACTTTTGGCCCATTCCCATCATTGGAGAAGGAGAAGGAGCATCTTGAAGCTTGGAGCATCCTCTTGGACACTGCAAAGGGCTTCATCAAACCTTCTCATTGAAGGTAATATCAATACAAAAATCCATTCTTTCAATTTGATGTTTATGTTTCATGCATGCTTTAGAAGTAATTTAATTTTTGTTTTAGCTTAATTAGTTTAATATACTGAACTGCTACTAAGGAGTCCATTCTCCTTAGTAGGTGCTCATTTGCACAAGCTAGGGGTAAAACCCTAGTTACGGTTTTGGCGACTCCCCTAGATTTTGAATTTCTGGTTTCCGTTTTGAATTTTTTACTTTCGGTTGTCCCTTTCGGCCGCCGCATACCGCGTCTTTTCCCTCTGCAGTCACGTCCTGACCACGCCTTTCAGGCCTTTACCTGCGATCCGACCGCGGCTCTCAGACTGTTTCCGACGCCCCGCCGGCGGATTCAAGTCTGTTACCTGCGATCCGACCGTGGCTAATCAGCCTGTTTGCCGCGATCTGACTGCGCCTGTCGGCCTTTTTCCCGCGTCCCGACTGCGGCTTTCTGCCTCTTTCGTGCGTCCCGACTGCGCCTGTTAGCCCTTTCGCCGCGACTCGACTGCGTCTTGTTCCCTATTTCCTGCGTCCCGACTGCCTCTGTTGGCCCGATAGCCGCGACCTGACCGCCGCTGTTTCCCTCAAACCCGCGGTCGGCCTGTTCTGATTTGCCACAGACCCGCGGTCTGATTTCTGCTCTTTTCCTGTTTTGAGCCCAGCCCCTTTTGCTGCAATATTTTCTGCATCTGAACAGCCCTCTGTCCCACCTGCAGCCTCACTACCTTACAGCCTTTCTGCAACATAATTTCTGTGCCCTTTACAGAATTCTTTTAAAATTTCGTTATTTTTAATTCAGAAAATTTTGCAAGTTAGAATTTCAATTTCAGCATTATTGATAGTTGGAAGTTGCACCCCTTGTGGCACTTCTATATTTTGGGTTCATCACCTCACGAGCACACACTCTGTCACATAAATCAAGTGAGCCTTAAAAAGTACCTAATTGAACCAACATTCTAACCCCACTTGGGGAACACCAAAGAATCATTGTAGTTAGGTAGGGTCGGGGGGATAGGCTTCCAATAACACCCCTCGGTCACTTTCACTTGAGACATAGTTGTTGTCCAAATAGGGAACCAAAATCCCCTAGTACTTTTTGGCACGGTCACGACCAGTTTGTCAGAGGGCCTCTCCCTTAGGAGGGTTGAAGTCGGGAGACTGGTTCCGGAGGCCTGAGTGGAATACCGCACTCCATTCAGTAACTGAAGGGCTACCTTTCGCGGTTCGCGGGATATCCCTATATAGGGGTATTGCGGTCAACGAACTAAACGACAGATTCACCTTTCTGGACGTGTCATGAACGGGGTATCTTAGTTGCCATTCTTCTAGGATTGACTACCCGGTGTCCCTCCCGGTAGGGGGATATCATAGCCACTTGGCTTTCCTACTCATATTGTCTGACTTGGATTTCATCACCTTGCAGAGGATATGTTTAGTTGAGTCAGAATACTTTTAGTTAGGTGTTTGCATGCTCCTTTACCTCCCTTTGGTCTAGTGAGTCCACCATTTTTTCTTTTTAGGAAACCTGCTGCTTGTTGGTATTCTGACCATCTTTTGTTGTTACTCCACCTATTGTAGCACAGATGCTGCAGTGGGTGTTTTGAGTTGGTTGTTGGCCTGAGTGCCTTGCTTTTTAGCTCTCCTTCTGCACGCTCGGTTGCATTAGGCCTTTTTTGAGCTGTTTTTACTCACCTCAACCCACAGAGATTTAGACACCATCTGTCACCATTGAGTCCCCGAGACATTCTCGGCGCCTCAGGGGCGAGCCCCCACAACACGGTTCTCTTGACACCACTCGTCATAGATCCCGATCATCATCCGTTGATACCACCCATCACAGATCTAGAGCCTTGTCACTTGACTCCACTCGTCAGCGACGTAGGTCTCCGTCACCAGATAGTGACGCACCTTACTTTACCTCCGATTCTGAGACAGAGTCTGAGAACCCTATTTATACTGCCCCTACTAGCCCCATGGCTGGCACGACTTCCACTCCATTTGTCATAGGGACCATTGGTGGCACATCCACCACCACACCAGTTACTACACCTATTTTGGGTATGCCCTCCATGGGGAACCCATCTACCGTTCCCCTCACGGTACCTATTCCCGCAGCGGGAATCCCTATCCCCACTACATCAGTGGCTCACACTACCAATGGTGGTGCTGGACCATCCTCCACTACCTCAGTTCCCCCACTTGGGGGCACCACCTCACATCTTGTCCCTCCACTTGGGGGCACTGGCCCCAACTTGGTCCAAAGCACTACTGTGTCACACCCTTCTTCCAGTTTGCCATTCATGGCTAGCCTCAACCTACCTGACCTGGCCAGATTGACCAACGATCCTATTCGACACGACCCTACGTGGCCTCATATGCCTACCAAACTACCCTCTGACATTCCTAAGTTCGAGGGCAAGGCCGGTGAGGACCCACAAAACCATATCATGTCTTTCCACCTATGGTGTTCCTCTAACTCCATCGTGGATGACTCTGTTCGCCTCCGTCTCTTACAGCGCACCTTCACTGGCTCTACAGCCAAGTGGTATATCGAGCAACCTCATGGGACCCACGCCACCTTTGCTTCCCTTGCCTCGACCTTCCTGCAGTTCTTCCAGTTGCCTGTCCGCTATGACGCGGGCGTTGAGATCCTTCTATCTTGTAGACAAAACACGGCTACCCATATCACGGACCACATCCATGAGTGGCGTCGACGCCGTAGCTTATGCAAGATTAAACTAGACGACCGTATCTTCCTAGATTGGTTCCTCAAATCCCTTCTCCCTGTTATTGCTAAGGATGTGGCCTCCGAAAGACCCCAGTCTGAGGAAGAGGCCATCCTTAAGGCTCAACAGTTCGACCTCATTTACGCCCAATTGGGTTACCTTTATACCATTATACCTGATGCCCCTCGCGGCGAGTCCTCCCAGCATGATGCGCTGGGGGCATCCCACGCTGCAGATGGTATCATTGGCCGTGTTTCTTCGCATCCCCAACCATTTTCTATAGCACGTCCTACCCCTGGCCCCGACCTGTCGCGGGCTACTTCACAGTCTGGAGCAACCAACTCGTATGCTCCTATGACACATCACCATTCCCATGGACCCTCATGTCCACCTCAGTGCTTCGGGTATGCGACTCCTGCTTATGCTCCTCCAGTCGCCCCTCAGCCTTACTACCATCAGCAAGCTGCCTCAGCTCCTGCGCCTTCACAAGCCCCACCAGCTTATTATCCGCCACAGGCAGCCCCTGCAGCACATCCACAACCTGCTCCGCAGCCATATCAGCAACCCCCTCAAGTTGCTGCACCTGCTCAGCCTCAACCTGCATATCATCCACCGCAGCCTGCTCCAGCACCTGCGCAACCTCAAAATCCACCTGCTGCCCAAGGGCAAGTTTACGCCCAACAGAACCCGCAGCAAAACTAGAATAACCAACGAAACCAGGGCCAACAGAACCGCGGCAAGGGCCGTAATCGGGGGAAAAACCAACCTGCAGACCAAGCTGGTCAACCGGCTAATCCTCCCGACAACAACAACGCGGCCCCCGCTAATCAAAACCCTGATCTCCCACCCAAACAGGCTAAAAACCCCAATTTGCGAACGAACCACCCTTGTTCTATTTGCGGGGTCTATGGACACTACACACATGCTTGCCCACACTTGGAGCGAGCCCGGCAACTCTGGGTTGACGAGGCCCATCGCCAAGGGCATGCGGCTCCCCAAGCGCCACCCAACCCCCCCCAACCTCAACAACCCCCTTTGGTGCTGCAAAATCCCTTACCGACCCAAGGCGTAGTGAACACTCAGCCGTTGGCTCCCCATCAAGCCAATGCACCCCAACAACAACAGATCACTTACGTTGCTCCTGATCAACCCATGTTTGACTCAGGTACCCACCATTTACTGATGATGTCATCTGCTGACGTCAATCTCCAGACCCGTCGGAACCAATATGGCTCCACCTCTGAAGCCAATCCCACGGATAAAACTACTAACGCCCATCCCACCGATCAGGCGTTACGTATACCTCCGCCACCCATAGACGGCGCTGCGAAAGCACCTCGTTTCCCACTTCGCCGAATCAACAATAACCCTAATGCGCGCGCGGCGTCAAACTACAACATTGTAGACGACCTAGCCCAATATCCCGCAGCCATGTCTGCGTTAGAAGTCTTGAAGAACTGCCCTTCCCAGCGCAAGACTTTACTTTCCGCCATTGGGGGGATTGACCCAAATGATTCGCATTTGATGGCATTTGATTTAGACCAGTCTGAACCACGCCTACCTTCCAGCTTAGCATTCCAAGTTACTGTCTCCGTCAGGAATCTTGTCATCCACCGGTGCATCATCGATGAGGGTGCCTCCACATGCGTTATGTCTACATTCGTATGGCAGAAGCTAGGATCCCCTCCTCTCCAGCAGTCCACCACTGCATTACGTGCCTATGACGGTCGTTCGGCCCAGCCCCAAGGCCTCCTACCCAACGTACCCGTCCAGTTAGGTGGTAAAACCGTCCTTATTGACATAGAGGTAATCAATGCCCAGTTGGATTACAACCTTTTACTTGGTCGCAGCTACATGTATGCCATGCGGGCGGTTGCCTCTTCGGTCTTTCGCACCATGATGTTCCCCCATGAGGGACGCGTGGTTAAAATTGACCAGCTCACATACTATGATCCCAGTGCTCCCACGGCACCTGAAAATGCTCTCCCCATGGTTGAACAACCTGTTTCTCCTGCCACCACTTCGTTTGTTTCCTCTTCGGGGCCTGGAGTCTACTCAGACGCGCCGATGACCTCCACCTTTCAATCCATTCCTCCGCCGTCATCTACGTTCGAAATGTCTGACTTATGTACCTTGTCCCATGACAACCTACCACCTAATACTCAACCACCCTTGTTTCCTAAACCACCATTGGTACCAAGCCACATTGGTGTTACATCGATCCATACGATCCCCTTCCTAGTCCCTCCATCGGGAGTAGTAAGCGCCCCGGTCATGGCTACCCTTAGCCTCCCTGGGTTAACCTTGGGATTACCTGTATGGTACCTTTCGCCTCCCGTCCGCCCGCCGACACCCGATGTCGTCCTCCAACCGGTGCAACCCATGGCTACTACCACTCAGCCACCTCCCGGTGTCTCTACCCCTTCGTTCTCTACGACGCCCCCTCCTCCTCCCCAACCCACTGGGGGCAGAGGTCCACAACCTTACACTGCTGTACCACCTCCCAAGACAGTCAAAAACCCTCCAGTATTTCATGCTCCTCCCAAATGCTCGCTGTGCGATGAGTTAGGCCATGCCACTCACCAATGCCCACAGTTACCAGCATTACAGAAGCACATGCAGATGCTCGACGATGACCCTAACATCCCAACAGTCGAACTAAATCCCACTCCCAAGCCTAAAGATAAGTCCCTACGTACCAACCACTCCTGCGCCATATGCAGTATTTACGGGCATTATTCACATCATTGTCCCGATCTCCCGGATTACAGAGCAGCTCTCTATGAGATGAACAATCTGGATCTTGAGACGGCACCACCTACCATTGAGGAGATCTACCCCCCGGTCTCTCCCCCTTCTGAAGAGGTTAATATCATCTATATGATCTCTTCAACCACCACTTCCACTACCATTCCCTCGTCAACCGATTTGACGACGCAAACTTTCCGTACCGATGAGGAAGTTCTTGAGGCCCTGACTGCCCCGGATTATCCCTGGGACGATATGCACCATCGTTCCTATTTTATCCCAAAAGAATCCTCCTCTAGCACAGCTAACCAATTCACAGTTGAGTCTAAAGACTTCCTCCCCACCAAGGTCGACTGGTTCAAGGACCCTATCCCTGCTCCTGATGCCTTCGAGGAGGGCAACATGGCCAACATCTCACCTGTCATCCAAGTTGATATTGCTGCTACAGGACGTGCCCCTGAACTTATCACTTTAGGAGCATTCTGCAGTAAACAAGAGATTGAGGACTACATAAACCTTTTTAGAGAATTCCGTGATGTCTTTGCCTGGTCCTATACCGAAATGCCTGGTCTTGACCCTGCAATTATCGAGCACCACATTGACACATGGCCTGATGTACCCCCCGTTCGTCAGAAACAGCGTCCCATTCATCCCTCAAAGCTCCCAGCTGTTAAAGCCGAGATTGAGAAGCTACGCAAGGTAGGGTTCATTTATCCTATCGCCTATACCACTTGGGTTTCAAATCCCGTTCCCGTTAACAAAAAACAAGGCACCATTCGAGTATGCACTGACTTCCGCGATTTAAACCGCGCTTGTCCAAAAGACAATTTCCCCACACCATTTATTGACCAGCTCATCGATGCGTGTGCGGGGCATGAAGTCCTCTCCTTCATGGATGGTTTTTCCGGATACAACCAGATTCAGATCCGTAAGGAAGACCAGTACAAAACTGCCTTTACTACCCCATGGGGCACCTTTGCCTATCGCGTCATGCCGTTCGGCCTCAAAAATGCTGGTGCCACTTTCCAGCGGGCCATGACCTATTGCTTTCACGACTTGGTCCATATCCTGTTAGTCTACCTTGATGACCTTACAGCTCGTTCCCGGAAACGATCAGACCACCTTAACGACCTTCATCAAGTTTTTCTGCGTTGTCGCAAATACCAAATCCGCTTGAACCCACACAAGTGTGTCTTTTGCGTTCCGGCAGGCCGATTGTTGGGTTTCATTGTTTCCCAGAAAGGAATTACTGTTGACCCTCTAAAAGTCCAATCCATCTTAGACCTTCCCTCTCCTCGCACGCTCAGGCAACTCCAAAGTCTACAGGGGCGATCCAACTTCCTTCGACGCTTCGTTCCTGATTACGCCACTACCGTTCACGGTTTCTTGCGCCTGCTCCGTACCCACATACCCTTCGTCTGGGATGAGCAAGCAGAAGCTGCATTCGAAGCCCTCAAGAAGGCTCTCACACAAGCCCCTTTGATCTCCCCTCCGGATTTCTCCCAGGACTTCATCCTATACGTCTCGACCTCCGAGCATGCCGTGTCCGGAGTCTTGGTTCAAGAAGACGCTTCTCACCAGGAACACGTCATTTACTACGTCAGCCAGACCTTGTCTGGTCCACCCCTCCGTTACCCATATGAGGAAAGACTTGCCTTAGCAGTGGTCTTTTCCGTCCAAAAATTGCGACACTACATCTTGATGAGTCATACCACCGTCGTCGCCGACTCTAACCCCATGGTATATCTTTTAAACCGGCGGCTACTGCAAGGTCGTGTTGCTAAATGGGTCATTATCCTCCAGGAATATGACCTTACCTTCAAAACACCTAAGAGCACTAAAGCCCTCGTGCTTGCCCAGCTCATTACTGACCTCCCTTCCCTTCTCCCGGCCAAACCAATCTCCGATGAGTTACCCGACAATCACCTGTTCACTATCTCGTCCGATGACCCATGGTACGGTGATATCTTGTTATACCTGCGCACGCAGAAGTTCAGACCCAAAGTTACCCGTAATGGACGCCGTCGCATCCGTCACCAAGCCTCTCGATATCTCCTCTTAGGCGATGTCCTTTACCGGCGTGGAGTTGACACAATTCTTCGTCGTCGCCTTACACACGAGGAAGCTGAACGCGTCCTTAATGACTGTCATAGCGGTGCCTGCGGAGGCCATTTCTCAGGGATGGCCACTGCCCAAAAAGTCATCCGCGCCGGATACTTCTGGCCCACACTTTTCACCGACTGCATCACTGCGGTCAAACACTGCCATAATTGCCAACTTTTTGCCCCCAAGGCCCGGACACCTCCTGCTCCGTTACACCCAGTCGTCACCGTTGGTCCCTTTTGTAAGTGGGCCATAGACTTCATGGAATGTAGACCCCAGTCTGCCAATGGCCACAAATATATTGTTGTCGCTGTTGATTACTTCACCAAATGGGCGGAAGCCATGCCTACCTTCAATTGTACCGCCGACACTGCTGCCCGATTCTTTTTCAACCATGTCATCGCTCGATTTGGGGTTCCTAAGCAGTTAGTCTCTGACCATGGTTCACACTTTGAAGATGCCGTCTGGCGTGAGTTATCCACCCTCCTTAAATATGAACACCAATTTTCCTCTGCTTACTACCCCCAAGGGAACGGCCAAGTAGAGGCCATCAATAAAATCCTTAAAACCATCCTCCAACGAACGGTTGACAAGCATAAGTCCAATTGGCACCACATGTTGTTCCCTGCCTTGTGGGCTTACCGCACATCCACTAAGACCGCCACTGGGTTTACACCATTTCATCTAGTTCACGGTGTAGAGTCTGTCCTCCCCATCGAGTGTCAGATTCCTGCCTTACAGATCGCCGTTGAGGTTCTCCCTGACACCTCCCCCATCGAGCAGCGTTTGCTGCAACTCGAAAAAGCCGATGAAGACCGTCGGGCCACTCTCCAGAACATCGAAGCTGCCAAAAACCGCTCCAAAGCCGGTTATGATAAACATGTTCACCCTCGAACTTTCCACGAAGGGGACCTCGTCCTCGCCTACGACCAAGCCCATGACAAAACCGGTAAAGGGAAGTTTGAATCTATGTGGCAAGGACCTTACGTCGTGCAGACCTGCCTCGGCAAGGGGGCATACATCTTAGCTGACTCCGAAGGCCGTCCTTTGCGCAACCCTCGTAATGGGTTGTATCTCAAGCGTTTTTTCCCATAAACGGTACCCGTGGCCTCATTGGTCTGCATTGTACAGTACTTTCGTTTTATTTTTTGTCCGTTTTCCGAACCGTTTCCACCACTGGAATCAGCACGACGAGACCGTCATGATGGTCACCTCGTTGCATTATTTTCGTTTCGTTATTTTTTGCCCATTTTTTAGACACCACTAGTCGCGTCGGTTTGCGTGCCACATCGGCCGTTCTCCGTTTTTCACATGTTTTATATCATCGGATTCATTTTTCCGAGCTCGTGATGATGCTTGAGATCATTTCTCGCTCTCACCCCCCGATCTTTCGGGTATTTTTCCGAAACGCCCTCGTCACCTCGGTGTGCGTGCCACATCGGCCGTTACCCGTTTTTGACATCCTTTATATCGCCGGATTCATTTTTCCGAGCTCTTGATGATGCTTGAGATCATTTCTCGCTCTCACTTGGTACACTTTCAACATTGTGTCCCAACACCTTGCTGCCTCGGTTTGCGTGCCACATCGGCCGCTATCGGATTGTTCCACTTTTACATGAGCCATTCACTCCTGTCATACTGCAAATGTCTCGTTATTTTGCCACCATCTCATTAACCCCGCAAGGAGGCCCATCAGTGTTCCCCAACACCCTCGTTCTTGGTCACCATTATTGATCCTTGATTGAACACTTCCTCCTTGCCTGGCCATTCCTTTTGTTCGGTATAATTTTATCCCTTTTTCGGGCCGGACAAGTCCTTTACGAAAAAGGCACTTAGGGAGTTTCCGTTAAGCTCTTTTCTGACTCCTAAAAGAATGAAAAGATCGCCGAGCAATCTTGCTTCCTTTCATGCTCGTTAAAGTACCTGAAAGGGCGTCTATCTGGTATAAGTTTAACCCTTTTCCGGACCTGGTAGACTAATTACGAAAAAGGAATACTCTAGTCACACCGGCTAGAAGAGTTCTTCATTGCATCCTTTTATGCTTCTTTGGGCCTTGGAGACTAAATCTACGAAAAAGCAACCCCCTGGAGTCTTCTTACTTGCTTTCAGACTCTCTAAAATTGAAAGCAACCACGAGCATGAACTGTCCTGGGCTCGTAAAATCCACACGAAAGTACCATTCCATTACTTCAGAGTCTTCTTATTTGCTTTTAGACTCCTTAAAATTGAAAGCAACCACGAGCATGAACTGTCCTGGGCTCGTAAAATCCACACGACAGTACCATTTTACACACACTTCTTCTAGTTCCTTAACCCATGAAGAAGTTTTCCCCCGTGCCTCCTGGCACTTTGATCGATCATCTCGGCAGCACCCCCAATCAGGTCGCCTTTGTTCAGAGTATTCTGCAGTCCCCTGCCATTTTACACCAGCTTGAGTCCCCCTCAGCCAGTTACCCTCCCAGATCCATTACAACTATGATCCCTTTCCCCTCAGTCAGTTTCATATGCTGCCAGATCATTCCCATTATCATACTCTAAACAAAGGAAGTTTTGAGTCCACCCACTCTACTTGCCCAGTTGTCCCTCCACAGTTTGTCAGTCCTGCCATCAGTACTATCACATTTCGGTCTTGTACCTCGCACTCCTGTCAAGGAAACATCATTTCCTTGATAGTTGCAGGTCTCCCTCTGTCGACGACAGCTCCTCTATTCCAGAGGATAGGCCCAGAGGTCCCTACGCCTTGGACTTATCACCATCTGTGGTAAGTGCCTACGGATCATTCTGAGAAGAGTCCCCATTGCCTCTCCGAGTGGTTGTTCCTCACATGCTCGACTTCAGCACCTTGATCGCATCGTTGAGGATCGCGTAGGATTATATCCCATCAGTTTTTAGTCGAAGACCCCGGATTTCCCCCGACTCTAGCACATTGGTGAGTCACTTTGGAACGCCCAGTTATATGTTCCCGTGGATGTCCGGGCTGCGTTGGCGATTGTATCCGGAAGCCATCCAGTTATATGCTTCCTTGAGTACCCAGTTTCAGTTCCAGATCAGTTCCAGTCCAGTGTACCATGGAGAGTATGACCCCAGTCACTATGATCCAGCAGCTCATCGCTTCCTTGGGTACCACACTCAGTAGCACTGTTGATTGTTCCAGTGCACTATTTATTCAGTTCACACATGATCAGCTCAGCAGTATGTCCCAGATCTGTGTCCCCTCTGGACTCTTATGATGTACACAGTGGTCATGTATCTTACAGGTCCCCCTTTTCGGGCCTCACAGTTATGTTTATGTATCTTGATACGAGCATGGGTATGCCCGCCTCGTCCATATATTGAGATTTTTCCTCAGTCAGTATTTGAGGTCATGTATATTTCAGGTCCCTATTTTTGGACCCCATTGTTGTTATTATGTTATATCCTGCTACGAGCATGGGAATGCCCGCCTCGTCCATATGATCAAATGATTCCTCATCCATTTTTGAGGTTATGTACTTTTAGTTCTTGCAGTTGTTCGGGATCGTTGTTCCGGGCTTCAGTTTGTTTCTTCTCTTCTCTCCACATCCTAGGAAAACCATTCATGACTTATGATGTCCATCGGCCATACGATGAGCTCCTGACCTCGCACATCAGGGGGCAATCTGTTAACACCCAAAAAGTGTTCACTACTTCATCTACCACATTATATGGCTCATTTGTCCATTTCCCTACCATATTTCCCTGAAAAACCCTAAAAATCCCATTAAAAAGCCTCCAAAAGGCCTAAAATGCCTCCAAAAGGCCACAAAACCATCAAAATAGCCTAAAAAAGGCTAAAAAACCCCCTTTTCCTCCAAAAATAGCAAAAATCCCCTAAAAAGGGAATAAAAAATATAAAATAATGAGGAAAAGGAGGAAAAAACCCTATACAGCTGCCCAAAACCATGTGTTCCCTAAAACCATGGGTCAGCACTCCACCACCAAAAAACTATAAATAGGTGATGGAGATCCCTTATTCCATATCCACAATCACAAGCACCCTTACTCTGCCAAAATCTCTCTCGAAACCCTAGTTCACCATTGAACTACTTTCACCTTGAGAGCCACTTTTGGCCCATTCCCATCATTGGAGAAGGAGAAGGAGCATCTTGAAGCTTGGAGCATCCTCTTGGACACTGCAAAGGGCTTCATCAAACCTTCTCATTGAAGGTAATATCAATACAAAAAGCCATTCTTTCAATTTGATGTTTATGTTTCATGCATGCTTTAGAAGTAATTTAATTTTTGTTTTAGCTTAATTAGTTTAATATACTGAACTACTACTAAGGAGTCCATTCTCCTTAGTAGGTGCTCATTTGCACAAGCTAGGGGTAAAACCCTAACTACACAAGTCCTAATATTATTCATACACCTTCCTTGAAGATTTGAAGGCATTTGGAGTCAATTCGAGACCTAGAGACCAATACTAGTCAAAGGCAAATTACTAGTAAAGTTCCCTACATTGGCCAGAATTGAAAGAGTATTTGAAGAAGTATTTTAAAGGTCCAAAGGAATTACTAAAAAACATATTTATGTTCTAATCTCATTCATATACCTTCTCAGAATATTTGGGATCATTTGGGGCAAATTTGGGACCTAGAGATCAAAACTAGTCAAAGGTCGAACTAGGGACAAAAAGTGGAAAATTGTCATTTTAATAAAATTCCTAACAAGGGACATTACATATTTATCAAAACCCACCATGGCCCATGGTATCTAATATGATTCCTACTATAATGTACCAACTATGATTAGTGATACATAAACTCTCTACTTAATAGAATGAATTAAAACATTGCTTGGGGAAGCTAGATTGACTGAGGTTGGACAAGATCAAAATATTTGGGTGGAAGGAAGGATCTGATATTTTCTTAGACCTCTCAAAAAATAAATGATACCATTGATGTTTCAAGAGCAACAAAGCTTCAATATACTCCAACGCTCCTGGGCCCCTCGGCATATGCAGACTAGTATGGGTGTAAACTTGACTGGAGGATAGAGATGGGTGTTTCTCACTTAAAGAGGCTAAATAAAATTAAATTACAGTTATTACATATTCAAATGAAATTCCATAAACTTATATGAAGTTTTGAGCAAGTCTCACAAAAATACTAGTAAATTGGCTCTCTAGGATTGCACAGCTAGTAATTTTCAGGAGATCCCGAACAGTCAATGAAGGCTCACGAATTCTTAAAATAATAAATGGATGGTGTCATATAAAATTTTAAATAACTCCAGGAATATAAATCAACTCATTTGGACATCTACTCATTCATCTATTCAACATAGTCTGAAAACTAGTCAATTTCTATGCAAATCTAGAGAAGGTGGAGAAATGTGAGAATAATTCAGACATCTGTAATTTTAATTGGAATGAATGATATAAGAGGTTTAAATTAACTGTAATTACATCATATATGGGCCAATAGTCCTATCAAAACATTATATACATATCTCTCTTCTTCTACACAAGAATCTAGCTCTAGAAATTCATAGGTAGCTTGGAGATTCGAACCATGAACTGAATGATGTTGCTTCTGAACTTCAAATTCAAATTTATAAGATATAGGAACTGCAAGTAAACCCATTTACAATGGCTGAATACCATCATCCTCTAATGATTGAATTCCATCATCCTCTCATAAGAAGCAGGGAACGTTCTTCACGACTCTAACCCCTAGATCTAGTAAAATGGCCATAACTTGCTCATCCAGACACCTTTTTTGATGAGAAAAAAAGTGTTTCCTACTGGAAAAGATGCTATGGACATAATGGAATAGGTGTAAATTTTCATAAATTCTTAGAAAGGTAGAAACCAAAACCTCCATTTCGTCCCTCCAACACTGTTCCTACGGAATAAAGGAGTTGAACCGCACAATGAGAACACCAACCAATGGATTAGGCTTCAGGACCTGTAATAGACTCAGTGATGAAGACTGGATTTCATCATCCTTTCAGTAGAAGCATGGGGCACATCTCCCAGGTCAATGAGGCAAAATTGCACTCAATTCAAATCATAAATGATCAAAAGCTATGAAATGGAGTTGTAATCAATATTTTATGGATTGAGGTGACTTATTGAACAAATAAGATAGGAGAAGGCGCCCTCATGGAGTGGATAAGGTTGCTTTGCTTTCTGATTTATCTTTTGCCTTGCTTTCTGCTTTAGCTTTTGCCTTGCTTTCTACTTTTGCTTTAGCTTTTGCCTTGCTTTCTACTTTTGCTTTTGCTTTTGCTTTTGCTTTTGATTTATCCTTATTTTTCATTTCTATCCTACTTTTTCCTTCTTTTCTACCTTACCCTGCTTTTCCCTGCTTTTCTGCCTTACCTTGCTTTTCTGCTTTGTCCTGTTTTTTCTTGCTTTTCTACTTTTTCATGCTTTTATGCCTTTGTCCTGCTTTTTTTGCTTTCTCCTGCTTTTCTGCTTTTGTCCTGCTTTTCTTCGTTTGTCCTGTTTTTCTGCTTTTGTTCTGTTTTTCCTGAGCTTTGCTGATTTATTCTGCTTTCTTCTCATTTTCATACTTTCCTTGCTTTGACTGCTTTATCTTTTCTTGTCTTGCAAGTTACCTCTTAGTCAACCTTAGCCTCTAAGGCACACTTGTGGAGCATTATCCACTTTATTCCAAAATAAAAATATCTAATTAATAAAAATTACTTCTACCAAGTGCATTTCAAACTTAGGATAAAAATAAAATTAAACTTCCTAACTAATTAATTCCTTAACTTCATAATTAACCCCCAAGTGCATGAAATATTCTACTCAACCCAAAGTATTGGTTTGGATAGGAACTCCTTCCACTAATAATCAATGAGGGGACATGACAGTCCTTCCCTCCCAAGATTGCTTCTCCTCAAGCAATAATCAAATCCAACCCAACTAAGCATCATGAGCTACCATGTTTCTTCTGCACCACTCTAATTATAAACTGCTCATGAACTCTCCCAACATATTGTTCTATTACCATCCAACCATGCCCTTAGTGTGGCAACTAATAAAAAATGATACCAGGATCCTAATTGATCCTCAAGAATACAAGGTGCAATATATATTCTCCTATGCAACGCATAAGAATCACATGAAAGTCATCATAACACCCTGTAAGAAAAACACAAGTCCATCCAAAAATATATTTCCCGTGTAGGAAACCATCACCATCTACTGCAAATATCAACCCATGGGGAAGAGAAGAGGCTTTCTTGCTCAATTCAACCAACCAAATTGTGTTCCCAATGAGCTGCACATGATCAACAATGCATGGGTCCCACTGCTTGCACACCCTCCGAGTGCACAATATCATCGAAAACCAATCTAGCAAGTATGGGATGCCAGGGTCCCAACACTTGCGCACCACAACAATACATAGAGTGAACACATATAAATCAGAATGTGGGATTCCCATGTCCCAATGCTTGTGCATTCCTATCATGCACAAGGTCTCCCAAAACAATACATCAAAGTAGGAGGTGTACAATATCCTCCAAATTATTTCAACCAAGTGTGGAATGCCAGAATCCCATAACTAGCGCATTGCATCAATGAGCAAAGTAACAAAAAATTTTACCTCAAGGTGGGGGATGCCAGGATCCCACTCTCTAATGAGCATCCTCCCAAACATCATAAGTAAAAAAGATATATCATCAAAGTACATATCAACATCATACAAATGTACATCAAGAAGGTGTGTTACCAAAGGATCATCAAAGTGCTTGTCCATCCAAGCAAGTAGACCACCATTTTCCAAATGCACACAAGCATCAAGTGACTAATCAAATCTGATCCAATGACATAGGCGAGGATCCCATGTCCTATAATGCTGCTCCAAAATAATGTAAGAATCTTCAAAATAATCAACCATGTGTTCTTTCATCCAAGAAATGAATGAAGAAACTTTACCAAAATTTGAACCAAGGACCAAAGAAAGCAAGGAGACTTCAAGTGGCTTAAAGAAGTATCATCCATACATCCATGAATATGTATATCATCAAGAAATAACAAATGATGTTGCTTCCAATAAGTATGTGCTCCAACCATATATCTCTTCACCCAAGTATTGGATGAATTTCCTCCAACGTCAAATGAACTAAGCAAGGAGCAAGAAAAATTATGAGTCTTCAAGTGACTCAAGTGAACATCATAGGTGCAGCCATGAATGCGAGAGTAATCAAATGAGAGCAATGGATATTTATGCTGCAAAAGAGAATGTGGTGTACTCATCATAGAATCATCATGTAGTGTGTGGGTCTTACTCCTCATATGGCACCAATAAAAAGAAACCTTTCACCCATACTTCATTAGGATGAATGCTGCAAAATGTGGAAGTGTGGGATGTAGGAGAATGAACCAACTCACCCAAATGATTAGAAAGTGTGAAAGTTTCATCATGTGAAGGCTCCATAGGGGTAGGATCATGCACCTCCCTCAAAAGTGCGAAACTTTCCTCATAGGTTGGTTCCAAGGTAGTGGAAACATGCACTTATTCAAAAAGTGTGTAACCAACATCAAGAGGAAACTCAAGTTCCTCTTCATTTTAACAAGTGCTTGGCTCTCATCAAGATGATCTTCAAACACATCAAGCACATGCAAATTTCCATGTTTCTAATGATCCATCATGTCATGAGGATCCTCCAATCAATCTACCATATGACAATCTGAAACATAGGAGGAAGAACAAGTATCTTGCAACCTCTCAAGAATTTGCTCATTTTGAATTTTGAGATTATGAATATCCTCATTATTCTTCAAGTATGCATCATGTAACAATTCATTAATCTCAATCAAATTGTTTCCGTCAAAAAGCAAAGACATGAAATTACCTTTGATATTGCACATTTCTCTTTGAATCTTCTCCATGTCTTCAAGGAAGGATGGCCCCTCCAATGAAGAGACTCTCCAACAAGAATTTGATACCAATGCTTGAGTGCCATGGAGTATACTAAGGGACTCATAGATCTTCCTTTCACTCATCTTCAAAGACCCTTCAATAAAGGATGGTTCATGAGAGAGAACCCCCTCTTCTTCTTTTTTCTTGGGATCAACTTCACATGGAGGCTGAAGTGGTGATTGGGAAAATGATCTTGGTTCATATTTTTCCGCTACAAGGTCTTCTTCTTTGTTCTCCATGGAGTTGGAACTTGCAGCAACCTCATCAAGGCTGATCTCTATGTCACCAATATAGACATGAGAGCATCCATCAGTAGATGTCTCCTCAAAACTTAGGCACCCATCAGTAGGTACATCTTCATAGAATCCATCAGGAGATGCTTCTTCATGCTTACAACCCTCCTCAGTAAGGATTGTACCTTCATCTTCTTCAAATGGCTTATTTGTACTTTGTTTTTTCTCCTTCAAGTGAATTGATGTATCTTTCTCCTCTGTTGTCTTAGAATCAGAATTCTTGGAGACTTTGTTTGAAGATAATCTGAAAAGTCTCTTCATGCTAAAAACAATGGCATCCAGTGAGGCTTCACTTTCGATTGCTCTTTCTTCTTCTTTGATTTGAGTAGTAGAACAACTTAATTTGATGCTCTTTAATGATTCCTCATATGCATTTTTAGGCTCAAATCCAAATTTGCAATAAAAATAATCATTGAAAGAAATGGCTTTACAAATATCTTCCCCCAAGGCAAGATACTCCCGATAGTGGTGGGGCAAGTTCTCACATGCAGATATCACATTTGCCAAATATTTCTTAGGATTATACATGTGTGGTTCATCCCATTGATCTTCACTGTACATCTGATAAAAAATGTAACCATCCTCATCTCTTGGTAGGCCTCCATCAATGTAAATGATTTCTTCTTCCTCGTATAACTCAAAGCCTTCATATTCCATGACTGTATCTAGTTTCATAGCTCCAACTTGAAGATAGTTCTGAGATATTTCTTCATATGAGATTTAATTTCCATGGGATGAGCCAAGGAAAGAGCTCTGATACCACTGTAATGTACCAACTAGGATAAGTGATACATAAACTCCCTACTTCACATAATGAATTAAAACACTGCTCGGGGAAGCTAGATTGACTGAGGTTGGACAACATAAAAAGATTTGGGTGGAAGGAAGGATCTGATATTTGTTGATACCTATACACAAATTAATGAGACCATTTATGTTTCAAGAGCATCAAATCTGCAATCTACTCCAATGCTCCTGGGTCCATCAACATATGCAGACTAGTATGGAGTGTAAAATTGACTGGAGGCTAGGGATGGGTGTTTCTGACTTAAAGAGGCTAAATAAAATTAAATTACAGTCATTACACAATCAAATGACATTCCAAAAATTTATATGAATTTTTGAGCAAGTATCACAAAACTACTAATAAATTGGCTCTCTAGGATTGCACAGCTAGTAATTTTCAGGAGATCCCAAACAGTCAATGAAGGCTCACGAATTCTTAAAATAAAACATGGATGTTGTCATATAACATGTTAACTAACTCTAGGAACACAAATGAACTCTTTTGGACATCTACTCATTCATTTATTCAACATAGTATGAAAACTAGTCAATTTCTATGCAAATCTAGAGAGGGTAGAGAAATGTGAGAATAATTCAGACTTCTGTAATTTTAATTGGAATGAATGATATCATAGGTTTTAATTCACTATCATTACATCATATATGGGCCAATAGGCCTCTCAAAACATTATATAAATATCTATCTTCTTCTACACAAGAATCTAGCTTTAGAAATTCATAGGAAGCTTGGAGATTCGAACCATGAAATGAATGATGCTTCTTATGAACTTCAAATTCGACTTGATCGGATACAGGACCTGCAATTAAAATTAGTGACAATGTTTGAATACCATTATCCTCTATTGATTGAATTCCATCATCCTCTCACAGGAAGCAAGGCACGTTCTTCACAGCTCGAACCCCCGGATCTACTAAAATGGCCATAACTTGCTCATCTAGACACCTTTTTTTATGAGACAAAAAGTGTTTCCTACTGGAAACGGTTCTACGGACTTGTTGGCTCGCCAACAAATCCCCCTTTATTTTCCAAATGAAAGGGGCCCCTATTAGAAATCTTGTAAATATTTAGCTATGGTTTATTCAATGATTTAATAGTCTCCTTTTCGGACATTTTATTTTATTCCCTTTTTATTACTCGATTATTCCTTATGAAAATGATAGTATTTCTGCTTATTGGTTATGCTATGATGACTTTGCGACTTTATGATCATTTCTTTTCATCACATCTTTTTACTAATTGTTTTTGTAGACAAGTTACCCTTTTATCGTTTGAATCTTTTTTCCTCCTACTGGTTAGAGAACACTCACATGCTCTTATTTGACCTTGGCCGATTTTATTATACACCTTATTTTGGAAGAAGTCAATTATCTTGGCCTTACAATATCCTTCCCAAATTTTAGTCTTTACATTATTAATGATTTAATGAGCACATTAGTGGATCAAAATGAATTGAGCAAACATTTATCTTTATTGATTTCTATCTACGGCTTGAAAGATCGCATATCAAAGAATGGAACCATACCTTTGGTTTCGGTTTTTTATTGATTTATCAATTTTTCTTGACTCTAAAATGTTTAATAAATTATGTTTTGTTTTTGGGCAAATTTATATAATTCAAATCAAGCTTATTAGACTCATTTGCATCTTTTAAGAGCACATATATTCTCCTATTGGTTTGATTAGAAATTACTATATTGAAGTTGAAAAATAGGATTAGTAAATAATAGGATTGGTTTCACTTTATATCCTTAAACCAATAAAGTGGATTACCCTATTAAAAATGATGAATTAATAATCATCATATATATATATATATATATATATATATATATATATATATAATTTTATACATCTTTATTTTTTCAAAATTGATTCATCTTTGTTATTTTCATCTTTACTTAAAATCTTATTCAAAATTTGCAAACCACGTGGATGGCCACTCTCATTATGATATCTTATTTATCATTGACATATTTTAATAGAGTTTGAGATCAGATTTCATCTATATCCTTAATATCTCATAATGCATAAAAGCTGATGATCAATATTTTATTATCATACACTGAAATATGTGTGTAAGTGTAATCTTCGTTGACATTTAAATTGCTCTAAAAGGAAATCAATAAACTCTAAAGGGGTGTCTTTTTGTTTGAATTCACATTCCTACAACTTTATCAAATTGAATTATCAATTTATTTGGAATTAACTAAAGTTTAAATTTTATAAATTGTTAACAATAACTTTTGTTCATTTCATTTTTTCTATAGTTCTTTTGAAACTATGAAATCTTTGCTCATATTGCAGGACTAAATATTGGTTGTCTCATTAACATTTTTCTTTTCTCACAAGTGTTATATATTTAAGTATCAAATGCACTTGGAAATGACCAAAAGCATTAATGTGGGGAAAGGATATAACCAGTTTGAAAGAAAGGATTAAAAAAAATATGTGTTGGTATTAATATAGAAGACGCTAAAGGATAAGTGGAAAAGATAACGCTCCAGGAAATAAGTGTACAACTGTTGGAAGTAGCATCAAGTTGCTCTTGAATAATGTTATCACTGATTATTTACCTTCCAGGATCATAACTTGCTCCTAAAACTTTATACTGATAAAATATTTCAATCCTAGTCTGGGTATCCACATTTCTACCAGATCAAGATGCTTTTTACTTGTTTCCATTAGTTGACCATTCATATCAAATTGATGAAATGAAGGGAGCATTTCTTTGCCTTCTTGTTATTTACCATTTAGCATATTTATTGGTCACTATTTAATATTTATGCTACAAAAAATCGCTTAGTTATTTTTACCATCATGATAATATTTTACATTAATTCTTTATTTGAATATTCAGCAATGAAGATTCAATGAAGCTTATTCATCAAACTAACCAAACTACGAAAATGGAGAATCGCGCACCAGTAGGAGATGTGTTTTTGCGTGGATGATTGTGGGAAAACCATGAGGAATTAGATCAAACAGTAGAAAACCCACTTCACAAATGGGCCTATTTACCTTTCTTCACGAGTCGTTTCCAAAAACAATGCATGAGCTCTGAGATATTAGGGCCTGTTTGATCCGTATTTTTCCATAATTTTATGATGCGTCCTGCTATAAGATCCGTTTTCTGGAGTTTGTTATGATCCCTTCTCTCTATTTAAACAGAGACAATTCGACTACAAAAGGGCAGGAAAGGGTCTCTAGAGAATGTAATTATTTTCATTCTTTCCATATCTGTATTTTACTTGTAATGTTTTTGTTAACAGGAAGGAAGAAGAGACGTTGCTGCCAAAAAGTGGGGAATGCTAGAGGAAATGAAAGAAAATTGTTTTCTTTCATTTTCTTTACTATTTCTCTGAAGGATTGGAGTATGAATGAGAAGACTTTTATATTGGAGTAAATACAAAATTTGTGCTTCCAGTTTCTTTTGGGATTTCATTCATGTAGTATTGTCAAGCACTGATTCAAACGACTAGTATCATTTTTTAGTTCAGTTTTTCTTTTATGAATACATATATATATTCTCCGTATTAATTTCCTTCTCCTTATTCACTTATAGTTATACTTTGATATAATTTTGTGAATTATGAATGAGTTACTCAAATCATAAACGCATTTCTATATTTGATATCAATATTGTATGTGTCATGTTAGTTAATTTTTTATTAATTAAATTTGACTGTGTGATATTTTGCATATTAACTTACTAATTGAATCATCTGTATTTCTACAGATATTTAATCAAGTAGTTAATTATTCTTAATTTCAAATATTTAAATGTTAAAAGTTCATTGTTCTTTGACATTTTATGTTTCAGGATAATAAATAATTTTTTATTTATTGTTCTTTAATAATAAATATTATTACTGAACTGAAGGTTACTTATGATAATGACTTTGACGATTTCATCTCATGGTCATATTATTTAACTCTCTCTTATCTTTATTGTTAATAAAACATTAACATAGCTAATATTTTTCTCTTGGCCAAGATAGTATTCAGTAGTTTAGATTAAATTTCAATTTTCAGTTTAATTTTTCTCTGCTGATTTAGCAGCTATTAAATAGATTTTATATTACAATTAGTTTACTTTTCATCTATTAAATAGTTTTTGATAAAACTTCTTTTTGAAAACCAAAATAGAGACTCTCCTTAAGAGAGCAAAACATAGATTAGATCTAGACCACAAGTTTTGATTTAGTAGTTGTTAAATTGAAATTCATTTTAAGTAGATTAAAATAACCTGTAAATAAATAGATAGTTTTAACTTAGTAGTTTTTCATTAGAGTTCAGTTTAGCTTTTAATTTGTTAATTAAAACAGGACACACTTTTTCTAAGTTTAAGTAGTCAGACTCTCCTTATGAGAGTGAAACTTAGATGGTAGTAGGACCATAACCTGTGAAAAATAGCCGTACCAAACATACTGGGGGCTGCAGTAAGCGCCTTGTGTGGGTTAGTTTTCCTTAGTTGGCCATAGACAGAAAATCCATCCTGTTAACACCCAAAAAGTGCTCACTAGCTCATTTCCTTATTCACATGACCCATTTGTCCACTTTTCCACCATTTGAGCCTCTAAATCCATCAAAAGGTCACCAAAAGACCATAATACACCCCTTTTTCCCCTCAAAATGAATATTTTTCCTCAAAATGGGTCCAGAATTCCCAAAAATATTAAAAAGGGAATAAAAATATTCAAAAAAGGAAAAAGGAGGGAAAAAGTACCTAAACCATGTTGGTCAATACCATTGGTTTCCTCAAAACCATAATGGTATTCCCCACCACCAAAAACTATAAAAAGGTGGTAGGGGCTCCTCACTTTCCAGCCATCCATCATCCTATCCTCACGCTGTCAAAATCTCTCATGAGACTTTTGGCCATTTTCAGCATCTTGGAGAAGAGACCTTTGGACCTTGGAGCTACTCACCTTGGGAGTTGCTCAACACAAATCCTCACCATTTGAGGTATCTTAATACAAAACACCTATTCTTTTATTTTTTGTTCTTGAATCGTTTTTAAAAAAAATTATTTGTTATATGCACATGCTAGTTTAGATTTAGATTTAATTTATAATTGTTTTTGCTTTCAATATTGAAACTGCTATCACATTGTTGATAGGTGCCCATTGCACAAAGCTTGGTTTCAAAACCAAGCCAACAGTTTTTGGCGACTCCGCTGGCTTCCAATTCTTAGATCTTAGTTTTTTGCTTTAGATCTTAGTTTTTGTTAGTTTTAATCATTTTAATTCATAGATCTGCCATCCTAGACAGTAGATCCATTGTTGTTCTAGATCTTGGCCCTTCCTATTGCCATTAACAGCCTGAAATTTCCATTTTTGGGTTCGTTTTTCGGCGTTTGTTTTTTGGCTTTCGCCTCACGGCTTTTCGCCCGACAGTCGCGCGGCTCATCGCAACCTTGCAGCTTTTTTTCGCTCGACACGCCGCGGCTTCGCGGCCATTTTACATGATGCACATCGCGGCCATTTGCTGCGCTGCACATCGCGACTGTGTGACCGAATCCCGTGCTGCACATCGCTGCTTCGCGGCCAAACCTCGCGCTGCACATCGTGACTGCGTGGCCGAAACCCGCGATGCACATCGCGACTGTTTTCCCAAAACCCGCGATGCAATTTTTTTGAATTCAGCCAATTTTTTGAAAATAGTTTTTGCTGTATTTTTCTGCCCATTTAGCATATTTTACAGCATTAATTTTTCTGCATTTTTACAGCCATATTAAATCTTTTACTATTTATATATGCTCCATTAAAAGTCTTTTTAAAAATTTTCAATAATTGAAAGAAAGATTTTCTGCATTTTATTTAGATCAAAGTTTTACTGTTTATTTTCTCAATACTTTGCCCAAGCAACTTTTAAGAGATCCATTTATTTCTTGAAATATTTATGTTATTTGCTTCCCTTTAAATTATTTCAAAGATCCATTATTTTTTAATAGTTTTTTCAAGCATTTACATTTCAAAAACGCCTTTATTTTTTGCAAAACTGGAAGCGTCTTTTCCTTAATTTGTAATCAATCACTCAAGCGAGGCAAATCAATTTCAGTTTAAATACTAAACTTGCACCCACTCTGCCACGTAATTTAAACTGAGCCTTAAAATTTACCTTAAACTCAACAAACTTTTAACCCCACTTGGGGAGCACTTAAAAGAATTTTGTAGTTAGGTAGAATTGAGGGGATAGGTGTTCCAATAACACCCCTCAATTATTACATTTGAAACATATTGGTTGTCCTCTACAGTACCAAAATCCCTTATAATTTTGACACGGTTATCAACCAATTTATCGGGAAGGCCTCTCCCTTAGGAGGGTTGAAGTAGCCAGACTGGTTCCGAAAGTCTCAGTGGAATACCGCAATCCATTCAGTAACCAAAGGATACCTTTCGAAGTTCTCGGTGTACACCCAAGAGGGTGTACAGCAGCGATAGAACCAAACTGCAGATTCACCCAACCGAATGTGTCATGAACGGGGTATCCTAGTTTCCACTCTTTAGGATTGTCTACCCGGTATCCCTCCCGGTAGGGGGATATCTAGCCGTTGATTCAACACTCTACATAGTCTGACTTGGATTTCATCACCTTGCAGAGGATATCGTTTGTTGACTCACAATACTTCTAGTTAGGTGTTTGCATGATACATTACCCACCTTTGGTCTAGTAACACCCCTTTTTTCTAGGAACTGTTTGACTTTTGGTATTCTGACCAATTTTGTTGCATCCCTCCACTTATTATAGCACAGCTGCTATACTAAGTGCTTTTTGAGGTTGGTTGTTGGCCTGAGAGCCTTTATTTTTTCACTCCCCTCTTGCACTCATTGTTGCATTAGGGTTTCGAGTTTTTTACATCACCACCTTACACTAAAAATTTTTAAAATATTTCTCACCATTGAGAATTTAAGACGATCTCATCGTCTTCGGGGTGAACCCCCTCAGTTCGGTATACTTGGCTCTACACGTCATCAACGTAGAGCCTTATCCCTTGACTCGACACGTCATCGGCCAAACACACAGTCATCCGATTATGACACACCTCACTTCACATCTGATTCTGAGGCTGAATCCAAAAACCCTACTGAAATATCACCAACCAACCTCATGGTTGGATCACAATACAACCCACTTTTCACCAGTACTATTGGAGATACATCCACAAACCCTTCTACTACTGTTCCACCCATGGTAACAACAACCCCTTTAGGCATGCCTAATATAGGGGCCACTCCACCTTTAGGTATTCCCAACACAGGACTACCTCCTATTATGGGTATGCCCAACATAGGAATCACACCACCTCTCATTACCACAACCCGGATCCCAGGAATTCCTGGCACTATTCCTAACCCCTCTGCAACCCATGTTGCACTTGGGAGCGCTGGCCCATCCCAAACCACAATGGTTGGAGGACACATACCTTCAATACATAGCATACCCTTAGGGGCTACTGGACCACTACATAATGCCACCATTAATAGTTATGTCCCAGTCACTATGCCACACCCATCTGCTAGTTTACCTTACATGGCTAGTATGAACTTACCATACCTAGCCAGGCTAACCAACGATCCTATCAGGCACAACCCTACATGGCCACCCATGCCTACAAAGCTCCCCTCGGACATACCCAAGTTTGAAGGAAAACCTGGGGAGGATCCCCAAAACCACATAATGTCATTTCACCTATGGTGTTCATCTAACTCCATAGTGGATGACTCCATTAGACTAAGACTGTTGCAACGAACGTTCAATGTCTCTGCAGCCAAGTGGTACATCGAACAACCACATGGGACCCACCATACATTTACGTCTCTCGCCTCCACTTTCCTTCAGTTTTTTCAGCCACCTGTACGCTATGATGCAGGAGTTGAAATACTGTAGTCTTGCATACAAAACACAACTACCCACATCACCGACCATATCCATGAGTGGTGCAAGCATTGTAGCCTCTGTAAGATAAAACTGGATGACCGTATATTTTTGGACTGGTTTCTTAAATCACTCCTACCCCTCATAGCCAAAGACGTAGCTTCCGAACGACCCCAGTCAGAGGAAGAAGCTATCTTAAAAGCTCAGCAATTCGACCTAATTTATGCCCAATCAGGCTATCTCTACACCATCATACCAGACACCCCACGAGGCGATTCTTCACGCGATGACGCTCCGGGGGCATCAAATGCCGTTGATGGTATTATCGGCCAAGTCATGGCACAAAATAAACCTTTTAGCATGGTGAGCACCATAAATTCCCCAGACCTCTCTAGGGCTACATCTAATTCTGGAGCGACAACTTCGTACGCTCCAACGAATCACTTATCACACTCATGGACCCTCTTGTCCACAACATTGCTATGGGAAAGCGCCATTGACATATGTACCACCCACATACTATAACCAACCGGCCACCTAGAACCCAATTCATTTACCGGCACAACCAATGTATTATCCACAGCAAGCTACACCAGCTAACCCAACACTTCCAATAGCTCAGGGTTACCAACAACCCCAGCAGGAAACTGGACCACCTCCAGCCCCACCAGCTTATTATCCACCGCAACCTGCTACCGCACCTGCGGCACCCCAAAATCCTCCCACTACTCAAGGGCAAGTGTATACACAACACAATCAGCCCCAACACCAAAACAACCAACGCAACCAGGGTGGACAACAAAACCGTGGAAGAGGACGTAACCGCGGCAACAACCAACAACATAATCAAGGTCCACCACCTCCCAATCCTCCAAATAATAACAATGCTGCTCCTCCCAACCAGAATCCTGATCGTCATCCCAAGCAGCCAAAAAACAATAACCTGAGAACAAACCATCCATGTTCTATATGTGGAGTCTATGGACACTACACTCACAACTGACCCCATTTAGAGAAAGCACGTAAAATTTGGGCTGACGATGCCCAACGCCAAGGCCATGCTAGACAGCCAGCTCCACTTAATAAACCACAACCCATGATATTACAAAACCCATTTCCAAACCAGGGATTAGTAAATACTCGCCCTATGGATCCCCCACAAGGATCTGCTGCACCCCAGCAGCAAATCACCTATGCCGCAACTAATTATCAGCATACGGATCCAGGAACACACCATTTATTAATGATGTCATCCAATGACATTAACCTCTAAACTCGCAGGAATCAGTATGGCCCACCCCTGGAAACTCCTCCCACTGACGCATCCACCTCCCTTCCACCAGATCAACCACTATGCATACCAAATATGTCATTGGACGGAGGACCTAAAATCCCTCACATGCCTTTGCGAAGGATTAACAACAATCCTAATGCTCGCGCAGCATCCAATTATAACGTCATGGAAGACCTAGCACAATCCCCCGCTGCTATGTCTTCTTTAGAGGTACTGAAAACATGCCCTACGCAACGAAAACTACTACTATCCGCCATCGGAGGAGTAGACCTTGATGACACACACATGATGGCTTTCAACTTAGACCAAGCCGAACCTCGATTGCCATCAAATTTGGCTTTCCAAGTATTAGTAAACATTCAAAACCTTGTTGTGCATCGATGCATCATCGACGAAGGAGCTTCAACCTGCGTTATGTCCACCCTTGTGTGGCAGAAACTTGGCTCCCACACTTTACAACCATCCACCACAGCATTACGATCTTACGATGGACGCTCAGCTCAACCACAAGGCCTCTTAGTGAACGTACCCGTAGAACTAGGCGGCAAATTAGTTCTTATTGACATCGAAGTGATCAATGCCCAGCTCGACTACAACCTCCTTCTTGGACGTAGCTATATGTACAAAATGAAAGTAGTAGCTTCATCTATTTTTCGCCTCATGATGTTCCCACATGAAGGACACGTTATCAAGATTGATCAACTCACATATTATGATCCTAACACCCCCGCAGCCCTCAAAATGTGCTACCAATGATTGAACAAACCATTCAAACCGCACCAACATCATTTGTGTCGTCAATTGGTCCTGGAATCTACATCGAGTCACCTATGAATTCCACATTTCCATCGATCTTACCACCTTTACCGATAACAAAAACATCGGATTTGTGCACCCTATCGCACACCACACAGCAGCCTTCATCACTACCACAAACACCCACAGTGCCTACTCATATTGGCACAATGCCAATTCATACTATCCCATTCTTGTTCCCATTTTCTGGTTAGTTCGCCAATAATGGCTACTCTCAACCTTCCTAGTTTAACATTAGGGATACATGTATGGTACTTACCTGCTCCGAACCCCCCGCCGACTCCGACTGTTATTTTACAACCGGTACAACCTATCCCTACTACCAACCACCCACCCCCTCCGGTCGCTCATCTGCAAAACAGACCACCCCCAATAGTGACTACGGCATCAACGTCCAGAAACGCCCCACCTTCGTTACAGAACACAGGGGACAGAGGCCCACCAACTTATAACACTGGACCCACAACTCGCACCCCCCCAGCAACCCCCAAGGTAGCTAAAAACCCCCCAACTATTCGCATTCCCCCTAAGTGCTCGTTGTGTGACGACATAGGCCATGCCACTCATCAATGTCCACAATTACCTGCACTCCAAGAACACATGAATATGTTGGATGACGATACCAGAATTCCAGTGGTAAGACTTGAGCCACCTCCTCAACCTCGCGACAAAACACTCTGCACTAACCACCCTTGTGCGATATGCGGCATTTATGGCCATTATTCACACCACTGCCCTGATCTCCCAGATTATAGAGCATCCTTATACGAGATGAACAAAGCCGAATTAGAGATATCTTTTCCCCTCATCGAGGAGATCTACCCTCTGAAATCATCTTCTTCAGAAGAAATCAATACCATCTATATGATTTCAACCACATACAAACCAGAACCCGTTGATTTATGGTCTGATTACTTTCGTACTGATGAGCAAATTCTAGAAACACTCACTGCACCGGACTACCCTTGGGACAATATGCATCATCACTCATACTTCCTCCCTGAGGCGTCTACATCCACCGCAGAAAACCAGCTATCAGTCGAATCGAAAGATTTCCTACCAACTAAGGTTGATTGGTTCAAAGACCCCATCCCAGCACCAGATGCCTTTGAAGAGGGGAACATGTCCAACATTTCCCCTATTATACAAATCGACATTTCCACCACACCTGGAAAACCTAAGCTCATCTTGCTAGGCGCATCATGCACTCAAGCGGAAACTCAGGCATATAAGAAACTCTTCCAAGAGTTTCGTGATGTCTTCGCCTGGTCTTACACCGAGATGCCTGGCCTCGATCCCAAAATTGTGGAACATCACATCGACACTTGGCCCAATGTGCCTCCTGTCCGACAGAAACAATGACCAATTCACCCGTCCAAGCTCCCAGTTGTTAAGGCTGAGATTGAGAAACTCCAAAAAGCAGGATTCATATATCCTATTACCTACACCACCTGGGTTTCAAACCCAATGCCAGTAACGAAAAAAGTGGGCACCATACGCGTTTGTACTGATTTCCGAGACCTCAACCTCGCTTGTCCCAAAGACAACTTCCCCACACCTTTCATTGACCAACTAATCGATGAATTTGTGGTACATGAGGTCCTTTCTTTTATGGACGGTTTCTCCGGATATAACCAAATCAAAATCCGTAAAGAAGATCAATACAAGACAGCTTCACTACCCCATGGGGCACCTTCTCCTATCGCGTCACATCTTTCGGTCTCAAGAATGCTGGAGCCACTTTCCAACGTGCCATGACTTATTGCTTCCACGATCTACACAAAATCATAAAAGTTTATCTGGACGACCTCACCACTTGATCCAAGAAACGATCTGACCATTTAGACGACCTTCGACAAGTTTTCTTGCGTTGTCAAAAATACAACATCCGCTTGAACCCTCTCAAGTGTGTCTTTTGCGTTACAACAGGTCGCCTGCTGGGGTTCGTCATTTCAGAAAAAGGCATCACTGTAGACCCCTTGAAAGGCCAAGCCATTGTAGACTTACCGTCACCCCATACATTAAGACAACTTCAAAGCCTTCAAGGGAGGTCCAACTTCCTCCGCCGCTTTGTCCCTAACTATGCCACAACGGTCCACGGTTTCCTACGACTACTACGTCTGCATACCCGTTTCATATGGGACCAACAAGCAGAAACGGCTTTCACCGACTTAAAGAAAGCATTCACAAACGCCCCATTGATCTCTCCTCCAGATTTCACAAAAGATTTCACCCTCTATTTTTCAGCATCCGAACATGCCGTATATGGATTTCTTGTGCAAGAAGATACTGCTCGCCAAGAGCATGTCATCTACTATGTGAGCCAGACCTTGTCAGGCCCACCCCTACGCTACCCACATGAAGAAAATATGGCCCTCGACATCGTCTTTTCAGTACAAAAGTTGCGACATTACATTCTCCTGAGCCACACCACGGTTGTAGCCAATTCCAATCCAATGGTTTACCTCTTGACGCGTCGCCTCCTTCAAAGCCGCGTAGCTAAATGGGTGATTATCCTGCAAGAATACGACCTAACTTTCAAAACCCCAAAGAGCACCAAGGCCCTAGCACTCGCTCAACTCATCACAGATCTCCCATCCTCTTCGTCATCACCCGCTATCCAAACGGATCTTATTGACGATCACATTTTCATCATTTCTTCTGACGACCCATGGTACGGCGACATCTTAATCTACCTCCGCACACAAAAATTTCGACCCCACATCGATCGTGACGGACGCCGTCATATACGACACCACGCCTCCCGATATCTCCTACTAGGAGATGTACTTTATCGACACAGCGTTGATACCATCCTACGACGCTGCCTATCTCATTACGAGGCAGAACAAGTCCTTAATGACTGCCATAGCGATGCCTGCGGAGGCCACTTCTCTGGCATGGCCACCGTCCAAAAGATCATCCGCTCAGGTTACTTTTGGCCTTCATTATTTACTGATTGCATCACCGCAATCAAACATTGTCAAAACTGCCAACTTTTTTCCCCCAAGGCAAGAACTCCACCCGCCCCCCTTCATCCAATCGTCACTGTCGGACCATTCTGCAAATGGGCCATCGACTTCCTAGATTGCAATCCCACGTCAGCCGGCGGTCATAAACACATCATTGTGGCCGTAGATTATTTCACCAAGTGGGCGGAAGCCATGCCAACTTACAATTGCAAAGCCGACACTGCAACACATTTTTTCCTCAACCATGTTATCGCTCGTTTTGGAGTGCCAAAGCAACTCGTCTCAGACCACGGCTCTCACTTCGAAGATGCCATTTGGAGAGAATTATCAACCTTACTAAAATTTGAACACCATTTCTCCTCCACCTACTACCCCCAAGGAAATGGCCAAGTCGAAGCGATTAATAAAATTTTGAAGACCATCCTCCAACACACTGTGGACAAACACAAATCAAATTGGCACCACATGCTCTTCCCGGCACTATGGGCATACCGCACATCAACCAAAACCGCCATCGGTTTTACCCCGTTCCATCTAGTTCACGGTGTCGAATCCGTCCTCCCCGTCGAGTGCAAGATTCCAGCCCTACATATGGCCATTGAACTCCTACCAGACACTTCCCCAATTGAGCAATGCTTACTACTCCTGGAGCAAGCCGACGAAGATCGGTGCATAGCCCTCCAAACCATTGAAGCAGCCAAGAACCGATCCAAACTGAGTTACGACAAACATGTCCACAAAAGAACTTTTACTGAAGGGGACCTTGTCCTTGCCTATGATCAAGCTCATGACAAAACCGGAAAAGGAAATTTTGTGTCCATGTGGCAAGGCCCATACATTATACACACTTGCCTCGGACAGGGGGCATACATTCTGACTGATTCAGAAGGCAACCCCCTACGCAACCCACGCAAAGGGTTGTACCTCAAGTGATTTTACCCATAGAAAATCTGATGGACACCACTGTCCATTATTGTAAAGTCTTATTTTGTTTTTCACAAAAAATTCAAAAAACCTAAATATTTGTTTTTCCTGCATGTCCACAGATGGATCCTGTTCCACTCTGCTACGTCGGTTTCGCTGATGGTGCAAGCCGTTGGTCCCCCAATCAGGCCTCTGCAGCTTGGGTAATATATTCCCCTTCACATGAGTTGATCCACATCGACGGAGTGTGTGTAGGTGCCGCCACCAACAACCAAGCTGAATATGATGCCGTGATCAGTCTCCTGGTCGTAGCTCTCCAAATGAGCATAAGTCACCTTAACATTTTCTTGGACTCACAACTCCTTGTTTCCCAGCTCAACAATGATTACCAGGTATGCGATCCCTGTCTTTTCAGAAAATTCTTGCGCACTAAACAAATGGTTCGATAGTTTGAATCCATTTCATTCACACATGTCCCAAGGAATCTCAACAGTGTAGCATACCATATGGCCAACAACATTCTTGACTGGCACACCAATCAAACCATATAGTAAACACAAATGTACCTCCACAGAATTAAACAAAAATGCATCCACGTGCATAACATGTGCCTCCACGGGCATATATAAAAAATTACAAAAATGCATCCACATGCATAACATGTGCCTCCACGAGCATATACAAATATCAAAATGTATGCATCCACATGCATAACATGTGCCTCCACTGGCATATACAAAAATTAAAATGTTGCATCCACGTGCATAACATGTGCCTCCACAGGCATACAGAAAATCAAACATGCCTCCATGGGCAAGCAAATAGACAATAAATGCATCCATGTGCATACACGACTATATACCAAATCATATATATATATACATCATAATATAGTCAAACATGTCATAGGTGCCATCAGCACCCAATATACAAAAATACATCAATCATACAAAAAGGTACTTCCCCATATGCTCATCAGCATTTGGGGGAAGATACAAGATCATCTAATCATCATGGTCTCCAGGCTCCTCTGGCGCCACCTCCGCTGGCCCCACCGGATCATGCTGAGCCCGAACTCTCCTCTCCGCCGGCCCTGCTGGATCATCTCGCACCCGAATCCTCCCCTCCACCGGCCCTGCCGGATCATGCCGAGCCCCATCCCTCCACTCAGCTGCCAACAATGTTGCTCTGAGCAAGATCGAGTGCCACTCACGAGGCGCATCGAAACAACACTCGACGATGTCCCGATCCAAATCCCTCCACCCATCCTCTAGCAATCCCACCAAGATCATGTCTAGTGTCTCTTGAACACCCTCCATGGCATCATCTCGAGGCCCAGCTCCTAGCCCGCGAGGCCCAACTCCTCGAGCATGAGGAGGCGGTACCGCTACAAGAGGTGGAATGACCACCATCGCCCGTCCCCTACGAACCACATGGTCGGCCGGTGGTACAGGACCAACATCTACAAAATCACGCAAGTGAACCATCATATAAATATCTAACTATAATCATAACAAACACATCTAAAACACATGATATAGTAGAGAACAAAACAAAAAAACATACCATCTAAACCGCAGGCCTGTCCCTGGGCTCGAGGCATCTCCGGATCTCCTCGATAATCCATACCAGCATATGGATAGTCATCAATCAGAAGGGGGATCTTCTCCCACTGTTCATACATATCCTGTGAAAAGAACCCGTGGATACCACCACCACTGGGGGGCATCATCTGCCCCCACCGCACCATGCGCGGCTCACTCACCAACCCGTCTCGAACCGGCACCCGTGGCCGCAAAGTTGGTACCCGCTCAAAGAAGAAACAACACAGGAAGGAGGCATAGAAAAACTCTCCCCCCTCCCGACTGACCTTGTCCAGATCTCTCCGGACACCAGCCAAAAACATCTGACCCCATGCGTAGTAGGTCCCCCTCAGCACAGAATCCACCATCATCGTTTGTCCCCCCGACAAACGATGTGGTGCCGCGGCACCCAACACCCGCAGAACACAAGCCCCAACAGCCCGCATGTCCCACTCCCGCAAAGATCTCAGGCTCAAAGCGTTGTTCTACACAATCACCCCAGCAACACAAAAGGTCTCCAGGATATCCTCGATATCCAAACCTGTCGGGATCCTCGGCAGAAGATCCCCTACCTTCCCTAAACGAGGAAACCCGGTAAGAAAGTATACATTAGTAAGGGTGATCTCTAACCTCTCACCCCCAACAATGAACGCACCCTCTGCAGGGACCCAAAGACTCACCAATTTGTTCAGTAGTGGTCCTACTGAATGCATCGGTGGAATCTGAGCGAACTTCAGGAGCCCACTCATAGCCAGAGCCTGTTGGACCCCCTGATTGGTCCGAATCCAAATCATCAAGTCCTCCTCCATCTCCTGCTCTTGCCATGACACCAATGGTCTCCTCAACATCCTGCCAAAAAACAAAGAAATTTTTTTTTTAGAACCAGAAAAAAAATTTCAAAAAATTCCATTGCGGCTTTTCCATCAAAAGCCGCGATGATCATCACGGCTTTCATCCAAGAACCCGCGATGAACATCACGGGTATTGACCAAACAGTCGCGATGAACATCGCGACTATCAACCCCATAGTCGTGATGAACATCGCGACTTTAAGCCCGACAGCCACGATGAACATCGCGGCTGTCAGCCCCAAACCAGCGATGTTCATTGCGGAAAAGGATGCGAAACCCGCGATATTCCACGTTGGAAGGCCAACATGGAATTTCGCGGCCTTCGGGGGCCCGCCGCTAACCAAAAAATACATAATTAAAAAGGCTAAGGCGAATAGGGTTACCTGAAACTCGCAGAATTGAAAACCAACGGTCAAATCTCCTAGAAATCAAGAAAGAGCTCTGATTGCTCTGCCAAACTCACATGTAACAATGACACGTCATATGGGCCCCAAACCCTATTTATAGAAATTTGACCATTTTTCAAACAACCATTGCGGTATCATACGACGTCCGTTCCTCAAACCGTTGGTACCGTTGGAATCAGCACAGCGAGAACTTCACGATAATCCTTTCCTTTTCCTGATTTCACCAGGTCCATTTTTTGACCATTTTTTCACGCCCTCATTGCCTCGTTTGCGTGCCACATCGACCGTTCTCCATTTTTAACAAGTCTTATATCGCCGGATTTAGTTTTCCGCGCTTGTGATGACGCTTGAGATCATTTCTCACTCTCACGCCCAGATTTTTCGGGCATTTTTCCCATGCCCCCTCGTTGCCTCGGTTTGCATGCCACATCAGTCGTTCTCCATTTTTGACAGGTCTTATATCGCCGGATTCAGTTTTCCACGCTTGAGATCATTTCTCGCTCTCACGCCTAGATTTTTCAGGCATTTTTCCCATGCCCCCTCGTTGCCTCCGTTTGCGTGCCACATCGACCGTTCTCCATTTTTAACAAGTCTTATATCGCCGGATTCTGTTTTTCGTGCTCGTGATGATGCTTAAGATCATTTCTCGCTCTCATGTCCAGATTTTTTGGGCATTTTTCCCATGCCCCCCTCGTTGCCTCGATTTGCGTGCTACATCGATCGTCATCCGTTTTTGACAAGTTTTATATCGCCGGATTCAGTTTTCCATGCTCGTGATAACGCTTGAGATCATTTCTCGCTAGCACCTCCAGATTTTTTGGGCATTTTTCCCATGGCCCCTTGTCACCTCGGTTTGCGTGCCACATCGACCGTCGTCTGTTTTTGACAAGTTTGATATCGTCGGATTCAGTTTTCCACACTCGTGATGATGCTTGAGATCATTTCTCGCTCTCACCCCATAATTTTTGGGCATTTTTTCAAAATGCCACTCATCACCTCGGTTTGCATGCCACATTGGCCGTTGCCCCTTTTTTACAATCTTTATGTCACCGGATTCAGTATTCCGCACTCATGACGATGCTTGAGACCTTTTCTCGCTCTCATCAATCCCTTTTTGTTCGGTATAGTTTTACCTCTTTTTTTCGGGCCAAGCAATCCCTTTTATGAAAAAGGCACTGAGGGAGTTTCTGTTAAGCTCTTTTCTGACTCCTAAAACAATGAAAAGATCACCGAGCAATCTTGCTTCCTTTCATGCTCGCCAAACGTATCTGAAAGGGAGTCTACCTAGTATAAGTTTACCCCTTTTCTGGACCTTGTAGACTAATTACGAAAAAGGAATACTCTAGTCACATCGGCTAGAAGAGTTCTCCATTTGCATCATTTTATGCTTTTTTTGGGCCTTGGAGACTAACTTACGAAAAAGAACACCAATGGAGTCCACTTACCGCTTTCATACTCTCTAAACATGAAAGCGACCACGAGCAATCCCCATCCTGGGCTCGTAAAAACCCACAGGACGGTACTCACAACCACTGCAGAGTCTTCTTATCGTTTTCAAACTCCTTAAAAATTAAAGCACCCATGAGCATGACCAGTCCTGGGCTCACAAAATCCACAGGACAGTACCATTTCAGAGCACACTTTTCTCCCTTCTTGGAGCTCATTAAAACTACAAAGAAGGACCCAATGGTGCTTCTCGGCGCCACAACAGATCACATCTACTCATATGGTAACTTCCCCATTTTGGTCTCCTTTGTTCAGAGTATTCTGCAGTATGTCACCCTGAGAATCCCTCGACAGCACCCATCAGCTTAACCCCCCAGAGTCAATACATACCCTTCAGTCCCTAAGAACTATGATCCCCACAACTACAATTCAGTTCCCTATGCTGCCAGGTCAACCATGTCATCATGCTCTGAACAAAGGAAGTTTGAGTCTACCCACTCTATGACCCCAGTTACTTCCCAAACCCACAAGTATGTCAGTCCTACCATCAGTACTACCACACTTCAGTTCTACACCTCGTGCTCCTATCAAGGAAACATCATTGCCTTGTCAGTTGTTAATCTCCCTCTGTCGACGACAACCAAATTTATTCCAGAGGATAGACCTAGAGGTCCCTGTGTCTTGGACTCATCACCATTTATGATGAGTTCCTACGAATCATTTCGAGAAGAGTCCTCGATACCTCTCCAAATGGTTGTTTCTCACATGCTCGACTTCAACACCTTGATCGCATCGCTGAGACTCACACAGGGTATTGGTCCTTTCAGTTATTGGTTGAAGACCCTGGATACCACCTGACTCTTCCACATTTGAGAGTCTACCTATGGAAACAACCAGTTACATTTTTTCTATAGATATCCGGGTTGCGCATGGCGACAGTATTCAGATATACCCCAGTTTTATACTCCCTCAAGTATACAGTTACATATACTCCTCAGAGTTGACCCAGAGTCATTGAGTCCCTACAGATGTTGGACACCTTCAAGATTCAGGAGTTCATCAACCCTTATGAGACCTTGTTCAGAACGGTTGTCGCTTTATTTCAATGTATCAGTTATTGAGATCAGTCATGTTATGATCATGAGTACATCCCAAAATAGTGTCCCCTTTGGACCATCATGATGTACCAGCATATTTTTTATTTAGGTCCCCCTTCTTGGGACTAATTGTTATGTATATGTCTTGATACGAGCATGGGTATGCCTGCCTCATCCATTATCAGAGATTATTCCTCATTCATATTGAGGCCATGTAATATTTTTTGTTTCTGCAGCTTCCAAGAGCCGTGGATCCAGTCTCCAACCGGTCTCTTCTCTTCCCCAAACCCCCAAAAAAAAAGACAAAAGAACTATGATGTCTATCGGCCATACGATGAGCTCCTACCCTCACACATCAGGGGGCAATCTGTTAACACCCAAAAAGTGCTCACTAGCTCATTTCCTTATTCACATGACCCATTTGTCCACTTTTCCACCATTTGAGCCTCTAAAGCCATCAAAAGGTCACCAAAAGACCATAATACACCCCTTTTTCCCCTCAAAATGAATATTTTTCCTCAAAAAGCATAAAAAACCCTCAAAAAGAGTCCAGAATTTCCAAAAATATTAAAAAGGGAATAAAAATATTCAAAAAGGGAAAAAGGAGGGAAAAGGTACCTAAACCATGTTGGTCAACACCATGGGTTTCCTCAAAACTATAATGGTATTCCCCACCACCAAAAACTATAAAAAGGTGGTAGGGGCTCCTCACTTTCCATCCATCCATCATCCTATCCTCACGCTGTCAAAATCTCTCATGAGACTTTTGGCCATTTTCAGCATCTTGGAGAAGAGACCTTTGGAGCTTGGAGCTACTCACCTTGGGAGTTGCTCAACACAAATCCTCACCATTTGAGGTATCTTAATACAAAACACCTATTCTTTTATTTCTTGTTCTTGAATCGTTTTAAAAAAAAATTATTTGTTATATGCACATGCTAGTTTAGATTTAGATTTAATTTATAATTGTTTTTTCTTTCAATATTGAAACTACTATCACATTGTTGATAGGTTCCCATTGCACAAAGCTTGGTTGCAAAACCAAGCCAACACATCCAACAAATGTCGCTAGAAGGAGGGTCGAGTTAAAACAAGTGGTTTTATCTTTCGATTATTTTAACCATTTATCCTCCAGATCTAGTATTTCAGTTTCATTATTTTATTATTTTTGTCGTCACATATATGCTTAAGCGTTGGTTAGACGACAAGCTAGCCATTTGAAGAGTCAATTAATATTGATTGTTTATCATTCATGTTTCATGCCCAAATTCCTGTTTGGGAATCAGTTTTTAATTTTACATTAGTTAATATTCCAAATGAGACAGTCAACCTCTTGTGAAAACTTGAATTTGATGGTGAAGGCAATATATCTGCAAGAAAACACCTCAAGAAGTTTTTGTGTAAATGTAACAAACATAAGATTGTTGATCTTAGTGCTACATGCAGATTATTTGCCCTTACTCTCAAAGGACAAATCAAATGTTGGTTGGAAACATTTCCACCTAATTTCTTTTTTACATGGTTTCAATTCGCGCATGAATTTTTAGATACTTTCAAGGATTATGATTCTAATAAACTATGCAGTGAATTGCAGGCTCTTCGAAGGAAGAAAGGTGAGTCTTTAGAATACTTTTCAATAATGCTTTCTCATATTCTTTGTAAATTCCATACTGTTGATTTACCTTCTGAATATGACCTTTTAAATTTTGTTTTCAACTCTAATACTCCTCTTATTCAACAAAATCAAGACGTTTGTCAAAAGGATGTTTCAACGGATCATTTACCAACCCTCCAAGAAACCTCCTTCTCTATCATTGATTCAGATATTTCTATAAGTTCTACCCAAACCCAAGGTGAGAAGATTGAGGTAGAAGAGATGTCTTCTTCTTCCGATCATTATTCTCCATCATTACCTCTAGGAAGAGAAAGGCATACTTCTTTTATCCAAAATATTGAACCTATATACATTAAGGAATCAAATAGGGAAGAACATATTCATGATGAATTTATTTGTGCAGATAGGGAAGTTAATTATCTTGACGAACAACAATATTTGAATTCTATTATTACGAAAACAGATCAAGAAAAATCAATTATAAAGCAAACTATGTGTTCATCATTTTCTGATTTTTGTACTAGTTCTTCTTTCGATTCAATTATCAATAAACACAAATATGCTAATAATAATTTTAAGTGGATCTACAAGATCAAGCATGCTGCAGATGGTAGCATAGAGAAATACAAGGCAAGGTTTGTGGCTCGTGGCTTCTCCCAGAAAGAAGGGATAGATTATGAAGAGACTTTTGCACTTGTATCCACATACAATTCCATCAGAACAGTACTTGCTCTGGCTGCAGTAATGAAGTGGAAGATACACCAGATGGATGTTAAGACAACTTTCTTGAATGGTGTAATCGAAGAGGAAGTGTATGTGGAGCAGCCACTCGTTTTTGAGACACATGACAAGGAGTCATATGTGTGCAAGTTAAAGAAAGTTGTGTATGGCTTGAAGCAAGCACCCAGGACATGGTACGGTAGGATAGACAACTTCCTGACTAGTTTGGGATTTTCCAAGAGTAAAGTATATTCCAACCTTTACTACAAGGTTGAGGAAGGCAATCCAGTGATACTCCTAGTATATGTAGATGACTTGTTTGTGACAAGTGATATTAGGGCTGATACGAAGAGGAATCTTGCTGTCGAGTTCGAGATGAAGGACTTGGTTATGATGCATTACTTTTTAAGTATGGAGGTGTGGAAGAGTGTAGATGGAATCTTCCTTGGACAAGGGAAGTATGCAGTAGAGATCCTAAAGCGGTTCGGGATGATGGATTGCAAGGCCATGGCCACACCTATGGCATCGAACCTGAAGCTATTGAGTGATGCTTCATCTGAGTTGGTTGATGCCACGATGTATCATCAGATGATTGGGTCCTTGATGTACCTAACGAACACGAGACCAGATATTTGCTTTGCTGTGAACACCTTGAGCCAGTTCCTGACGGATCCTAGACATGTTCACTTGATTGTTGTAAAGCATATTCTGAGGTAACTGAACGGTACGGTTGATTATGGGCTCAAGTATGATGCGAATCAAAAGTTTAACCTGGAGGGTTATGTTGATTCAGATTGGGCAGGCAGTGCTGCAGATAGGAAGAGCACTTCGGGGTGTTGCTTCAGTATGGGATCAAGTGTGACCTCTTGGTTTAGCAGGAAGCAATCCTGCGTAGCACTGAGTACAACCGAAGCAGAGTATGTCGCAACTTGTTTGGTTAGTTGTGAGGCAGTATAGCTAAGGAAGCTACTGTCTTATTTATTTGATCTCCAGTTGGATGCTACTTGTATCTATTGTGAATACCAGAGTTGTGTGAAGTTTTTAGAGAACCCAGTGTTCCATGACAAGTCGAAGCATATTGAGATCAAATATCACTATATCAGGGATATGGTGCAGAGAGGAGCAGTGAAGCTCCTATATGTTGCGACGGACGAGCATATTGCAGATATGTTGACCAAACCACTAGCCAAAGTGAAGTTCGAGTACTTCAGAGAGAGGCTTGGTGTACTTCAGATCGAGGTTCCTTCTAAGGGGAAGTGATGAGTCTGGAAGACACAGATGCACATGGGATTTTTCGACATGGTTGTAGATGTGTTCTCCCATGGTCGTGAAGTAATTACCGAGCTTTTCCAACATGGTTGTAGATGTGTTCTCCCATGGTCGTGATGCAATTGCTGAGCCATTCTGACATGGTGGTAGATTTGTTCTCCCATGGTGTAGATGTAACGGCTGAAGCCATTTTTCACATGGTGGTAGATGTGTTCTCCCATGGTAAAAAAGTAAGGGCTGGATCCTTCCCCGAATTGTGGTAGATGTGTTCTCCCATGTCAGTGGTGTAAGTGTTGTATGATGTGCATCTGGGCTGCGCTCCGTCGACGATGAGATGATATGAAGAGGATGATCATGTGATGATGATGTACATCCGGATGATGTACTGTATGATGATGATCAGTATGATCATGAGTATAAGGATGATACTCCATGGCCGTGGACAGGTTGTGCAGGATCGCATGTAATCAGTCCTGGAGATCCGGACAAGTTTTGCTAGGCACGTAAAAGATCTTGGGATGCTCTTTAGAGATCTTCCAGGTTGCAAGACATTCTTTTAAGGTTTTGTGAGTTCACATATAATCAGTCCTAGAGATCTGAACAGGTTGTGCTAGGCACGTAAAAGATCCTGGGATGCTCTTTAGAGATCTTACAGGTTGTAAGACACTCTTTTAAGGTTTTGTGAAGGTCACATGTAAAATTTCCTGGGAGATCCAATGGGTTGAGCAGTAAGCTCGTAAAATTCCTGGGATGCTCTTTCGAGGTTTTGTTGACGCACGTAATCAGCCCCGAGGATTCCACAGGATGGCTATATATGATGAAGACCTACAGGAGGCTAGGCATACAACCAGCATGAAAAAGGGTTGGCTCTGTAGAACTTCCTATGACCAGAAGAATTGAGAGATAGAACCAATGATCGAGATGACGAGTACAGCAGCAGTGACGATGATGCTCCGTGATCCAGTGATGATGATCCAGCTCCAGAATTGAAGACTTGTGCCTATATGTATTGATGACCTATGTCAAGAGAATACCTTCCTAGTTAAGAGGGAGTGTTGTTGTATTTGTAACTTTGGAAGATATTCACTTGTATATTGTATGTGTTACATTTGTACTTTATTGTATCCCCAACGGAGATGTATTATTCCTATGGTTGGAAGTGTTGTCATTTGTATTTGCAAGTGTCGCAAGTTACATTGTAAGTGTCGTAACTTATATTTGATGGGTTATTAGACCACCTTAGAGGGGTTGGCCCAGTGTGGATCAAAGGGTTATTAGACCACCCTAGTGGGGTCGGCCCAGTGACAAGTGGTAATGGGTTATTAGACTCTCCTAAGGGAGGTCGGCCCAGTTAGAGTTAAAGGCAGGTCAAGTCATTGTATAAACTCACTCACTCACTTCTCATTAGTGAGAAAGAGGAGGAGTGCGCACAAGTGGAGGAGGAGTAGCTGCTAGGGTACTATCTCTTGTTTTGGGTTTGATATTTGTGATCTTTGTATTGGTGCTCATTCTATCTCTGAGGAAGTTGCGGGGTTTTTCACCTTCTTGGTTTTCCCCGGTGAAATGATTTGTGTCTCTTGTCTCTTGTGTTTGATATGATGTACATGTTGTTCTCCCAGTTAAGATCCTAGATCATATTGAAATAAATGATGAAAAACTAACACAACTCCTGTAGTAAACCAAAACTGATTTGAACGCTTCTTTTCTTCTTTACCAGCTGTAAAGATACCCCTACATCAAGCTCCCAAGGTTAAAATGCTTATGAATCCCTATTCATAAGTTCTTCAATAGAGTAACCCTTCTTCTCAATATCTTTTGCATTCATCCAAGTAGCATCTTCTTCAAGGTGCTCTTTCCACTTGACCAAGTAATCTAGATATTCTCTACCTCTAGTCTTCTTAGCTAATCTGGTGTTTAAAATATTTTCAGCCTCCAAAGGCTTTTCCATTGGCATCTGCTTTTCCCACTTCACCTCCTTATTCATATCTGGTTCTAGATTATTTGTAACCTGTTATGTTCCATCCTTTTCATAAGGATATAAGTCAGCTATGTTAAATATAGGAGATATACCAATCCCATCTGGTAGCTGCAATTCATATGCATTAGCTGAAAACTTCCTAAGAATTTTGCAGGGTCCTATTTTTTTGAATTTCAACTTGTTATACTCACCTTTTGGAAATATTTCCTTCCTTAGGTAAGCTAATACTAGATCACCTACCTCATAGTTGACCTCTCTTATCCTCAATTCCACTCTAGACTTATACTTCTTATTGTTCTCTTGTAATTGTTGCTTGACTTGTTCATGTAGCTTGGTGATGGTTGTAGCAAATTCTTCACCTTCAGCACTCCTTCCTTCGAATTTCCCTAAGTCTCTTAGCTCATATACACCCCTAAGATGCATTCCATACATAATTTGGAAAGGACTTAGGCCTGTGCTTCGATTGGGTGAATCATTGTATGCAAACTCAACTTGAGCTAGCACATGATCCCACTGTCTTGGCTGCTCACTAGTTAGGCTTCTCAAGATATTACCAAGACTTATATTCACTACCTCAGTCTGGCCATCTGTCTGAGGATGATAGGATGAGCTAAAGTTTAGTTTAATCCTCCAAAAATTTCCAGTAAACTTAGTGTCCCTGTTGTAAAATTAGTCATGGCAGATCTATTGAACAAGAATATCAATCACAAAGATGTAAAACAATTTGGAGTAAAAACTGTGCAAGAGAGATGCATCAGTGCTCTATAATCCAGAATAGTAGAATTACAATACAATAATGTCACAATGAGTGAGCAATTCGAATTAGCCATCAAGGTCATTCGAATATATGGATGGTGTAGCTTGGCTCCAACTAGGAGTCCATCTCATCAATCGATGGTGGTCATCAATGCACAAGTAACTGTCAGACAGGTGTCAAACTGAGTCTAACTGAGTGTAATAAGTGTAACTGATGGTAAGTGGCACTAATCTAGGGATGGAGGCTCAGTGGAGGGTGCATGAGCGCTTAACTGCACTTAGAACTGTCAGTCATGTCTCATCGGAGGTCAATCGGAGTGATAACATCAATTATGGGTCAATCGGAGGTAAATCAGAGTGATAATTGAAGTGTAACTAGACTGGTATCTGAGAAAGGCGCCCTTCTGTAGTGGAAGGTGAGAAGTGGGTGCATGACAGGCTAGGAGGGATAAATCTGAGTGGTAAGTAGCTCCCAAGTGCTGGGAGACTAGGGACTAGGTGCTGGAGGTACCATACTGATGACTGGGCAGCACACGGATGCATACAATGCATGAAAAGTACAAAAGTGAAATGATGAGATATCCTAACACCCCCCCTCAAGCTATACTATGATGTAAAAAATAAAATGCAGGGCCCTGGTTACTGAGACCAAAGGTCACCCCAATACAATAATCCAAAAAGTGATGAAAATAAGCTAAGTGAGGAAAGAGGGAAAACCCAGTGGGAAGAAAGCCCCCCCTCAAGATAAACATAAAAATGGATCTAATCTGTCTCCACCATGATGGAACTCACCCCCAACAGTGAACGGAGGTAAGAGAACTTCCTCTTGGTGAAGCTCTTGGTGAAGATGTCTGCAATTTGCTCATCGGTAGGGCAATATTGTAGAATGATGGTGCGATCATGCACCAACTCTCGAATGTAGTGCATATGAATCTCAATGTGTTTGGTCCTCTGTCGCTGAACTGGATCAGTGGAGATCTTAATAGAACTTTGATTGTCACAAAATAAGACAGTCGAAGTAGTGCTACCAAAATCAAACTCGGAAAGAATACCCTGCAACCAAACTGCCTGAATGCAGGGATTGACTGCCCCTCGATACTCTACCTCTACTGAAGAAAGTGTAATGGCTGCCTGCTTTTTGCTTGACCAGAAAATAGGCCCATGTCCAATCATGAAAACATATCCGGAAGTGGACTTCTGATCTATGTTGTCACCTGCCCAATCTGAATCAGTAAAACCAATGAAATCTAGCTCAGAATCTGCAGCATAATGTATGCCAAAATGTTTCGTACCTTGCACATACTGCAAGATCCGCTTGGCTGCCCGCCAATGAAGCTCATGGGGCTGCTGCATATACCTTGATACATCACTCATGGCATAATATATATCAGGCCTTGAGTGTTTCAAGTAGAGAAGTGAACCAATCAACTGTCGATACATAGTGCAATTTGCAAGCGGTGTAGTATTTCCCTCTTCAAGACTAATTCCTGAGAGGAATGGAAACGGAGCAGCCTTAAATTCTGCCATATTAAACTTTAATAGAAGGTCTTTAGCATAATTTTTCTGATATAATGTGATCCCATCAAATTTTTGAGCTATATCCAAGCCCAAAAATTGCTTAAGCAAGGCCAAATTGCTCATATCAAAAGCTAGATTTAAAGCGGTTTTCAGCTTGTTAATTGTAAGGAGAGTGCTACCAGTAATGAGAATATAATCAACATATAAAACAAAAATCAACAAATTACCTTTAACTTGATATATGTACACATTAGGATCAGATTTGCATCTTTTGAAATTCTGAGAAAGAAGGAAGGAGTCCATCTTTGTGTACCAAGCTCTTGGGGCCTGTTTCAATCCATACAAAGATTTCTTCAATCTGCAAACTAGTGATGGATCTGATATGCATCATTTTGGTTGTTTCATATATACCTCTTCATCAAGGTCTCCATGTAGAAAAGCACTCTTCACATCCATGTGGTTCACTTCCCAGTGCTTGGATGCGGAAATGGCCAAAACTAGGCGGATGGAATCCATCTTTGCAACCGATGCAAAAGTCTCAGTGTAGTCCACACCTTGGACTTGGGAGAAACCTTTTGCCACCAACCTAGCTTTGTATTTTCTGATAGAGCCATCAGCAGCAACCTTCGTGCAGTAGATCCACTTGCATTGAACTAATTTTCTTCCAGGTGGAAGAGAAACTAGCTCCCATGTGTTGTTCTTTTGAAGAGAATTGTACTCTTCATTCATGGCGGTTTTCCATCGTGGATATCGATGGGAATGATAGTATGATTTGGGATCTGAACCAATCATCAAATAACATTTCTCATATAATAATGGATCAGAAAAATAAATATCCATACCTTCTCTTTGATAGTCTTCTCTTGTTCTCCTTGGATCAGCAGGATTTCCAATGTTTGGAGCAGCAGATTGTAGAGTGTTTTGGGCCCACTTTGGTAACTGAGGAGGATCATTATGGTCTGATTCCAAACCTGATATGTCATGGCCATCAAAGTCTGATATAATATCATAGATATCAGATCCAATGATTTCTTCATACTCACTTGAATCTTCTTCTTGTGGAGGGTGCAGATCGGCAGTGTTTTCCTCAACTAGTTTCAGATCTGGCAGCGGTTCTTCAAACTTCACACTTCGCTCTATGAATACCTTTTGGATCTGATATTCATAAGTTTATATGATTTTTATTTTTCCCCATATCCTATTAGGATACATTCAATACTTTGTGGATCCAAATACTTTCTCTTATCAGAAGGAATTCTAGCCCATGCAGTGGAGCCAAAAACCCTCAAATTGGACACATCCGGTTTGCGACCAAAGAATGCTTCGAAATGAGTTTTACCTTTCACGAATGAATGTGGAACTTGGTTCTAAATGTATGCAGCAACATTAATGGCTTCATCCCAAATATTTGCATCCAAACCTTTTGACTCAAGCATGCAAGTAGCCATCTCTTTTAGTGACCGATTCTTCCTTTCCGCTACACCGTTATGCTGGGGTGTGTAGGGAACTGTATGTTGGATCTGAATTCCGCTTTTGGCACAAAGTTGCAGCAACTCAGTCTTGATATATTCTCCACCATTATCATATCTAAGATATTTGATCTTGCTCTCAATGGAGGTCTCAACAGAATCCTTAAAATCCTTGAATTTTCCAAGCACTTCTGACTTGTTTTTGAGAAAAAATACCCAAGTAAAGCAGGAAAAGTCGTCGATGAATGTCAAAACATACCTTGAACCATACATGGACATATTTGGAAGTGGACCACTGATATCAGAATGTATGAGGCCCAAAATGGTAGAAGCTCTACTAGCTTTTCCGCGGTCGAACCTGTGCTCAAGGTGCTTCCCAACAATGCAACCAGGGCAAATTCCCTTCGAGGAACGGAGTTGCGGAAAACCATCAACCATGGATTTCTGTTGTAACAGCAGAAAATACCTGTAATTAAGGTGTCCAAACCTTTCATGCCAAATCCTACTAACCTCGTTGCCATGAGTGAGGAGAGCAGTGGGATTTTCAAGCAGCAAATAGTGAGAAAACTCATAGTATTTTGCAGTGTGGTTTGCCTTTCCGACTGCAATAAGTCTTCCATTTTTTATATCATAAATTTCAACATTGTTAGGGTTGAATGTAACTTGCTTCAGCTCACCGTTGTGTGTCATTTGATACACAAAAAGTAGATTTGAATCCAAGGAAGGAACATAGAGAACATTCTAGAAGCTTCCATGCTCTACATGGATGGTACCTTTACCCTTTGATGAAATTTTTGAGTCATCTCCCAAATGGATGGGGATGGAGCTGCTTGGATCAAATGAAGAAAAGGAGACAATGTTTGCAGCCATATGATTCGAGGCACCGGAATCTATCAGTAGAGTGGTGGGTTTCGAAACAGTTGCCATGAGTGCTTGACCTCTTTCATGATCATCATTTCTATCCTTCTTCCGTGCACCGTCGGGAAGACATATGTTATTCTTTTCCAAAAGGAGATCCATTTGATCTATTGTTTTCTTCATGCGTGAAATTTCAGGATGAAATCCACAGTTGCAATATGAACATTTAGATTTTTCCTTGCCCTCTTTACCCTTCTGCTTGTTCCTCGAACCGGATGGTGCTTCTGGTTGCTTGCCTTTATCTCTTTACTTGGTAGGCTCGAATTTGGGCTTCTCTTTCCTTTGATTTCCTTTACCATTCGAATTCTTGGGTCCTTGAGCAAAGAGGGATGAATCTTTGGAGTTTATGAACCCCATTTGAATCAACTTATCATGCTCTTTTGTGACGGACTCAATGAAGGCATTCAAGGTAGGCATCTTCCAATTCGGGGTAGTTAGCCAACCGGAATTGAAAGTAGAGACAAATACCAAGTAAGCTTTCCCAAGCTTTGTGAGAATGGAGAGGATCAATTGCTTATCCTCTTTCACAACACCATTGTTCTTCAACTGCAATGACAAGTGCTTGAATTTTGTGAAAAACTCATTGATGGTCTCGAAATTCTCAGGACTAAGGGCAATCAATTCATTTTCCAATTGAAAGGCCCTAAGCTTGTCCTGCTTGCCAAAGAGATTTCAAGTTTCTCCCATATTGCTTTTGGAGTCTTCAATTCGCTGAGATGGAAGTGAAGATCTTTGGAAATAGAGAGGAAAAGGAGACCATAAGCTTCATCAAGCTTATTGTAGTGTTTAGTTCTTTCCGACAATGTGCTTGGATCCAATTCGAGGCCAACATTGACTCTATAGAAGCCTTTTGAGCACAATATAATCTCCATATCATCTTTCCATTCAAAATAATCGAAAGGAGTAAGAACTGGCTTTGAAGAAGAGTATTCCATCTCAAATGGTGAGTGCACTTGATGTAGAAGAACTTGTCAAACACAAGAGAGCGAATGCAATTGATGGAGATGATTAACCTGCAAATCACAATCAAAACAAGAACAGTAAGGTCGAACAATCCACTCGTTTAGAGTTGCATCACACCTAGGATTGGAGATCAAGCAAGTTGAATGGGTCCAATGTATCAAATCCAGGAATTATGTGGAAAACTCAAGCTTCTGAAGTGGATTGGAGTGTATTTTTCTGCTTTGCATGCACATGAGCGAATGCACATGAGATCTTTCATGCCAAAACTTCAGTAATTTTGAGTAAATTCACTCAAATATTAATGTAGAACACTTGTAGAAAAGAGATCGTGTCCCTGCAATGGCTCTGATACCATGTAAAATTAGTCACAGCAGATCTATTGAACAAGAATATCAATCACAAAGATGTAAAACAATTTGGAGTAAAAACTATGCAAGAGAGATGCATCAGTGCTCTATAATCCAAAATAGTAGAATTACAATACAATAATGTCACAATGAGTGAGCAATTCGAATTAGCCATCAAGGTCATTCGAATATACTGCATGGTGTAGCTTGGCTCCAACTAGGAGTCCATATCATCAATCAGTGGTGGTCATCAATGCACAAGTAACTGTCAGACAGGTGTCAAACTGAGTTTAACTGAGTCTAACTGAGTGTAATAAGTGTAATTGACGGTAAGTGGCACTAATCTAGGAATGGAGGCTCAGTGGAGGGTGCATGAGGGCTTAATTGCACTCAGAACTGTCAGTCATGTCTCATCGGAGGTCAATCGGAGTGATAACTAAAGTGTAACTAGACTGGTAGGTGAGAAAGGTGCCCTTCTGCAGTGGAAGGTGAGAAGTGGGCGCATGACAGGCTAGGAGGGCTAAATTTGAGTGGTAAGTAGCTCCCAAGTGCTGGGAGACTAGGGACTAGGTGCTGGAGGTACCATACTGATGACTGGGCAGCATGCGGATGCATGCAATGCATGCATCCATGCAAAGTACAAAAGTGAAATGATGAGATATCCTAACACCTGTTTGAAACTATACTCTTTGGTAGCCCATGCAACCTAACAATTTCATTAAAGAACAAATTTTCTATATGTGTTGCATCACTAGTCTTATAGCATGGTATGAAATGTGCCATCTTGCTAAACCTATATACAACTACAAAGATGGAATCATTACCTCTTTGTGTCTTTGGTAAACCCATAATAAAGTCCATACTTACCGAATCCCAAGGCCTACTTGGAACAGGTAAAGGAGTGTATAACCCTATGTTTTGGCTCCTCCCCTTAGCATGCTGACAAATCCTAAACCTCTTCACAAACTTCTCTACTTCTGATCTCATCCTAGGCCAAAAGTAGAAGTGACTCAACTATCCAACTATCTTATCTATGCTAAAATGTCCATCCAATCCTCCATTGTGTTTCTCTTGAATCAAATTCTCCCTCATAAAGCATTGTGGGATGCATAGTCTGTTGTCCTTAAATAACAACCCATCTTGCAATATGTAGTCATTCCAAGGCTCCCTATCTCTTTTGGAAGGATTTAAACTTACCTCATAAGCTTCCTTAAGTCTATATCAGACTTATACAAATCTTTAAGAAAATCAAATCCTAAGACTTGAACTTGACTCTCTTGCACCATTAAGATTTTCCTACCTAAGGCATCTGCCACTCGGTTAGCTTTTCCACTTACATGCTTGATAATGAAAGTGAAATATTGCAAGAACTCAACCCACTTCACATGCTTCTGATTTAATTTAGGCTGCTTCATTATAAACTGCAAGGCATGATTGTCAGAGAATAGTATAAATTCTTTGGGCATTAGGTAATGTCTCCAATGCCTTAGAGACTGTACTATGGAATAAAACTCTTTGTCATAGGAAGAGTATTTCTGCCTAGCCTCATTCAATTTTTCATTGTAATAAGCCACTGGCTTTTCCTCTTGGCTCAGCACAGCTCCTATGGCTGTGCCACTTGCATCACATCTTACCTGGAAAAGACTATCAAATTCTAGCAACTTCAACACAGGTTTCTCTGTCACTTTCCTTTTCAACAGATTAAAACTCCTATCAGCTATTATAGTCCAATAGAATGGTTGATTATCTTTTTTAATGGTTTCAATAATTGGATCAAAAATACCACTGAATTTTTTGATGAACTTCATGTAAAAACTTGCTAATCCATGGATGCTTATGACTTCGAAAACATTCTTTGGTGTTGGCCAGTTTAGGATTGCCTCCACCTTTTCCGAGTCCATCTTCAGTCCTTCTTGTGAAATAATGAATCCCAAATATACTGACTCCTTTTGCATAAAGAAACATTTCTTAACATTCATTAATAACTTCTCTCTTTGCATCCTGTCCAAAACATATTTGAGGTGCCTCAAATGCTCCTCTTTTGTTTGGCTAAATATTAAGATGTCATCCAAGTAAACTAGGGAAAATTTCCCTATGAAATCTTTAATCACTTCATTCATGAGCCTCATGAAAGTGTTTGGGGCATTAGTTAACCCAAACGGCATGACCAACCACTCATACAACCCATCATTGGTTTTGAAGGTTGTTTTCCACCCATCACCTTCCCGAATCCTAATCTGATGATAACCACTCTTTAAATCAATCTTGGTGAAGTATTTTGATCCACTCAGATAGTCCATCAAATCATCTATCCTGGGAAAGGAAACCTATACCTGATGGTGATTTTATTGATGGCCCTAGAGTCAGTGCACATCCTCCATTCACCATCCTTCTTTGGGCTTAACACTGTTGGGACAACGCATGGACTTAAACTCTCTTTAATCAGGCCCTTATCCAACAATTTCTGAACCTAATTTCTAATTTCCTCATTTTCCTTTGGGGTCATCCTATAAGCATTTTTTTTTGGTAGGCTTGATCGAGGTATCAGATCTATGTGGTGACTAATGCTTCTTTTAGGTGGCAATTCATTGGGTAATTCATCAACTACAATGTCTTGGTAATCCTCTAACATGTCCTTAATTTCTACTGGAATATCTGAAATGATAGTACTAACAGGTTCAATTCTTGGTTTGCAAACAATAGCATAGCTCACCTCTTCTTCTGTCATCTGTTGTAGGAACTTTTTCCCATTGAGCACCAGATATTTTGGCACCTCTTTTGCAGCTCCATTTCCTTCCTGTAAAGGTATTAAAGTGTGTTGGATACCACCCATCTCAAACTTATAACAGTTCTTACTCCCATCATGCACAACTTTCCTATCAAATTGCCAAGGTCTGCCTAGCAGAACATGGCACACATCCATAGGTATGATATCACAAGTCACCTTATCTTGATATCTGCCTATTTGGAATTCCACTTCACTTTGTTCTGGAACCAGCAATTGGTGTCCCTTATGCAGCCATGACACCTTGTAAGGTGTTGGATGCTTGACTTTCCTAAGCTTCATCTTTTTTTCCATTTCAGTGGACACCAAATTGTTGGTGCTTCCACTATCAATAACTACTTTGCAACATTTCCCTTGAACTTTGCATGTAGTTTGAAATAAGGCCTTCCTTTGTTAAGACTCTATCACCTCCTCCTCTAGTTTCAATAGAAAATTGTTCATAAGAAGAGCCTCCCCAACCTCAAGTGCATTTTCTACCATAGGAGCTTGTGTCTCTGCCTGCTTTCCTTGTGCAACATAGTTTCCTCTTTTTCCTACATTTTCATTGTCAAGGCATTCATAAGACCAATGGCTTAGCTTGTTACATCTATAACACCGGTAGACTGAGTCTCTGCCTCTACCTCTACCTCTATGGTAGGATCTTCCAACTTGAGGTTCATCTCCTTTCCCTGTTTGATATTGTTGGTTAGAACCACCAGCTTCATCCTTGTAGGTTGGAACTTTCTCTCTTCCAGATGTTTGTCCCTTTCCCTTGGTAGATCCTCTTCCTCTACCAAAGGTTTTCTTACTCGCTATATTCTCTTATGCCCTTAGAATATACTGATAAGCCCCTTCCATAGTGCTAGGAGATAACATACTAATCTCATCCTGAATCTCCATTCTCAACCCATTGATGTATCTAGTTGTCTTCTCATAGGTATCTTCAACGTAACCTGCTATTAAGTTTACCTTGTAAAACTCTTATGTATACTCTCTAACAGTCAGCGACCTTTGCCTAAGGTTCTGCATCTGTCTATAGAGACTTAGTTGGTAGTCCTTGGGTAAGAACTTACCTTGCATCTTATCAATCATCCTATCCCAACTTTTTATTACTGACTTATTTTTCTTCTTCCTCTCAGCCTGCACACTATCCCACCATAGTGTTGCATGGCCTTTCAATCTAGTCACAGCTAGTTTTACTTTCTTGTCCTCCTCTATCTCTTCATAATCAAAGTGTCGATCTAACTCTCCTATCTAGTCTATCATCCCTTCTGCTGACAAATTCCCATCATAAGTAGACAAGGAGGGTTTTGTTCTAGAGCTGGAACCTAACAAAGACCTTAACAACTTCATCTTAGTTGTTTCTGGTGTTGCCTCTTCTTCTTGGTCACCACCCTCTACTTCTGGTTCACTATCATCTCCTAGGTCTGGTTCGCGTCACCTACCCATCTCCATAGATTCCATTCTAGCCTTCATAGCCCTCATTTGCTCCATTAGTTCGACATTTGCAACAGGCCTACCTCTTCGACCTGCTCTACCTCCTCTCATTCGCATTGCCATTTTCTTGTTTTCTCTTATTTAACAGAAACAAAATCTGTTCACAAACTTCAAGAAATTCAAAATTACAAACTCAATAAGATTGTATACTTACAGGTTCCTTTTCACGCTCTGATACCAAAATGATGCTGACCTTTGATGTCCAACAATACCATCTTCAACGCAGCTGCCAGAATCTGTTCATTCTATGTTGAATCGCTATAAACTTTAAAACCTCATGAATGAACTCTTGCTACTTCGACGTAGATATAATGATACTCTCACAAATGTTTACACATGAATTTTTAAGAAAACATAAATCCTCACTTGATAATGGCCTTTCACACAGTGTAAATCATTCAAACAGAACACTAAGTGTTTTAACCCAATTTCAATACTGTAACAGATTCATTTATCTTCTATAAATGGAGAATACACACTTAAAAACAGAAAATGCAATCCATTTTGACAATTTTTGGTTTCTATTGATTCACAAAGAAGAGAAATCCAGTTCACAATGTCTGCATACTTTATTCTAACCCCTAATCATCAAATTCACCAGCCTAAATAGACAAAGCATAGCTCTCTTCCTCGAATGAGGGTAACAAACAGCCAAGAATAGGCTATCTGCCATTATGGATGAAAATCGTTAAAACAAATAACTGAAATCGAATTTAATCCTAACTTACAACCTATATTTTAGGAACCAACTCCTATAGTAAACCAAAACTGATTCCAACGCTTCTTTTCTTCTTTGCCAGCTTTAAAGATGCCTGTAAAATCTCAAGCACAGTTGAATCTAGCTACTGTGGATTCCTCACTGGTGAAAGATTGCACAACATTTGCAAGAATTAGCATAAAAAATTTAAATGAATGAAGAACAATTACACATGAAATGGTGAATAATGTCAATATTATTAACTGTCCAACCTTAACAAAGGTTAAGAACACCCATATATACAAATCTGGAAGAATTCGAATCCATCTGGAGTGTTCACACTGATCTAGCTTAGAAAAAGCTCAAACCCCCCTAGGTTGACCAAAATATCCCAAACCATCCCAAACTGGTTCGAATCTGCAGTGTGAATGCTGGGAATGACTGGACAGGCCCATGTGACCTCACACATGTGAAGAAACTGGTTGGTTAGAGGTTTGGAGTCTAAAAATGGTCAAAAATATGACAAAACAAGGCAAGATTGTCCACAAAGTGAGCAAATGCGCCCTAGGTAGAAGAGAAGCATGCTGAGTGCATTAAATGACCTGAGGAGGGCGCTCTAGGCATGCTGAGTGCATTAATTGTCCTGGGGAGCGCTCCACAAAGCTGGTTTGACTCAGCACTTGTTCACATTGCTAACCAGTTCATGATAATTTGACCATTTACCAACTAATCAACTTAGGGATGTAATCATTAATCACTTGGGCTAATTAATCATCATTAATAAATGATTAATGTACATAGGTGGAAAAATGTTCTAACACCCCCCCTTAAGCTAGACTTAGTGAAATATCAAAAATTAAGGCCTTGGCAACTAGGCTCAAGTCACCTTTTACATCATAAAATTTATTTGTCCATGTAAAATGAGGAAAGAGGCAAAACCACATGGGAAAAATCCTCCCTCAAGAATGGACATGATACAGAGATGATCAAAAGGTCTTCAACAGGTCTTGTTCTTCACTTGAATGAGTTGAATGAACAACTTCTTGCTGAAATACTTGGTGAAGATGTTGTGGATGTCATGATCATGCACCAATTCTTCAATGTTTTGTAGGAAAAAAACATGTTGGAAGGCTCCTTGAATCTCATCATTTGATGATGGGGGAGCATTATAAGAATGCTTCTTGCTGCATACATACTCTGATATGAATACATGATCAATAATGGAAAAGATATCTCTGCAAAATCCTTCCCAAAGAACATCAAAAATCTCAACAAAATCTGCATTTTGAGGAGCTTCCACATGGCAAATCAAACCATGAATCTTCCTTCCGAACTGATGTAGCACCTTCCCAAATCTGTAATAGAGATCATGTGGCTCTGATATATCAGAATAGGAGCCATATGGAGCAGCAAAAACTAGAGGTATAATGTCTCCATGATCGAATGGTTTTACAGTAAGAGAAGTGTGTGTAACTGGATCACACTGACAGTTGAGCAAACTTGAAGGGTCTGGAGACTTGAGTTTTGAACCATAGGTGGAAAGATCAGGTCCAGACATGTGGAACAGCAGTCCCATGATAGCCAATGACATGGCTGTCCAACCCAGGAATGATATGCAAGACATAAAACCAAGATAGATCAGTGACACAGTTTTGGAAACAATAAAATTGTGAGATTTTCCAACTGTAGAACTTGGGGTTTGTGTGGTCTTTTGGGCATCCGATGGTTGGGGAAATGGTTTGATGGCTGTCATAACCTGTATATCAGCCTGCATATTATCTTCCATATCAGAATATGAAAGATCTGATTGAAGTGGGAAAGAGCTTTCAGAAGGCATGTCAAAAACTAGTGAAAAATTACTAGTATTGGGAGAAAGCTTCGGTGAACTGGATGGAGATTCTTTCAGGGAAGAGACTGATTTTTCTGAATCTGATATATCAGAATGTAAATCAGAAACAGAGATATCAGAAAAATATTTGGCTCTTTCACCCAAATCATAGAGCTTTTTACCTTTGCATGTGGCATAGAGGCAATGATCTTGTTCCAAAGAGAGCTTGGCTTCTTCTCTTCTTGCAAAATCTGGAACATCAATGTTATGTTCTTCAAGTAGCTTGGTTAGAATGTCTATCTTCTTTCTGAAACATGATTTTTCATTGTGAGAACCTCTGCAATAACCACATTTGGGCTTCTCTTTCTTGCTCTTCATCTTCTTGACTTTTGAATCTTCATCACTTGAACTTGAGATTTCATCACTTGAATGCTTCTTCTCCTTCATCTTCTTCTCTTGAGGTTTCGGCCCCTTTGGTTTTTGCTTGCCTCTTCCATATTTCGAATCTCCAGCTGCAAGAACTTGGTCTTTTTGCTTGATGGAGCCCATCAAGACCAGCTTGTCTTGCTCTTGAGTTAGCATCTCCATGAAGTCAGCCAAAGATGGCATCTTCCAACCTCTAACTGTGAGCCTTGTGGAGTTGAAGGAAGACACAAAAACTGAGTATTCAGAACCCAATTTGGAGAGAATGGACAACACCAACTGTTCTTCTTTCTTTTCTATGCCACATTGTCTGATCTGCAAGACCAAGTTCTTGAACTTGGTGAAGAAGTCCTGGATGGAATCGAAATTCCCTGGGCTCAGTGAGACAAGCTCATTTTCGAGCTGGTGGCCTCTCATCTCATCAGTCTTTCCAAACAGTGTCTCAAGCTTGAGCCACACTTCATTTGGAGTTGCTAGACTTTCTACATGAAACAGGAGGTCTCTCGAAATGCTGAGACAAAGGAGGCCAAATGCCTCATCCATTCTGTTGAAAAACTTGGATTTCTCCACAGCTGAGTTTGGCTCAACCTCAGTGCCCATCGTGATTCTGTAGAGACCCTTGGATCTCAGCAAAATCACCATTTCTGCCTTCCAATCGAAATAGTTGAAGGGAGTGAGCACGTTTGGGTGAGATGGCTCCATTCTCCTCTGCTGCAATTCGCACTTGCTGACAATGCTGATCTTCAGTACCTGCAAACAACTCTCAAATCACTCTGGAGGGATCTACACTCACAGATTCAAACCCTGTATGGATAGTGGGTGCATTCGGGAGAGCATCACACCTGAGAGGAGCCACTAGATTTCTCCAGTAAGCTCAAGGCAATGGCCTCAGGAATTATGTGGTTTCTCCACTGTTTCTGGCAATCCACTACAACAGTCTGCTGGTTCGAATTCTAGCTCCAAGAGCTCTGATACCATGTAAAATCTCAAGCACAGTTGAATCTAGCTACTGTGGATTCCTCACTGGTGAAAGATTGCACAACATTTGCAAGAATTAGCATAAAAAATTTAAATGAATGAAGAACAATTACACATGAAATGGTGAATAATGTCAATATTATTAACTGTCCAACCTTAACAAAGGTTAAGAACACCCATATATACAAATCTGGAAGAATTCGAATCCATCTGGAGTGTTCACACTGATCTAGCTTAGAAAAAGCTCAAACCCCCCTAGGTTGACCAAAATATCCCAAACCATCCCAAACTGGTTCGAATCTGCAGTGTGAATGCTGGGAATGACTGGACAGGCCCATGTGACCTCACACATGTGAAGAAACTGGTTGGTTAGAGGTTTGGAGTCTAAAAATGGTCAAAAATATGACAAAACAAGGCAAGATTGTCCACAAAGTGAGCAAATGCGCCCTAGGTAGAAGAGAAGCATGCTGAGTGCATTAAATGACCTGAGGAGGGCGCTCTAGGCATGTTGAGTGCATTAATTGTCCTGGGGAGCGCTCCACAAAGCTGGTTTGACTCAGCACTTGTTCACATTGCTAACCAGTTCATGATAATTTGACCATTTACCAACTAATCAACTTAGGGATGTAATCATTAATCACTTGGGCTAATTAATCATCATTAATAAATGATTAATGTACATAGGTGGAAAAATGTTCTAACAATGCCCCTGCATCATTACTCTTTTTTTCAATTGTTTTGTTATCTTGATTATTCTTTTATATGATTAGTCATATCATTTTTATTCTTATTTTCCCTTAAGACTTAACGACAAAATGCTTACATATGATCATTTGAAGCAAGAAGATTTGAAAAGGGTAAAGTATAAAGAATGTGTTCATAATTTTTAATCTATTTTCACATAAAGAACTTTATGAACATAACTCACTCGTGTTGTAATTATCACCATAAACTACACACTCTAGCATTTGTCTTTCTTATTTTGGTTTTCTTGTTGTAATTAAGACTTAATCAAAGGATCTATTTTATCCAAATATATCTTCCATTGATTTGAAAAATGTTATCACGATCTTAATGAAAAATGAACTCTTTATATCAACAATTAAACGATTTTTCCGTAACCTGGTGACGAACTCATTTTGTCATACTGACATGCATATTATATTCGCATCTCTTGTTCCTATTTGTGTTTATATTTGACCATTTTGATGAAATTGCTAAAGGCTAAATCCTTAGTATTACCATATCATGGTCAAATTAAATATTGGGACATTTGTCGTCATTCATTATGCATGTCATGATTTTGTGATTTATACATTATTTTGTATAGTACATCTTGTTGAATATTGTAACTTCTAAGAATATTATATTTGTACATTATTATTCCGGAGATGTTTCATCCCTCTGAGGTAACCCTATTATGTATCCGGAGATGATTATTCTTCTGATGGGTTGTGGTAACTAGGGTTATTAGACCCACCATGTGGGGGTCGGACCTGATCTTATATTTTAGGGGTTATTAGACTTCTCTAGGAGAGGTCGGCCCCATTAGGGTTTTTAGTCAGTCGGGAACTAATATAAATAGAGGAGGTGAGCTCCTCATTAGACACACTTGTACAACTCAAAAAAGTAGCGCACTTGTCTGGGAGGTCTGCTAAGGAGGTAGAGAAGGAGGGAGCACAGCTTGTATTTTGGTTGATCATCTTATTGAGGAAAGCTTTGCTGGGTTTTCTACCCCATGAGGGTTTCCCAGGGTAAATTCTATGTCTATCTTGTGATTATGTTTCTTTCAGTGATCTTGCTAGTCTATTTGGTTTAAACTTAACATGGTATCAGAGCTAGCCTGAATAGGACATCTTTCACAAAGTAAGAATATCTCTCTCTCTCTCTCCGGTGAAAATTAGGGTTTCAGCAAAAAGTTGGTATTGTTAAATTCTGATTACATGGCTGGATAGCCCTTCTCAAAACCAATCTTTTGAGCCCTAGATTGAACTTTTTGGTTGGGTAGAACTCCGGGAAAGTCAAACCCTAGTTTTACCAAAAGTGCGATAAACCAGAAATTGGTTTCAGCAAAAAGTTGGTATTGTTAAATTTTGATTACATGGCTAGATAGCCCTTCTCAAAACCAATATTTTGAGCCCTATATCGAACTTTTTGGTTGGGTAGAACTCCGGGAAAGTCAAACCCTAGTTTTACCAAAAGTGCGATAAACCAGAAATTCTGTCCCAGGATCCGGAAAAGTAAAAAGGTAATATTTTCGGGTAAGCACTACTCTGTCTCTTATCTCTTGGACTCCCCCAAGAGAAGATGGCTCCAATCCAAACACTAAGCTTGAAGACAAGCTAGAAGGTATAGAGAATTTCCGAGCATGGAAATACAGAATTGGTCTCATTCTTGAAGAGAATGATCTTGCTCATTATGTCAAGGATGAAGTTGCAGAACCGGAAGGAGATGAAGCCAAAGAGAAGCATAGGAAGGATTTGATTATGGCAAAGAGAATCATAGTTGATTCTATTAAAGACCACTTGATTCCCCAAGTGGCCTCCAAGAAGACTCCAAAGGAAATGTATGATGCCTTAGGAAGAATGTATGAAAGAAAGAACATCAATAGGAAGATGAACCTAAGGACTCAGTTGAAAAGTACCAAGATGCACAAAGGAGAATCTATTCAAGACTACTTCTCAAGGGTCTCCCAAATAAAGGAGCAACTAGATGCCATTGGTGATACTCTTGATGAAGATGAACTTGTGATGACTGCCCTAAATGGTCTCACTAGACATTGGGAATCATTCATACAAACTATGTGTGCCAGAAAAGAAAGCATGAAGTTTGATGTAGTATGGGAGGATTGTGTTCAAGAAGAGGCTAGGGTAGCCAACAGAGAAGCTCTTCTCAAAGAGGATGACCAAGCTTTGGCCACCCACACTAAAAGAGGAAAGAGAGGCCACTTCAAGAAAGTGAACTACAAAAGGTCTCAACCCTCTCATAAATTCAAAAGGAAAGGAGGTTCAAACTCAGAAAGAGACCTCTCCATAGTCCAATGTTATAATTGTCTTAAACTAGGACACTATGCTAAAGACTATTCTTCTCCAAAGAAGAAGAATAAGTTTGTTCACAAAAGACATCATGCACATATGGCAGAAGATGATAGTGAAGAAGAGGTAGGGGAAGAAGAAGAAGAAGAAGAAGAAGAAGAGGAAAGGCCTCAAAGGAAAAGATCTAAAGTAAAGAGAGAAGATCCAGAAGAATATGTCCTATTTTCTGCACTCTCTGGATCTGTGTCTCCTGGAGAAGATACATGGCTCATTGATAGTGGTGATTCAAAGCACATGACAGGTCAAAAGAAATCTCTCTCAAGACTTGAAGAAAAGTCTTCACCTCAAAAGGTATCTCTAGGAGATGATTATCAATATCCCATTAAGGGAATTGGTGAAGCAAGCTACAAGCTTGATTCTGGAACACCCTTGAAGATGAAAGAAGTTTTATATGTTCCTTGTTTAAAGAAGAACCTACTCTCTATCTCATCACTAGATAAGAAAGGTTTTAGAGTGGCTTTCATAGATGGACAAGTACTCATGTGGTCCAAAGGAAAATCAATTAAAGATGCAGTTATCATTGGTGAAGAAGAAGGAGGTCTCTATAAGCTCAAGGGTCATCCAGAAGTTGCCCTTGCTCATGAAACCTCTAGCCCCAGTGAGCTATGGCATAGAATACTAGCTCACATTAACTACAAATCCTTACCCTATGTAAGCAAGGTGGTCATAGGATTACCAGATCTGAAGGGTGATCATAATGGCTCATGTAAAGGTTGTAAGAAAGGGAAGAATGTCAAGAACCCTTTTCCAAAGAGTGAAACAAAGACTAAGAACATTCTGGAGCTAATACACTCAGATGTATGTGGACCAAATCCCACTACTTCCCTAAGTGGATTTGAGTATTATCTCGCATTCATTGATGACTATTCAAGGAAGACTTGCATATACTTTCTAAAAGGTAAGAATGAAGTCTTTGGAAAATTCAAAGAATTCAAGGCCCTAATAGAAAATCTCTCAGAAAAGAGAATCAAGATTCTCAGAACAGATAATGGCGGAGAATATACTTCAAAGGACTTTGAAGACTTTTGTAAAGAAGCCGGAATTAAGAGGGAACTAACCACTCCCTACAATCCCCAACAAAATGGGGTTGCTGAGAGGAAAAATAGAACCATCATGGAAGCTGTAAAGACTATGATACATGATCAAGATCTACCCATGTATCTATGGGCTGAAGCAGCTAGGACAGCAGTCTATGTGCAAAATAGACTATCCCATAGTGCTCTTGAATTCAAAACTCCAGAAGAAGTGTTTACAGGAAAGAAGCCTAAGGTAAGTCATCTCAAAATATTTGGGTGTCCTGTGTACATCCACATTCCAAAAGAAAAAAGAACCAAGTTGGATCCTTCTGGTAAGAAGGGAATATTTGTCGGATATTGTGAATCATCCAAAGCCTTCAGAATCTACATTCCAGGTTTTCATCATATAGAAATAAGTAGAGATGTAACATTTGATGAAGAAGCAGCTCTCAAGAAATCCAGGAAGTGTCAACTTGAAGAAATCTATGAAGAAGATACACCTCCTAGAATCACAGAGGCAGTGCACATCCCTGAAGATGATTCACCAGAAGATCATGACATGTTGGAACCACAAGAACCTTCTATCACAGATTCATCTAAGAAAAGAAGGCCAGCATGGGCTAGAGATATTATTCAAGGAGCTGAAAGATATGGAGCTCCTGAAGGCTCCACTAGAGAAAGAAAGAAACTTAAGATAGTGTCCAACTATATGGCCTTGATGTGTGATCTTGTAGATCAACAACCTACTAGCTATGAAGAAGCAGCCTAGAAGAAAGAATGGGTAGAAGCAATGACAGAAGAATATCAGTCAATAATGAAAAATGATGTTTGGGATGTAGTTCCCAAACCAAAAGATAAAAGTGTGGTTTCTTCCAAATGGATTTTCAAGATAAAACATGCTGCAGATGGTAGCATTGAAAAATACAAGGCAAGATTTGTAGCCAGAGGATTCTCTCAGAAGGAGGGAATTGACTATGAAGAAACATTTGCACCAGTTGCTAGGTATACTTCAATTAGAACTATCATGGCACTTGCATCTATGATGAAGTGGAAATTACACCAAATGGATGTTAAGACAGCTTTTCTGAATGGTGTAATTGAAGAAGAAGTATACATAGAGCAACCACAAGGGTTTGAGGTTAAAGACGGGACGACTCATGTATGCAAACTGAAAAAGGCATTATATGGTTTGAAGCAAGATCCCAGGGCTTGGTACGGAAGGATTGACAATTTCTTAACAAACATGGGATTTACCAAGAGTAAAGTTGATCCCAATCTTTATCTTAAAGTGATGGATGATGAACCAGTTATACTGTTGTTATATGTAGATGATCTATTTCTAACAGGAAATGAGAAACTGATTATTGAAAGCAAGAAGAAGCTTTCTTCAGAATTCGAGATGAAAGATCTCGGATTAATGCACTACTTCTTGGGTCTAGAAGTATGGCAAGAACCAAAAGGAATCTTTCTAAATCAAGGTAAGTATGCTGTGGAGATTCTAAAAAGATTTGATATGTTGGAGTGTAAAGCCATGGCCACTCCCATGGACTCCAACTTGAAGTTATTAGTTAATGAATCATCGGAATTAGTAGACCTAACTCTATATAGACAAATCATTGGGTCATTGATGTATTTAACAAATACTAGGCCAGATATATGCTTTGCTGTAAATACCCTGAGTCAGTATTTAGTAGAGCCTAGAAAGGTTCACTTAATAACTGCAAAGCATGTGATGAGGTACCTAAAAGGTACATTAGATTTTGGTCTATATTATCTTGGAGGTCATGAACTCCGATTACATGGTTACTCAGATTCTGATTGGGCAGGTAGTGTCTCAGACAGAAAGAGTACTTCAGGTGGATGTTATGGTCTTGGATTTGCCATGATCTCATGGTTCAGCAAGAAACAATCTAGTGTGGCCCTCAGTACTGCTTAAGCAGAATATATAGCTGCCTGCTCTGCCAGCTGTGAAGCAGTGTGGCTTCGGAAGTTATTATCTGGAGTGTTTGGCTTAGAAATGGATCCCATTGTGATTATGTGTGACAATCAAAGCTGCATTAAGATGACAGAAAATCCTGTATTCCACGATAAGTCAAAACACATAGAGATCTGATACTTTTATATACGAGATATGGTGCAGAGAGGAGCTATCAAGCTCGAGTATGTGAACACTGAGGATCAAATTGTTGATATCTTGACCAAACCTCTGTCTCGAGTGAAATTTGAATACTTCCGAGACAAGCTTGGTATAGTTCAAAAGGACCCTCCTCGAAAGGGGGAGTAGTATAGTCACTGATGATGAGATTGTCTCATCGAACAACAAGGTCGATGATAAGGTTACCTGTTCACTACACCTAGATACTTAGAAATATTTGGATTTAGGACTCTTATGCTTAGAATACTTAGTTTTTACTAATACATGCCTTTGATGTTAGATGTATTAGTGAGAATACATGCTTTTGATGTTAGATGTATTAGTGAGAATACATGCCTTTGATGTTAGATGTATTAGTGAGAATACATGCCTTTGATGTTAGATGTATTAGTGAGAATACATGCCTTTGATAGTGAGAATACATGCCTTTGATATTAGATGTATTAGTGAGAATACATGCTTTTGATGTTAGATGTATTAGTGAGAATACATGCCTTTGATATTAGATGTATTAGTGAGAATACGTGCTTTTGATGCTAGATGTATTAGTGAGAATACATGCTTTTGATGTTAGATGTATTAGTGAGAATACATGCTTTTTATATTAGATGTATTAGTGAGAATACATGCCTTTGATATTAGATGTATTGGTGAGAATACATGCTTTTGATTTTGATGTTAGATGTATTGGTGAGAATACATGCTTTTGATGTTAGATGTATTAGTGAGAATACATGCTTTTGATGATAGATGTATTGGTGAGAATACATGCTTTTGATGATAAATGTATTGATGAGAATACATGTGAGGATTGCATCATCCTTGAACTCAAGTTCTAAAGAGAGTTGTAGACATGATGTCTCCGAGAATGAAGTCCTTGGTGGACATGAAAGGATTGCATCATCCTTGAACTCAAGTTCTAAAGTGAGCCGTAGACAGGTGTCTCCGAGAAAGAAAGAGGATTGGATCATCCCTGGACTTCAGTCCTAAAGAGAGCCGTAGACATGATGTCTCCGAGAATTGAAGATAGGACTGCATCGTCCCTAAACTAGGTTCAAAATGTACGTGATGGGATTGCATCGTCCCTAGACATGAGACTTGTCTTAAAGTGATAAGGACTGATCATCCTGGAACTTGATCGGGATTGCATCATCCCTAGACATGAGACTTGTCTTAAAGGTACGTGTAAGGACTGCATCGTCCATTAACTGGGTTCAAAATGTACGTGATGGGATTGCATCGTCCCTAGACATGAGACTTGTATTAAAGGTACGTGTAAGGACTGCATCGTCCATTAACTGGGTTCAAAATGTATGTGATGGGATTGCATCATCCCTAGACATGAGACTTGTCTTAAAGTGATAAGGATTGATCATCCTGGAACTTGATCGGGATTGCATCATCCCTAGACATGAGACTTGTCTTAAAGGTACGTGTGAGGACTGCATCGTCCATGAACTGGGTTCAAAATGTACGTGATGGGATTGCATCGTCCTTAGACATGAGACTTGTCTTAAAGTGATAAGGACTGATCATCCTGGAACTTGATCAGGATTGCATCATCCCTAGACATGAGACTTGTCTTAAAGGTACGTGTGAGGACTGCATCGTCCATGAACTGGGTTCAAAATGTACGTGATGGGATTGCATCGTCCCTAGACATGAGACTTGTCTTAAAGTGATAAGGACTGATCATCCTGGAACTTGATCTGGATTGTATCATCCATGGACCTATGTCCTAAAGAGAGCAGGATTGATCACCCTGTAAAATGATCGTGTGATGACGATGCTGATGATCGTGTGATGACGATGCTAATGATCGTGTGATGACGATGTTGATGATCGTGTGATAACGATGCTGATGATCGTGTGACGACGATGCTGATGATCGTGTGATGACAATGCTGATGATCGTGTGATAACGATGTTGATGATCGTGTGATGACGATGCTGATGATCATGTGATGACGATACTGATGATCATGTGATGACGATGCTAATGACATTGATGTTCCAGTAACTGGTTAAGTTACTGATGATGATGAATTGAAGAAAGCTTCCGATGATTTATAGATGTATCATGTATGATGTAGTCGATGACTCCTTGCTCCTGCAGACGTTGTTATAATATCCTTCTCGTTAAGGGGGAGTGTTGAATATTGTAACTTCTAAGAATATTATATTTGTACATTATTATTCCGGAGATGTTTCATCCCTCCGAGGTAACCCTATTATGTATCCGGAGATGATTATTCTTCCGATGGGTTGTGGTAACTAGGGTTATTAGACCCACCATGTGGGGGTCGGCCCTGATCTTATATTTTAGGGGTTATTAGACTTCTCTAGGAGAGGTCGGCCCCATTAGGGTTTTTAGTCAGTCGGGAACTAATATAAATAGAGGAGGTGAGCTCCTCATTAGACACACTTGTACAACTCAAAAAAGTAGCGCACTTGTCTGGGAGGTCTGCTAAGGAGGTAGAGAAGGAGGGAGCACATCTTGTATTTTGGTTGATCATCTTATTGAGGAAAGCTTTGTTGGGTTTTCTACCCCATGAGGGTTTCCCAGGGTAAATTCTGTGTTTATCTTGTGATTATGTTTCTTTCAGTGATCTTGCTAGTCTATTTGGTTTAAACTTAACACATCTTATCGAATATGACTGTATATCGATTTTCAAACTTTGAGTTCATTTACCTTCTTCGACGGCCAGTTTAATTTTCGGAAAAGTACCAATCTTTTTGCTTATCATTCAAGATTTAACATATTTGTGAATACTTAATTCTTCTTTTCTTTTGATTTGTGATACATACTTTTTGGTTGAAATTTTGATTTGATCAGGTCCTATCCTGTATATAAGTTTTAGGTGTTTTGGTTAAATTAGTGATTTTTATTGATTTCAAGATAGCTTGGTTTTCAATAATAGTTTTGATATTTGTGAGTCTTTTGAATTTTCATTTTTGTTTTTCTTAGTTTGCTTAAAATTTTGGGGTTGTAAATAAATAACACTAGGTTGGCACACTACCTTGTTTTTACATGCTTCTCTGTTTATAAACTTGACAAGTTTAAAAGGGCGATCCTTACAAAGACTTTCTTATTTTGTCAAAATTTTGACCATGGAAAGATTAGCCTTGGCTTTGAAAAATATATTGTTGACCATACTAATGGATTGGTTGAATCATCCGACTATTATCTAGAATATTCATCTTTCAAAATGATGCTATAATGTAGATGAGATTACTTTCAAAGGAATCATTTTCCCTAGATTGAAGTAAGTCAAGAATCGTAATTTATTTTTAGACTTTTTACGCCATCCTTTGTTCTTTAGTGGGCCATTTGGATCTGCTTCCCCATCCACTAAGTAATCTATGTTGAGATTAACAATAATCCTAGTATTATTCATTTTACATAACATTAATAAAACCTAAGGGATTAACTAAGGGAAAAAAGGTCTCGTTATGAGCCAATCTGCTCATTATCATGGGTCCTATTGGATTGACATTGCCAATATCCGGTCACCAAGCTAGGGTAGTGGCTCTTGGTTTCAAAAATCACGAGACAGGGGGTCTCATCACAAGCTATCCTGCTCAATTTATGATAGTGCTTGTGAATGACATTGTCGTCATCTAGTTACCATGCTAGGACAATGGTCCTTAGTTAATGTCTTTATTTATTGATTTAAAAAAAATGAAATCTCAGAAAAATAAAATTTTACTTTTAATTATCTATATCTAGTGGATGCGATACAAGCATCTAAGTGAGGTTAAAAGGTTTATCCTGTGGTATTGAGGTCATACCTATATACTATGTGTTCTATGCCTTGTTTTAGTTAAGAGAAACTAATTCCTTGGAAAAATTTCTTCCTGCATTTGTAGAATAATCATTTATCTTTATAAGCTTTTGGATAATGGTCGGGATAGTTTGATTGATTTTGAAAGTTTTGGTTTATTCTTTCTCATATAAGCCAATGGCGGGATTAAGTTATGTGATTGGGTGTTTTACATTTGAAGAGGTCTTTATCATTATTTCTCTTATATTATATATAATCTTCAAGCAAAACATACAGAGATAATTGGTTCACCCAGCATGTCACCATTTTTTGGCTCGCCAACAAATCCCCCTTTATTTTCCAAATGAAAGGGGACCCTATTAGAAATCTTGTAAATATTTAGCTATGGTTTTCTTTACTTGAGTTATTCAATGATTTAATAGTCTCATTTTCGGACATTTGATTTTCTTCCCTTTTTATTACTAGATTATTCCTGATGAAAATAATGGTATTTATGACTATCGGTTTTGCTATGATAACTTTGCGACTTTATGATCATTTCTTTTCATCACATATTTTTACTAATTGTTTTTGTCGGCAAGTTACCCTTTTATCATTTGAATATTTTTGCCTCCTACTAGTTAGAGAACACTTGCATGCTCTTATTTGACCTTGGTTGATTTGATTATACACCTTACTTTGAAAGAATTCAATTATCTTGGCCTTACAACAACCTTGCCAAATTTTCGTCTTTACATTATTAATGATTTAATGAGCACTTTAGTGGATTGAAATGAATTGAGCAAACATTTATCTTTATTGATTTCTATCACGGCTTGAAAGATCGCATATCAAAGAATGAAACCATACCTTTGGTTTCGGTTTTTGATTGATTCATCAATTTTTCTTGCCTCTAAAATGTTTAATAAATTATGTTTTGTTTTTGGGCAAATTTAGATAATTCAAATAAAGCTTATTAGACTCATTTGCATCTTTTAAGAGCACATATATTCTCCTATTGGTTTGATTAGACGTTACTATATTAAAGTTGAAAAATAGGATTAGTCTCACTTTATATCCTTAAACCAGTAAAGTGAATTACCCTATTAAAAATGATGAATTAATAATCATAAAAAAAAAAATTACCCTATTAAAAATGATGAATTAATAATCATAAAAATATATATATATATATATATATATATATATATATATATATATTAGATCATTTTATACGTCTTTATTTTTTCAAAATTGATTCATCTTTTTTATTTTCATCTTTACTTAAAATCTTATTCAAAATTTGCAAACCACATGGATGGCCACTCTCATTATGATATCTTATTTAACATTGACATATTTTAATAAAGTTTGAGATCAGATTTCATCTATATCCTTAATATCTCATAATGCGTAAAAGTTTATGATCAATATTTTATTATCATACACTGAAATATGTGTGTAAGTGTAATCTTCGTTGACATTTAAATTGCTCTAAAAGGAAATCAATAAACTCTAAAGGGGTGTCTTTTTGTTTGAATTCACATTCCTACAAATTTATCAAATTGACTTATCAATTTATTGGAATTAACTAAAAGATAAATTTTATAAATTGTTAACAATAACTTTTGTTCATTTCATTTTCGCTAGAGGTCTTTTGAAACTATGAAATCTTTGCTCATATGGCAGGACTAAATATTGGTTGTCTCATTAACGTTTTTCTTTTCTCACAGGTGTTATATATTTAAGTATCCAATGCACTTGGAAATGACCAAAAGCATTAATGTGGGGAAAGACTATAACCAATTTGGGAGAAAAGATTAAAAAAAAATTATGTGTTGGTATTAATATAGAAGGCACTAAAGGATAAGTGGAAAAGATAATGCTCTAGATAATAAGTGTACAGCTGTTGGAAGTAGCATCAAGTTTCTCTTGAATAGTGTTATCACTTATTATTTACCTTCCAGGATCATAACTTGCTCCTAAAACTTTATACTGATAAAATCTTTCAATACTAGTATGGGTATCCACATTTCTACGAGATCGAGATGCTTTTTACTTGTCGCCATCAGTTGACCATTCATATTAAATTGATGAAATGAAGGAAGCATTTATTTGCCTTCTTGTTATTTACCATTTAGCATATTTATTTGGTCACTATTTAATATTTATGCTGCAAGAAATCTCTTAATTATTTTTACCATCATGATAATCTTTTACATTAATTCTTTCTTTCTTATTTTGAATATTCAGCAATGAAGATTTGATGAAGCTGATTCCTGAAAGATAGCATAGAGAAGAGGGCCAGTTCATCAAACTAACCAGACTACGAAAATGGAGAATCGCGCATCAGTAGGAGACGTGTTTTTGCGTGGATAATTGTGGGCAAACCGTGAGGAATTAGCTCAAACGGTTGAAATCCCACTTCACAAATGGGCCTATTTACCTTTCATCACGGGTCATTTCCCAAACAAATGCACGAGCTGTGAGATATTCGGGCCTGTTTGAGCCGTATTTTTCCAGAATTTTTTGTTGCGTCCAGCTGTAAGATCCGTTTTCTGGAGTTTGTTATGTTCCCTTCTCTCTATTTAAACAGAGACAATTCAACTGCAAAAGGGGGTGGGAGGGTCTCTAGAGAATGGAAGGATTTTCATTCTTTCCATCTCTGTATTTTTCTTGTAATGTTTTTGTTAACATGAAGGAAGAGGAGACGATGCTGCCAAAAAGTGGGGAATGCTAGAGGAAATGAAAGAAAATCGTTTTCTTTCATTTTTTGTAATATTTCTCTGAAGGATTGGAGTATGAATGAGAAGACTTTTTATATTGGAGTAAAGACATAATTTGTGCTTCCAGTTTCTTTTGGGATTTCATTCCTGTAGTATTGTCGAGCACTGATTCAAAAGACTGGTATCAGTTTTTAGTTCAATTTTCTTTTATGAATACATATATATATTCTTCGTATTAATTTCCCTCTCCTTATTCACTTATAGTTATACTTTGATATAATTTTGTGAATTATGAATGAGTTACTCAAATCATAAACGCATTTCTATATTTGATATCAATATTGTATCTGTCATGTTAGTTAATTTTTTATTAATTAAATTTGACTATGTGATATTATGCATATTAACTTACTAATTGAATCATCTATATTTCTGCAGATATTTAATCAAGTAGTTAATTATTCTTAATTTCAAATATTTAAATGTTAAAATTTAATTGTTCTTTGACATTTTATGTTTCAGGATAATAAATAATTTTTTATTTATTGTTCTTTAATAATAAATATTATTATTGAACTGAAGGTTACTTATGATAATGACTTTTATGATTTCATCTCATAGTCATATTATTTAACTCTCTCTTATCTTTATTGTTAATAGAGCATTAACATAGCTAATCTTTTGCTCTTGGCCAAGATAGTATTCAGTAGTTTAGATTAAATTTCAATTTTCAGTTTAATTTTTCTGTTCTGATTTAGCAGCTGTTAAATAGATTTTATATTATAGTTAGTTTACTTTTCATCTATTAAATAGTTTTTTATCAAACTTCATTTTGAAAACCAAAACAGAGACTCTCCTTAAGAGAGCAAAACATAGATTAGATATAGACCACAAGTTTTGATTTAGTAGTCGTTAAATTGAAAATTCCATTTTAAGTAGATTAACATAACTTGTAAATAAATAGATAGTTTTAACTTTGTAGTTTTTCATTAGAATTCAGTTTAGCTTTTAATTTTTTAATTATCGCGGGACACACTTTTTCTAAGTTTAAGTAGTCGGACTCTCCTTATGAGTGTGAAACTTAGATGATAGCAGGACCATAACCTGTGAAAATTAGCCATACCAAACATACCGAGGGTTGCAGTAAGCGCCTTGTGTGGGTTAGTTTTCCTTAGTTGGCCATAGATAGAGGCTTATCTAGACGACCTTGTTGCGCACTCACGCAAGAGAGTGGATCATCCATATCACCTTCGACTTGTGTTCAAAAGATGCAGGCATTATAAGATTCACTTGAACCCTCATAAATGCATCTTTTGCATTAGAACAAGTCGCCTATTGGGATTTATCATTTCGAAGGAGGGAATTATGGTCGACCCTTTAAAGGTTGAGGCAATACTTCGGTTTCCTCCCCCACGCTCAATTAGTTAACTGCAGAGTCTTCAAGGAAAAGCCAATTTTCTATGTTTACACTTCCTACACCATCGCAAAACCTGCCATCAAAAAGCAGGGGTTGTACACCCCTCTTCCCACTCCCAATGGGTTGTGGGAATACATCTCCATGGATTACATGTCTGGACTACCTTCAACCAAGCATGGTAATGACTATGTGTTTGTGGTTGTGGATCGCTTCTCTAAGATTACATTCTGATAGCTTGCAAGAAGAACATCTCTGCTGAAGCCATTGCTAAGCTCTTCTTCGAGCGTGTTTGGGTTCATTTCATGCTTCCACATACTATCATTTCACATCGAGACAGTAGGTTTCCAATCACTTTCTATTCAAGTCTATGGTCATTGATGGAGACCAAGTTCACTAAATTGACTTCCTTCCACCCCCAGACCGATGGACAAACAGAGGTAGTCAATAGGATGATTGTGCATATTCCAAGATTGTACAATTCTAAACATCCCCACACATGGGATGAGGGCCTTCCTTATGTTCAACATAGCTATAACAGATCCCTTCATAGCTCTATTGGCCACATCCCTTTTCAAGTGTGCCTAAGGTTCCAACCACTGGCCCCAATTGATGTAGCTATGCTCATTGTATCCACATAAGGCTGATAAGGCCACCAGATTTGTTGAACGAATCCAGCACATCCGCCAACATGTCCATGACATTTTGGAAAAGGACGACACTAAGTATAAGCAACAACATGACCATCATCGAGTTCCACACAAGTTCAAAGTGGGTGATAAGGTTTGGTTGCATTTGTAGAAAGAGAGGATCACAAGACCCCATCGCAATCTTCGTCCACTTCGATATGGCCCGTACACCATCACCAAGGCATTTGGTGATAATGCCTTCGAATTAAGCATCCCTCCATTCCTTGGCATGCACCTAGTATTCAATGTGGAGCTCCTTCGCCCATATTTTTCACCATTATTGGACACCTCTGAGGTGGCAAAGAAATTGACACTGTCATGTCCCAAATTTGGAATTGGGTCACAATGGCCTAATCACATTGGCCATATTCATTAGAGTTTGTAAAATTGATGTTAAAGGTCAAATAATTGCTAAGGAGGAAGATTACTAGTTTCCTAGGTTTGGGGTGGAAGCTTTGGGATTTGGAATAATGGGGATAATAAATGATGTTTGAACATTAGATTGGCATAAATATTTAATAAAGGAGCTAAATAAATATATACAAGTGAAAATCAAAGTGGCATTTGATCATGAAGACACATGGAGGAAGTGGGACCCACATATGGCTAGATTTCCCCACTACACTTGGCATCATTCTCTCACCAATTCGAATTCAAGGTGAATGGTAACATACTTGGGGGAGTCCAAAAAGTATTATTCATGGCATGAATCATCCAAGGTCGAAATATAGAGGAAGAGTAACTCCCATGGAAGAGGAAGAGGCAATTTGGAGCTAGTGAGACACTTGGGCTACATTCCCCAGCTCTATGACAACAATGATGAAGATGCTATGACACCTATGACACAAATCAGACCTGAAGGCTGACATATGACATATATGACATGTCAGGGCTAAAAATAGACTCCAAGAAGGCGCTCAAGGGTGTTAGGGCAGCTAAGATGCTTCCACATGTGATTTGGTGGAAGTGGGAAACTAGGAATTGTTGTACAAGTGGCATTCTTTGGAATGTCTTCCCAACTTGAGTTGGCATGAGTCTCTTGGAAGGAATTCGACCCATGGAGGACATTAGAACTTTATAAATGTCAATAACAAAGAATGAAACCAGCTTTTGATCATTTGTAGAATTTGCAATTGCATTTGTGAAGAGGGAGAGCTAGTGGATGACTAGTTGTTTGCCTTAGCCAATTTCGAGGGTGAAAGATTCCCATCCAAGTTGGTAATTGGAAAGGCCATTAAGACCTTTCATTTGGAGCTTTAATGGAGTATTTATTTGTAGTTGTAAGCTATAGGGCAGCTCATGGTTTCTTCTATTGCAGCTCACTCCTTCAACCATTTCCAGTTTTGATGGCATATTCTTGATCCTTGAGGGAGGGCGTTTTTGGTGAGCTATTGTACTCTTTGGGGGAGCTTATAATGCCCCATTTCTTTTGTAATATGAATTAAATACTATGTTATTCATCTCCAAAAAGTTTCAGGTCGAAATTCCAAGTAGAAATGTATAAATCTCAATTTTAATGAAAGAACAGTGCCATTTCCCCACTACCTTGTTGTGAATCAATGTAATGCTGATGATTTCGAATGAATGGATGATTCGCTGATGCATTTGTGATCAATGGACTTCCATGGATGTATTTTACAAGTTTCATGTACTGTACTTGAGCATTTGAATTATTTTTACTCAGTTTAATTGCATTGGGAGAAGAAATAGTGCCATTTCCCCAAGGGTCGAATTGGTGATTTTTGCAGTTGAATGGGAGAGGGTTGGAACAGATGTAAAAATCAATTAATGGTGCAGATGAGACCTTAATAAAATCATTAATACATTCCCTGCCTCTGTTCATAAATTTGAGTGGGTTTGGAGGCAATTGGGAAGCCATTTTCAGTACTTACCCCAGGGGGATTTGAACCCCAAATTACTAGTAAAATTGCATACTTGGTCCAGAATATTAAGAGAGTTTGCAGAGGTATTTTGGTGGCCATATGTCATCTCTGAACATCATATTCAAGTCCTAATATCATTCATACACCTTCCTTTAAGATTTGAAGGCATTTGGAGTCAATTTGAGACCTAGAGACCAATACTAGTCAAAGGGAAATCACTAGTAAAGTTACCTACATTGACTTGAATTGAAAGAGTATTTGCAGAAGTATTTTAAAGGTCCAAAGGCATCCCTGAAACACATATTTATGTTCTAATATCATTCATATGCCTTCTCAGAAGATTTGGGATCATTTGGGGCAAATTTGGGACATAGAGATCAAAACTAGTCAAAGGTCGAACTAGGGAAAAAAAAGTGGAAAATTGCCATTTTAATAAAATTCCTAACAAGGGACATTACAGACACCTACAAAAATTAATCTTGAATGCATGGAACAAGCAACTATTGATCATATCATGGATACACATGTTAAGGGTACCCTCCAGCAGAAGATCCAACTATATCCGGTTGTCAAAGCAAGGCAATTACTCCAGCAAGGCAAGTGGCTCACTGGGAGTCAAGTTCAACAGAAGTCTCCCCATTTGATGGGGGCACTCAACGCAATGGAGACAATTGCTTCCTAAGGGGAGAGGACTGATCTAGATGGATATAGGTGGCCACCCACCTATTCCACTAGCTCAAAACAGTTTTCCATTTTGGCAGTTTTATAGTAATTTTTGAACAGTTTTCGGGTCCCGAACTTCCGGGGCCATTTTGAGGCCCTAAACGACGTTTTTTGGAGATTCGAGGGAAAGGAACAATAGAGTAGTTGTAGTTGAAAGTTGTAGAGATCGGATAGACCTTTTCAACAGGATACTGATCTCCCTAAACGGAGATCGTATGCAAACGTTATGACCCTGTAATGTCCCCATTCAAATAAATTCATAACAGGGAAATTCCATCAATCCTACTAGTTCCCTAGGTTGGATGGAGACATGAGGATTTGCAATAAGGGAGCTAATAAATGGTGTTTGGACATTAGAATGGAATAAATATTTAAGAAAGTATCTAAATAAATAAATGCAAGAGAAAATCAAAGTGGCAATTGATCATGAAGACACATGGAGGATGTGGGACTCACACAAAGCTAGATTCCTCATGCCACATGGCATTCTATTCTCACCCATTCGAATCCAAGGTGGATTCTAATGGTATTGGGTAGTTGGAAGGTCAATATACTTGGCATGACTCATTGCAAGTCAAATTGGAGTGGAAGAGTAACTCCCATGGAAGAGGAAGAGGCATTTTGGAGCTAGTGGGACACTTGGACTAGATTCCCTAGCTCTATGATAACAATGATGAAGATGCTATGACACCTATGACACAAATCAGACTTGAATGCTAACCTCTGACATAAAAGACATTTCAGGGCTAAAAATAGCCTCCAAGAGGGCGCTCAAGGGAGTTAGGGAAGCCAAAGAGACACCTATTCGAATTTGGTGGAAGACGAGGCTAGAATTGGAGGGACAAGTGGCACACATTGGAATCTCTTCCCAACTTGAGTTGGCATGAATCCCTTGGAAGGAATTCGACCCAAGGAGGACCTTAGAATTTTATAAAATACAATAACAAAGAGGAAGGAGGGATTTTGATCATTTTCAGAATTTGCATTTGTGAAGAGAGTTAGAGGAGTGCTTCTCTACTTGCCTTAGCCAATTTCGAGGGTGAAAGATTCCCATCCTAGTTGGTAGTGGGAAAGGTCATTCAAACCTTTCATGAGAGCTTCAATGGAGTTTTTGTTGCAGGTGTAAACTACAGGGCAACTCGTGGTCACTCTTGGTTCAACTGATTCCTCGAACCATTTTCAGCTTTCTTGGCATATTCATGATCCTTGAGGAGAGGCGCTTTGGGTGAGTTATTGTACTCTTTGGGGGAGCTTCTAATGCCCCATTTCTTTTGTAATATGATTTAAATGCTATTTTCTTCATATTCAAAACTTTATCAAGTCGAGAATCCAAGTGGAAATGTATAAATCTGATCATTAATGAGAAAATGGTGCCTTTTCCCCACTATGTTTATGTTTTCCAATGTTGTAATGATAAATTCGAATGAACAAGTGAACCATTGATGGAATAATGATATATGGACTGTCAATAATGTTTATTACAAGTTTCATGTTCAGTGTATAAGATTTTGGAGTCATTTGGTTCAGTTTCATAGCATTTGGAGAAGATTGCCCATCATTTCCCCTAGGTTGAAACTAGTATTTTTGTAGTTGTTTGGAGAGGGTTGTAGCAGGATCAATTAACTCAATGATGATGCATATGAGACCTTAAAATTGTCCCTTAAATGTCCTCTTCCTGTGTTCAGAAATTCGAGAGGGTCTGATAGCTTTTGGAGATCCATATTCAGCATTTACCCATGGGCAAATCGAATCCCAAATTGTTAGTAAAAACTCCTACTTTGGCCAAAATCTTGAGGAGGTTTGCAGAAGTCTTTTGAAGGTCCTAAAGCATCCCTGAACCTCATATTTATGTATTAATATCATCCATACACCTTCTTAGAATATTTGGGAGAAATTGGAGCAATTTGGAGACCAAGACATCAAGGCTAGTCAAAGGTCGAACTAGGGAAAAATTGAAATTTTCACTATTTTCATACAAACTCAAAAAGGGACATTAATGACCCCGAAAAGTTGGTTGTTCAACTAACTACCTTGGGGCCACAAAATTTATGATGGTACATCTTCTAAGGTTAGGTTTTTGGATGTTTGGGGTTCTTGCCCTCATGCTTATGATAAATAGGCTCTTTCGGCCTCTTCTTGTATTCATCTTTTCACGAATGAGCATAACCGCCATATCTCTTCTCAAAGATATAGCTACCACCATTTTAGCTGCTTTTATTTTACAGTTTGTTCTATTTCACTGATTTCAATAGAATATGAGTTCACTGTATCATTGTGCTTCTTTCCACATATGTGTATGTGAATATATATATGCTCTTTCATTTCGTTCTCACATAAATCCAGATCTGAGGTGGTCATTTTCCTCCTCCAAAAGTGGAATTGGCAGGGGTTTTAGCATTAGTGGTGGTTTTGCAAACCCCCCCTAAAGAAATTGTTGCTAAAATTCAAGCCTTTTAGCAACGGTTTTTGAAGAAATATAAAGTGCCCCCCAAAGTGAATTTTAGGAGCAGTTCTAAACCGCCATCAAAAATTGATTTTTGGTAGTAGTTTGGAACCGCCCTTAAAATTCACTTTTTGGGAGCAATTTTGAATCAACCCTAAAAGTCACTTTTTGGCGGTGGTTTATATCTCTTAAAAAATTGTTGCTAAAAATATTGACTTTTAGTAGCGGTGGATTTAGGGGGGGGTTTGGAACCCCCTCGAAAAGCGACTTTTAGCAGAGGTGTCTTTAGGGGGGGTTTGGAACCCCCTCGAAAAGTGACTTTTAGTGGAGGTTTGGAAGCCCCTACATTGCAACCTACAAAGGCGGTTTATATCTCTTCAAAAACTGTCACTAAAAGGATTGAATTTTGAGGGCAGTTTAGAACTGTCCTCGTAGCAACTTTGGGGGGCAGTTAGAAACTCCCCTTGTAGAAGCTTATGAGGGAAATTTAGAACCCCCCTCATAGCAACTTATGAGGGTGGTGTAGAACTCTCCTTATAGAAACCTATGAGGGTGGTTTACAACGCCCATTGTAGCAACTTACGATGGTGTCTTAGAAACCCCCTTCAAAGAAACCTACGAGGGTGGTGTAGACCCCCCCTCATAGCAACCTATGAAGGAATTTTAGAACCCCCCTCGTAGCAAGTTACGGAGTCGGTGTGGAAGATCCCATAACAATATATAGGGATGCTTTGAAACCCCCTTCATAAAAACTTACGAGGGCATCTTGAAACCCCCCTCATATCAACCTATGTGGGTGGTTTAGAACCCCCCTCATAGCAACTTAAGAGGATTATTGAGAATACCCCTCATAGCAACCTACATGGGCAATATATATATATATATATATATATATATATTAGAATCCTAAAGTTTCCATGCATTGAAGAATGGACCTCCTTAAATATCTAGGAATTCATTTATCTCTCAAAAATCCCATGTCAATAGTTTGGAAAAGTATAATAAGAAAAATCATAGGGAAAATCCATCGGTGGGGTTCCTAGTGGCTAAATCCAATTAGAAAAATTGTGTTGATTAAATCTGTATTATATCCCCTTATGATATACTAGTGCTTGGGGGTAACAAAGAAAATAATTTATGAAATATATAGGTTTTTATGGCAAGGAAGAAAGACCAATGAAAAAAAATCCATTTGATCAACCAGAATAAGGGCTCCAATTGAACATGGCATGATAGAAAGGCTAGAAATTAAAGATCCCCAACTCATGAACAAAGAAATGGGAGATAAAATCCTATGGACATTAATCAGTGGAAATGTGGAAATGTGGAAAAAATCCATTATCAAGAAGTATAAACTTCAAAACATACAGAGATTCATTGGCACCATTCCACTGTCAGAAAGGGATAATACATTTGGAAGCTAATCATAATTGCTGATAATGTTGTCATTGATGTCAAGTAATGCTATAAAGAAATGAAGAGGTCTTTCCTTCAACGAAAAGAGACGACACCATATCACCTAAAGGTTCTGAGGGCATTTGACTCAAGGTAAATATAACATTGTTGTAACTTGAAAGCAAACTATTTAATAACCTATCTTTTGCATCCTCATCTTCTACCTTTATAAAGTGACTTCAAATTATTTGTGACTAACATTTGGTTTCAATGGCCATTTTAAATCTAAATAGTTGTAATTTTAAAGAAAAATTTGCATTTGTCACTTTTGCACAAAACAACTTGTTCAGTTCCTCCCATATTTCTTTAGAAGATTTAACCAAGTTCACATGAATAATTCATAATATGAGAAAACTAGTCCAATAATTGACTTGGCTTGGCCATCTCTATTTTGCCACAATCAATTTATTAGCCCATGTAAATCCTATTTCAATCCCTTAAACTACCCAATAACTTTGTGTTCATTAATTGCATTTGAATTTTCATCTTCATTGTGTGAATATTATGACCATTGAATTTTTCTGTAAGTTCCATTTTCAGAAGAAGCATTGATAAAAATTTAAACAATAGGACGATTGAAAAAACACCTTTCTTTTAATGAATCACTAAATCTGCAAATTAAAGGTTTATCTTTTGCTTGATATGACTAAATAAAATATTCAATATAATAAGAAATACCTTTGCAATTGCTTCGATCATATTTATGATGTATGCATAAGAAATACCCTTATGTTGCATGATCCTCATAAGTTTCTTCTTTTAATAAGATTGTCCTTTATTTAATCAATTTCCCTTCATTCAATTGTTGATGTGTCGTTAGTGTTATCAATGTGGGAGTGTTCTCTACTCTGATTGGATCCCACCCTACTTCTCTTCTCACATTTGCTTCTCTCATCATCTTATTTGTACTTTTCTCAACATACAACCATTGTTACTTATGGGCTATTCTCATCATATGTTGAATTTTATGGGTTCTCACCATATGGCATATTCTTCTTACAAAGTCTTTGAATGCTTTGGCTTTCTTTTGCTCAAGGCATTATCATACTCTCTTCATTTCCCTGTGTATTTACTCACCAAAGGTTGGATTAACATTCACCGTCATGAGCTCCCAAAATTATATAAAATGACCAAATGTTTTACAGTTGCAATATAATAAGACATTTTCCTTTAAGTGTTTTGAATAAGCATTTGCATATCTTATCAATTAAAAAATATTCACTTCACTTGCCTTTGCATATACACAGAACCCTAGATTTAATCAATGTGCTAAACCTTTCCTTCTCTCTTCAAGGCATGAACTTTCTTCTTAGCTTTGAACTTCTTCAAAGTAACAAGGTTCTAAGGTTCATAAGCTAAGTGTTATGATGATACCATGTTGAACTTTGACATCAAACATTTGTAAATAAGAGATATGGAAATAAAACTTTATTAATGAATGAATCATTGAATATATTGGAATAGCTTTCCCTTTGTAAGTCATGTTGAGTTACTAGAGCAACCTTATAACCAACATTAAGACTTTATAACAATTAATTACTAGGACTCTTAAGATAATAGTTATTTTTATTTAAATTTAAATATAAATATAAAACATGATTTTATGATAATGAATATTGCATCGGAGCATTATATTCCAACAAAACCATCAAAAGGTTTTTAGTGTTACCCACCTAAGTCATTTCTCCTCCACATTTCTAATTGACCCAAATTAGGATATCAATGACATCCTCATATATTGGAATATAGTTCCTACTAAACTCTCTTGGAAAATACCTTATCATCCTTTTGTAATAAGAAACCAATTCTCACATGCGCAACTTCAATCTCGATATCAATGATTTGACTCATTTTCAATAGGTTTTTCTTCATCTTCACGATATATAGCACATTCACAATCTCTCATTTCTTCATCCTAATTGTACATAAACAAACCCTCATAATGTGACTTCCACACTAGCATTATTTGTAAATTTTATTAAGCTTAACAAATCTTGATTACAACTTAAATTAATTCCGATAATTAAATGTAACACGTTGATAAGCAAACAAACAGAGAACCACAACACAATAATTTACACATGAATTACCTTGGAAACCCTAGTTCTTTGGGGAAAACTAGCAAATGTTTGTCTTATTCTTAATGCAGGATTTGATTACAATAGTTCCACAGTAGTCCTTCGGATACACTCTTCGGATCCGAACCAAACACCCAGGAACATACTTCAAATCCTCTCCACAAACTAGATAGACAAAACCTAGATCCACCCTAGATCTAGACTGCTCACTACAAGAGCAAAGTTGTCTCTTGCAATTGTGATGCTAACCACTATAGAAGATCTCATTTTCTCCTATGACTATGATACAAAACTCATACTCTATGGCTCCTTTTATAATCTCACACTCATGCAAATACCATGGATCAATACCATGGAACACATAATACCATGGGAAAACAAAAACCATTTACATGAGGTATTATAAATCCACCTTTACAATGTATCTCTAGAAATCACCTCGGCTCCTTCTATGTTGCTAGACACCCCCAACATAGAAGTACCTACCGAGATACAAAAACTAACACTCCCTCTTAGCGAGGAAGGTACTTCTGGAAACACCAAACACATATGTTGTTGTTGCAGCAACTCCCTCTGAACTGGAAGAGTTCTCGGCTATATCTGTTGCACTCTAATCAATCAGTGCCATCTCCAACCAAGCAGACTTGTTGAGATGAGCCTCATGCTCCATCTCCAAACTCCCTCTGGAACTCTGCTCCAAACTCCCTCTGAAGCTGCTTGCCATCAATACTGCAACTACCCTTAGCACCTTTGTCGACATCCACAACACAACTTGAAAGTTTGCTTTCTGCAAAGCTGTAACATTCAATGAAAAAATGTTGTCCTTGCCCCTGCCCTCAATTTTTCTCTCAGCTGCCTGAATGTTGCCCAAAATTTCCTCGGCGGTTCTGGGCTGCCTGGAATCTTACTGCCCCTACCCGAGCCATTTACCTTGGAGGCGGTCTTTGCTGCTACAGCAGCCCGTGCTGCACTTCCCTAGTGGCTTACTCTTTGTCACCAGCAAACCCAGCACTTCCTACGCGATCCCACAAGACATGCACGCTGCCATCGGTTCTCTTTGAACATTCACGTTGACTGGCACCTTACATTCTCAACGGCAGCTACGTGTAGCTCATTACACCACCATCGGAGCTCCCAGTTGTCGTTTCCTCCATCGGCTCTAATCGAGCTCCTGCAAGCTTCCACGTGTTTTGCTGACTGTTGGCCCGACTTTCTTCTTGCCACTGGAGCCTTCAACTTGTGGCTCTTCCCCGCCGCGTCTTCCCTTGACGACGTCCTTCTGCGTCAAGGCACTACTTCCCATGCCCAAGCTCGTGGCTTCACTCTGAGCCCACTTATTTCTCCTCTTGACTGTCGGCTCACTTAACCACATCGGCTTCATCTCTTTTTCATCTGCCGGCCTGATCCTCTATTGTCGATGCTCTATGTAGGTCGCTTCCTCTAACTATGTGCGCACCTCCACCTAACAGCTGAGCCCACGACCCGCACTACCACCCTTTTTGTTGTTCGATCCTATGGCTAGCTCACAACAGCTCGCGATTACCTACCAGCCACAGCATCAAGCGGCCCAAGCCCTAACTCGAATTGCAACTTCCGGCGGACTGTGCACAGTACTCCGCCGCTAGTATCATGGAGGTTCAACCCTGCACCACGATCCGCTACAGCCCAAGAGTTTACAGTTGCAACTCAGCAAAACAATAAGTGATCAGAGGCCATACAGCCAATACTGTGGCCGTACGGTACACTATCTTCCCTCTTTTTTTTAATTTTTCAATCTTGTGTGATATCTCCGACCCGCTGTGATGCCATGTGAATTTTCTTAAGCTTAACAGATCTCTATTACAACTTAAATTAATTCCAATTGTTAAGTGTAACACATTAATAAGCAAACAAACAAATAACCACAACACAAGAATTTACCCTTGAAACCCCAGTCCTTCGGGGAACACCGGAAAATTTTTATCTTCTTCTTATTGCAGGATTTGATTACAATAGAACCACAGTAGTCATTTACATCCGGAGGAAGATACTTCAAATCCTCTCTACAAACTAGACAAACAAACCCTAGATCCACCCTAGATCTAAATTGCTCACTACAAGAGGAAAGTCATCTCTTGCAACTATGATGTTGACCACTCTAGAATATCTCGTTTTCTCTTATGACTATGATACAAAACTCATACTCTAAGGCTCCTTTTATAATCTCACTCATGCAAATACCATGGACCAATACCATGGGACACATAATACCATGTGTTAACACCCAAAAAATTGTTCACTAGCTCATCTCCCTAGTCACATAACCCATTTGTCCACTTTTCCTACATTTTTGGCCTCCAAAACCCCAAAAATCCCTAAATTGGTAACCAAATGGGCAAAAAATCATTATTTCCCTCATCAATTAATGAAAATCCTTCAAAAAGGAATAAAATCCCATAAAAAATGGTCAAAATCCCCAAAAAAGAAAAAGAAAAAGGGGAAAAAGTCAAAATATAATTAAAAATGAGTGAAAACATCAAATACCACTGGTCAATACTATTGGTTTCCCAATACCATGGGTCCATACTCCACCACCCAAAATTGCTATAAAAAGGTGATGGAGGCCCCCCATTCATCCATTATCAACTCTTCCTACCCTTATGCAGCCAAAATTCCTGTTAAAATTGAGTCTATCACCTTGAGCTTTTGTTCCCCATTCAGTTGAGTCTTGGACACCTCTTGAGCATTTGGAGAAGAGCAAGGAACTCTGGAGACCCGACGCACTACTCTTCGTACAACTGTGAGGGCCCACATCTACTCACCTTCTGAGGTAACTCTTATTGTAAACCTTTGTTTGCAACATAATACAAAATATACTTCATGGGTTTCGATCTATTTGTTATTTTTTACTGCAGTAGTTAGTTAAATTTATTTTCATTGTTATCTACACTCACATATTATTATATATTTTCAGAACTGCTACTAAGGGTTCAATAATCCTTAGTAGGTGTTCTTTAACACGAGCTAGTGTGAAAACACGAGCTACAGTTTTGGCAACTCCACTAGGTCGATTCCCATCGATCTATGGTTTGGTATGATCAATAGTTATTTTTGTTAGTTTTTCAAAATTTCAATCTGATCTAGGATCTTAACTGAGAGAATAACATGTACAGCATATCAAACATGGACACATGCAAGCACACAAGAGACACAGAGTTTCACCAGGGAAAACCAAGAACGTGAAAAACCCCGCAACTTCCTCAGAGATAGATAGAGCAATGATACAACCCAAGTACAAGAGATAGTCCTCCTAGCAGCAGCTTCTCCTCCTCCACTAGTGCGCCACTCTCCAATGAGTGTGTGAGTGAGTAAGTGAATGATCAAATAGAGTGCCTTCCGCACTCTATTTATACTTGACTTGACTTGCCTAATAACCTTTACTAGGTCGGCCTTAACTTAACCACATAGCATAATGCTAACAGGGTCGACCCCCAATAGGGTGGTCTAATAACCCTTTTACCCACATGACTCATACAGGGCCGACCCCATCAAGGTGGTTTAATAACCCATCAAGTATAAGTTACGACACTTACAATATAAATGACGACACTTCCGTATAAAGGAATAATAACATCTCTATAGGAATACAAACACTTCCGTATAGAGGAATAATAACATCTCTATAGGAATACAATATACATAGGTGAAATACATTCCGAAGTTACAATTACATCAACACTCCCTCTTAACTAGGAAGGTATTTCTCGACACAGGTCTTCTAGCACAAGTCTTCTTCTTGGATCATCGTCATCGAATCATCGTCATCATCATTGCTGCTGCTATCTCAATCAATCTCTCATCTACTCATCATAGGAAGTTCTACAGAGCCAGTCCTTTTTCATACTGGATGTAAGCCCACCACCTATAGGTCTTCATCATCACTGGCCATATTGTGGAGTCCTCGGGACTGATTACGTGCGTTAAGCCAAAACCTCGAAAGAGCATCCCAGGACTGATTACGAGCATACTGCTCAACCTATCGAATCTCCCAGGATCTTTTACATGTGACTGTACAACCTGTCCATGGCCACGGAGTATCATCCTGATACTCATGATCATATTGATCATGTCATCTCAGTGCAAGCCATCAAGTAGGTACACCTCAGGACTGATTACACTGCCTCTGCAAAACCTGCAAGATCTCCCAGGACTGATTACACTGCCTCTACAAAACCTACAAGAGCATCTCAGGACTGATAATATGCCTCTACAAAACCTATGTACCATACTGTCACATCATCGTCTTCATATCATCATCATCGTCCACGGAGCACAACCCAGATGTACACACACAGCACTTATATACACCGGCATGGGAGGAGCTACCTACCACCATCTGGGAATGGCTAAGTACTTACATCACGACCATGGGAGGAATCTCCTATCACCATGTCACCATGGAAGGAACTACTTACCACCATGTCGGAAAGGCACAGCACTTACATCACGACCATGAGAGGACTTACCTACCACCATGTCACCATGGGAGGACCTACCTACCATCATGTCGAAAAGGCACGGTAATTACATCAACGACCATAAGAGGACTCTCCTACCACCATGTCACCATGGGAGGAACTACCTACAATCATGTCGGAAAAGCCTAGCAATTACATCAACGACCATGAGAGGACTCTCCTACCACCATGTCACCATGGGAGGAACTACCTACCATCATGTCGGAAAACCCCGACAGCCCTTACATCTCACCATGGGAGGACCTACCTACCACCATGTGAGAATGGCACCAGCGCTTACATCTACACCATAGGAGGACCTACCTACCACTATGTGAGAATGGATCGTGTGCATCTGTGTCTCTGGACTCATCACTTCCCCTTGGAAGGAATCTCAATCTGAAGTATACCAAGTCTCTCTCTGAAGTACTCAAACTTCACTTTGGCCAGTGGCTTGGTCAACACATCGGCTATCTGCCTGTCTGTCGCAACATACAGGAGCTTCACTGCTCCTCTCTGCACCATATCCCTGATATAGTGGAACTTGATCTCAATGTGCTTTGACTTGTCATGGAACACCGGGTTCTCTAACAACTTCACGCAACTCTAGTTGTCACAATATATACAAGTAGAACTCAACTGGAGATCAAAAACAAATCAGACAGTAGCTTCCTAAGCCATACTGCCTCACAACTAGTCGAACAAGTTGTGACATACTCTACTTCGGTTGTACTCGGTGCCACACAGGACTACTTCCTGTTAAACCATGAGATCATACCGGATCTCATACTGAAGCAGCACCCCGAAGTGCTCTTCTGATCAATGGCACTGCCTTCCCAATCTGAATCAACATAACCCTCCAGGTTAAACTTTTGATTCGCCTCATACTTGAGCCCATAGTCAACTGTACCCTTCAGGTACCTCAGAATATGCTTTGCAGCTATCAGGTGAACATATCTTGGATCTGTCAAATACTTGCTCAAGGTGTTCACCGCAAAGCAGATATCTGGTCTCGTATTCGCCAAGTACATCAAGAACCCAATCATCTGACGATACATCATCACATGATCATCCTGATCATCATCACAACATCATCCTGATGCATATCATCTGGAGCAACACCCTGAAGCTCATCATCCATGATCATCCTGATCATACACTGCGTCCTCCTGGTGCATACAAAGTATCTACCTGATACATGTCATCATACATGATCCACCTGATCACACAATGTATCCACCTGATACATATCATGCATCTACCTGATGCATATCACATACATGATCCACCTGATCATACAATGTATCCACTTGATACATATACAAATACATGATCCACCTAATCATATCAAGCATCCAACATGATACATATACATATACATGATCCAACTGATCATACCAAGCATCCAACATGATGCATATACATATACATGATCCACCTGATCATAAATCCAACTAATGCATATACAAAACAGTAACTGGAGCATCGTCCTGATGCTCATCACACAGCGCTTACATCCATAGCCATGGGAAGGATCCTCCTCTCGCCATGCTCGGAATGGCTCCTACAAATGTGTCCATCACTTCTTCCTCGAAGTGTCGTCAATCTGAAGAACACCAAGCAAGAAAGTTGTCTTGACATCCATCTGGTGTATCTTCCATTTTATCACTTGCTTTGTATTTCTCTATGTTGCCTTCTGCAGCATGCTTGATTTTATAGATCCACTTGGAGGTCACAACAAACTTTCCTTCACGTCTTGGGACCACATCCCAAACATCATTCTTCATGCTCGATGGATCATGGCATTCTTCCCGGATCTTGGGAACTTCAATATATTCAATATCTTCAATAGATAACTTTGTTGCTGGAACAAATGTTGTAGTCCTTCTTTTGTAGGTGCTCGTATACGATCTTTCCTACAAAACAAGTTAAATTGCATGATTAGAAACTTCTCATAGTTTTCATAACAAATTCTTACACAAAGAAATATGTCATACAGTCATGCAATTATTTTAGCCAATGCTTCAATACAACATTTATCCATATCCCGTAACTTTATAGATGCCTTCCAATCTCTACCAGAACATTGTTTAAGAGTTTGCACTACTCCCAACATGTCAGCAAAGAGGTTTCATTCTAGATAAGTAGCAATGGAATGTTGTACAGTGCCATAGGCCACTTACCCATCACATGCATATTAGTAGTATATTGTTCATTAATGCAATTATTCTAATATGCATAATACACACCCTGAGTCTAGGAACATAAGCATATACATCATTGAACAATATTATTTAAACAAACAAATATGCAAGAAATGACAATTCAAATACTTATCTTTGTTTGGTTTGTAGGGTGGACTCCCTCTCAATATTTGCTTCCTTGCAGGAACTACTGGAGTGTGCTCCCTCTTGATCTTTGCTTCCTAGATTACCTGTCTTTGAACTTATATCCATCATCAATCACTATGCATACTTACTAGTATCATCATTGTGTTATCCTCGAGATCTCATACATACATTCATTAGTATAATCTTAATACTATCAAAAACATTATGATTCTAAGTAATCTTAAACATGTATGGTCAAGATCATTTCATACACAGATAATAAACATTAGTATTCAACATTTCAGGGAATACTTCTTTTACTCATGCATATTCTTTATTTGACCAAAAGACTTTTTTGGTTAGTCATATCATCAATCAATGTAAGACACATAATATGCATAAACCCTTGATTACTTACATTTCTAACTTCACGAATAATCATTGTCAACCATACAACAGTATAAGATCCTAACACAAGGTAGGATTCTAACTTGATATAGGAAAAACATACCTGGTTATCATACTTGCTAGTTATGTCTAGCAATGTCTTCTTGTTCTCTTCAATGACTTGTGCTAGTAACCTGCATATCTCATAGGTTAAGCATTGTAGAACCAAAGTATACATACCTCGTAAGTAGAGCTTCTATGTGATCCATGATAATGGATGAATCTTTGTCTTCATGTCACCATGGTCATATGTTCTTGAACTAGAACATGATTTGTCTTTCTTGATGTACCTTTCATGTTAGCAGACAACATCAACCTCATACAACACCACAAAGCATTAGTACAATCATAAGTGTCAAAACCCTAATCAATGAATATATGCATTCATATTTTATTAAGGTGATACGACAAGTCTAAAGATAATCAAGATTGTACTAACCTTAATGAAGACAAACATACCATAAACTTAATCATGAACAGATCTCGAAACATACCTGGATAAGTCATACCTGTCGCGATTGCTTGTAATCTTCTTATGTAAGGCCTTAGCCTCATCTCCCTCTGAAACATGAACTTCTTCACTTATGCAAGTGACCAAACCATTCTCTTCTAGGATTAACCCAATCCACTTGATTTGCAGAAACTAGAGCTGGAGATGGATTAGGGTTTTTCAGAGAAACCCTAAAAATTCAAACTTTGAATTTCAAACTTCTGAAAGGATAGAAAGATGTGCCTTGATGAGCGGATCAAGCTGGTATACTCAGAATTTGAAAACTGCAAAGTTTCACCCCTCAAAATTGTCTTTGAAACTTCTGGATCTTCTAGACAGGATCCCGAACTAGGGTTTGATAAAGCCCACCCTTCTGCCCAACCAAAAGGTTCGATCCAAAGCTCTAAACTTCAATTTTTCTAAGGAGCTTCCAACCGTGGTCACAGACTTCAGAAATTCCAACTTTTGCAGAAGCCCTAAATTTCCACCTTTTAGATCAAAATCCTAAACTAGGATTTGATCAAGCTCGGCCTTCTTCCCAACCAAAAAATTCGATCTTGGTCTCTAAATTTCGATTTTGATGAGGAGCATCCAGCCGTGGTCTTTGATACAAAAAATTCCAACATTCTCCGAAACCCGAAATTCCTGGAGCCATGAATGAAGGTGTTCAACATCCAATTTTGTTTTGACAGAAATATGCACCTGATTGTTTCTGGTGTAACTCCGAAATTTCATATCTACAGGGTCTAAACATTCTTCCTGTGGTAGGCTAACCTGTTATCTTTCCAACCCCATAGGTCTGACCTCAATTGGATTCTCTGAGAGAGAGTTATGCCAAGTGTCGCAACATGACCTGTTTATGGGATAAAACACGAGAGCGAACTTGTACGGCGTGCCACATGTCACTGGTTCAGTTTCGGCCTCTGAAAAACTTACCTGAGAAAGTACAGTCTGTGCCCTACCTGTCACTTTTTACGAAATTTCATTTGGAGCTTCCTAGCCCAAGTTGTGACCTTTTTTCCTAGGTCACATGTTTGTGACTGAGATCTGGAAGAGGCAGAAACCCTAGATTGTACTGATCATAAATCACAATGTACAGCGAATTAGAAGTTGTGCTTCGGACACAAGGTACATGGGGATGTTATCTACGACCTGTAAAGGTTTCAGATCCTGAACCTTCGTCAAAATGTATTTATAGCGAAAGTGCTACAATGACTGGTTTTTGCTATTTCAACCCTAGCTTCGCAAGTGCAACAAATGTCATAAATGCCATACCATGCCTTCTTTTAGGCTAGCTCTAATACCATGTTAGTTTTTCAGAATTTCAATCTGATCTAGGATCTTAACTGAGAGAATAACATGTACAGCATATCTACAGCATATCAAACATGGACACAATAATGCAAGCACACAAGAGACACAGAGTTTCACCGGGGAAAACCAGGAAGGTGAAAAACCCCGCAACTTCCTCAGAGATAGATAGAGCAATGATACAACCCAAGTACAAGAGATAGTCCTCCTAGCAGCAGCTTCTCCTCCTCCACTAGTGCGCCACTCTCCAATGAGTGTGTGAGTGAGTAAGTGAATGATCAAATAGAGTGCCTTCCGCACTCTATTTATACTTGACTTGACTTGCCTAATAACCTTTACTAGGTCGGCCTTAACTTAACCACATAGCATAATGCTAACAGGGTCGACCCCCAATAGGGTGGTCTAATAACCCTTTTACCCACATGACTCATACAGGGCCGACCCCATCAAGGTGGTTTAATAACCCATCAAGTATAAGTTACGACACTTACAATATAAATGACGACACTTCTATATAGAGGAATAATAACATCTCTATAGGAATACAAACACTTCCGTATAGAGGAATAATAACATCTCTATAGGAATACAATATACATAGGTGAAATACATTCCGAAGTTACAATTACATCAACAATTTTTAGTTTTGTACTTGTTGTTTTGCTTGCATTTTACAATTATGGCCTAGCCTTGGACCTTATACTTGCAGATATGGCCCTTGCTTTCGCAGTACCCTTCATCAGTTATGTTTTTACGGCTCGGTCCACGACTGCAGAGACATCTTCCCGAGCTGCAGAGCGTGACTTTCCGTCTAAAACCTACACCCTTCGCGCGACTTCCAGCCCGAAACCTGCACTGCCCGCAAATTGCGCCCCAAGTGCGCTTTCCGGCCTGACAGTCGTGCGCTTCGCGTGCCTGTTTGCCTGGAACCTACGCCCTAGACGCGCCTTTTCCGCCCAGACCCACGCCCTTCTTCCTGTTTTTTGTTTTTTCTATTTCAGTGCGGTTATTCTGCAGCCTGCAGTGCCCATAGCGCGACTTTTCCCTTCACAGACGCACCCTACACCTGTTTTTTCCCTTTTTCTTTCCCATGGCTACCCCAGCAACTCCCTTGTTTGCTTGCACCCATTTGATATTGGTACCTTTCTGTTGTTTGTGTTAGTTTTTCATACATTCATTGCATAATAATTCAAGTGCATAACTAGGATCACTAGAAGAAAGACAAAGCACAAAACAATAACACAAGAGTTTATCCTGGCAAACCCAAACGGGAGAAAACCTAGCAACCTTCGTATAGAGATGATAATTCTGAGAACAAAGTACAATGATGAGAGAGAAAAGATGGAAATGATTTCCAAAGATAGAAACCCCAAAATAGTCTTCTCCTTCGGCAGGTGCGAGCTTCTCTCTCCAAGTGATGCGAACTTGTGTGTTGTGGATGAGTGAAATAATGAGGTGAACTTTACCTCTATTTATACAAGTGCCAATTGGCCTTTTTACCTAATTGGGTCAACTTCTCTTGGGGAGCAATAAATAATTTAATTTCAATTTTTCTTTTGCTTACTTTTCATCCCAAGGTTTACATTGATTCTTTCAAGGGTTTACATAATTAATTACATCAAGTTCATCTCCCTTAGGAGGTACAATCAAGTACAACAAAATACAATAATAATATCTTCTGAAGTCACACAAAATCCAACAGTTTGCTTGCTATAATGCAAACTGTTGGATTTTGTGTGACTTGTTATAAAATACAATAATAATATCTTCTGAAGTCACACAAAATCCAACAGTTTGCTTGCTATAGCATTTGAGAATTTTCATTTTGTGTGCATCCTTAGTGCATCGCTATCTCTTGCATCATATTTTCAGCAAGTTCATTGATTACATATATCTCATAGCAGTTAGTACTTTTATTTTCAGTCGCAGTTGTTTATTTTCAGCATTCAATTTCGACGATATTGGGTTTACACCACTTGTGCACCCACACACTCCCCATAATTCAAGTGAGACTAAAATTGGCTTATTTAAACACACATTAACCCCGCTTGGGGACCCAAAAACAACTTTGTAGCTAGGTAGGACATTGGGGTTAGGGATCCAAATAACACCCCCTTTGTGATACACATTTGAGACATAGTTGTTGTCCTCTTGGGAGCCAAAATCCCCTTTTATTTATTGGTACAGTTGACACTGATTTGTCGGGGGGCCTCTCCCTTAGGAGGGCAAGTGGCAAGATTGGTTCCGGAAGTCCAAGTGGAATACCGCTCTCTATTCTGCACTGAAGGATACCAACTCGTTGTTCTCGTCATGCATGTTGGCGCCCATACTGGGTGCGCAACGGCCAAAGAACTAAAACCACGGGACACCTTTCCGAACATACCATGAACGGGATAGTTTAGTTGCCATTCTTCTAGGACTCTTTTACTCGGAGTCCCTCTCGGTAGAGGGATATCCTTTAGCCCTTTGGTTCTCCATTTCGTATTGCCTGACTACGGATTTCATCACCCTACAGGGGATACGATCTGTGTAAGCTTCCGTATCTTTTAGATAGGTGTTTGCATGCTCCTATACCCCCATTGGTAAGTGAGTCTACCTTTTTTCTTTCTAGGAGTGTTGCTTGTTGGTATTCTGACCATTTTATTGTTGCTCCGCTTGTTGTAGCACGTTGTTGCGGCAAGTGTTTTTGAGCTTGTTGTTGGCTTGATTGTCGTCTTTTTACGAGCTCTCATTTTGCACACACAGTTGCACTAGGATTTTTTAGCGTTTTATCTCCCACAACTCTTTAGCACTTTTACACATGTCACCATTGATTCACCGAAACACTCTCGTCACCTACGGGGACAGTCCCCGCAGTACGGTCCACTTGACCCCACTCATCACACTCCCTTGAGACGCACATCTTCATCACCAGATCTTCATCCCGACACCCCTTATTTCACATCTGATTCTGAGCCAAATTCACCTATATACACAACTCTGTATATCCCAATGGCTCGCGTGAACCCCAACCCCTTTCACGGCGGGATTGTTTGCAGTGGCTCCACCACTGGCCCAGCCACCATTTCAACATCCATCCCTGCTATGCCATCTACAAGGCCTACACCTGGCATTTCAGTCACTACTTCTATACCCATCGGTAGCGGATCTGTTCCAACCACCATCCCTTTGGTCACCAGTAGTACCCTTGGGGGCACTGGCCCTTCCTCCTTGATCCCTCCGCCCTTTACCAACAGTCCCTCGATCCCCGTTATGACACACACCACTACCCCACCACTCGGTGGAGGTGGCCCCACGATCGTCGCCATGGCTAGCACGCAGGCCACTTCAACCACGTCACATCCTCCTGCTAATTTGTCATTCATGGCCAGTCCCAACCTACCTTATCTGGCCCGATTGACTAACGATCTAATCCGACATGACCCTACATGGCCTCCCATGCTTACCAAACTCCCTTCGGACATGATCCGACATGACCCTACATGGCCTCCCATGCTTACCAAACTCCCTTCGAACATCCCAATATCCGAAGGGAAGGGTGGTGAGAACCCCCAAAACCATATCATGTCCTTCCACTTATTGTTCCTCCAACTCCATAATGGATGACTCGATCCACCTACGCCTTTTACAACGAACACTCACTGGCGCTGCAGCCAAGTAGTATATTGAACAGCCACATGGGTCGACGCACTCCACTTTTACATCCCCCGCGTCGAATTTCTTGCAGTTCTTCCAGTTACCAGTGCGTAATGACGCTAGTGTTGAGATTTTACTATCTTCCAGACAGAACACGACTACCCATATCACTGACCATATCCATGAATGGCATAGACGTCGTAGTTTGTGTAAGATCAAGTTAGATGACCGTATCTTTTTTGATTGGTTCTTGAAGTCCCTCATACCAGTTATCGCCAAGGATATGGCATCCGAACGGCCCCAAACCGAAGAAGTCATACTTAAAGCCCAACAATTTGACCTTATCTATGCATAGTCAAGCTACCTTTACTCCATTTTACTAGATGCTCCTCGCAGTGATTCCTCCCAAAAGGACGCGCCGGGCGTATCCCACATCATTGACGGCATTATTGGACACGTTGCATCTCATAGTCAACCATATGTCCATATGACTCCCGCCACCACCCCGACTTATAATCCTACACCCATTTCTACACCACCCGCCATGAGTAGTGGTCCAGACCTTTCACGCGCCACGACCCACTCTGGAGCAACACCTTCGTATGTTCCCCCAGCCCAGGCTCCTCATATACATGGACCTTCTTGTCCGACGCATTGCTACAGTCATACACCGCCAGCATACGTCCCCCCTACCACACCACTTGCTTACTACCATCCACCAGTTGCACCTGCGCCTGTACAACATCAAGCCCCTCCAGCTTATTATCCACCACAGGCTGCCCCAGCACTCGCCCAACCTCAAACCCCCCTTGTTCCCCAAGGGCAAGTTTATTCCCAGCAAAACCAACCACAGAACCAACCTGCCCAACGGAACCAACAAGGACAACAAAATAGGGGACGCAGACGTAATCGAGGCAATAACCAGCCTCCCAGTAGAGGTGGTCCACCACCGAACCACCCTGATAACAATGGCGTCGTACCGGCTAACCAAAATCCTAATCGACCACCTTGGCAAGGTAAAAATCCCAACTTACGTACGAACCACCCATGTTCTATTTGAGGATTCTATGGCCATTACATGCACAATTGTCCCCACCTAGAGCGAACTCGCCAACTTTGGAGTGACGATGCCCAACGCCAAGGACATGTTGCACCTCTAGCACCACCAAACCCACCGCAACCCAATGCACAACCGATGGTGTTGCAGAACCCCCTACCCATGCAAGGAGTAGTAGCCACCCAACCTTTGGCTCCCCCTCAAGGAGTTGTCGCACCACAACAACAAGTTGCTTACGCTGCTCCTATTACTCATCCCATTGACTCAGGTACCCACCACCGAAACCATTCATGCAAACAAGGCCTCTACCACTCTTCCCACAAATCAATCGTTACGTCTACCCCAGCACTGTTCGAAGGGGCCCCCAAAGCTCCTCGATTTCCTTTGCGCCGCAGCAATAACAACCCCAATGCTCGTGTTGCCCCCAACTATAATATTGTGGATGACTTAGCCCAGTCCCCTGCTACTATGTCAGCCTTGAAAGTTTTAAAGAACTGTCCAACGCAGCGCAAAACATTGTTGTCTTCCATAGGTGCAATCGATCCTTCTGACTCTTGAATGATGACATTCGATTTAGACCACTCTAAACCACGCATGCCTTCCACCTTAGAATTTCAAGTCTCTGTGTCAATCTGGAATCTTGTTATCAATCGGTGCATCATCGATGAGGGTGCCTCTACATGCGCCATGTCTACATTTGTGTGGCAGAAGCTAGGATCCCCTCCCCTACAGCCATCCACGACCGCCTTACGAGCTTATGATGTCGTTCATCTCAGCCGCAAGGCCTTATGGCTAATGTTCCAGTCCATTTAGCTGGCAAAATTGTCATGATTGACATTGAAGTCATCAATGCCCAGCTCGACTAAAACATGCTCCTAGGACGAAGCTACATGTATGCCATGAAGGTTGTTGTCTCATCTATGTTTTGACTTATGATGTTTCCCCTAAAGGGACAGGCTGTTAAAATCGATCAAGTCACTTACTATAACCCGAACGCGCCCGCTACACCCGAAAATGTTCTCCCCATGGTTGAACAATCTGTTTTTGGTGCCCCTACCTCTTTGATTTCCACTGTAGGGCCTGGTCTTTATTCAGAGACTCCAATGGTCTCCAGATTTCATTCCATACCACCTCCCCCTCCGACCATTGAGATCTTTGACTTGTGCACCATTTCGTCAAGTCAATCGATCCCTAACCCTCAACCACCACCTTCGTCTCAACCGCCATTGGTACCTAGTCACGTTGGCGCCACACCGATCCACACAATCTCGTTCTTATTTCCACCATCAGTGATAGTAAGTATGCACGTCATGGCCACGTTGAATCTCCCTAGGTTGACATTAGGACTTCTCGTGTGGTATTTACCTTCCCCTAATCCCACTCCAACGCCACAAGTCATTATTCAACCGTTCCAACCGATCACCATCGCTAATCATCCACCTCCCGGTATGACAGCAGCATCTTCCTCCAACACTGCCCCTCAATCATCCAAAAATGTTGGGGGCAGAGCCACGCACACTCATACTGCACCAAATGCGACTAAAACCTTGCACCCTCCCCCTCCATCTCGTGCAACCCCCAAGTGTTCCTTGTGCGATGATTTGGGTCACGCAACCCATAATTGTCCGCAATTGCCTGGCCTTCAAGAACACATGAAGACGTTGGACGATGACCCCACCACACCGGTTGTCGAACTCCCAACCACCACCCCACCACACAACAAATCTTTGCGCACCAACCACTCCTGCGCCATATGCGGAGTTTACGGCCATTACTCTCATCATTGTCCAGACTTACCAGAGTATCGGTTGGTGCTACATGAAATATGCCAGTCGTCTTTAGAATCATCCATTACTACCATTGAAGAGATTCACCCACCTGAATCCTCCTCCTCAACAGAGGTTAACACTATTTATATGATTTCCACAAGTGGCGAACCAACCATTCCCCCAACATCCAGCTTTACCTCTTCTCATCTGTCCACGCAGTGTTTTCGTAGTGACGAAGAAATCATCGAAGCACTAACCGTACCTGACTTCCCGAGCAGTCTACTCCTGTTACGGCCAACCAACTTTCCATTGAGTCGAAAGACTTCATCCATAGCCAAGTGGACTGGTTTAAGAGCCCCATCCCAGCTCTTGATGCCTTCGAGGAAGGTAACATGGCTAACATCTTGCCTACCATACAGGTCGATATCTCCGTCACACCCGATATAGTTGAGAACATTACGTTAGGCACCTCATGTACTCCACATGAAGTCGCTTCCTATAAGACGCTCTTCCAAGAGTTTCGTGATGTTTTCACTTAGTCATACACTGAGATGCCTGATCTTGACCCTACCATTGTTGAACACCATATTGATACTTGGCCTGACATCCCGCCTGTTCGCCAAAAGCAACGGCCATTCACCCCTCCAAATTACCAGTAGTGAAGGCCGAAATTGAAAAATTACGTCAAGCTGGGTTCATTTATCCCATTGCTTACACCACATGGGTGTCCAATCCAATGCTGGTTAACAAAAAACATGGCACCATTCGTGTTTGTACCGAATTTCGTGATCTGAATTTAGCTTGTCCCAAAGACAACTTTCCTACGCCTTTCATCAACCAACTCATTGATGCATGTGCGGGTCACGAGATTCTATCCTTCATGGACGGTTTCTCCAGCTACAATCATATTCAAATCCGTAAAGAGGATCAGTATAACACTGCCTTCACTACTCCGTGGGGCACTTTCGCCTATCGCTTTATGCCATTTGGTCTTAAAAATATTGGTGCTACATTTCAGCGGGCCATGACCTTTTGCTTTCACGACTTGGTCCATATTATTCTTGTATACTCTGACAACCTCACAGCTCGATCCAAGAAGCGATCCGACCACCTAGAGGATCTCCGAGAAGTCTTTTTGCGTTGTCGAAAATACAACATTTGCTTGAACCCCCTCAAGTGTAGTTTTTTCCTTCCTGTCGACCGGTTATTGGGTTTTACTGTTTCCCAAAAAGGAATCATTGTCGACCCCTTGAAGGTTCAAGCCATTCTTGACCTCCCATCGCCACGTACATTACACCAATTACAAAGCCTTCAAGGTAAAGCCAATTTTCTTCGTCGCTTCGTTCCTGGCTATGCTACGAAAGTTCATGGTTTCCTTCGCTTGCTTCGGACCCGCGTTCCCTTTGTTTGCGACGAACAAGCGCAAGCGGCTTTTGAAGCATTAAAAGAAGCCTTGACTTCTGCCCCATTGATTTCACCTCCTAATTTATCCAAGGATTTTATCCTTTATGTTTCGGCATTTGAATATGTCGTTTCTGGTGTGCTAGTCCAAGAAGATAGTGCGCGTCAAGAACGTGACATATATTATGTGAGCCAGATGTTGTCTGGCCCACCACTACGTTACCCCCATGAGGAGAAGTTGGCCTTTGTCGTCGTCTTCTCGGTTCAGAAAGTCTGCCACTACATTCTTCTTAGCCGAAATACAGTTGTGGTAGACTCCAACCCCATGGTTTATCTCTTGAGTCGCCACCTCCTTCAAGGTTGCGTGGCTAAATGGATCATTATCCTTCAAGAATATGACATGACATTTGCTACCCCTAAGAGTACCAAAGCCCTTGCATTGGCACATCTCATGACCGACTTACCATCTTCGTCAGTGTTACCTCCAATCATCACTAATTCGTCCGAAGACCACTTGTTCACTATTTCGTTAGATGACCCATGGTATGGTGATATCCTTGTATACCTACAAACACAGAAGTTTCGATCCAATCTTGGTCGTGATGATCGACGTCGCATCCACCATCACGCTATCTCCTTCTCGGCGATGTCCTTTATCGACACGGCGTTGACACCATTTTACATCGATGCCTCACACATGATGAGGTTGAACAGGTTTTGAATGATTGTCGTAGCAGAGCCTGTAGTGGCCACTTTTCTGGAATGGAAACTACCCAAAAGGTCATCTGCACTGGGTATTTCTGGCCCACTCTTTGTACTGATTGCATTACAGCAGTTAAACATTGCCAGAATTGCCAACTCTTTGCCCCCAAATCTAGGACCCCTCCTGCCCCGCTCCATCCAGTCATCATTGTTGGACCTTTCTATAAGTGGGCCATTGATTTTATGGAGTGCAACCCCCCCTCGGCGAGTGTCCATAAATACATCATTGTAGTTGTCGACTATTTCACTAAATGGGTCGAGGCCATGCCCACATTTAACTGCCAGGCTGAGACCACAACACATTTCTTTTTTAACCATGTCATTACTCGGTTCAGGGTCCCTAAACAACTCGTATCCGACCATGGAAAACACTTCGAGGACACCGTTTGGAAGGAGTTGTCCACCTTCTTGAATTTTGACCACCAATACGCCTCATCCTACTACCCGCAGGGGAACGGCCAAGTCGAGGCTATCAATAAGATTTTGAAAACAATCCTTCAACGAACAGTGAACAAACACAAGTCAAATTGGCACCATATGCTTTTTCCTACACTTTGGGCTTACCGTACTTCTACTAAGACCGCCATGGGTTTTACCCCTTTCCATTTGGTTCACGACGTAGAGTCGGTCCTCCCCATTGAGTGTCAAATCCACGCTTTACACATTGTCGTTGACCTTCTCCCGGACACCTCACCTCTTGAGCAACATTTACTCCTACTGAAACAGGCCAATGAATACCAACGAGCAGCCTTACAAATCACTGAGGCTGCCAAACATCACTCCAAAGCCCATTACGACAAGCGCATCCATCCCCAAACCTTCCAAGAAGGAGACCTAGTGCTCGTTTATGACCAAACTCATGACAAGCACGGCAAAGGAAAGTTTGAATCCATGTGGCAAGACCCTTACATTGTCCAAACCTGTCTCGGCAAGGGGGCATACATCCTTACCGATTCTGAAGGCCACCCTTTGCCCAACCCTTGCAACGAATTGTACCTCAAGCGATTTTTCCCTTAACTTTTTTCAGACCCACTAGTCTGTGTTGTATAGTTTTCTTTCCCTTTTTGTTTTTCACCTTTTTGCATTTTGAACCTCACAGCTTGCTTCCATATATGACCACAGATGGATCATGTTTCCCCACTCTGTTTGTTTTGTCGACAGCGCAAGAAGATGATCTCCAAACCTCGCCTTCGCAACTTGGGTACCGTATTCCCCTTCACACGAGTTAATCCACCTCGACGGAGTGTGTATCGACGCTGCCACCAATAACCAGGCTGAGTACGATGCTGTGACTGGTCTCTTGACCGCTGGCCTCCAGTTGGGCATTAGTCACCTTCGTGTGTTTCTTGACTCCCAGCTCGATAACTTTTACTAGGTACGGGATCCTTACATTTTTAGAAAATTCTCGCACACTAAACAACTGATTAGACAATTTGAGTTCATCACATTCACTCGCGTCCCACGAAGTCAGAACAGTGTTGCAGAGCAAATGGCTAACAACATACTAGAATGGCATATAAATCACAACATATAGGAAGAAAATCATAAAAATGCAGCATCATATCATCCACATGCACATATGCATCATATCAGTATACAACATCATAAAAAACAAAAAAGAGGACCATCATCATAATAAACTACATCCACGTGCATATATATATATATATATTATAATCAAAATGTCATAGTTTACATCATCACATAAACATCAATGCATCAAGGAGCCCCAACAGCTTCCCCGTCATAACAATAATCGTCAAGTACAAAAAATCCCCATGCTCATCGCATTGGGGGGCAGTTCCATCAACTGCCTATTCATTTGAGTCATCTCCATCACCCCCGTCCTTGTCCTCGTCCTCGTCCTCGATCTCATTCTCGTCCTCCTCGTCATCCTCCTCTTCCTCTTCCTCCTCCTCATCATCATATGGGGCATCACCCCGCGCCATAGCCCTCACTGCCTCGGATGCCATCGCAATCCTCTGCATCACTGGTCTCCACTCCCGTGGAGCGTCGTAGCAAATGCTGATCAACTCCTGATCCAAATGCTGACAGCCATCATCAACCACTCCATCCAGTAGGCGGTCAATCCCCACGCGCAGTGACTCCAAAGTCGTCAAAGCACTCCGATGACGTCTTTGCCCACACCCGAGAGAGTACACTCCCTCCACTCGACTCCTCTGCGCCCAGTACCCAGCTGGAGGTCGCAGTCCCACATCTGCACACATAAGCACATCATCAATCTTGGTATCATAACAATCCGCTAGCTATCACATATGCTATGAAGTAGAAACAAGATGATACTATAAAACAAGTACATACATACCATCTGGTCCCCATGCCTGGCCAGGAGGTCGTGGTAGCTTTGCATCCCCCCTGTAGTCCATACCTACATAAGGCAAGTCCTCGATCACCACTGGCAGCTGCCGCCACTATGTAAACAACACTCAAGTGAAGAACCGACCCACCAGTCCCCCACCACCGAGAGTCATCATCTCACCCCATCGCCATATCCTTGGCTCGGTGGGCCCACCATCACATACTACTTTGTGCGGTCGCAGCGTCGGCACTCGCTCAAAGAAGAACGAGCATAGGAATGAAGGGAAACAAAAATCCCCTCCTATGCAGCTCACCCTGTTCAGTTCCTGCCAAACAACTATCAAGTACATATGTCCCCAACCGAAGTATGTACCTGCTAAATCCTGCTCAAACAACATCATCTGCCCTCCCGAGAACCTGTGGGGTGCCTTTGACCCCAGTATCCGCACTACCAGTGTCACTATAGCTCGAGTCTCCAGAATCTCTATGTCACAAATCAATATCGCATTGTCATGCACATAATCTATGGCATAACAATGGCGCTCCAGTAGGTCCTCCATGGAGACATCACTAGGCTTCTTCGATTGGGTGTCTACAGTCATGCCCAACCGTGGGAGCCCCGTCAGAAAGTACACATCCATGAGCGATATCTCTAGCCGCTCCCCCTGTATAACGAATGCCCCCATATCGGCATCCAAAAACTCCACCAACTTGTTCACCAGCAACTTCATTGAACGCATTGGGGACACCCTGGCAAACTTTAGTAACCCACATCGAGCCAAAGTATCCTGGACATCCTCATCATCCATGATATCGTCCAGCAGCCTAACGAGCTCTCGCTCTCGCCAACTCATTCTCAGCATCCTGCACACACATGAAACAATCCCTCGTCGGTAACATGTAAAACAGCAAACTTGTCCCCCAAGGGCCATGACACCCATCCTGGGCAAAAACAAGCGCTCCAAAGCATGGATTTTTGCCCCTCAAGTGCGCCTTGGAGCGCATTTTTCCCCTTGAAATGTGCACTCCTAGAGCGCGCCTGTCAGGCTCACAGCCGCGCTTGGAGCGTGCTTTCCTCAGCGAAATCTGCACTACAGAGCGCGGTTGTACAACCCACAGTCGCGCCCCAGCCAAGCGACTATATGGCTCATAGTCACGCTTTCTCCCTCGAAAAGCGCGATTGGGCGTAGTTGTGCCCTAGCCGTGTTTGCCAAGGCTCCCCAAAGGACCAAATCCAACTAAAAAGGCATGAAAAACGTCATAAATCACTTCAAGACTTACCTGCAAGTCACAAAACTCGATTCCACCGGACACATTAGAGAAATCAGAATTTCCTCTTCTAGGCCCCTCTACACTCCTCCCAATTTGCACAGTGAAAATGACATGTGGAGGTGGGCTCCCTTGCTATTTATAGCCATTTTTGTCATTTTTTGTTTTAACCATTCCGGAGTAATCCGAACTCCGTTTTTTGTGTCGTTTGCACCATCAGATTCAAAATTCCATGCTTGTGATGATGCTTGAGATCATTTATCGCTCTCACTCAATCCTTTTTCGGGCATTTTTTCCACACCCCCCGCCACCTCGATTTGTGTGCCACAGGACGTAGTTGTTTTTTGCATCACTTTGACCATTTTGTCTATCGCGGCCTATTCATGAGCCCTTCGCTCCCTCTATACTGCAGTTATTGCGTTATTTTGCCATCGTTCATCTACCCGCAAGGAGGCCCCATCAGTGTTCTCCCCCTCACATCCTTGGTTCCCATGTTAGTCCCTCGATTGAACACTTCCTCCTTGCTTGGCTTTTACATCTATTCGATATAATTTTATCCATTTTTCGGGCTAAGTAGCTCTTTTACGAAAAAGGCACTTCAAGAGTTTTTGTTAAGCTCTTTTCTGACTCCTTAAAAAATGAAAAGATCACCCAGCAATCTTGCTTCCTTTCATGCTCGTTAAAGTATTTGAAAGGGCATTTATCTGGTATAAGTTTAACCATTTTCCGAACCTGGTAGACTAATTACGAAAAAAGAATACTCTAGTCACACCGACTAGAAGAGTTCTCCATTCCACACTTTTATGTTTTTTCGGGCTTTGGGGACTAACACACGAAAAAGAACCCCCTTGGAGTCTTCTTATTTGCTTTCAGACTCTCTAAAATTGAAAGCGACCACGAGCATTCACCGTCCTGGGCTCGTATAAATCCACACGACAGTACCCTCTTCACATTTCAGAGTCTTCTTATCGCTTTCAGACTCCTTAAAATTGAAAGCACCCACGAGCATGCACTGTCCTGGGCTCGCACAAATCCACACGACGGTATCCTTTCTAGCACACTTCTATCCCTTCTTTGAGCTCCTTAAACCATGAAGAAGGCCAAAACGGTGCCTCTCGGCGCCACGACAGATCGCATCTAGTCCCCCTATTTTGGAAGCCTCCCCAGCATGGTCGTCTTTGTTGAGAGTATTCTGCGATGTGTCACCCTTATGGTCTCCTGATATAACTCATCAATTTTCCCCCCTGAGTCTCCCCCATTGCAGTCACAGTCTCTGGTCCCTTAAACTATGATCCCCTTCACTCGAAGTCGATTTCATATGCTTCCAGGTCAACCTTGTCATCATACTCTGAACAAATGAAGTTTGAGTCCTCCCACTCTACGACACTCGTATTCCCCCACGGTATGTCAGTCTCACATCCAGTACTATCACCTCTTGGTTGTACACCTCGCGCTCCTATCAAGGAAACATCATTGCCTTAGTAGTTACAGGTCTCCCTCTATCGACACTAGCACATCTATTCCAGAGGATAAACATATGTCCATGTACCTTGGACTCATCTCCATCAGTGATGAGTGCCTACAGACCGTCTAAGAGGAGTCCTTAGTGCCTCTTAGAATGGTTGTTTCTCACGTGCTCGACTTCAACTCCATCATCGCACCGTTGAGATTCGTACAGGGTATTGGTCCCTTCAGTTATTGGTCGAAGACCCCGGATGTCCCCTGACTCTAGCACATTGGTGAATCTATTTGAAACCCCCAGTTGTATGTTCCCGCGGATATCCAGGCTGCGTTGGCGACAGTGTTTGGAACCCCTCCAGTTATATGCTTCCTAGAGTATCCCATTCAGACGCAATTTCATGTACCTCTGAGATTCTGACTCTTAGTCGTTGAGTCCATACATTTGTTGGACACCTTCAGATCTCACAGAGCATCAGTTGATATGGTACCGCATTCAGGATAGATGCCATTGTTTCCATATATCAGTTCTTCAAATCAGTCATGGTTGAACCATGGGTATGTGCCTAATTTGTGTCCCCTCTAAACCATTATGATGTACACAGTAGTTCTCTATGTATTGCTCAGGTCCCTTTTAGGCCTCATTATTATTTGTATATCTTGATACGAGCATGCATATGCCCGCCTCGTCCATATATTTGAGATTATCTTCCTCGTCCCTTATTGAGGTGATGTATTTCCAGTTATCGCCCTTGCAGTTCGTATGAAGCACGTGTTCTGGTCTCCAACCAGTTTCTGCTCTCCACCATCACAATGCTCACACCCCTGGAAAAATTCAATACCTATGATGTCTATCGGCTATACGATGAGCTCCTTCCCTCACACATCAAGGGGCAATCTGTTAACACCCAAAAATTGTTCACTAGCTCATATCCCTAGTCACATAACCCATTTGTCCACTTTTCCTACATTTTTTGCCTCCAAAACCCCAAAAATCCCTAAATTGGTAACCATGTGGGCAAAAAATCATTATTTCCCTCATCAATTAATGAAATTCCTTCAAAAATGGATAAAATCCCATAAAAAAATGGTCAAAATCCCCAAAAAAGAAAAAGAAAAAGGGGAAAAAGTCAAAATATAATTAAAAATGAGGGAAAACATTAAATACCACTAGTCAATACTTTTGGTTGCCCAAACCATGGGTCCATACTCCACCACCCAAAATTGCTATAAAAGGTGATGGAGGCCCCCCATTCAACATCCATGATCAACTCTTTCTACCCTTATGCAGCCAAAATTCCTATTGAACTTGAGCTTATCACCTTGAGCTTATGTTCCCCATTCAGTTGAGTCTTGGCCACCTCTTGAGCATTTGGAGAAGAGCAAGGAACTCTGGAGACCCGGCGTGCTACTCTTCGTACATCTACGAGGGCCCCCATCTACTCACCTTCTGAGGTAACTCTTATTGTAAACCCTTGTTTGCAACATAATACAAAATATACTTCATGGGTTCTGATCTATTTGTTATTTTTTACTACAGTAGTTAGTTAGATTTATTTTCATTGTTATTTACACTCACATATTATTATATCTTTTGAGAACTGCTTCTAAGGGTTCCATAATCCTTAGTAGGTGCTCTTTAGCACGAGCTAGTATGAAAACACTAGCTACACCATGGGCAAACAAAAACCATTTACATGAGGTGTTATAAATCCACCTTTACAATGTATGTCTAGAAATCACCTCAGCTCCTTCTATGTTGCTAGACACCCCCAACATAGAAGTACCTACCGAGCTACAAAAACTAACATTATTCGCCACGAACCTCCAACCCTTTGCCCTAGTCGATTACACGGTAACCATAAGAAATGATATATTTTCATCTACTACATGAAGACAACCCTCTCAATAATTTCATGTCAACAATCCTCTACAAATATAACGTTAAACTCTCTATTTGAATCCTTCTACACCATTGACTCTCTAGTTGAATCCTTCATGGTTTGTCTCCTACTCATATTGTAACAGTTTCCAAATCAAAGTATTTAGGGCCAAAGACTTGACTATATTTTCAAATGACACCACAAGATGGTTTGTCTCCTACTCGTCTTGTAACAGTTTCCAAATCAAAGTATTTAGGGGCGAAGACTTGACTATATTTTCAAATGACACCACAAGAAGGGGAAAACCATCCAAGATTGTGTCCACTTGCTCCTTAAATATATGAACCCATATTGAATACAATGTTATGCACATTTCATCATGGTATCCAAGTGTTCCCTTGTCAAGATTCCAACAAAAATCTTCAAAGATCAAATGTCACAAATATCGTTTTGAGGAATATATTATCAAGGGTCTAGAAAGAAACTTATCAAAAATATCAAAGAAAGTATAAAAAAAATACTAACAAACTTAAAAATACAACAATATTCAATTTTCATGATATTCCCTATTCCACAATAAATCCTCTAATGGCAATGAATGAAGTCGATTTCCCCTCCTAAACATGACAAAAGAGGATGAGTAACATCTTTACCCTCAATCCCCTGCTTCTCCTCTTCAAATGGGAAGTAAAAATGGTGCAAATTCAGTCTTTAAAGGCAAATTATCATCCACTCTTTCCTAGACTCATGATATATATTGCCAAATTATCTCAAAATTTTCAAAATGTCAAGATATATTCAGATTGCTCAAAAAAGGCAGTTTTAAAGGCGAGTGTATTAGCAAGGTGAAAATATCAAGAAACACCATCAATATGACAATGTATCAATGATATTTGCAACATTGTCAAAGAATGTATTGATGTCACTCCAACTTGCTAGATTATTTTGCTCTTACACCTTCAGAGGCACCTCCCATACCCACTTTGTCGACTTGAACACATGCACACATTGCAAGACTAAATCATCTCAATTCCACATGGTCACATGTCGAACTTTCTTGGATCTCCACTTCTATGCTTAGTTGAATCTTGCTAAGTTATGAACCACCATAGCTCTCTATTCCATTTGAATCTTCTAAATGTCAAAATTCTCACCATTGAACCTCTACATTACTCAAATCTCTACAGCCACCTTCAACTTTCAGAGATTCTACACACAAATCCCTCTAAATGTGCAACCATCCTCGACCAAATATTTTTTACCTACCACAACTACCTTGTCCACACCAAGTAAGCTCACCAATGGTTCTATTAACTTGCATGCCTACAAAGTTACAACCAAATCAAAGGCTTCTTACATAAAACTCAAATTTTTCAATTGCTTTCCACCATGAAGGACCAATAAGCTCGACTCCACCTCCCAATATTTTTTATTGTCATGCACTTTTCAGATAAAAGTGAAAGATTAGAATTGGTTGCTTCTAAAATGTATCCGAGTGCATAATATACCAACAATGGCTTACAATGTCAATCTTCCTAAATGTGTCCAACCATCAAATAGAAAACAAATGTCCTTGGAAACCTTGAACTCAAAATTCAAATCTTCAAATGTATTAAAATCAGCATTAAGGGGGATATTGGCAATATCCATTGTGATAATTTGTGGATGTAAGGACTTCTTTGTGGGCCCTCAATCAGCATGGGGTGTTAAGATTATGACTAATCTTCACTTGAGGACACATGTTCACCCTGTGTCTGATGTCTCGATGGCTTTATTAAGTCTACATATGGGTAATTAACCCACCTTATTGTCATTGTCTATATTTGACTAGGTCAGGCTAGTCACTCTCTTGGGGCTATCACCCTAAACCCTAATGGAGGCGTATAAATACATCACCCACCTCATTTGTAAATCCTAATGGAGGTGTATATATACATCACTCTCTAAGCCCTAATATGAACAGAGTTTTGGAGGCCTAATCCCATTTTGATATTATCTCCTTCACACATATCTTCAGGGAATTTAATCAAAAGATAGAATCTCTTCAAGGATGCTCTTATTTTGCAGGAAGGTACTCTGGTATATCAAGAATTCAGGGGTGATCAGGCCTATATAGAAGTATCTCTATCCATTTTATAATCTGTGAGCTAGGGTGAAGCAAGTGATGCTTGGGGTCGGTGTTGTCGCTTTCTAGAATGCTTCATGATAGTCTGGACATTTTTTGCATAATATGGTTAGGTTTGTGGAAGAATATATTATATATAGCTTCAGTTCAGGCTGGTTGACATTGTCAGAAACTCAGATCTTGCAAAGGAGATATGAGGCTCGGTGATGTATATTTTGATTGCATATTGAAATAACAAATACAATATTCTTTTTCATGGGAAAAATAATCACTCACTCAAGTTGTTATTTGATACTAAGGCCTGAGGGCGATCTTTCTCTAGATTCTCTTGTGATGTGATTAGGTATTACAGTAATCTCTCTTGTGGACATCATTTCAACTATTGATTCTTTTCTGTTGCATTTTTCACTCGGCTGGGTTTATTAAAGAGTTTATCATAGATCCACTATCTTATGATCTCAATGATAACATTATCTAGAGATTGAATTTCCCCTATATGAATTTGGAAGACAAGGAGCCATCTGGAGCTAAGCTTGTAAGGCATGGAAGTGAGCAATAATTCTAGAGTGGCCTTTTTCAATAATTTTTCCATCTGATGAGAACTTAATATTTCAGAAGAGCTTTCCTAGAGCCTTTTGAGGGTGTGAGTATGATAGTTCTGAGTAAAGCTCAAGTATAATTCCTTGAAGTCCATGGTGACTGGCCCTAATGAAGTTACACAAAACCTATGGATCCAAAAACTGATGAATGTAGCAGCCAACAGAGAAACACAAGAAAACAGAATTCAATTAGTGAAAACAAGCAGCACTATGAAAATTGATGATTGCAAGTAAGAGAAGCGGGCACTATCTCTGAGTATGCAAGGCAGTCTTAAATGTACTGGAAAATATGGAAAAAACAGAATACCAAATCGAACATTAAGACCAAATAAGCAAAGTCCTGTAATTTATCTATCTTATGATCTCAACGATAAGGTTATTTAGAGATTGAATTTCCCCTATATGAACTTGGAAGACAAGGAGCCATCCGGAGCTTCATATCAATGAAGTTACACAAAACCTATGGAGTTACTAAATCGAACATTAAGACCAAATAAGCAAAGTCCTGTAATTAAACTATCTTATGATCTCAACGATAAGGTTATCTAAAGATTGAATTTCCCCTATATGAAGTTGGAAGACAAGGAGTCACCTGGAGCTTCATATCAATGAAGTTACACAAAACCTATGGATCCAAAAATTGATGAATGTTGCATCCAACAGAAAAACACAAGAAAACAGAATTCAATTAGTGAAAGCAAGCAGCACAATGAAAATTGACGATTGCAAGTGGGCACTATCTCAGAGTATGCAAGGTGGTCTTCAATGTACCGGAAAATAAGGACAAAGAGAATACTAAATTGAACATTAAGACCAAATAAGCGAAATCCTGTAATTAAATGTGTAGTGTTCATAAATGATCCCCAAAAAGAGATTTTGCAATATAACCATCTAGGACCAACTAAGAATGGTTCACAGCAATATTTTGGCCTAACTCCAAATCTATAATGTCAAGTACCAGTCATTTACTTAATACAAAAGAAGCTTACAAGTTCCAAGCATAAAAGCTGAAACACTTTCTGTTGAAAGCAACATTAAAAAATGCTACAATTTTTGCACAAATAGTAAATGATTATACAAAACGCAAGCATTGCGTCTATATTGAAAGAATGATATCAACTGTACCAACCTGTAAAACACCAAATCACAACAATTACCATCAAAAATAGATGTGAAATAGATATGCATCCATCAGGCCGTGGCCCAGTGGTTGAGAAGGGGCATTGCCATGCAAACGACTCAGGTTCAAATTCTGGCAAGTGTAGATCCCTAGTATGCACATTGATCAAGTTGGGCAACTCCCAACATGAAAGTGGGCTGCAAAAATGCAGATAATGGGTTTCACAGCTCCCCATTGATCAAAAATGCATTTAACCAAGCCAAACAATAAAGAAAGAAAGATGCTCACTGGCTTCTGCCCTCTTTGTGTTACAAAGTAAGCACACAAAAACTAAATGTTGTGTCTACAAAAGGAAATCTGGAATAACTGGTGTTTGTGGAGCCACTTGCAGGGGGCTATCTGCTCTTTGTCCATTCTGATACTTTGAATGACAATGATTTTATTTTTTAGAATGTCCTCTTAGATGCCTTTCCGAATGTCCTTCTCCTCAGAATTCAAATCACAAAAGGTTGTGTCTACAATAGGAAATCTGGAAATAACCGGTGTTTGTGGACCACTTGCAGGGCTATCTACTCTTTGTTGGTTCTAACGCTTTGAATGACGGTGATTTTTTTTAGACTGTCCTCTTAGATGCCTTTACCAATGTCCATCCTTGTTCTCCTTCTCATGCTTTGAATGTTTGTACCTGCTGCAACTCTGCTTTTCAGTTCTCTTTCTTTCTGTGCCATCAGTATGCCCCTCTGAAGCTGAAATATTAATGGACCATCAGTCCACATTTACCTCTTTCCTGTCCTCTCCAGTGGAAGAAGTATCAGAGGGCCCTCCTGATCGATGATGTTGTTCAGCAGAGGTAGCTTTAGATAGCTTTTCATGAACTCTACCATACCCTACTGAATGTTTCTTTTATCACTAGAAATGGCTCTATGATGACATCTGAAACATTTTTTTTTCAAATCCTTTGCCTGTTTGGTGGTTGACACTGGTTCCTCATCTCCCTCATCCAATCTTATCACTACAGGCCATGCTTTAGTTGCTGTGGTTTTGTGGCAAGAAAAGACTGCTCTGCAAGTTTCAAATATCTTTGTTTACATCAGATGCTGCAGAAGGGACCTCAAGTTGAGGTGGAGGATAGTCATCATTTTTTGTTTCAGCTTTCCCTGTAGGTAGATAGAATACACCATGTCGCTGCCGATGTTGAGTTAAAAGTGCAGTTGATTCGCAATTGTTGGTGAATCTTCCTTAGTGCGATGACTAAACACAGGAGCATCATCCCACTCTTTGTGCTGAGGGATAGGCCACTCCCTCTCTCCATCATCTATAACCTGCCGACCCTCTATTCAATGTGTTGGTGGCTTTATTGAACCTACATATGGGTAATTAACCCACCTTATAATATTTCTCTATATTTGACTAGGTCAACCTAGTCACTCTAATCTCCTGGGGCTAGCACCCCAAACCCTAACGGAGGTGTATAAATACATCACCCTTGTTTGTAAACATTCACTCAAGTTGTTATTTGAAAAAATGCCCAAGGGCAATCTTTCTCTAGAGCACTTCTCTCGTTCATATGCCTGGGTATTACAGTGATCGCTCTCATGTACATCATTTAAAGTGTTGTTTCTTTTCTGTTGTATTTTTCATTTGGCTGGATTAGGGTTTAGTAAAGAGTTAACCATAGATCCACTATCTTATGATCTCAACATGGTATCAAAGCTAGTGTGGACTCTTCTTTCTCTATCCAGCATTGTTTCAGGGCTGTTCCAGATCTGGAACTAGGCTTTCTAGCATTGTTTTAGGGTCATTTCAAGTCTGACACTAGGGTTTAAACACTCACTTTCAGACAGCAAATTGTTTCTCAGGGTTTTCTGCCCTCTTTTCCACCAGCACCCTCATTCCTTGGCTGTTGGTTGGCCTTTTTCATCAGATTTAAGGGGTTATTTTGCAGAGTTGTGCCCTCTTTTAGGGCAGCACACTCCTTTTTCCTTCTTGAAGCCAACCTATCGCACGTTTTAATGGTAGCACTGATGTTATGGATGGAGAATGGTTGTTTCTCCATCTTAACAGGTCCAACTACCATATGTGGGCTGATTAAATGTCATCCCTTCTTTGTAGCAAGGGCTTATGGACGTATTTGGAAAATCTGCTTCCAGTTGAAAATGATGACAGTCAAAATCTAGTATGTTTGAAGAAGGATATGGCCCTAGGGTTGATCACTCTTTATGTGGTGCGCCAGACCTTTTTCATCACACCAAGGGTAACAAGAGTGCAAAGCAGATTTGGGATGCTTTCCACAATTTATTTAGCTCAGTGAACACTACTCAAGTCAATTGACTTGAAAATAATCTCTCCAACCGCAAACTGGCATATTTTTGCACCATCCAGGGGTATATTGCTAGGTTAAAGAACCTGAAGGCTTACATTGTAGCATCTGGTGGCCAAGGTAAACATGATTCCGAATAGTTCACTATTGTATTTGACTCTTTAATAACCTTTCTCCTGCATTCAGAAATTTTGCTATCATCTTTTACCACATTCCTCTTTTTCTCAAGTCACCTGTTTTGCCTACTTTAGAGAATGTGTTTTCTAACCTTATCCAGCATCAAGTCATCTTCATGAATTTGAGTGAACTACCCTCTAGAGATCAAGTCCATTCTAACACTTCTACCCCATACATACATGAACCTACAGGGGGTGCTTCCAAATCCTCAAAGAAGAGAGGATGGCCTACCTTTATTGCCATAGGAGAGACATGCTTTAGATAATTATCTTCTGTCTTCAAAAATTGAAGAAATTGCTCGACAAACCACTGGCAACAATGCCCTCTTCGGAAAAGACACTGGTAATTCTGCACATGTAGATGTGCACTCTGTTTTATGGTCTTCCACCTCTTCATAGTAATGGATTGCGTATTCTTGGGCAACTAGACATATCCCAAAGCACAAGCACCTTACTCTGACTTCAGTGATCAGCATAAAGGTGAGCAGATAATTATCAGTGATGTCAACGCTCCCAATTGCTAGTTGTAGCATTGTTGTTATTTATAACGTTAAGTACGGAGATATTCTCCATGTTCTTGGAGTGGGACCAAATCTACTATCTATTTATTGCATCACATGCACAATAAGAACATAAAATTTTGGTCAGACGGATGGGTTGTTAATGACATAAATGACAAGTTCAACATTGTTGCTTCCAACTATTGTGATGAATCTGAATGTATGTACAAGTTGGGGAAGCCTTCTTCACCCCCAACTTCGAATAAATTTATTGCAATGGTGGCCAATGCAGATGATGACAACAAGCTATGGAACTACCATTGAGGATCTTCCACCAATCAATTCTACAAGGGTGTTTGCGAGGTAAGTGTGATAGGTAAATATCACCAACAATTATTTCCAGAGGACAACTCAAGATATCAATAGTATACTTCCCTTGACTCAGGAAGGTCCCATCATGTTTCTGCCACACCTCTAATCCCAAGAAGTTGTGCATCAAACCAAGGTCCTTCATCTCGAACTCGGAGGCTAACTTCTTCTTGCACCACTCAATAAGTTTCTCATCTCCGATGAGAAACAAGTCATCGACGTAAAGCACTAGGATCAAGGGCTTTGCATCCACAACCTTGTAGTAAAGGTGGTGTCTGCCTCACTCTTGGTGAAGCCCAAGCTCATCAGATATCCATCAACCCTAGCATACCATGCACGTGGTGCCTGCTTCAGTCCATACAAGGCCTTCTTCAGTCTGCACACATGGGACTCCTTCCCATGAATCACAAAACCCTTTGGCTGCTCAATGTAGACCTCTTCCTCGATCATATCGTTGAGGAAGGCTATCTTCACATCCATCTGATGTAACTTCCATCCCATAGTTGAAGCAAGAGCAATGATCGTCCTAATGGAAGTGTACCAAGCAACAGGAGCAAATGTCTCGTCATAATCAACTCCCTCTTTCTGAGAGAATCCTCTAGCCACAAATCTCACTTTGTGCTTCTCAATGCTCCCATCGGCTGCATGCTTAATCTTGTAAATCCACTTGGAAGTCACTATTGACTTCCCTTCAGGTCTAGGCACAACTTCCACACATCATTCTTCATGATGGATTGATATTCTTCCATCGTGGCGTCTTTCCACACCTGCTGGCTGGCAATCTCCTTCATAGTTGGAAGGCTCAAAATCAATGATGTGGACCATTAGTGCAACATATCCTAAAAATATGTGAGGCCTCTTGCTCTCCCTGAAAGAACCACGGGGAGCTGCAATTTTCTCTTCCAGAGTCTGGCGAGCCCAAACAGGCCTCTTTTGGCCTACAGTAATAACTTTAGGAACATCTATCAACTCTACTGGGTCAACGGGATCAACTTGATCAATCGGATCTACAGGATCGACTGGATCTACAAGCTCCCTCTGAAATGTTGAAGAGGGAGGGGGGGTCACCATCTCCTTTGGAGCTACTTGCTCCTCACAATCAATCTCCATAGAAATTCTCTAGCTCTTTTGAAGGTTGCCTCCTCTTCAAAGGAGACATCCCTGCAAACCTCAATCAGTCTCTGACCTGGAATGCAGATTCTGTAAGCCTTTGAAGACTCACTATATCCCACAAATGTACCCTTCCTACTTGAAGGTTCTAGCTTTGTCCTCTTTTCCTTGGGCACATGAATCTATACTGGACAGCCAAAGATTCGCAAGTGTCCAACTTCTGGCTTCACATCTGTGAAGGCTTCTTCTGGAGTCATGTTCCTCAATATCTTATGAGGACCTCTATTCTGGACATATATTGCGGTACTGGAAGCTTCTGCCCATTAGAACATAGGCAGGTTCCAGTCCTGAATCATAGCTTTGACTGCCTCTACGATTGACCTGTTATTCCTCTCTACAACCCCATTCCGTTGAGGGTTGTAAGGAACAGTATACTCCCTCTTAATTCCTGCTTCCTTACAGAAATCACTGAAATCTAAGGAGGTGTACTCTCCTCCATTATCAAACCTTAGAACCTTAATCCTTTTCCCGGATAGGTTCTCAACCTATGCCTTGAATTCCTTGAACTTGTTCAAAACTTCATCAGATTCCTTGGACTTCAAGAAGTAAATCCAAGTCTTTTGAGAGTAGTCATCGATGAAGATCACATAATACCAAAATCCTCCCAGGGAGGCAACTAACATAGGTCCACACAAATCAGAGTGTACCAACTCCAATATTCCCTTGGACCTGTTGTCACTGTTTTGAAAAGAATCCTTGGCATTCTTGCCAAGTGCACACCCTCTGCAAATGCCATCATGCTCAACTTGGAGTTCAAGAAGGCCTATAACCATCTTCCTTAAAGGCAGAAGAGCTCTATAATGTAGGTGAGCAAGTCTTTTGTGCCATAGCTCACTGAAACTGAGAGAATCATGAACTAGAGCCTACACAAGTCGTATCGCCAATCTGTATAAGCTTTATTCACGAACACCAATCACACGAGTTGAATCAATAGTGGAGTTCTTGTGCCATGCAAGAACCTTTCCATCTAAGAAGGCAACTTTGTAACCCTTGTCTTCTAGAGCAGAAATGGAGACAAGGTTTCTTTTCATTCCTGGTACATAAAGCACTTCACCCAAATAAAGGGAATCACCAGAGTCTAACCGGAAGGAAGTAGCCCCAATTCCCTTCACAGTATATCTGGCATCATCTCCAAGTACAACTCATAGGTGTGACTCTCTCTCATCTAGGTTTGAGAGGGACTCCTTATAACCTGTCATATGCTTAGAAGCACCACTATCTAATAACCAAGTATTACTATTAGTAGGAACAGTACCTGAGAGAGCTGAGATGAAGAAGAACTCTTTTGCATTCCTTGATTTCTTTGGTGGAGTCTCTTCATCAACATCACCAGTAGAGGCATGTTGCTTTCTCTTCTTTGAGGTACATTGTCTTGCATAGTGGCCATATTTTCTGCAGTTATAACATTTAATATGTGAAAGATCCTTCTTCTTCTTTTGTTATGGAACTGGACTTGATCTTTCACCTTTGCCTTTTCTACCAAAGCTCTTCTTTCCTTTTCCTTTTCCCTTCTTGGCATGTGCAACAAGAGCTAGGATTTCTTCATGATGAGAGGCACGAGCATTATTTCTGGCTGCAAGTCTGGTCTCTTCTTGTGTACAATCTGCCCACAAACGATCAAACTTGGGTAGGTCGAATCTTCCACTCACACTTTGAATGAATGGTTCCCAAGAATGAGGGGGACCATTCAAAGCCATCATGACAAGTTCTCTATCTGCAATTATTTCTCCAATGGTGCCCAATTGATGCTTGATTTCTAAAATCTTCATGAAGTAGGATGCAATAGAATCTGATCTGGTCATCTTCACATTTGAGAGTTGTTGTCTCAAGGCAAGAGCCCTATTGACATTTGTATTCCCAAATAACTTCTTCAAGGTATCAAACATGGCTTTAGTTGTCTTCTTTTGAGAGATTTGACGGATCAAATGATCCTTGATCGAATCTATTAGAATTCTTCTTATCTTGGCATCGCTCTTCTTCCATTGAGCCTTTCCTGCTTCTTCTTCTGGTTTTGTTGCTCCTTCTTCAACAAAGTTTAGAAGATCACTTTCTTATAAGACAATAAGTACCTTGGACTTACATGAGCTAAAGTTGGAAGCTCCATCAAGTGTATCTTCAACCTTGATGCTGGTCATCTTGACTGAAGGCTAAAAACTAAGATCTGAAGTTTGTTGCAAAAACCCTAGCAGGAGCTAGGTCAAAAATGAAATTTGGAATTTGGAAAATCTAATTCCACAGATGGATGCGAAATGAAATTTGGAATTTGGAAAATCTAATTCCACAGATGGATGCACCCTCCTAGGGCAAGTTGAGTAGCCCTCCTTTTCTTTTGGATATGTGGACAGAATAGCTCACAAACTAAAACCCTAATTTCTGCAGTTTCTGCAAAATTTAGGTCAAAACTGAAACTTCCCCAATCTGGAATTTTCCTCCACAGAAAGATGCGCCCTCCTAGGGCAAGTTTCCCAAGAACTCTTTTCAAGACAATCTATGGAGAAACCTGGATGCCCTAGTTTTCGGCAATGGCATCTATTCAGCACTACTCTGATCCCATGTTAGATTTTAAGATATAATTTGCATCTCTTTCAACTTTAATTACAAATAAAGATCACTAAAAGAATAACCATGCACAGAAACACAAGAACACAAAGAATTTACCCTAGGAAAACCCAAACTTGGGAAAAACCCAGCCAACTTTAATTATTCAGAGATTCAATACGAAGTACAAGTACATCATATATAAAAGTGATCTAGAACAAGAGAGATCACATAGAAAGATGATACCAAAGAAAGAACCCCAAAAAAAAATCTTCTACAACCCTTGAGCAAACTTCTTCCTTGCTTGAGCGAACTTGCTTGAGTGCCAAATGAGGAGGGCGTCACCTTTATTTATGCTTGTTCTGAGCTGACTTTTTCCACTATGGGGCCGACTTGCTAACTTCACTGGGCCGACTTGTCTTCACAACATAATATTTGTTTTATTTAATTTCTTTTTGAGCCAACTTAGCTAGTGAGGATACCTCACATAGTTACAAACATCTACATCTAGCATCGTTAACATTACAATCAAAAGAGTCCACCATGCCATAGGATTGGTGCAATCCAGATAAGAATGAGCACTTTTATTTTAAGATTGTATTGACGTTATTAATATATAGATACGTAGAGTGTTTTGTTGTGAATTGTCCAATAACATATATATATATATATATATATATATATATATATATATATAAGTTAAGAATAAATAAATCAGAAATATGAAATATCCCTTCATAGTATTTTCCACAAAAATTTGACTGTTATCAAAACAAAAAAATATTGTAATTCCATCGATAACAAAACACACATAATCACGTTCCCAAGTAGTAAGTGTAAACTAAAGATATAATTCATTACGTTCAACCACTTCCACATAATTAATAGAACGTTAAAGCTACATGCATGCATCATTCAATTATAAAAGTTTGATTTTGATTATATATATATATAGATATCGAGAGAGAGAGAGAGAGAGAGAATTCATTACGTTCAACCACTTCCACATAATTAATATAACGTTAAAGCTACATGCATGCATCTATTCAATTATTAAAGTTTGATTTTGATTAAGAATATGTGAAATTGCTTGAGTTTGAATTCAATGGAATTTTAAATTAAAATTTGATATATATTTATATAAATGTGTTTTACAATTTAGCTAATTTAAATTTGGATCTGACAAGTGTTTGGTATATATATATATATATATAAGAATATGTGAAATTGCTTAAGTTTGAATTTAATGGAATTTTAAATTAAAATTTGATATATATTTATATAAATGTGTTTTACAATTTAGCTAATTTAAATTTGGATCCGACATGTGCTTGGTTTTATAATTTTTCTTTTTAATTATTTTTTGGAGCCAACATGTGCCAAGCGTTACAGACATGATACATCTCACTCACTTGGCTGTAGAAAGCGCCTCTCAGCGCAATCACCCTCATTTATAAATCATTCACTCAAGTCGTTATTTGATACTAAGGCCTAGGGCAATCTTTCTCTAGAGCACTTCTCTTGTTCATGTGCTTGGTTATTACAGCAATCTCACTTGTATACATCATTTCAACTGTTGTTTCTTTTTTGTTTCATTTTTCACTTGACTAGGTTAGAGTTTATTGAAGAGTTCATCATAGATTCACTATCTTATGATCTCAACAATAAGGTTATCTAGAGATTGAATTTCCCCTATATGAAATCGGAAAACAATGAGCCATCTGGTGCTTCATATTGATGAAGTTACACAGAACCTATGGTTCCCAAATTTGATGAATGCAGCATCCAACAGAGGAACACAAGAAAACAGAATTCAATTAGTGAAATCAAGCAGCACACTAAGTATTGATGATTGCAAGTCAGAGAAGTGGTCACTATCTCTGAGCATGCAAGTAAGAGAAGTGGGCACTATCTCTGAGTATGTAAGGTGGTCTTCAATGCACTAGAAAATAAGGGAAAACAGAATACTCAATCGAGCATAAAGAGCAAATAAGCAAAGTCTTGTGATTAAATGTGCAGTGTTCGTAAATGATCCCAAAAAGGAGATTTTACAATATAACTATCTAGGAACAACTAAGAAAGGCTCACAGCAATATTTTCGCCTAACTCCAAATCTATAAAGTCAAGTACTCGTCATTTACTTAATACAAAAGAAGCTTACAACCAAGCATAAAAGCTGGAACACTTTCTGTTGAATGCAAGTGCAACATTAAAAAACGCTAAAAATTTTGCACAAATATTAAATGATTATACAAATTACAAAACGCATGCATTGCGCCTATATTGAAAGAATGATATCGACTGCACTAACCTGTAAAACAGCAAATCACAACAATTACCATCAAAAATAGATTGATGCATCCATCAGGCTGTGGTCCAGAGGTTGACAAGGGGCATTTGCCACTCAGGTTCAAATTCTAGCAGGTGTAGATCCCTAGCATGCACATTGGTCAAGTTGGGCAACTCCCGACCTGACAGTGGGCTGCAAAAAATGCAGATAATTGGTTTCACAGATCCCCGTTGATCAAAAATGCATCTACCCAAGCCAACAAAAAAGAAAGAAACATGCTCACTAGCTTCTGCCCTCTTTGTTTTACAAAGTAAGCACACAAAAATTAAAGGTTGTGTCTACAAATGGAAATCTGGAATAACAGGTGTTTGTAGAGTCACTTGCAGGAGGGTATCTGCTCTTTGTCAATTCTGATGCTTTGAATGTCAATGATTTTCTTTTTTAGAATGTCCTCTTAGATGCCTTTCCGAATGTTCATCCTTCTCCTCAGAATTCAAATTAAAGGGTTGTTTCTACAAAAGGAAATCTGGAATAACAGGAGTTTGTGGAGCTACTTGCAGGGGGCTATCTGCTCTTTGTCGATTCCGATGCTTTGAATGACGATGATTTTCTTTTTTAGAATGTCCTCGTGCATGCCTTTCCGAATGCCCATCCTTCTCCTCCTTCTCATGCTTTGAATGTCTGTGCCTGCTGGAACTCTGCTTTTCAGTTCTCTTTCTTTCTGTGCCATCAGTATGCCCCTCTGAAACTGAAACATTAATGGACCTATTGTCCACATTTACCTCTTTCCTGTCCTCTCCCCTGGAAGAAGTTTCGGAGGGCCGTCCTGATTGGTGATGCTGTTCAGCAGAGGTAGCTTTAGATAGTTTTTCCTGACCTCTACCAGACCCTACTGAATGCTTATTTTTATTGCTAGAAAGAGCTTCTTTGATGGCATTTGAAATATAAGCATCTTTCAAATCCTTTGCCTGCTTGGTGGCTGACACTGGTTCCTCATCCCCCTCATCCAATCTTATCACTACAGGTCGTGCTTTAGTCCGCTGTGGTTTTGTCGCCAGAAAAGACTGCTCTGCAAGTTTCAAAATATCTTTGTTTGCATCAGAAGCTGCAGAAGGGACCTCGAGTTGAGGTGGAGGATAGTCATCAGTTTTTGTTTCAGCTTTCCCTGTGGGTAGATAGAATACACCATGTCGCTGTCGATGTTGAGCTAAAAGTGAAGTTGATTCCCCAATTGGTGGTGACTCTTCCGTAGTGCACTGACTAAACACAGGAGCATCATCCCACTCTCTGTGCTGAGGGATAAGCCACTCCCTCTCTCCATCATCTATAACAAGCTCATCGCCTAGAATTTTGACCAAGTCATCAAGATTCTCCTTGAGAACAAGACCATCTGGTAATGGTACTCTTCCTTGTGCAAGCACAGAAACAGGACTAAGCTCTCGCACAAAAATACTGTTCATGTATGTGATAATCTGGGCAGCCTCAGAATCCTGGTTAATCCTTACATCTTGAATTTCTTCAGGATTTTGTTTTTCCACCAGACATCCTGGAGCGTCTTCCAGTGTTGATATAAGGCCAAGTATATTGCATGCCCTCTCCTGCACCTCCACATCTTCACTTTCTGAAAGGGGGCTGACATTCAGTTTGATTAGGTCAATAGCATTGTCAAGTGTAGAATACGAATCAACTTCTTTTCCTGAATTGACAGATAAACTTCCTTGCACTTCTGATATGGTAAACTCTTCACTATCCATAATCATATCCGCTCTTGCTCTCCTAGGAAGTTCAAGGTTTGACCTTGGGTTGAAAGGTTCTTCGTCTTCGATATCTACCAAGCTTCTCTCACTTTCATATTCTACATTTGCTGGCCTGCTTCTTTGAAGCCCAGTACTTGAAGCCTCTTCCTTCAGGCCCCCAATAATGCCAATTTCTCCCTTTAAACTGGACAGCCCAGATACAGCCTGTTGCAAGGATTTCTTAGACTTTAAGTCCACACCTTCCATAGGAGACTCAATTACCAAGGAAAGGAGATGAGCTTCCTGCACTCCCACAGAGTCTTTCAAAGCAGATTCAGATACAAAAGGATTGCCTCTCTTCATATATGAGTAATAGCAGAATACAAAAACTTTGAGTAAAGAATGGAGATAAACACATCTCGCAGATGGTGGCAAAAGATTTGTCCGAGGCTGCAGAAGCGCTTCTATAATCTCAAAAGGATTTTGTGAGTGTTCAACATATTCCCCTGCAATCCAGGCAGATGCAGACAGTACCGAGTGGAGGAATGGATACTCAAGCAAGGCAGGATCAATAAGGAGACTGCGAGCAACTTGCACAAGCTCTGGCCTGACATCTTTAACCCTCATTCCAATATCTATAAGCTGCCTTTCCACTTCTTTACCATGCTGACAATGAGGGATCCTACCAATGTCACCCAGAATAGAGACATACCAGCCAAAGTCAACAACCAACTCATACACATTCTTGCTGCAAGTTGAAAGAATAGCACCTAAGATTTCATTAGAAAAATCAGGATGCAATACAAGACTGTAATGCATCAAGACTCGTACAGTATCAACAAGGTTGTTCTCAGATATAATCCCCACAACAAGACGAAGAGCAGCCAATTGGATGCTGAGGTCTGGATCAATCAGCGCCTTGAGGATTACTTCTTTATTCTCAGACACAGCCCATAAATGCTTTGGCATAAGAGTGGCGAGTGCCTGCAGTCCGAGATACTTGAGATTGGGATCATCTTCCATCATCAAATCCTTCAATTTCTGCACAGCCAATCTAACCGCCGTTTCATAATCTGTCAACCCTGATATAATAGTCCGTATACACTCAAAAAGCAGCGACTTTGCCGCTGTTTTATGCATATGCTGGCAAATGGGCTCCACGATCTTCTTCCCCAACCTAGGCTCCAGTGGCGCCAAGACCCCAAAAATCTTCACAATCTTAATAAGCATCCAATTGTTTGTAGAATCCACTAAAAGCCTATAAAATTCAGGTGCGAGGGGTAAATAGGATTTTGGGTCTCTCGTGGCCAGTTCACAAAGCACGCCAACCGCAGCGCATGCTACTTGGGGATCGGAATCCTCCAAGTTCTCCACCAATCTTTTGAAGGAAACCCGTACAGCATCTGGGTATTTGTCAAAAACCCTCCGTAGCACTATGGTGGCCTTCTTTTTCAACAAAGCCTTGCTGCTTCCCAACATGGTGAAAACCTCGGACATTAAATCCCGTGCAAGATCTGGTGTTGCAATACGAGATAAGCATTCTAAAGCCAAACTAGCTTCATACTCATTAGTACTTATTAAATCTTTTCTCAATTGATTGGTTATGAGTAGCAATACTTCTGTGTCCTCGTGAAAGCTCTGGGATGCAGCTAAATACCCAATTTTCTTATGACAGAATCTGGGCATACTCATGACCTCAACCACATGAAAAGCAGCCCAAGACATGTCAAACCCCTGAAGCATATTCAGATATGTAAGCTTCTGTAGTGCCACTGCCTTTGTGTGATGATCTGTTGATTTAATTTCCTTTTGGATTTCTTCCATTGCTTTGGTAAGATACCGAGCTTCTCCTATCATTTGTACACGAAGACCCTTCACTAGGTCTTCTAGGGTTTTCTGGAAGAAGGACTCCATGATTGTGGATGCCATTGAATATAAGTATTTGTTTGGGTGATATCTTCTTTTGTAAATTTATATCAAATAATTGAATTTTCAAAGCTGAAACGCTAATCTAGTAATGCAGATCTGCAGAAGATGCTATACAGTAAAACCTGGGGAAGACTGAAATCTGTGGAGAGCCCAATGCTCCGAGATCGCGCGGAAGAGCTTAATGAATGAACGACTGTTCTGATACATCCCCATGCCAGAAAAGGAACCGACAAGAAAAATAAGCACTTGGTATATATACAAGGGGCCATGTATCCGCACGGAGTTACAATGTCAAATCCTCCGGAGTAATGAGAGGGGGTGTGGCATTAAAGTAGTTGAGTAATTATTATTCTTTTTCTTTTATAGGATTTAGTTGTCAATTTTTGCTCATATAGTTGTCAATTTTTGCTAATTGGTGGTGACTCATAGAATTTGGTTTGGTGGTGACTCGTAGAGTTTGGTTGTCAATTTTTGCTCAGTAGTGGTGACTAAGGGCCGAGTTTGGCGTTCAATTTTTAGTTCTCTTTGTTGAGCGTGTTTCACTTCACTTCAGAGCATTACATCTTGTAAAGATAAGCTATTTGTTGTGCCTTTTAAGTGGGGATCGTGAACTCACTATTTTACTTAATCTTTTCTTTAAACGTTATCAAGTCGTGGACATTTTAATAAAATTTATTATCTATCTTTAAATTCTCTAAATCATTTTTTAATGTGACATATAATGATGGATCCGACTTACTAATCGGTCCATACTAATATATTTTTTTGGGAGGTTAATGTTGAGCATACTCTTAAAATTTAAATATTAATTTGAACTTTCAAATAAATTATTTATGTAATTTGTGATTTGCTTCATTCGGTTAACATCCAACTTCGAGATCTAGAGCGTGTGGTAGTAAAGAGACATCAGCCTCTCTGATTCCTGGTACTTGTTCGGAAAATTCTAGTCATGTGGAGTTAGTAACTAGATTATATCATTGTGCATGGATGATTTGATCCCATGTTATCAATCCACATAACTATAGCCATAGCAGATCTTAGCAAGTTCATTTAAACTCGATGATCGTATATGTGCAAGTGTGTAGAGGTGGCAGACCACATGGAGGCTTTGACCCTGTGCTATCAATTTGCAGTAACTACAACCATAGTAGCTCCTAGCAGGTTCATTGGAACTCGATGATCATATGTGTGCAAGTATGTAGAGGTGGTAGATTACCCTTTAAGTTGTGTTATATGTTTTGTTTGCATTGATCATAGTTTATGCCCATTAGTCGATTACCCAATAATAATTGTAGTTTGTGATTATGCTCAAACATGGAAGAAGCAAACCTCCAATTAACTCTTGATTATGTATTGTTGGGTTACAAATGAATACATCATAGGGAAGGACTAGTTGCATTGTTTCTTGATAAGTCTATGTATTTAAGAACTAAAACATTGCCAAGAGAAAGTAAGATTTATCCTTGAAGTTTATTATCTTGAAATGAAATGGCAACCAAATGTTTTACAGCCACCAAAATGTGTTCCCTAACTTGATAATGAATTATGACAGACATTGATGACATTGAGATTTAGGGCAATTGGATATGTTCCAAGGAAATTGTGCATGAAACGATTATGGGAAACAGAGAGGTAGACTTTGAACCCCGGATGTTATTGAGCAAGATTTGGAAGGATGTGAAGCAAAATCGAGGGGAGCGTCTTGATTGGGAAATTGGTGTCCAACAAAAAGTGGAAGAGGTTGACAATACCTAGGGCAGTTAGGCTTCCAAGTTGTTATAGCCGAACACCCTTTCTAATCATATTTGTAATTTAGGTGTTGGCGACCTTTACAATTGGAATATTTTCAATGTCTGTCGCAATTGAATTACAAAAATGGATGAAAATGGAGAAGCAATCTCATATTTGTAACACCATCAACGAGGAAAAAACGAAAAAGCAAAGGAAATCGAGGAAGAAACCATACCATGTGGATGAAGACGAAACCTTGCCAGGAAGTCTTCACCGGAAGAGGAACACAGTTGGTCGTTTTCTCTTCACTAAGAAGGTTACGGACCTCATCTTGATTGTCTATGTGGTTTTCTCTGTTTCCTCTTTTTACCTAATAAGTAAATATTAGTGGTGTCCCATTAAGGCACTCAATGTTGAGTCCATATTGATAAAATGTTATGGTGTAGATAGGAGACTTGGTAACCATAATAATTGCAAGAATCATTGATAATAAGCTATCAATAAGAAAGAGGTCACCTTTATTTGTAGCGGGAGGCATTATTGTGCGGTGTTCATGATGTGCGTAAGTTCTTGTTTCAAAGAGGTAGATAATCCCAATGATGAGGAAGTCGTGGCGACTGAAGTCAAAAGTTGAGTCCACATCGATGTTCATTGGGTAAGAAAACTTGTATAATATGGCAATAAAACTATATTTCTTTCAAACCCTCTATTTAATTAAGTACATTATACTTAACCTGGTCATAGGTGAGTTGCTATTCATTTATCATTTGGGACTATGTCCAAGGTTAGCAAAGATAGTATATAAATTATTGCACCGAGTGAAACGAGGTGCTCTACAGCCCAGTATGGGGGAGATGTTGTAACGTGATGTAACGTTTGTAACAAAATAATTTTAAAAATTCATGCCGGCTCATAAAATAAAAAATTATGGAAAGTATTTAAAAAAAAAAGTATGGGGGAGATGTTGTAACATGATGTAACGTTTGTAACAAAATAATTTAAAAAATTCATGTCGGCTCATAAAATAAAAAATTATGGAAAGTATTTTTAAAAAAATGCATGTTGGTTCATAAAATAAAATATTATGAAAGGTAATTAAAAAATAGATGTTCGTTTATAAAATAAAAACTTAAAACTTAAACCCGGATCTATCAATCAAGAGAGATCAAATTTCTTGAGTTTAAATTTAAAAAAAGAAATACACCTCAAGAAATTGGATCCCTCTCGGTGCTTGATAGATATGGGTTTAAGATGGATCTATGCTGGTGTAAATATAAGCCAATTTCAAGTAGTTGTTGCTCAGGGGTGATGATTTGATCATGTTAACTTATAAGGTAAACATGGTTTTCCAAAAAGGAATGCAAGATGAGAATTGTTTACTGCGTCTCTTTTAAAATGCAAATGCCTTGTAGGATGATTCATTTGAATCTTGATTGAATATGTCACATTAACTTCAATCATTTGGGTTGTACAAAAGTGTAAATATGACATTTTAAACTACATTTTACCATGATCTTCCCTATAAAGGATTTATGACATTTTCAAAATGTTCATATTCCAACTAAATGTGTTTTTTCCCTCTTTCAACAACTAATGGCCATCTAACACCACGATGATGGAATGCTTGTTTTTTGAACAATATATTAAAATATTAGCTATTAATGGTCAGAAAATGAAGTCCAATGTGAAAGACCTTTGGGGGGGATTGCTCTCTAGTTTCAAAGTTTTTTTCCACTGAAAAAATGACCACGCCACTCGAGGCTCCAATTGATTTTTTTCTCAACCATATAGTTTTGGGATGTTAAGCATTTGAATTGTGTGGTAAAATTGGGTTCCGGAGGAGTTTTAATTATTAAGTTATCACAAATTTGTGTATTTTTTAAATTATGTAGTTTTTTGGTTTGATCATTATTATATTTTATTTTATTACATTGGTATGTTAATAATAAAACCCATAACTAAAATATTGGCGCAGGAATTATAACTAGGATATAGATTGGTCATTTTTTGCTTTAGTTAGTATCACTTTCCTTCGCTCTATCTCCCATTGGACCTTGTTAGCTTTATGGGCTGTACAATGCATAACTTTGTCATTTTTATGAAATCGAGTGGTTTATGAGCTTATATTGGTGTTAGTTTTTCATACAATTATAGCAGTATAATTTAATTGCATATGAACAATAGGATCACTAGAAGAAAGACAAAGCACAGAAACAAAGAACACGAGAATTTATCCTGGGAAACCCAATAGGGAGAAAACCCAACAACCTTTGTATAGAGATGAACAATTCTGAGAACGGAGTACAGAGATGAGACAGAAAGTAGAAAGTCTCTCTAAGTAAAAAAACCCCAAAATAAGCTTATCCTAGCTGTAGGTGCGAGCTCCTCTCCAAGTGATGCGATCTTGTTGTGCTGAGTGAGTGAGTCAAATGAGGAACACAACCTATTTATTTATACACTTACCAAACTGGCCTGTTTCCTAATTGGGCCGACTTGTCTAACTTGACAGGGCCGACTTGACCTGGGGACAAATAAATAATGTTTATTTAATTATTTTCTTTGGGTAATTTATCCCCAAGGTTTGCATTGATTCTTTCAAGGGTTTACATAATTAATTACATCGAGATCATCTCCCGTAGGCGGTACAAATCAATACAATAAAATATAGTAAGAATAACTTCCGAAGTTGCACTAATTCCAACACTCCCTCTCAACAAGGAAGGTATTCTTCGGACATGGTCATTATCAACATCACGATCATATGGAACTCATATGTACATCTTTACTGTCTCAATCATCCCTATACATACTGAAGGTTGTCAAAACAGTCTCAGTCCTTCGAGAAGTGTCACCATGTACCAACTCAACCAGTCCTTCGGTGAGTCCAAGAGTAGTCTCTCCACCTGACCTGGATGTCCAAGAGATAAGATTTTGTTTCTTGTCCGTCTCATCTGCTGATGGGATCCTCCCATACCTGGCTGAGAACCTGGACAAGCAGAGATGCACGACCATCTACTATCTATTCGTCTCATCTGCCGATGGGATCCTCCCATACCTAGCTGAGAACCTGAACGAGTAGAGGTACATGTGCAAGTTTCACATGATCATCTACTACATGTTCGTCTCATCTGCCGATGAGATCCTCCCATACCTGGTTGATAACTTGGACGAGTGGAGGAACCTATGTGGAACCAAACTTCACCCGACCATCTACTACCTATCTGTCTCATCTGCCGATGGGATCCTCCCATACCTGGCTGTTAACCTGGACGAGTAGAGGTACCTGGGTGAAAGCAAGGTAAACATCTGCATGTCATATTTCCCTCTTAAGGAGGGACATGTTCTCTTCCACTCCAAGTCTTCCACGAAAGTATTCAAACTTTATCCTGGGAAGAGTCTTGGTAAGAACATCTGCAGTTCGGTCATCTGTCGGAACATACTGTAACTCGACCGCACCTTTCTGCACCATATCAGGAATGAAGTGATATTGAATCTCTATATGCTTCGACTTGTCGTGGAATACGAGATTCACTGACATCTGCACACAGCTTTGGCTATCACAGTTGGCACTAGAATCTAGCCAAACAATCTCGCAAGGAGTTTCTGAAGCCATACAACTTCCCGAGCTGTTGTATTAGCAGCCATATACTCGGCCTCTGCAGCACTGAGTTCTACCGAGGTCTGCTTCCTGCTTCACCAGAAAATCACTGCAGAACCTAAACTGAAGCAACATCTAGAAGTAATCTTCCTATCTACAGCACATCCGACCCAATCTGAGTCTCAAAATCCCTGCAATCTCAAGTCACACTCTGAAGCATATCTCAGGCCATATCCCACAGTGCCATGGAAGTACCTGAGCACATGTTTTGCAGCAACCCAGTGAATATGTCTCAGTTCACACATGAACTAACTGAGAGCATTCACAACAAAACATATATATGGTCTGGTGTTCGTCAGATACATCAAAGATCAACTGGCAATACATATTGTGATCAATAAAATTTGAATCTAAAGAAGAGTCCCTCAGCTTCTTCAAATTTGCAATTATTGGTGTGGCCATGGACTTACAGTCCAACATTCTGAATCTCTTCAGAATATCAATGGTGTATTTTCCTTGACTTAGGAAAATCTCCTTCTGCCTCTGCCATACTTATAGTCCCAAGAAGTAATGCATCAATCCAAGATCCTTCATTTCAAACTCAGAGGCAAGTTTCTTCTTACACCATACAATAAGCTTCTCATTCCCTGTGAGAAGCAGGTCATCAACATAAAGAGCCAAAATCAATGGCTCATTATCCACAACCTTGTAGTAAAGGTTGGGGTCTGCATCACTCTTGCTGAATCCCAAGCTCACCAGGTATCTGTCTATCTGTCCATACCAAGCACGAGGTGCTTGCTTGAGTCCATATAAGGCCTTTTTCAACCTACACATGTGAGACTCCTTTCCATGGACAACGAACCCTTTTGGTTGTTCAATATACACTTCTTCCTCAATAACACCATTGAGAAAGGTTGTCTTGACATTCATCTGATGCAGCTTCCATACCACAATTGAAGCAATAGCAATAATAGTCCTCGTGGAAGTATATCGAGCCACAGGAGCAAATGTCTCATCATAATCAACTCCCTCTTTTTGAGAGAATCCTCTGGCAACAAATCTAGCCTTGTGTTTTTCAACACTACCATCTGCTCCATGCTTGATTTTGTACATCCACTTGGAAGTCACTATTGAATTCCCCTTAGGTCTCGGTACAACCTCCCACACATCATTCTTCATGATGGATTGGTATTCTTCCATCATGGCATCCTTCCAGACTTGATGTCTAGATGCTTCTTCATAGGTGGTAGGTTTTGAGTCAATGGTGTGACTCAACAATGCAACATAAATCGAGAATCTCTGAGGTCTCTTGCTTTCTCGGAAAGTACCATGTGGAGCTTCATGCCCCTCTGCATGTTGCAAAGTCTGTTGTGCCCATCTAGGCCTCTTTCGGCCTACTCTAATATATGTGGGAACATCAACTGGCTCAACTGGATCAGTGGGATTGATCGGTTCATCCTTCTTTTCTAACTCCCTCTAAGCTACTGAAGGGGGAGATGATATCGTCTCCTTTGGGTCTAGCATCTCCTCATCATCGATCTCCATATCATATCCTCTACCTTTCCTGATAGCCATCTCTTCTTCAAAGGACACATCCCTGCTGACTTTGATCTACCTCGATCCTGGGATGTAAATTCTGTAGGCCTTTGAAGACTCACTATATCCCACGAAAGTTCCCTTCTTTCCTGAAGGTTCTAACTTTGTCCTCTTTTCTTTGGGCACATGAATGTAGACTGGACAGCCAAAGATACGAAAGTAGCCCACTTCTAGTTTCACTCTTGGGAAAGCTTCTTTCGGAGTCATGTTCGACAAGATTTTACGAGGGCATCGTTTTTGTACATAAACAGTTGCTCTAGATGTTTCTGACCATAGAACATCGGTAGCATCTGGTCATGTATCATGGCTTTGGCTGCCTCCACAATTGTTCTGTTCTTCCTTTCCGCAACCCCATTTTGTTGAGGGTTGTAGGGAACTGTGAGCTCCCTCTTAATTCTTGTTTCCTTACAGAAATCATTGAAATCTGTAGAAGTATATTCTCCACCATTATCTGATCTCAAGATCTTAATCCTCTTTAACGACAAATGTTGATTTTTTATAAAATTAGGGTTTGATAAAATAAAGAACAACTTTAAACAATAATACAGTAGATCAAAAACGTAAATCAATCAGACAATAAAGCTTTAAGAATTTAAAACATAATTTTCATTTCTTTCATCTAGGGCACTACCAATAGGTCATTGTGCCAATAATCCACAATAAACTGAAAGTAAGAATGCTAGTAAATGACAGGGTTAAAAGTACTTACCTGGGGATGAGCCCTTCCCTAATGTACTCAAATTTGCTTTCAGTTTTTCCAATAAGGCATAATAGATATAGAAACATAAATAGCCCTAGAAGGGCAACAACATACCCATGAGAGAGAGAGACCAGGGAAGAGTGTCAACAATAGGTACAGTTGTGTTAGGACAAACTTCAAGCACCAGCAGACCTTCTAACTTAGTTAGGAGACAACCAATGTCAACCACCAGTCACGCTGCAATAACCAACATTGGCCCTAACAGGGCTCAAAATACAATGTGAGACCTCAAAAGACTGTAATAGTCTTTCATCAAACAACGTGTAATGTCCCCATTCTCTGGTAAAAGTTTTATTTACTCAATTTTGTCTATCTTACATGACGACACTATCTAAAACCGAAACTAGTTCCCACAATGCAACCTAGAGTGGAAAAAGGGCATGGTGAACCACAAGGGGGAGAGTATTTAAGTTGTTAGAATCACGGTATTCATTGGCTTTGATTAGCTTTTGAACACAAGTTAAGTTAATTAAATTTTGATATATTTATATACAAATATACCTAAAAGAATATCATTGTCAGTGGCTTTTTAATTAAAGCATGATAACTATTGAATTCTAAATACATATGTATATGTATTTATATGTGTTTTATATGAGAATATATGAATATATAGTGCATATATTTATTTATATGTAAATACTTTTATATGTTTATGCTTTTTAGAAATGTATATATATTTTATTCTTATGCTTTTATATAGTAAATAGAAATGAGCATTTCTTATTTGATATGAGTATGTTTTTATATGAAAAAAAAGGTGTTTGATTTTTTTTAAAACATAGTTAAGAAATTGGTATCCCTCACGAAGATGGAGAGAGGAGAGGGTTTTGGAAGATATTGAAAATGGGGGCAGTGAGAGAGATATGGCTGGAAAATCTCAGCCCAACCAAGATGGACGCGATCTCAGGTTCATGAGCCCTCTGTTTTAGATCTTTGCTCTCTGTTGGATTGAAATGGGAATCTATGTTTATTTAATTGAGTTTAATAAAAAAAAGGTTTTGGGATCTCTGTATGATGCATAGGGTTTGGTAAAAACGTTTTGGGATCTCTGTGTTAGTCATTTGAGTTGATAAAAACATTTTGGGGAACTCTGTATTTATTCATTGAGTTGGAAAACGTTTTGGAGCTCTGTATTATGCATTGGGTTTGATAAAAAACGATTTGGATCTATGTATTATGTATTGGGTTTGATAAAAACGTTTTGGAGCTCTATATTATGCATTGGGTTTGGTAAAAACGTTTTGGGATCTCTGTGTTAGTCATTTGAGTTGATAAAAATGTTTTGGGGAGCTCTGTATTTATTCATTGAGTTGGAGAACGTTTTGGGATCTCTGTATGATGCATTGGGTTTGGTAAAAACGTTTTGGGATCTCTGTGTTAGTCATTGAGTTGATAAAAACGTTTTGGGGAGCTCTGTATTTATTCATTGAGTTGGAAAACGTTTTGGTATCTCTGTATTATGCATTGGGTTTGATAAAAACGTTTTGAAGCTCTGTATTATGCATTGGGTTTGATAAAAACGTTTTGGAGCTCTGCATTATGCATTGGGTTTGATAAAAATGATTTGGAGCTCTGTATTATGCATTGGGTCTGATAAAAACGTTTTGGAGCTCTGTATTATGCATTGGGTTTGATAAAAAACGATTTGGATCTCTTCCTATTTCCTTGTGTGGATGAAAACGTTGTGGGATGTCTGCTTATTCCTTGTATTGGATGGAAAACGTTTTGGATCTCTGCCTATTTCCTTGTGTGGATGAAAACGTTTTGGGATCTCTACTTATTTCCTTGTGTTGGATGGAAAACATTTTGGATCTCTGCTCTCTCAGTTGAATTGAAATCGTAATCTCTGTATTATTCAAGGTGTTGGATAAACACGTTTTGGATCTTTGCATTAGTCATTGGGTTTGGTTTACATATGTATTTTTGTTGCTACAGGAGTCGTGGTTCGGTTTTAACTCTATTATGGTTATTATTTTGTTGTTGCCAGCGTTATATCTTAGCATTCTTACCTCTGCGTGAAAGCTAGAGAGAGAGCATTATGCTCTATATTCTTTCCTTTATTGCCAACGTTATCTCTTAATGTTGCCAATTGCGTGAATGCTAGAGATAGCAGGAGTGCTCTGTTTGTTATTATTATTTTATCTTGCTAACTGAAGTCGAAGGCATCTTTATTTTATTTATGTTAATGCTGCCTGGAGATAGCGTGCATAGCATTAGTATGCATTTTGCTGTTATCGAGTCCCTGTTGGGATCTTGTTTGTATGTTGATGTTGCCCCGAAAAAAATGTGGATGCTGGAAGAGCACAGATGCTCTGCATTTTTAATGTCTTATGTGTATTATTTTATGAGAACATGATAGATGTTATTAATGTGTATATATATATTGTAAAAAGATATATGTAAGAGATATCATGAGTATATAAATATATAAATAGTAATATATATATATATATATATATATATCATATAACGAGTGCTTTGTATGCATTGGTTATGTATGCATTGGAAGCATTAGAAATGGGAGTATGTTGAATGGTCTTTGACAATACTTGTTACATATGAAATAAGTTGTTTCATATTCAATATAGTGTATGCATTGGATGCGTTATATATTGTTAAATTTTGAGCATTAATTCAATATACTCTAGGATCTTTACTGAGAGAACAACATGTACAGTATATCAATGCATATCAATCATAACAAGCATGTCAATCATCACAAGAATCAAAAACATGAGAGACAATAGACACATAGAGTTTCTGTGGGAAAAACCCTAAGGTGAAAAACCCCACAACTTCCTCAGAGATAGATAGAGCAATAGCACAACCAAAGTACAAGAGATAGACTCCTCTTAGCAGCTGATACTCCTCCTCACATGTGCGCCACTTTCTGAGTGAAGGAAGTGTGAGTTCTGAGTGATCTAAATAGAGATCTCCTGATCTGTATTTATACTTGTCTTGTTTTCCCAATAACCTTATGGGGCCAACTTGTCTAGCTAGGTACAATAACTTCATATTATATTATATCGGGTCGACCCCTTACAAGGTGGTCTAATAACCCATCGGCAAGTTAACACACTTGCGACACTTGTCAATACAAATGACAACACTTCCTTATAGAGGAATAATACATCTCTATAGGAGTACAATAAATATATAAATGAAATACATTCCGAAGTTACATAGACATCAACACTCCCTCTTAACTAGGAAGGTATTTCTCGACACAGAACTGCTAGCACAAGTCTTCTTCTCTGGATCATCGTCATCGATGCATCGACCTTGAAACATCGTCATCGTCACTGCTGTTATCTCAACCAATCTCTGAATATACTCGTCATAGGAAGTTCTACAGAGCCAGTCCTTTTTCATACTGGATGTAGGCCTAGTACCTGCACGTCTTCATCATCACTGGCCATACTGTGGAAATCTCAGGACTTATTACGTGCGTCACAAAACCTTAAAAGAGTCTCTTAACTAGCAAGAACCCTAAAGAGCATCTGAGGCCTTTTTCATCCTGTCTAGATCTACAGGACTGATTACATGTGACTCCACCAAAAAACCTTGAAAGAGAATCCCAGGACTTATTATGAGCACACGGCTCAAGCTATCGGATCTCCCAGGGCACAAATTACATGTGGTCACCACAAAACCTCAAAAGAGCATCCCAGGACTGATTACGAGCACACGGCTCAACCTATCGGATCTCCCAGGGCACAAATTATATGTGGTCATGGCAAAACCTCGAAAGAGCATCCCAGGACTGATTACGAGCACATGGCTCAACCTATCGGATCTCCCAGGGCACAAATTACATGCCATAGGACAAAACCTCGAAAGAGCATTTGACAGATATCCCAGGGCACAAATTACATGCCATAGGCAAAACCTCGAAAGAGTATCTGCAAATCTCCCAGGGCACAAATTATATGTCCTCCCAAGCAAAACCTCGAAAGAGCATTTTCCAGATATCCCAGGGTACAAATTACATGCCATAGGCAAAACCTCAAAAGAGTATCTGCAAATCTCCCAGGGCACAAGTTATATGCTTATCTGCACAACCTGTTCCACGGCCTCAGAGTATCATCCTGATACTCACCATATATCATCCCGATGTACTCATAATCATCCTGATCATCATCGCTGCATCGTCCTGATGCATGTCATCTGGAGCAACATCCTGAAGCTCGTCATCCATGACCATCCTGATCATACAATGCATCCACTTGATGCATACACAGTATCTGCCTGATACATATCATCATACATGATCTACCTGATCATACAATGTATCCACCTGATACATATACAAATACATGATCCACCTGATCATACCTGATACATATCAACATACATGATCTACCTGATCATACAACGTATCCACCTGATACATATACAGATACATGGTCCAAGCATCCAACATGATGCATATACAAAATACATACAAATGATCCAACTGATCATATCCAGCATCCAACATGATGCGTACATACATAAATGATCCAACTGATCATATCCAGCATCCAACATGATGCATACATACATAAATGATCCAACTGATCATATCGAGCAGAAACTCGAACATCGTACTAATGCTCATCATCCAGTGCTTACATCCACAGCCATGGAAGGATTCTCCTGTCATCATGCTCGGAATGGCTCCTGCAAATGTATCCATCACTTCTTCCTCGAAGTGTCATCAATCTGAAGAACACCAAGCCTCTCTCTGAAGTACTCGAACTTCACTCTGGCTAGTGGTTTCGTCAGCACATCTGCAATCTGCTCGTCCGTCGCAACATACAGGAGCTTCACTACTCCTCTCTGCACCATATCCCCGATATAGTGATATTTGATCTCTATGTGTTTCGACCTGTCGTGGAACACGGGGTTCTCAGACAGCTTCACACAGCTATGGTTGTCACAAAAGATACCAGTAGTCTCCAGCGGGAGATCAAATAGCTCAGATAGTACCTTCCAAAGCCATACTGCCTCACAACTAGCCGAACAGGCTGCAACATACTATGCCTCGGCTATTCTCAGTGCTACGTAGGACTGCTTCCTACTAAACCAAGAGATCACACCTGATCCCATACTAAAGCAGCACCCAGATGTGCTCTTCCTATCTGCAACACTGCCTGCCCAATCCGAATCAACATAACCCTGCAAGTTAAACTTTTGATTCGCATCATACTTGAGCCCATAATCAACTGTACCCTTTAGGTACCTCAGAATATGCTTTACAACAACCAGGTGAACACTCCTCGGATCCATCATGAACTGGCTCAATGTGTTCACTGCAAAGCAAATATCTGGTCTCGTATTCGTCAAGTACATCAAGGACCCAATCATCTGACGATACATAGAGACATCAATCGGCTCAGATGAAGCATCACACAGAAGCTTCAGGTTTGATGCCATAGGTGTATCCATGGCCTTGCAATCCATCATCCCGAACCTCTTCAGGATATCTATTGTATACTTCCCTTGTCCAAGGAAGATCCCATCTGCACTCTGCCACACCTCCATACCTAGGAAAGAGTGCATCATCCCCAAGTCCTTCATATCGAACTCGGCAGCAAGCTTCCTCTTTGTATCGGCAATCAGTCTATCATCTCCTGTTACAAATAGGTCATCCACATATAGGAGAAGTATCACAGGATTTCCTTCCTCAACCTTGAAGTAAAGGTTGCAATCCGCTTTACTCTTGGTAAAGCCCAAACTAGATAGGAAACTGTCCATCCTACCATACCAAGTCCTAGGAGCTTGCTTCAATCCATACAAGGCTTTCTTCAATCTGCACACATATGACTCCCTGTCACGTGTTTCAAAACCGAGTGGCTGCTCCACATACACTTCCTGGTCAACTACACCATTCAAGAAGGCAGTCTTGACATCCATATGGTGTATCTTCCATTTCATCACTGCAGCTAGAGAAAGTACTGTTCTAATGGAAGTGTACCTGGCTATAGGAGCAAAAGTTTCTTCATAATCTATTCCCTCTTTCTGAGAGAAGCCACGAGCTACGAACCTTGCCTTGTATTTCTCTATGCTGCCATCTGCAGCATGCTTGATCTTCTAGATCCATTTGGAAGTCACAACAGACTTCCCTTCAGGTCTTGGGACAACATCCCAAACATCATTCTTCATTATTGATTGGTATTCCTCGACCATGGCATCCTTCCATTCTTTCTTTTCTGCTGCTTCTTCATAACTGGAAGGTTCTTTGTTCATGATATCACAGAGTAAGGCAACATAGCTGGTATGTGATCTAGTTCTCTTCTTTGCTCTGTGTTCTTCTTCTGGAATGTCATATCTTTCTGCATTTTAAATGAGCTCTCTAGCCCATGCAGGTTTCCTCTTGTGAGAGTTATTCTCACGGGGTGGATCTACAGGTTCTTGCGGATCTTCAATTTCACGATCTGCGTCTGGAATTGCTTCAATCATAGTAGTGTCTTGAAATATAGTTTCCTTAGGTTCTTCATAATATTCAACATGTGTCTTTCTTGATTTGATGAATGCTGAGTTTTCATCAAATGTCACATCCCTACTGACATCAATCTTCTTGAACCCTGGAAAGTATATTCTGTAAGCCTTCGAGCTTTCACTGTAACCCACAAAGATACCCTTCTTTCCTGAAGGATCTAGCTTGGTCCTCTTTTCCTTTGGGACATGAGTGTATACTGGACAACAAATATTCTGAGATGGCTGACTTCAGGTTTCTTACCAGAGAAGACCTCTTCTGGTGTCTTGTTGTCCAATATCTTGTGGGGTGTTTTGTTCTGCACATATACAACTGTCCTAGCTGCTTCTGCCCATAGATGCATAGGTAGATCCTGGTCATGTAGCATTGCCCTTGCTGCTTCCATGATTGTTCTGTTCTTTCTTTCTGCAACTCCATTCTATTGTGGATTGTAAGGAGCAGTCAACTCCCTCTTAATCCCTGAATCACTGCATAGCTTCTTGAAGTCACCTGAGGTGAATTCTCCACCATTGTCGGATCTGAATGTTTTGATCTTCTTATCACTTTGGTTCTCCATCAAGGTTTTGAATTCCTTGAACTTATCAAATACTTCATCTTTGTTCTTCAAGAAGTAAACCCAAGTCTTCCTGGAGAAGTCATCAATGAAAGAGACATAGTAAACATACCCACTCAGAGAACTGGATGACATCGGACCGCATACATTGGAGTGGATAATTTCCAAGATACTTTTTGCCTTGCTTTCACTGCTTGGGAATGCCTTCTTTATGTTCTTTCCTTTTGCACATTCTTTGCAAACACCTTCATGCTTGGTCTTGATTTCAGGAAGACCTTCTACAACCTTCCTTGCAATTGGTAATGCTCTGTAGTGCATATGTGCAAGTCTTCTGTGCCAAAGTTCACTTGGCTCCATGGAATCATGTACCATGGCATGTTCAGGTTGTCCCTTCAATTTATACAATCCTCCCTCTTGCTCTCCAATCACCACTGCATCATTAATAGTTTTACCCTTTGGCCACATTAGGACTTGGCCATCTACAAATGCAACCATCGTGCCTTTTGCATCCAATGCAGAGATGGAGAGTAGATTCTTCTTGAGCCCAGGTACATAAAGAACTTCTTTCATCTTCAAGGACTTTCCAGAGTCTAGGTTGTAGGAGGCTTCACCACTTCCTTTGATAGGGTATTGATAATCATCCCCAAGTTTCACCTTATGGGGTGATTCATGTTCAGATAAGTTTACAAAAGATTCTTTAAACCCAGTCATGTGTTTGGAAGCCCCATTGTCAATTAACCAATCATTACAACCATGAGAGATAGTACCTGTGAGAGCAGAGATTAGAACATACTCTTCTTCACTTGATGAGTCATCATCATCACTTTCTGCTCTGGCCTTCTTCTTTGGAGGTTCATCATCCTCAGCAGCATGAGCATGATATCTTATTTTGTTGTTGTTCTTCTTCTTGTTGAAGTTGTTGTTGTTGTCTTTCTTCTTCTTGGGACAGTCTAAAGCAAAGTGTCCCTTCTCATTGCAATTGAAGCATCTAAGATCTTTCTTATCTTTGTGAAAATGGTGGTGTGAGAATTTCCTATTATGAGATGATTCATTCTTGGACTTGCCTTTCCTGGCATGTGCTGTGAGTGCTTAATCTTCATTTCCCATCTTTTTTTCTCGAGCCACAAGCCTAGCTTCTTCTTGAGAGCATTCCTCCCACAACCTACTGAAAGAGATCAATTTCTTTCTTGCACAAATTCTTTGAATAAAAGAGTCCCATGACCTAGGTAGGCCATTTAGAGTGGTCATAACAACTTCACCATTGACCACTACTTCATCCAGAGCTTCAAGTTGTTCCTTGATCTGAGAGACCTTGGAGAAGTAAGATTGAATGGTCTCTCCATTCAACATCTTGACCCCTTTCAATTGATTCCGCAGAGTCATCTTCTGATTTATGTTCTTCCCTTCAAATAACTTGGTCAGGGAGTCAAACATCTCCTTGGGTGTCTTTAGAGATGACACATGTGGAATGAGATGGTCTTTGATAGAATCAACAATGATTCTCTTTGCCTTGACCAAGTTCTTCTTATGCAAAACCTTAGCCTCTTCATCCTCTGGGATAGGGACCTCAGAGCTGATGTAGGAGTCCAATTCATTTTCTTCCAGGATTAACCCAATCCTATACTTCCAGCCTTGGAAGTTATCAGCCCCTTCAAGCTTATCCTCAAGCTTGGTGTGGTGAGACATCTTAAAAAGTACTTCAAATGGAAATAAAAAAGATTTAGGTCTTACCACTTGCTTTGCTGAAAACTAGATCTAGTCCCGGATTAGGGTTTGTCGAAAAACCCTAAAAATTCAAAATGTGAATTTCAACTTTCTGAAATGATAGAAAGATGCGCCTTGATGAGCTGATCAGCCTGGTGTATTCAGAATTTGAGATCTGCAAAGCTTCACCCTTCATAAATGCCTTTTAGTCTTCCTTGAAGAATAATGAGGATATTCATAATCTCACAATTCAAAACGAGCAACTTCTTGAAAAGTTGCAAGATACTTGTTTTTCCTCCTATGTTTCAGATTGTCAAATGGTAGATTGTTTGGAGGATTCTCATGACATGGTGGATCATGAGAAATGTGGAAATTTGAATGCGCTTAATGTGTTTGAAGATGAAGTTGAAGATATTCAAACACTTGATGTGGTGGAAGAGGAACTTGGATTTTCTCTTGATGAAAGTTATGCAATTTTTAAAGAAGAGCATGATTCCTCTACATTGGAACCAATCTATGACAAAGGTTTCACACTTTTGAAGGAGCTGCATGATACTACCCATATGGATCCTTTCCATGATGAAAATTCTGCACTTTTTTATCATTTGGGTGAGTTAGTTCATTCTCCTACATCCTACAATTCCATGTTTTGCAGCATTAGTTTCAATGAAGTATGGGTGAAAGGGTTCTTTTTTATGGTGCCACATGAGGAGTATGGAACTCCTAGATTTACCTTTTATGATGACATGGTTGGAGAACATTCTTATTCACATTTACAGCAGCTTCATTTGTCACTTTATGATGATGCACATCTACATGGATGCACCTATGATATGCATTTGAGTCACTTGAAGACTCATGGTTTTTCTTGCTCAACACTTAATTCATTTGATGTTGGAGGAACTTCATCCAACACTTGGGAGAATAGATTTATGATTGGAGAACATTTTTGTTTGCAGCCACATACTTTGTTATATCTTTATGATTCTCACATTCAGGGATGTATGGGTGAGACTTCTTTGAGTCATTTGAAGTCTCCTTGTTTTTTCTGCTCATTATTTGGTTCAGATTTTAGTGGATATTCTTCATTCACTTCTTGGATGAAAAAATACATGGCTGAATATTTTGATGCATATCACATCCTTTTGGAGCAGCATTATAGGACATGGGATCCTCACCTATGTCATTGGAGCAGATTTGATTGGTCAATTGAAGCTTGTATGCACTTGGAAAATGGTGGTCTACTTGCTTGGAGGTATAAGCACTTTCATGACTCTTTGATGAAGCATATCCTTGATGTACATTTTCATTATGTTGTTATGTACCTTGATGATATATATTTGGTACTCATGATGTTTGGAAGAATGAATACAAGAAAATGGGATCCAGGAATCCTCTTATCTAATGGTGTGGGTTGGAGAGCACTCTTAATTGTTGGGGTGCAATACAAGCAATGGGACCCTGGAATAATTTTTGTCTCATTGGTTTCATTTTTTGGGGGGAAGCAAGCAGTATGGGAAATGGATTCCCCACTTAATAAAGTGATTTTAATCAGAGTAGTGCAACAACAAGCATGGTGATTCCTCTCTAAAATCTTCATGGAATCCCAAAGACTCAAGGTTGAGAAATTCAGTGGCAACTTCAAAGAATTATACAAAAAGCAGGTTCTTCAACACCCATGTTTGGAATTGCTTGAGGACAAGCAATATTGGGAAGGGAGGATTTGTCATGTCCCAAATTTGGCATTGGGTCACAATGGACTAAAAAAATTGGCCCTATTCATTAGAGTTTGTCAAATTGATGCTAAAGGTCAAATAATTGCCAAGGAGGAAAATTACTAGTTTCCTAGGTTTGGGGTGGAAGCTTTGGGATTTGGAATAATGGGGATAATAAATTATGTTGGAAAATTGGGATGGCATAAATATTTAATAAAGGAGATAAATAAATATATACAAGTGAAAATCAAAGTGGCATTTGATCATGAAGACACATGGAGGAAGTGGGACCCACACAAGTTAGAATTTATGTGCCACATGGCATCCTCTTCTTGCAATTTTGAATCCATGGGAAGCCTAATGTTCTTGGGATGAGTTATAAGGTCAATAATACTTGGCATGAGTCAATGAGGTCGAAATGTAGAGGAAGAGTAACTCCCATGGAAGAGGAAGAGACAATTTGGAGCTAGTGAGACACTTGAGCTAGATTCCCTAGCTCTATGACAACAATGATGAAGATGCTATGACACCTATGACACAAATCAGACCTGAAGGCTAACATATGACATATATGACATGTCAGGGCTAAAAATAGACTCCAAGAGGGCACTCAAGGGTGTTAGGGCAGCTAAGATGCTTCCACATGTGATTTGGTGGAAGTGGGAGACTAGGAATTGTTGTACAAGTGGCGTTGGAATCTCTTCCCAACTTGAGTTGGAATGAGTCTCTTGGAAGGAATTCGACCCATGGAGGAAATTAGAAGTTTATAAATGTCAATAACAAAGAAGGAAAGTATCTTTTGATCATTTGTAGAATTTTCAATTGCATTTGTGAAGAGGGAGAGCTAGTGGACGACTAGTTTCTTGCCTTAGCCAATTTCGAGGGTGAAAGATTCCCATCCAAGTTGGTAATTGGAAAGTCCATTCAGACCTTTCATTTGGAGCTTCAATGGAGTCTTTATTTGCAGGTGTAAGCTATAGGGAAGCTCATGGTTTCTTCTATTGAAGCTCACTCCTTCAACCATTTCCAGTTTTGATGGCATATTCTTGATCCTTGAGGGAGGGCGTTTTTGGTGAGCTACTGTACTCTTTTGGGGAGCTTCTAATGCTCCATTTCTTTTTCAATATGAATTAAATACTTTTTTCTTCATCTCCAAAAAGTTTCAGGTCGAAATTACAAGTAGAAATGTGTAAATCCCATTTTTAATGAAAGAACAGTTCCATTTCCCCACTACATTGATGTATAGCATGATAATGCTGATGATTTCGAATGAATGGATGGTTCTATGATACATTTATGATTAATAGACTTCCATGGATTTATTTTACAAGTTTCATGTACTGTACTTGAGCATTTGAAGTATTTTTACTCAGTTTAATTGCATTGGGAGAAGAAATAGTGTCATTTCCCCAAGGGTCGAATTAGTGATTTTTGCAACTGAATGAGAGAGGGTTGGAACAGAGATAATAATCAATTAATGATGCACATGAGACCTTAATAAAATCCTTAATTCATTCCCTACCTCTGTTCATAAATTTGAGTGGGTTTGGAGGCATTTGGGAAGCCATTTTCAGTACTTACCACAGGGGGATTTGAACCCCAAATTACTAGTAAAATTGCATACTTGGTCCAGAATATTAAGAGAGTTTGCAGAGGTATTTTGGTGGCCATTTCTCATCCCTGAACATCATATTCAAGTCCTAATATCATTCATACACCTTCCTTGAATATTTGAAGGCATTTGGAGCAATTTGGGGACCTAGAGCTCAAAACTAGTCAAAGGTCCAACTAGGGAAAAAAGTGAAAAATTGCCATTTTAATAAAATTCCTAACAAGGGACATTACACAATTACAGACACTAGGGCTCATATGGCTCACCTGGACCGAATGTTGGCTGCACTAGAATCCAATTTGACTGGTCGACGGTATTCTCTATTTCCCCATCCGACTCCCCCCTGTGAGTTCGGACCTACGGCTCATTCAGAAGGAATGGCCGACAATCCCACTGCGCAGGCTGAAGGTGTGGCTAGTGCCACTGATTTTCATGTTCCAGGTAGCTCCCGGCCTGACTCTCTCAGTGTTGCTACTGTTGTGGATAGCATGATTCCAGTTCCTGCTCCCTTCTCTGGCCCGAGCTCTCCTGCTGCGGTGGTGGTTCAGGGGGCTTCACCCTCTGCTGCGGTGATGGTGCAGGGGACTTCGTTCCCGACACCCTCAACAATTGATGCCTTACACTACAAACGGGTCAGAAAATATGAGGTTGACGCTGCTACACCACACAAAACTGAGCCCCATCCCGCTCCCTCTCCAGAATTGGGAAGAAGACTTCTTTGGAAGCTGTCCGATAATTGAGGACAATCCTGATTCTCAGAATGCAAAAGCCAGTACATAGTTCTACTCTGTGTGAGCCTCGCTCCGATTTTGTTGCGGTTAGCGTTATTTTTCTTCCTCTGTTTTAACTCTATGGACTACTGTCAGATTACTCTAGCTCTTCCTACCAGTCTAGTTTGGTCTATGTTTTTAATGATCGGCTGTAATAATGTTGATACTGCTAAGCCCACCCATGGGCATGACTTATGGTCCTTCTTGTTCTCTCAGCTCCATGAGAAGCTTCTGAAAGCTCATGCATCTACATAATCTCATGTGATTGTAATACTTTTTGTACTTTAATATATATTTCCCTTATGATGCTTACAAAAAAGAAGAAGTTATGGTCAAAAGTAAAGGGTATCAAATGTACTATAAATTTATTACATGATCTTCGACATTATGATGCAGTACAATATTTCTACTTATGAAGTTGATACAATTGGTTTGTTGGAGCTAGAAGGAAGAAATTGTATTTCTAATGGTATTCTAGTAATGTAAGTGAAGAGTATAATCTGTTATGTTTACTTCTCCATGTATTTGTGCACAACTAATTGGTAGATGGTCAATGGAAAAAAGATTCTTACAACTAGTTTGAAAAAGAGACTTCAATATGGTACTAACCATATAGATGAATAATGTCATACATATGCTTGTGGTTTCACCATTTCGTTATCTATATGATGCATTTGTATTTAGGATGAATAAGACTTATGTCTAATGTATGAGCATGTGGTTATGGGTGCATTAGATGAATGATTTAGCTTCTATTTAAGGTAAAATGGTGCACTTGAATGATCTTTGTGTTCAATTTTTTATGCTGTTAAAGAATAGGACATTATCCTGCATTAAAAGAGTCAATTAATAGCAAGGTCTATTACAATGGTTACATGGCCATGCCTCTTACATTAAGTTTACATCAATGTTGAATTACGTAAAAGAATGGTGAAAAGGGGCATGTTGAACAATATTGATTGTATTCATTTTGATGTAAAGAGGACAACTATTATGAGATAGTTAAATCCTCTTGAGCTATAATTGTACCATTAGATATAATCTCTTGTTGATATAGAGTTTAATGGAGAAAAGTTATGACATGTCATCATATTGATAAATAAGTGTATATATTTGTCTACATTTGACTTGTGGTGAGAATAATGGTACACTTGCATGCTTCCAATGTTTGGTTGAATTCTTGTTAAGAAAACTATGTTAAGAAGACATGACATCACGAGGTTGAGAATGATTTGGTCTACTTGCTTCTATGCTTGAAAAAGGTATTCATAATTGCATTAAAGATGTGTTGACAAGTTGTAGTCATGTGCAAATTTCATGCCACATTAATGGGACTAATGTCTCACCTACTTACCAAATCAAAGAGGTCAACTTTAGAAAAAGTGATACTTACTAAGTATGTTAAATAAAAACAAAAATTTCACCCCATTTCCTCTAGAACGTGCCGAGGATTTTGTGGATGTTACACAATGAAAACCCTAGAGGGATTTTTAACAATAGCATCCATAATTCTAGAGGTTAACGCTGGCCTCAATAGGCCCTAACCAATTAACACAATACTCAACGACAACATGAATAGACCCAACACCAAAGTGGCAGCAGCTAACAGGAGCAACAAAAGTATGGAGAACGACATCCCTATAAGGGCTAAGCAAAAAATCAACCAGCAACACAGGTAGGTGGACCTCTCAGTGGAGAAAGACGCAGCCCTAAAGGACTTATAATAGCAGCAGAGAACCAACCCTATAGGACCTAAACCTTGACGCCAATCAGAGATAAAAACCAGAAAATGTTTCATCAATCAGCTGCCAAACGATGCCCTATAAGGAGGCCGAAAAACAGAACCCAAACTAAACCTCAAGTCCTTGACGTCAAGCTTGGTGGAGGTTCTGTCGAAAATCAAAGTGGAAGAGAAATCGTTGGTGTCTCAAATGAGAGATAAACTCTCTTTAATTTATACTCACTGTAAGTTCATAACTTAGAATAAAATAATCATTTTATTTTCTCAAATTAAAAGAGTATAAATTATTCTTTTAATTTCCGAAATGAACTTTAAGTTAGGGGCTTGGATTTTTATTAACTTTTAACTTTTACCTTTTGCCTTTTGACTTTTAACTTTTAACTTTTACCTTTTGCCTTTTGACTTTTATCTTTTAACTTTTAGCTTTTTAACTTTTAACTTGTGCCTTTTACCTTTTGAGGTGAGCACCACAACCAAGGATCAATGACCAACACAGGAGTGGCCAAGACAAGAGGCTTAGGGTTAGGAGGGTCATGGTTGACCATTTACAAATTCAACCATGAGACCAAAACAATAAAGGTGTCTTGACAAACAACCAACCCAATAAGTTCAAGTACCATAAGTAGGATAACCACGAGGACAAACAATGTAGGGTGACAAGGTCTCTCTCTCTATATATGTGTTCACACATGTTCCATACATCTACTGAAAGTTTTGTCATCACAATACTGAAGGGATCATCCCGATGATGTGATCCTTCAGTCCTTAACTTATTCTTGAGGTCAGGTACCTCATCAAAGGGTGGCCAATCCTTTGATGAGTTGACCTAGGAGAGAAGGACATTGCACATCGTCACCATCTTGGTCTAACCAATATCCACCTGGTACCTAGACCAGGTACACACCTGCAGGATTTACTTGGTCCTAGACCAAGAATATTCCTGGTCCCAGACCAGGGTGTCTTTGTCTCACCTGCAGGGTCTATTTTGGTCCTTACGACCAAAAATCTTTCTGGTCCCATACCAGAACACCCTAGAGACAGATAGGGGCCCTAGCCACATGCTAGGGGATTTTTCCATGGCTCTCATCAGCTTGGTCCCAGACCAAGAACCTCAGGAGACTACTGGGGTCCCTAGGGTACCTTCTAGGGTCTTACTCTTTCTGGTTAATTGACCAGGACCCCCTAGTTCCTAGACTAGGGTACCATCCTCCCAGAGAATGGGTCTCGCAACTGCACAAACTTTAAAAACAAATTCTTGACTTGTGCTTTGAATTATTTGAATTTACTGAGCACTTCCTCAGAATCCTTGGTCTTGAGAAAGTATATCCAAGTCTTCCATGAGTAGTCATCAATAAATGTCACATAGTAATAATATCCACCCAGTGAAGCAATAGTCATGGGTCCTCACAATTCAGAGTGCACTAGATCCAAAATTCCTTTAGATTTTCTCTCACTATTCAAGAAGGATCCCTTGGCATTCCAAGTGCACATCCTCTACATATTCCATCATGGTATACATGAAGTACTGGTAGACCTGTCACCATATTTCTTAATGCTGGAAGGGCTTTATAGTCCAGATGAGCTAGTCTTATGTGCCATAGCTCACCCGTGCTGGTAGAATCATGAACTAGTGCTTGAGATGGTGGAGTGCTTAATCGGTACAAGCTCTCCTCTCTTACACCAATTACTTTGGTTGTATTCGTGCTTGAGTTCTTGCGCCAAGCAAGCACTTTCCCATCTGAAAATGCAACTTTATATCCCTTGTCCTCCAAGGCTGAGATGGAGACAATATTTCTTTTCATACCAGGTACATAAAGCACATCACTCAAGTGTAATGTGTCACTAGACTCTAGCTAAAGGGAGGTAGCCTTAGATCCATTCACAATATAATTTGCATCATATCCAAGTACAACACATAGATGGGATTCTTTCTCAACTATTTTTGAAAGATTTTCTTTATAATCAGTCATATGTCTAGAAGCACCACTATCTATGAGCCATGTATCACTAGTGGTGGGAAGAGTACATGATAATGCTGATATGAAAAATAATTCAGTACAATCTTCATTCCTTTAATTCTTGTGATGGTGGTCTTCTTCCACCTCGGAATTTGAGGCTTCATGCTTCCTCTTATTTGAGCTTGGGAAATTGCTGGCATAGTGACAATAGGTCTTGCACCTATAGCATTGTATACGAGATAAATCCTTCTTCTTATTCTCCTGATATGGAGGAGGAATTGATATCCTACCTTGGTGCTTGTGATTGTAAAAATTTCTTCCCCTTCCCTTGTCTTTCTTGGCATGGGATATGAATGCTTGATTCTCTTCAAGTTGAGTGCCATGGAGTCTCTACCTTGCTGTTATCCTTGTCTCTTCATGAGTGCAATCTTCCCATAACTTGTCAAAATTGGGTAGCTTGGTTCGACCAATTATGCTTTGAATGCATGACTCCCAAGATGGTGGGAGACCATTTAGAGTGGTAATGACAAGCTCCTTATCATCAATGGGATCTCCATTGGTACTTAGCTTGTCCCTTAATTATGTGATCCTCATGAAGTATGAGGAAATTGATTATGACTTGGACAACTTCATATTCGATAGTCAGTTCCTTAATGTGAGGGTCACATTGATACTACTATGTTCAAATAGCTTCTTTAGGGTTTTGAACATCTTTCTAGCAGTCTTCTTTCCTGAGATTTGAGGAACCAAGTGGTCTCTAATTGAGTCCAACAAAATCCTTCTTGCTTTGGCATCATTCTTCCTTCAGTGAGATTTGTCTTCTTCAGCTTCTGGTACTGGGACCTTCTCATTGACAAACTTCAAGATATCATTTTATTCCAATAAGAGAAGAACCCTAGATTTCCAAGAGATGAAATTGGAAGCCCCATCCAGACGATCTTCAACCTTCATTCCAATCATCTTGGTTGTAGATCTGAAGCAAAAACCCTAGCAGGAGCTAGGTAAAAAATGAAAGTTAGATTCTAGATAAACTGAATCCACAGGAGGATGTGCGCTAGCAAGAAGAGTTGAGAAAAGGTAGGGTCGAGCCAAATATATGGAGGGAGCAGGTTAAAACTTGAAACCCTAATTTCTGCAGTAACTGCAGCAGTTGCAGAATTAGGTAAAAAATGAAAATTCTTAGAATTGGATTCTGCCTTCACCAAAAGATGAGCCTTCCCTAGAGTGAAATTTCCAAGGCACTTTTTTCTGCCAAATTGATGAGGGAATTCCTTAGAAGATGAAACCCTAGCTTTCGGCAATGGCTTCTTCTAGTACTTCTTTGAAACCATGTTAGTTTTTCATACAATTATAGCAATATAATTTAATTGCATATCAACAATAGGATCACTCGAAGAAAGACAAAGCACATAAACAAAGAACACGAAAATTTATCCCGGGAAACCTAATAGGGAGAAAACCCAACAACCTTTGTATAGAGATGAACAATTCCGAGAACAGAGTACAGAGATGAGAGAGAAAGTAGAAAGTCTCTCTAAGAAAAAAACCCCAAAATAAGCTTATCCTAGCTGCAGGTGCGAGCTCCTCTCCAAGTGATGTGAACATGTTGTGTTGAGTGAGTGAGTCAAATGAGGAACACAACCTCTTTATGTATACACTTACCAAACTGGCCTTTTCCTTAACTGGGCCGACTTGTCTAATTTGACAGGGTCGACTTGACCTGGGGAAAAATAAATATTGTTTATTTAATTCTTTTCTTTGGGTAATTTATCCCCAAGGTTTACATTAATTCTTTCAAGGGTTACATAATTAATTACATCAAGATCATCTCCCGTAGGAGGTACAAATCAATACAATAAAATATAGTAAGAATAACTTCCAAAGTTGCACTAATTCCAACAATTGGTGCACTCCATAAGCACCTCATACCTATTCCAATCTTCCCCCCATCAAAGGAGTATTTATGTGTTATACATGGCTCTAGACTAGTCAAAACAATATAATCCATTTCGCCTCCTCATCATACGTGGTAATATATGGCCTCTAGGTGACCCTTATCTATGAAGCATGTATGTATATTGGTGTTGTGTGTAAATTGGTACACACGTGCAAAAGGGAACATACCAAGCGGTTGTGTAGCCTTGGTATAGATTCAAATAAAAGAGAAACAAAACAATCAAGCAAAACAAAACTACACTAGCAAGATTGGGACATCCTTCAATCAATATCACGCATGCAGATAATGTATAAATAATTAAAGAAGGTTTCACATTCACAAGGAAATAGTACAACAGAGAATAAGCACCTCGATGTAGTGAAGAGGAAAGAGGCCCTTGCAACTGTCCAAGGGAAATTCTATTGGTCTCCTTCGTGATCTCGCAACTTTTGGCTACCCGTCTTTATGATGATCTCCTGTAGGTTAATTAGAAGAAAGAACATGGATTGCTCTTAATTCAAAGGGGTTTCAGACAGCGTAACGACTTGAGATAAATATGGAAATTGTGTGTTGAATGAGGGACCTTAAGGGATTTTCGAAGGTGGGATAATGGCCAATACAAGGATCTAGATTCAAGTTTTTTAACCCTAGATCCATTACCTTACCTGGGCCACGTCAAATTCCATGCCAACTTCCCCCCCTTTCGTTATGAACAAGGTGGGAATTGTCGAAAACCAACTTTGGGACTAGGTTGCACTTATCAAGGAAAAAGGTGTGGCCTCCTTATAGGGCGGTCAATTCATGGTTTATTTTCTTTTTTGTTTTTTTATCACTTCGTGAAGGTCATGTGGATGGAATGAGGTGGAAAAGTGGTGCCAATGATGTGGAATGATGATGTGTATGGATGACGAATATGATGACATGGCAGGTGAACAATTTGGTTGTTAACAGATTTCCCCCAATGTGTGAGATTAGGATCTCATCGTATGGCCGACATACATCATAGGACTGTCATGCTTCAAGCATATAGGGGTGGCAATGCCATAGAATATAGTGACCACATCGGATGGAACTCACCTTCCAAAGGGACTGCAAAGGCCCATACCTACATATACAATACTCCAAATGGATGAGGTGCATATAATCTTAAATACATGGACGAGGTGGGCATCCCCATGCTTGTATGAATGTCTCAATAGAAAATGGGATCTATGACAACAAGGGACCTAACCAATACATGAATAACTCTCGGATACAATACATCATAATGGACCCAATATGGAGATAAAATGAGTGCATAATCATGGTGTTAATGGATAAATTCGTTGGTGCGGACACCAACCGATCTCCCTAGTCCGAATGGTTCGGATCTAGAACAAAGCAAAACAAGAATGAAAACCTTCCCCTAGATCCATCAAATTATTTGAATACAAATAGTCCAGTCCATACCTTATTTACGAAGGTCATCCTCGCAGCTTGAAGCTTTTGCAATCCTGCTTGTCGATGAAGAGATTACCTACAAAATATTCAAAAGGACAAATACAAGAGACTACAATATAAGCAATTGACCAAGGAGAACTACTATAAATGAAATTACACATAATTTATGGGAAATGAAGACATTGATGTATTAATTAAAATAGAGGAAAGAATTACAACCAATGAAGCCTTGGTATTGAAGATCCTTTCCAATGGAACCTTGCCTCAATTTTCCAATCATGGAAGAATGGATTCTTGGCCCAATTTCTCCAACATTTGGCTACCCTCATTTTAACCCTCCATATCCTATGTAGAGGAGCTTCATTTATAGGCCAAAAGAGATGAGGAGGAGAGGACTAAGGGAGAATAGGATCCTACTTAGCTGGGAGGTGAGTAAGATCCACCCTAAATGGAAGGGGTAAGCCTCCACGAGGGTCTTCGAGAGAGACTTATCGAAACTTCTCTTTTTTCCCTCCGTACAGGCATCAACATGCCCTAGACACTAGCAACATGCGCCAACAACGCGCTCTGTAGTGGAGCAAGGTGCATCGATCAGGAAAGACGTGCTTTGTTGTAAGACAAGGTGTGTCGACCTCTCTAAACAGGGTTTTTACAGGGAAAAAACTTCATGACTCATCTTCCAAGGAGTTTTTGCTAAGTACTTTAGGTATTTAGGCAAGGAGAAAGTGTACATGGTTCGTAATCATGATGAGTACAAAAATCTCGTGTAACAAAATGCCCCCCAAAGTATGAATCTAGAGTAATAGGATAGGTGAAATACTTTGATGGATAAAGTATAATGGATCGAGGCAAGGAACCGTTAGTTGGAAATCTGTCAACAATAACCAAGGATCTTTTTGCAATACACTAATTTTATCATCCCAATGACTCACAACATGGCTGCCAACCAATACATTATAGATCCATATTGATACTGACCGAGGATATGGCCACCAAAATACAATGTGGATCCATATCTGAATGACTGAACACAATGATGGCTACTAAAATACAAGCGTAGATCCATGATGAGATAATGACACAACCACGACCAATACAAGAGCGGATCCGTGTGACAGTACATCAATGAGGTCTCCACCATAACATTTGTGTGGGAACCTACTAAAAAATCTCCATCGCAACCTGGGTGTAATAGTAAGACATCATAACAACACAAGGTCTTCTACCGATTCTCGAAATGATACGAATCTAACCATGTGATTACAATGCGTTGAAGTCGAACATGGTAGAAACCACTTCATTACCGGTCAATGATGTGAATCGTTAACAAGTGTGAGTTCTACGAACAATGCCTAGTTCATCACCATTAGCACTTTTTCATTTCCGTGTTGCATTGTCATCTGGTTCTTCTTCTTTCTTCCAATGGCCTCCTTCTATCAACGAATGAATAGCTCCCTTGAGAATGTGCGATTTGCGGTCCAGACTCAACAGTATGAATTCTCACACCTGACAGTTGATATGGGAATTTGACAATAGCGGATGGAGGAAATGGATTTTCATCATCAATATGCTCGGTCACAAGTGTGTTACAGACATTCTAAGCAACTGATTCTGCTGACCCATCGGGTCGACAATTTGGAGCGCCAACAACAACATATTTTGGATGAATTGTCCTTACTTCGACCTCATCAAAATAAAACATCATCGTCTGCCACTCTGCGTCTTCTTCTTGTGCATCCTGCTTCAAAGTGTACTGCACTGGTACAGGTTGACTTGGAGCTTTGTCTTGTACACCAGCTAGATTCAACAATTGACCTCGAGCTGTGGTTGTAGATTGCTTCAGCATTTTTCACTTTTTCCATCTTTACTCGTCTTCTTGTATACACCCTTTTTGGCCTTGGCACGGAGTCCCGACTCATGCAATTTTGTAAACATGTTGAATTTGAATATAATGAAAAGTTCCATTTTGCACATACTCATGTCTATCTTTCAACAATGTTTCTTTCTTCATGTAAAACTTTTCTTTTTGCGCTTGTACTACTAAATTCAAACAAATACTTTGTTATGTACTGTATCACATGCAAGATAACTTAGCAGTAACTTAATGCGTGCATGTATCTGATTTTTTTTACGACAATACCAACTTAACAAATAACCTTGTGCAACCATAATGAATACTGCGATAGACACATTCTAACCATACACCTAACTAACATACCCCTTGAATTCCGTAAGATGCATCATGTTGAACTCAAGGGTCTCACTCAATCCTCATGGGATTATCCAGAGAGGCGGCAATTGCTTGCTGCATTAGATGCACCTGGATTGTTTGCATCTTCAGCACACTTCTGAGGAGATTTCCTTACCCAAGTTTTGTTGTGCGCACTTATGTCTTGATTCTACACCAAAGATTTCTTACTATAGTCCTTTTGAATGTGATTGCATTTGTGCAATAAATTTTTATCTCGATAGTTCACTACTCTTCGACAATACATAGCCTTATGTCCAAAACCATCATATGCATAACATCTCACAGTTTGACAATATTTTGCAATATGACCAAAACAATTGCATCTTGCGCACTTCACCCTATTGATCCTTCTTTGGTTAGTATATTGAACATAGTTGTAGTTGTTGAGGGAACCATCATACCTGAAGGACTTAGCATGATTGAGGCACTGTTCTTTGTCACAGACCTTCTTTGATGCCTTTTCATAACCAAGGCATGTTTTGTCTTATGGTGATCTATGATTGTCCAAAATTTTGTTCAAGGTTGATGTGTTGCCTTTGAACTTGTCTTTTACCTCATCATCAATACTAACCTTGTTTTTTTCTTGATGTGCACAAATAATTGTGGGATCTTGGACTTGTTTCATTCCCCTCATTTCAATTAACTTGTCTTCTAGACGAAATATCTCTTTGTCCTTGTCCTTCTGTGTTGAGATCGTGCAGTTTTCCGATCATACGAACTAGATTCTTCACCATTGTCCCTGTCTCCATTTTATTTGTAAGGACACTTAGAGGCATAATGACCTACTCATCCACATTTGAAACATTTGAAGGGAAACTTGTTCTTGTACTTACCTCATCCTCTTTTAAGATTTTTGACAAATTTTTATTCCTCATCATCTGACTCATCACAGTAGTCTTTGTCATGATCATGTTTATCCTTTCCAATGGCTTTAAAAGCAGCTTCCTTTCTGAGGGGAGTCTCTTTCTTAGTTCTCATCTTGTATGCAATCAAAATCCCCTGAATCTCATCCTTCATCAGGTCTTCAATATTAGCTCGGTCTTCTAACACAGACACCTTCGCATCAAACCTTGAGGGTAAAGTTCTCAATATTTTATGTACCACAGATTCTTCTTCCAAAGTAGCCCCAAGACTTTTAATAGAATTAAATATCTCATCTATTCTTAATAAATAGGAGGTAATGTTCTCTTCATCTTTCATTCTCAGAGATTCAAATAATCTAGAGTAGTTCTGCAACTTTGCTTTCTTTACCTTTTCGTTGCCTTCATAGACACCTTTGAGCTTGTCCCAAACCTCCTTGGCTGAGGCGCAGTGCATAACCTTGACGAATTCATTATCTGCCAAACCACATAGCAATGCGTTTCTAGCTTTTTCATTACTTTCATAGATTCTCCTTTGTGCTGGATTCACTAGTACGCTTGCTGGGACATTGTAACCGTCAACAATAGATTGCCAAACATTTGATCCTAGTGATTGCTAGTAAGCTTCCATTCTAACCTTCTAGAGGGTATAATTGATGACGTCAAACCTTGGTCCTCTGTTAGTGGAAAGACCTTCCTGCTTGTCCAAATCTGTGCAATGATCTATATTCCAGATGTTAATGTGTTACTGAAGACACTCGCTCTGATACCAATTGTTGGAATTGATTTAATACTAAGAGGGGGGGTGAATCAGTATTAGCGTAGTTATCAAGGATGGAGTGAAAACTAATTTTATTTTAGTTGAATGTATTTATATCTAGTTGCATATTTAGTATAAAATTTTAGAATTATCGTGGCATCATATGTGTGTCAATATTGAAAAAATATAGGTTAGTGTGTATCATATGCGTGTCGGTATTTAATATGAATTTATAACAATATGGAAATAGTCATTTTATAATAATTATGTAGATTGATTAGTTTTAAAAGTTGAATGATCTATGCATACTTAATGAGCATAACTAATTCTATGTGCATAAATATGTAAATAATTTTAAAATTTACAATGGGTGGAAGGAATTCTCACACAAAATGGCTCATTGTGGTTTTTTGATGATGTCACTTGATCTACTATAATCAGATGTTGATGAACAGGTTATTGGTCTTGTCAACATAGTGTTGGAAGAAGTTTTAAAAAGTTTTTTGGTTTTTTTGTATGTTTATGGCTTGTTGATACATATTTTGAAAGTTGCATGAGCATACAGCTCTTGCTATGTAATCAGAGATATATGTAGTTTTTGATGTCCATAGAAATAACAAAAGTACTGGTTTTTTTCCTCTTGAAAAAAAATGAATTTTAATATTAACTTTTAGGTAATAAATTAATTTTAACATTAATTATTATTTTTAACTAGAATGTATATTGTATATAAAAAAAAGCCGTGGTTGTGTACCAAATCGGCAAGTTATAGTAAGCTAATTCCAGCATCATCACTTTTACAAATTGATAGTGAGTTGGCTTCGGTAAGTGTAGAAGCATGCTGTAGATGAATGATGCAAAACAAAAACAAAAAAATTCTAGAGCACTCAATCAGCTTTGAGTGTGCATGTTGGCTCTCAATCAGCGTAGAGAAAGAGTGCATAATGGGAAAATGTTATGAAAAGTTGCAGAGTTCAATAAACTCAATCAATAAATAAGATTATAAAAACCTGCAGATATCACAAGTAGTTATCAGCGTGCATCTAGAATTGAATTTTGAGGCTCTTCCAACCTGTGATCGACGTTTTGATCCAATCTTCCATGCCCATGCAATTCCAAATTCTTAACAAGTGATATCAGTAAGCCTTCAAATTCTGTTTGAGAGTCTTTCACTAAACCGAACGGTGATCATGTGCATTCTAACTTTCTTAAGTGTCAGTTGCTGAGGCAGGCTTGACTTTCTTCCAGATTCTAAAGGTTGGAGAGCACGTTTATAATAAGGGAATCTTTAATGATGGATATCCAAATGCCCTATTCAAGGGATTTGATGTAATTCACTGTCATTGTTGGTTTGATTCAGAATTCCGTGATAGACACTGGTTCCAATATTTGCTTCGATGTCAACTTCTTCATTTAAATTCCTTAAAATGTGGAAAGCCTTGAACTGGGTGAATGTGCTCGAAATTTGCCTTATACGCCAAATTATTCAATTTAGGGCTAGATTGTTGAGGTTAGTGTTTGCATTTAGGGCTCTGATAATAAGCAAAGAATTGCCGAACACATGTAATTTGTTGATCATATGTTCTTTGGCGATCTGGCAAACTTTCAACAGGGCTAATGCTTCTGCTATATTGTTTGAGTAGATGCCCAAGCCCCAACTATACTTCAATCTTATTGTTCCATCACTTGTCCACAGGACTCCCCCTGCACCAGCTTTGTCGAGATTGTTCTTTGAGGCACCATCGAAATGTAGACTGTCTGTATCTTGATTAGTTCTCCATTCATGAAAGTCAGGGATAGTAAGTCTGATTTGCCATGCTGGTTGGTGTCGAGGTCGGAGGTATTTACTCGAACTAGGGAGGGTGACTCCTGTCCAATTCATTTCTTTCATGCTGAGAGTTGCGTCAGCCTTGTGGTTGGAGTTGTTTAAACATTCGATCAATAATCCTTTGGCTTGACCAACAATTTGCACAGGGGTGTAGTTCCTTTCATTGAAAATGGCATTGTTTCTTACAGTCCAAATTTTCCAGCATGTAAATTTGGGGATGGAAATCCAAATCCGATGCCAGAGGTTCTTTATGGGTATGGGATTAGGATAAATAGAACTCCAATATTGGAAGAGCCGGGTGACAGAGGTGAAGGAAGGCTGGGTGATAATGAGGTCAAGGAGGATAAGTTTCCATACAAGTTTAGTGAAACGACATTCCAGAAAGAGGTGGTTAAGTGTTTCGAAGTTGCTATGACAAAGAGGGCACCAAAAAGGCCCGTGAAATCCTCTCTTGTTGAGGTTGTCTCCAGTGAGAAATTTGGAATGGATTAAAGTCCACGTGAAGAAGTTGATTTTAGGGAGTCAAAATGGATCCCATGCGATTTTCCATAAATCTTTGCTTGCATCATCATGGGATTGGAGTGCTTTGTAACCGAGAACAGAGGTATAAGAACCTGTGGGACCCCATCCTCGCTCATCTTTGGCCATAAGGTGTAGGGAATCACATCCTTTCAGATTGTTAATGAGTATGTTTTTGGTTGACTCAAGATGTAAAGGGATGTCTATGATTTTCCAACTTTTCCAATTGCCATAGAAGTCCCATGAACTGAATTCTTTTAGAGTGGTAATTCCATGCTGCCTGAGCCATATTGCTATATTGTGTAACTCATGGTTGTTCTGAATTGCTTCGCTGTCCATTATCTTATCCGTAAACATGTTAATTTTCCTGCCATTGCCGGGTACCCAGTAGAGACCTTCTGAAAAAAATTCCCAAGCTCCTTTACATAATGTCCAGATGCTGGAGCCTTTGGTGGTTGGTTTTTGATCGAGACATATTAAATTGGTCCCATATAAATATTTCTTTATGAGTACTTGACTGACTTGATGGTGCTTGTTATGTAGGATTTGCCAGAGAAGATTACCGCCCAATGCCAAGTTAGCGTGGAGTGGATCTCGAATGTGCAGGCCTCTCGAGGATTTTGGCTATTTGATGGTCTCCCAATTCACAAGGTGGATTTTGTTTCCATTGTTTCTTCCGCCAGACCAAAGAAAATCTCTCAATAACTTGCTTATTTGATTAGAAGTTCCTTTTGGGGCTAGGAGTATGGAAGATTGGTAGATGGGTAATGCGGAGAGTATGGAATTTACTAAGATTAGTTTTCCAGCTTTGTTGAGCCAATGCCCTCCCCATCTTCTAATTCTTTTTTTATTTTATTTTGTTGATCGTGTCTTCCCAGTTTCCATTGTTTGAATTTCCAAATGTGATTGGAAGACCCAGATAATTAAATTTGTCCCAATGGTTGTGTACTTTGATGCCGAGAATTCTGCTAATTTTGGCTGCCATGTTGTTGTTTATATTCCAACAGTAGACAACACTTTTATGCAAGTTGATCTTGCCACCAGATGCATTGAAATACAGGTTTAGATTGCGCTTGAACTTTCGGGCTATGATGTTGGAAGCCCCACCCAATAATAGAGAGTCATCGGAGAAAAGGGTGTGATTGAGGGGATGGGAGTCAGGGGTGAGGCGGAGGCCAGGTAGGGAACTAGAAATCATTTCATGATTCATCTTTCGACTGAGTGAGTCTGCCATGATGATGTATAGGAAAGAGGATAGAGGACAGCCTTGCCTAATGCCACGCGATGCTTAGAAGAAGTCTGTGGGGCGGCATTAATTAAGGGGGTGATCCAGGGTTTGCTTATGTAGGCTGAGATCCAACTGATGAAAGTGTCATCAAAACCAAAGCAGTTCATAATTTTAAATAGGAAGGAGTGCTTGATGCGGTCAAATGCATTGGCCATGTCAAGCTTGATTAACATACCTTTTTCCTTTCGTGATCTGCTCGAGTGGATTGCTTCTTGTACAAGTATGACGTTGTCAATAATTTGCCTCCCTTCCAGGAAGCCACCTTGATTGTCAAAAATGATTTTGTTGAGTAGAGGCTTCAACCTGGTTGCAAGGATCTTGGAGATGATTTTGTATGAGGAATTGCAAAGTGAAATCAGTCTGAATCTGCTGAATGAGTTGGGATTCGTATCTTTTGGCATGAGGGACAGGAACGTGGTGTTTGTGCAGCCACCGATTTTTGCCTTTGAGTGTAAGTTCCTGATCATTCTCATAAAATCTTTTTTGATATAAATCCAACATGTTTTGTAGAAATGCATTGAAAATCCGTCGGGACCCGGTGCTTTGTCAGATTCGAAGGAGTGAATTGCGTTGAGAACCTCCTGTTTTGTAAAAGGTTTGTGAATTGTGAGATTCTCCTCCGGCGTGATGCTCTTTGGGATGTGCTCCAATAGAGTGGCCTCGTGATGCTGAGATTTTAACATTAATTATAAATGTATAGTTCATTTACAAATTAATTGCATTTAAAAGGGACATCTTTATCATTGATAAATTATGATTAATATAAGTTTCCAAATCAAATATCTTTTAATATTAAATAGAAAAAAAATCATTTTAAGATTAAATATAAATAATTTTATCATTAATGAATTTTAATTAATATAAATTTCGAAATCAATTGAGATAATTAACAAGTATAAAAGTATACCAATAAAATTTATATTATATACAACTAATAAATGGTTCTTTTTTCTTTTTTTTAACAAAAACGGATATATATATATATATATATATATTTTTTATTAAAAGGAAAAACACAGCTGGGCTAACGCCAATCAACCCCTCATACAATAACCAATATGCTTTCCAATCAGAGATTTTCTAGACCTGCTATTACAAAGCTCAAAGAGCTGCCATCTTACAGGATGGGGGACCATAGAGGAGGTTCATCATTCAGAATCAGATCAGCTTGGGCAAGAAGACACCCCACATTTTCCCTAGTATCCACTTCCTGATTTTGATCCCGTAGAATGTGGAAGTAGGAGGCGGAGTTGAAATTGTGCAGCAAATTCCAAACCCTTTGCAAGGTCTTATTGAGCGTTGCATTATTGAATTGATCTTCATTGTTTAGAAGTTCTATTAGAATTTCCGAATCTCCAAAAATTTGAATAACTTGATCTCCGTTCCCCTGAGAGATCTGACAAGATTTGAGCAATCCTAAAATTTCAGCCTGGTTGTTTGTACTCTGCCCTAGACCCCAGCTAAAACTGCCCAAAAATCGCCCGTCAGGGGTATAGAATACCCCACCTGCTCCAGCTATCCCCGGATTTCCTTTTGCTGCTCCATAAATAAAAAATTGGCTTTACCTTGATTCTTCCACCACTGATGAAATTCAGGGTCAGTATACCGAAGCTTCCATTCAGGATTACTAGTTGGGCGAGCTTGGATCTTACTCCTAATCCACAGTAGTGGGGCGCCAATCCAACTATTCTCAGCCAGAAGAAGCAAGTTATCTTTATTATATGGGCGATTTTCCACCGTTTCCAAGAGCAACGCTTTGGTTTTCGCAGCTACAATTGCAGGGGTACACAAATTGTTTTGGAAGATGCCCTCGTTTCTGGCTAACCACACCTCCCAGCAGAGATATTTTGGAATTGACATCCAAATTTTTGCCCATAATGATTTACTCTTGAATTTCAGAGGATACCGCTCTGTCCAGGAAGAAAATAATAAGACAATATTGGTTTGAGAAGGAATTGGAACATTGAGCCCCTGCAATGCCTGCTGCCACACCTCCTGCGTGAATGGACAATCAATAAAGACATGCACACTAGTTTCCTGAGCTGCTTGACAGAGGGGACACCTGTGAGGTCCGAGGATTCCACGTTTAACCAAATTCTCCGTAGTCAAAATTCGGCCATGCATGAGAACCCAAAAGAAGAAATTGACTTTTGGGATACCAAAGGAATCCCACACTTGCTTCCACGTAGTGATAGACTGAGCCATAGAATGCTGATTTTGAAGGGCATCGAATCCTTGAGCGGCTGAGTAGATCCCCAACCCCATTTGTCTCTGATACGCATATGAACTGGAGCTAATCCAATAAGAGCAACAAGTAGAGCACGTACTTGAGCTTGCAATCTGTCAGGCGGCCTGAGCAGATTCCATGCTTGCCAATTTCCGTTCTAATCCCATTGAGAGATGTCAACAAGGTTCGTTATGCCACGTTGCGTGAGCCAACCACGAAGTTCGTGGATTTCTGAGTTGTTCCTAAGTGGGTGGCGACCCATAATCTTATCTTCCCATAACCGGATCTGTCTACCATTTCCAGGTATACGGTAGAGATGCCTTTTGAAGAACTCCCAGTTGCTGCTACAAAGTTTCCACAATGTGGTGCATTTAGTGACTCTACTTTCATCCACACTAGCCTCTGAGACACCGTGCATATATTTTTTAATTAAGACTTGACTAGCAGGGTGAGTGGGATTGGAGAAAATCTGCCACAACACCTTGCCACCAAGAGCCAAATTGGCAAGGCCAGGATCTCTAACCTGCAATCCTCCTTCAGAAATAGGTTTTTTCACAATGTCCCATTTCACTAAGTGGAATTTTTTATTATTTCCCTTGCCCCCTTGCCATAGGAAGGTTCGAATTAATTTTGCAAATTTTTCTGTAATCATCTTTGGAGCCAATAGGAACGACGCTTGATAGATAGGCAGAGAAGAAATGACTGCTTTGATAAGGGTTAATTTGCTAGCAGTGGTGAGCCACTGTCCTCCCCAGGCTGCCATTTTTTATTTGATTTTGCTTATTACCTCTAGCCAATGCGTTGCCTTAGTGGTGCCCAGGGTTAGAGGCATCCCCAGGTATTTGAAAGATTCCCATTCTACATAACCTGCATAGCCTAAGAAATGGAAAATCCTCTGAATGGTAGGTTGAGGGGCATGCCGGCCATACATTGCACATTTTTTCTTATTGACCAAAGCTCCCAAGACTCTACAGAATGTTTGAATGATATCATTGAAAACCATGGCAATTTTTACAGAGGCACCTCCCAGCAGGAGAGAGTCATCTGCAAACAATGCATGTTTTGAGGGTTCGAGGTCTTTCATCACACAAATTCCCAGAACTGTTCCTGCTGCCTTCTCTGCGGTAAGCTTACGACTGAGGGAATCAACCATCAAAATTTATAAGAAAGGGGACAATGGGCATCCTTTCCTTATACCCCGAGTGCCTTGAAAGTAATTGGTTGGCCTACCATTCACTAATGGAGCGATCCAAGGCCTGCCTATACAAGCTTTGATCAGCGTGACAAAATCATTGCTAAAGCCAAAAGAAAGAAGGACATGGAACAAAAAGGAGTGTCTTACCTGGTCGAAGGCATTGGCCATATCAATTTTAATAACCATACCATGTTCATTGCGTTGATGGCTTGAATGGATGGTTTCCTGCACAAGTGTCACATTATCCATGATATGCCGGCCTTTCACAAAACCACCTTGACTGGAAGAGATGAGATTACCCAGCAGTGGTTTGATTCGATTGGCTATGAGCTTTGACAGAATTTTATAAGATGCGTTGCACAGCAAGATTGGCCTAAACCTATCAAAGGTACCGGGGTTTGTTTCCTTGGGGATTAACGCCAGAAATGTAGAATTGATGCTGCCACCAACCTTGGCTTTTTGGAGGAATCCCTTGATCATTCGAACTAAGTCCACTTTGATGATTTCCAAACAAATTCGATAAAGTGAATGGAAAAGCCATCAGGCCCCGGGGCTTTGTCTGGCTCCATTGCCCAAACAACATTGCTAATTTCTGTTTCAGTAAAGGGCTTCGCGAGGCTTTCATTATCTTGCACCCCTATCAATTTCGGGATATGAGTGAGAAATTTGGGAAATTCCTCCTTAGAATGCATTCCTTCTTCAGTAAAGAGCTTCTGAAAATGAGATGTTGCAGCCTCTTTTAAGTGGGCAATATCTTTGTGGACAGTCCCATCAGAAGCTGTGATTTCATCCATGTGGTTGCGAGAGAGGCGTGCTTTAAACTGTTTATGGAAGAATGGAGTATTTTTGTTTCCCGATTTCAGCCAGAGACTTCTTGACTTAAGTCTCCAATGCTCTTCCTCATGCCTGTAGGATCGAAAAGTATTAAGCTGGGTAGCTTGTTCCTTCTGAATTTCAGCGTAAGTGATAACTTTTGATTCCAAATCAACTTGTAAATCGATCAGCTGATTGATGGCCTGCTTTCTATTATTAGTGGGAGAGCCAGAAGGATTTTTTATCCAAGACTTCAAGGCCACCTTGGTAGCCTTAACTTTTTGCTCCCAGACATAGCTTGGCGACCCATTGACAGGGGCGTTCCAGGTAGTGATGACAGTATCCATAAATCCTTCTCTTTCTGCCCAAAGAGGATTAAATCGGAAGGGAATGGGCCCAAGTCTCTCAGTCTCCTCGAACTGCAGAGAAATAGGCTTATGATCCGATGTCAGTTTTTGCAGAATGGTAGAGGATATGATCTTGTTTTCAAGCAGAAAGGAGCTCTGGAGTAAGAATCTGTCCAATCTAGCAGAAATATGAGAATCTTCAACTCGATTATTTGTCCAGGTGTACATCCCTTTTTTAGGTTTGAATTCAATTAAATCCCATTGCTAAATTAATTCTTCAACTACAGGAAGAATCTGATCTCTATTAATGACTCCACCTCGCTTCTCCTTAGGCTTGAACATTAGATTGAAGTCTCCAGCAAGGATTATATTCTTAGGTGAGCGAGCCTCAAGAAAGACGGACATAGTTTTCCAACACTCTCTCTTTTCAGCATAATATACAAGAACATATAAATTGACTAAAGCTAAGGACATCTTATTTACCTTATGCCTGAGTTTGGTATAAATCCAGTGTTGGGTCTCAAAAGAACTCTGAAGATGGAATTTATCCTCATCCCACAGGGTAGCAATACCTCCGAAGGAGCCCCTAGAACTAATAGCCTTCACTGTATTTTTTTTCCAATTCAATTTACTGAGCAGAAGGAGGGTTGCCCCTTCAAATTTAGTCTCTTGGAGCATGAGGATTTCAAGAGACTTCGATTTTACAAGATTTTTGACTACTTCAACTTTTACAGGATTCCCCAATCCTCTGCAATTCCAAGAGACTAAACGCATTATTTGCTGGCTGATGAGAGGGCTGCACCTCCCCTGGGAGGTCTATTTCTGGTATTTCTGTTGATGGACATCTCAATCGTTGATTGGCTACCTTTCATTTTTTGTCTCTCGGCTTCTTCAGCCCTTGTCTCTCTATGAGATTTTCTCCCGGCTCTTTTCGCTGGCTTCTCAAATGTCTCATCTTCCGAAGAGCCCGATATTTCTGGGGACTTATTTCTTGTCATTTCAGCATAGGAGAGAGGGCTTGCAGCTCCGATAGGAGATCCATCCTGTAAAGAGACAGTTTCATCATGGATTTTGTCCATTGAGTTGGGCTGCTGTTCAACCTCCTCTTCAACTATTTTTGGGGATTCTTCTGGAATTCTGAGATTGTCAAACGGGTTGGTAGATGTCTCCATATTTGGAGGACCTGAGCTCCCTTCCCCTTATTGCTGACCAGAAGATGGGGCATCATTCCCCATACTTTTTCCTTTGCCTTTAGATCTGTTAATTTGTTTTGCTGCGATTGGTTTTTGAGCTAAGATCCATTGATTACCTTTAGCGTTCTCTACATCCTCCTCTCCTTTTTTTTTGTAGTTCCTGGCAAAATGCCCATACCCATGGCAAAACCGACATTTAAAAGGTAATTGTTCGTAGTCTAACTCTTGTATGTATGTCCAGTCCGCCACCGTGAGTTTGATTGCTTCAGGCAGACCTACCTCCAAGTCCACCTCCACACAAATTCTGGCGCAGGTGTACTGGTCCTTCCTATCAGCGCGGTCAATATATTTTCCAAGTTTATTGCCTATAGATTCCAGTGATTTGGGATTCCAGCAATATAGAGGTAGATGGAGCAAGCGGACCTAGACTGGGACAGCCGAGGGCACATCTTGCGTCGGATCAAAGTCTGGTGTCCATTTATTCAGATATAACCCCTGGGGGCCCATGAAATAAGGACCGTTCCTAAAAATGAGGTTCCTGTCCTGTATATTGGTAAAAACAAACACAAAGAATCCCTTACCCACTAAATGGCTGCTGATCCTGTCCTGCACCAATGGTCGCCAGTTTCGTTGCACCCAGCTATCGACCGCTTTAGGCGAAGGCCAGAGGCCAGTGAATTTCCCTATGAGACCTCTCTCTACCAGGTTCAATGTTGATCTGCACGGATCTTCAGATGGTAGATCAACGGTGGGGATGCTTGCCATACGTTTTACAAACTTCTGTTGTTGCTCGCTTTGAGGGCGTTTTCCACACGCATCCACCAGCTTCTTGAAGGCAGCTAGCTCGGGCAGGGGAGGGATGGCCTCGGGGCCCCCTCCAGCTTCCATCTCGGATTGTCTCAGCGTTGTACGCTACTTCAGCACTCAGCTTGAAATCGACCGGGGGTACGCAGAGGTTGCTCTACTCAAGGTTTAAATCAGTTTCTTGGAGCTCGTTTTCATTATTAATCAAATTTAACCATTCATAACATTAGTGATTGACAATAATAAATGGTTCTTAATATTGGTAAAAATCATAATTTATTTTTAGATTATATGCACTCAAAATTACAACTTTACCGTTATATTGAATTATGATTATACATAAGTTTTCAATATCAATAACACAAAAGTGATAAATGCTTCTTAATATTTAAAAACAATGTTTAATAGTTAAGTTTTAGTGCACTTTGCATATCTATATGACGGTTCTTTTGTTTCTCGGAAAGTATTAAGTAGCAATAAGGTTAATGATTTGAGGTATCGACGCAAAAATTTATACATGTTGTAACAATATAAAATATATAAAATCTAATTATATTTGAGAATATACCATTATAATTATATTTATGAATGTATACTTTTTTAGGCTTGGCAGGAGAGGGGAGATGTTTTTTGACCCAGGAGGAAATCTTGAGAAAAGTTATGCATGGGGTCTAGGAGTAATGACAAACAACCAAGCGAAAGAAATGGCCTTGTGGCAGGGTCCGAGGCAAGACAAAATCTTGGAAATTTAGCCATTGATTGTAATAGGGGACTCTATGGTAATAATCACACATCTAATCTCAAAATCGAAATCAAAAGACATGATCTTAGCAAGAATGTTTGAGACAATTCGTTGGGATATTCGTAATTTTTGTGAAGTAATTTTATTTCATGCATTGAGAGTTCTTAACAAAGGGGAAGATACTCAATCTAACAAGGCATGTAACCTTTCAAAGGGAGTCATAAGAGTTAATGAAGAACCAATTCGTCAAAGTATTATACCCTAAGCCTGGATTACTCAATATAGATCAAAGGATTTGCAATTATCAAGGCATATATTTCATTGCATGTGAAGGCACCTCGCGGTGGATGGGAAATCCCATGAGCATCTAACATATAACATTGAACATAAATGTCATTCAACTTGCAACAAAGAATATCTCTTAGTTAGTACCCTCTTCTCGTTGGAAATTAATTTATGTTATCATACCTCTGGTACGAGCCTTCATCGAGGTTATGAATGGAGTATTCTCGAAATTTAGTATTGATGTTGAAGTTTCTTCCTCCGGTGAGTTGATATTGTGGAAACTTATATAGAGGGAAGGAGGTGACAATGTAAGAGGCGTAGAATTTCTTTGGAGGAGTCTGGAAACTAAGTTATTGAATTTGGATAAGTTTATTGTGCGTAATTGGAATAGAGCCTTGGTCAACTGTGTTGTAAATTCTGGTTGGAGGAACGTATATCTTGACTCATTGCATTTTATTTTGTCTACTTGAAATACTTGTCAGCAAGGAGTGAGAAGGAAGTACAAAATCTTTGGTGGAATCTCTTCAACCTTATAAAAATCCTCTCCTTCTAAAAATCCTGTCAGTCAAGAGGATACTTGCAGCGGCTTCAGGACTAGGAGTTGAGAGAAAAATCAACAAAGAACCATCTTAGAATTATTGTGGAGGTAAGATTTGAAAACAGTCTGGTAATTCTTAATGATTTGGGTCATAGCCTCGCATTAGAGTTGCACCTTGCCTTTTTTCTAATTGAATTGGAGGAAGTATATAAGTTAAAGTTGATATATATTATAGTTTGGAGTTTGTATGCAAGTAGTTCAAGTTACATAATTCGTGATATTCTTAGTATAGTTGAATTGGGGGACAAAGATTTGGTTCTCTATGATTTAGTGTAGCATCTTTCCACAATTATGGTTGATTTGGAGAAATTAGAGAATCTAGGGTTGATATATATCTTAGTCTGTAATCTGTTTGTAAGAAAAATAAGTTAAAGTAGTAGAGTAATTCCTCGTGCATTTTCTTTGGTGGGGAAAATTTTCGTTGCGGTCAAGTCCCTGGTGTTAGACAGAGTGTTGGTTACTTCGTTTCAAATGGATTCTCCTCCCAGAAACCTTGATTGTAAGGAGTTTATACCACATGGAGATATGAATAATTCAACGCAACAAGAGCTCCAGAAAATTGAAATTTAGCAAAAGCAGTGGGAAAGCAAGTATGTTCATGACCAAATAATTACTAAGAGTAAATTCGATATTATTCAAGCTTAGATGAAACACATGCATTACAAATTGATCATGGCAGAAGTGGAGATAGAATTTTGGAAGGGTAAAGTTGCATCCCAGGAAGAAAAAGTCAACCAGATCCAGGAGAAAGTTGAAGGTAAAGATCAAGAGTAGAATGTAAGCATGGACTTAGAGATTCAAAGGAAAACTCTATAAATGTTTTATGATTTACAGTCGGAGGAAAAGTATGAGCTAGGAGAAGCCAATACCCTTCATGGACAACCCTTTCCAAATCAAGATGCAGAAGCTTTTGTAAAATTTGACAAAATTTCAGCCTCATGTTTCGATATGCAATGTAAATGTTTGTTTTTATTAGGTCAGTTTCTTCGCATAACACTTGCAGGTATTATAAAATTACTAGAAATACAGATGAATGCAACCTTTTTGTAAACTGCAACTTTCTGCAAAACTTAGTAGCTCTTTTTTCTACCATGCTCAATCTAGAAAGAGCTAGATTGTAAATTCAAGTCATCTGATTAGACCATGACCTTTTTTTTATAATACAAACAATACTCCTTTTGTGAAAAAAAAAGGAATATATACATTTTATTTATAAAAAAATTGTATAACAATACATAAGTTATGTTTTTTGATAATGTGATATTCTTCTTTTCTCCTACAAGACATAGATTATATTTTCATATAAGTACATCAATTTAGAACCTAAATGTTGGAATTTTTAAAACAAAAATGTACAAATAGAGATGATGATTTTTAATAGTTCAAACTTATTCTTACAAATTTTCTAAAAGATATTTTTATGGCTATTTAAATTACTAAAGTTAGATACGTTCTTTTGATTACATCAAGTTCTATTGAAACATTTGAGGGGTTTTGATTACATCAAGTGTGAATGAAACATTTGAGGGGTTTAACATAATGAAAACAATTTTTATTTTATTTTTAATACAAATATTCGTTATAGTTAAAAAAAAAATAATGTGTAGATCTCACTTTGTATTAGTGCAACATATAATTCTATTTTTAAATATGGTTGACGAAATAAAATTAAACATTTGTATTTTACAGTAATGTTATATGTCGCAAAAAAAAAGGAAATGGCCACACAAAATCTACAAAGTCCACATAAAATCTACAAATCAAATTCGTAAACACCCACAATTTCATAAGAGATGAATATGCGCAACATATTTAACAATGTCATCTAAACTAGAGATATTGGCATGTATTTGGACATTTTATAGGTAAGGGATATATGGTGAGGGATTAAAAGTTATTAATTGTTGTGGATTATACATTTAATATGTTATAAGGGTTATATGGTTTATAGGGATTATATTGTAAAAATAAAAGTCAGTGTGTATCATGTTTATCATTGTTTTAGTCGACCTTACATCATTCATTTTTATTTTGCATTATAATAGTATTTTTCTGTGTTGTTTTATTGTTATAGAAGTGGCGTTATGATTTTATTAAAACATGTTTCAAGGTTGTAATAATAACAATCCATTGTCATGATTAACTATGATTTTTCGCTTAATTACATGTAAAATTTAGATGCAAACATAAATTAATTAGAAGTTCACAATTTGTTATAGGGGAATGAAATGCATTGTATTATTAAAATAAATTTTAAAATTAATAAAGTTAAATATAACTAATAAAATAGATGTCAAATCTTTCTCCATTTATTTTATAATATAAGGTAAATAATTTGTTTACATTAATTGTAACAATATGATAGTAACTGCCCTGTAAGGAACAAGTTAACAATGATGTTTTTTAATAAACAATTCTCGCAAATTTTCAAAATAAATATGCATGATGTTTTCCAAAATTTAATATGCATGGTGTTTATACACAATATAAAATTGGAGGATTTTTTTCGAAACACATCTAGCAAACACAAACATTTACATCTAATATCACCTAACATCATTTAACATACCATCATCATCACCACCTAACAAACAAAAACATCATTTGTTTACAGACAATCAGTAAGGGCAGACTCAAACAGATCTCCCTAGTCTGAATGGTGTAGATCTAGAAAAAAACGAATACATAATACATATACCTTTCCTAGATTGATTGAAATGCAAGATAAGTAAAAGAGATGGTTTACCTTATAGATGCAGTTCCTTTCTCCTTGTTGATCCAAGTCCTGATCTTCAGATCCTTAGCTGCAAAACCAGACAAAACATGTGGATATAAACAAGTAATAAAAGCACATGATTGTGAATCAATCTAGATCAACAGTCAAAGAAGTTAATCCTAAACATTATTAATACAACAAGTTTATGGAAAGAATTTGTATTAGATGTAATAATAAGAAGTACAAAGAGAGAGGTGTTACAACCGATGCTTTGCATCATAACCTCCTTCCAACAATCCTAGCCTCCAACATCAAATGCTTAGCCTCCTAATGGATGAAGAGGATCTCCTAGCAAAATTCCACCATCATATAGGTACTCTATCCTTCTTCCTTAACACTGGAGAGGGGGTTCATATATATAGGGCTAAAGAGATAGGAGAGGTTGAGGATTTAGGGGAGAGGCTTAAGGGACCATCCCACTAGGTAAGGGGATCAAATGCCACCTTTCTAGATATGTAGGGATAAGTCTCCACGTCATCCAAGCTACAAGAAGTCGCTCGAAGCTTCTATTTATCCATTTTAACCAACAACGACGGACTTTGCACAAGGACAACTTGCGCCAATGGGAGGTCGACGCACCTTGTGTAAGAGCATCATGCGTCACTGACGCACTCTGCTAAGGTGCATAACGCGTCACTTTAAGTTTGACACACCTTTCCAGAGATCAAGGCACGTCAGGGTGACAACACAAAGTTAAAGGGATGAACATCAACTTCTCTTTTGGTATTTTAGCCCAGGTACTTTAGGGATTAGGGCATATAGAGGACACATAATTCATGATGACGAGATTTTGGTATAACAGAATGCCCCCCAAAGCATGGAGCTGGCAAAATAGGGTAGGTGAAATGGTTTGTAATAGGGAAAAAATCGAGGTAAGGATTGTCGGTTGGAGTGACGAACAAAGACCTCATGCAGTACAACTGACTCTGAGATACACGTCTCAACTGACTCATAACATGGCTGCAGACCAATACATTGCAGATCCATGATAGTAAAGACCGACTAAACACAATCATGTCTACTAGACACAATCGTAGATCCATGATGAGATGATAACACAACCACGACCAATACAAAAGTGGATCCGTGTAATATGACTCAAAAAATCTGCATCGCAACATGAGTGAACCCAGGGTCTTCAAGTCGAACCCACAATGATATGAATCTAACCATGTGATTACAATGTTTTGAAGTCGAACATGGTAGAGACCACTTGATTACCGATCATTGATGTATACTGTTAACAAGTGCGAGGAAAATCACCATTGATGTTAATGATCCCCAAGGTATCATAGTACATACCACGGAATGTGAATCAATGATCTGAGGTCGAACACTCAGTGGAATCTTTCAATCATAAGTCAATGATGTGAACTTACTGTTGAAAGCGAGGTAACTTGCCATTGAGGCATGCAAATCCAACGTACTTTATTGGTTTCTAGGTTTAATCCTCGGATGATGTGTTGAACTCGACAAGGATAAACCGGTCGAAGGAGGGCCATGATGTTTCCCCCACCATCGACACGAAACAACATCAAATATTTTTGGAGTAGATCAGACTATAGAGTGATACTTGAGACTGAATCAGGAGTGACCGACATGATAGAAGGTATAATGAATACATAGATTGACTCGATGAACAGACCTCCCTTGAACACGGGAATGGCATGACTTGGAAGCACTGACATGATGAGAATGACATTGATACCTAATGCAACTAATGATGGAAGTATTCTTTGAATGACTCAAAGGAGTAGAACAACTCATGGAATGGGTGGGACTCGAAGACAAGCAGATTATCCAAGTGTTTGAATGCATATGCAAATGAGTGCCATTTCAAGAGTAACTAAGTACTGCCATAATTATAATGAAACACAAACTCTTTCCTTATCTCCATCATGATTGATGAGTACCTCTTTTGTTTTTTAACGAGCTTGAGGAGGGTAACAAATGCTCGATATAGCTCATCCTTCAGACGAGTCCGATCTCATATGTTTTACGAACCTGAGATAGGAGGGGTTCATCCCAAAAAGGGCCCTTCAATGTTAGATTTTAACGAGTCCATAGAAGTAAAACTCAGCGTCATTTCATATTTAGAGAGATTGAAAAGAACTAAAGAAGACTCCAAATGGTTCTTTTTTGTAAAAGTTAGTCTTCTCATCTGAAAAAGGATAAAACAATATGAGAGATAACTCTTCGAATCATGATTAACCGGAGTGCTCCTTTTTTGTAAATAGTCCTCCTGGTCTGAAAAAGGTATAAACTATCACCAGAAAGATGACCCTTCAAATACTTTTACAAGCGTGACAGACTCAAGTTTGCTTGGCGATATTTTCCTATTTAGGGAGTCTGAAAAGAGCTTAAAGGACTCCGAGGGGTTCCTTTTTCGTGGGAGTTTTACGAGCCCGAAAAAGTGATAAACTATAACTCAGTGACTTATTCTCATGGTTTTACAAGCACAAGAAGGAACAAAAAGTGAGTTCGATGATGTTAATACTTGATTTTAACGAGCGCGATGATAGCATAAAAATGCTCAAAGACTTGTTCACACTTGATAAAAAGTATGAAACGTCTACAATAGTCGCCAATAAAGTCAAAACACCACTTTACTTCATCTGCGAACTCCAGAAACTAAGTTAGAATTCATAATGAGGTGTTAAAATGTAAAAAAGACACCAACTATAGTAAAAAAAAACCTTAAAAGAAATATTTATAAAGGAATATTCCATTTCTTTTATATAAAAAGTCAAATAGTAAATAAATATTTACCAATTGTGTTTTACCAAGTTGGAATAGTGAAAACACCTCTTTGGAGCTCGTTTTTCCAACATTGATTGCAGATGCTACGATTAGTCGTTTCATGCCCCATCAGTTCCAGGTATGCCTCAACCTTATGCTCCACCTTTTCAATGGATTAGTTTTTTTATTTAAATGTTATTTTTGGGGTTTTTTGGACTCAAAATGAAGGGGATTGCACGCGCCCTGGGCGACGCGCTTTCCCCTTGCGGGAAGTGTGTCGAGAGGGGTCTGACGCACTTTCCCCATGGTAAAAGCGTGTCGTCGGCGCATTGTCCGCAAATGCGTGGTACGTTGACGCAATTCCATAACCAAATTTAAAAAATGGGGCCCAAAAGACCCAAACCAATGCCATGAAAAGAGTCTAATGGTTGATTAATTCATGTTTATGCAGACTTTAGCCAATACAATGGTCCAATGGAAAGAAAGAGAGCACGAACTTGAAGATGCCCAAGCGGAAAATCACCCACACTCTATGAATGCTTTGAAAAGGTGTGCACTCTTAAAATTCTTTCATGTACAGGGCATGAGTGCCCAAGTACAACTGCTAGACTACCTGATCAGGCTATGGGACCCAGATTAGTATCATTTCAGAGTAGGTGCCCGCATCCTCACCTTGGATGTGGAAGATATTTATTTCCTGACAGGGTTATCGAGACAGGGAGCCCCAGTTTCACTATCCAGGCCACGAGGTAGTGATCATTCGACAGAGAGTCTGGTGGCACAGTTCTGTACACTAGGGACACAGATGCTTGCTGGGAAGATTCCCATCAAGAACATACGAGATCAACCCCTGAGAACTATACTCTTCACTATTGAGAGGGTGGCGGGAAGCAGGGATGCTCATCAGGCCACCAAGGCCCACGTGTTATATTCCATCGAGTGGATGGCACCGACAGTCTTCAACTGGTGTGAGGGACACCTCGCGAATCTGAAAGATCAGCTCACCAAGTGCATAAGGGGTGAGTTGAAGCAGTTTGGCTATGGATCCATTGTGGTTTCGCTCTTCCTAGAGCGAGTTTCACTACTGCAATCGCAAGTAGAGATGGATGATCTTGATCCACAAGATCCACACATGGTTTGATTGTTGGAGGTGATGGCCTGCCATGGAGGTAGAGTACCTATCATCACTTATGGGCCAACCTTCTTTAGGTGGCTACAAGGACAACTCCTCATGATTGAGGATTATACATATGCTGGTACCAACTTCAGAGGAGATCTGGATCTAGCTCTTCCAGAGGGGGAGCAGTGGGGAGATATGGGTAAGAACGAAACTCTTATTGTTTTTATGTATTTTGTAGTTTTTTAATATTTTTGTGCAGTACTAATAGTTCACATATGTCTCATGAAGATGTTGGCCCGTCTCAACCAGTGGGTTCCTCTCCGATCTAGAGGAGAGGAGTGGTATGGGAGACGGTAGCCGCTTAGCAGGATGCTATAGAGGAGTTGAATGAGTTGGAGGAGAACCTCCAGAGATTGACGTTGGATATTCTTGACATATCCATCGATGACCTGCCTCGCCATTACCAGCACCATACAGCTGGGGTTTCAGGACGTTTTGGTCGGCTACTCCGTCGAGTGGCTCAGGCCATTATCTATTATCATGAGCATCCTCAGAGATAGCTTTATGTATGATATATGCACTGAAAGCCATAGGCTTCATATTTTGTAGAAAGGATTTATTGAAAGCTTATGGGCTTCAGATTTTGTATCAGTACCATTTTTGTATTTTAGCGGACATGATTATATATATACAAAACATTGTTTTGTGGTTTTATATACTGTGTATTCTATGATGAATTGGGATTTTATGGATGTTGGCCTACACACTATGATTAGATTACATTTTAAGTCATTTTATGCATATTTTTGATAAAAATGTTTATGAATGTGCAATGTACCAATCTAATATGAAATTAGCTAGGGAATCAACAATTGCGTTCATGTTTCTTGGAATGTGTAGGTACTGAATGGACTCAAAGGACCTCTCCAAGAGATGTATTCGATGGAATAAGCGGAGTAATAGGGGGTCGCGAATAGCGTAGACACGGTTGAGATGGGAGACCACTAACTGTGAATCGAGGTAGATAACAAGGCGGTCCACACCCAAGGAGAAAGTGTTGGTCAATAATCCAATCACCGCATGATAATCAACGACATTGTTGGTTGCAAAACCTAGGCAAGTTCCTCCTTAACTAATCAGCTCGCCTGCAGGGAAATAGAGTACCCATGCCGCTAAAGCGAGGTTGCGGGTGTGCCGACTAGTGTCGTCTGCGAGTCCAAAGCAAGTTGCCATCTGCACATCCAGGAAGAACATGGTATAAGCGCAATGATAAGATCCTAGAACACTAAAAATAAAGTGTCACACCAAACAAAACACACATTATGTACAGTATATACAAATTTCTAATGCATAATGATTTAGGCATAGTACCGCTTTAGGTAGAGCCCATTGCGAGGCTCCCCCAAAGATATCCCGTCATAATATTCTAATTCATAGGCTCCCTTTTACAAAACATGTTTTACCACATATGGACCATGCCACATGGACTCAAGTTTGCGTGGCCCCAACTTATCGTGTTTTTGGTCATAAGTAAGGACCAAACCACCCTCATTAAAGATACGAGGTTTCACCGATTTACCGTACTGGGCCTTGATGCATTTCTTATGTGGTTCGTTAGCCAGAGCTACATCGCGGCGGGTTTTGTCGAGTTTTGCCAAGCATATAAATCATTCTTCCTCGGTAGTGGTGTTCGGTAAAAATTCGACAGCGAGTTTTAGCAACAGAATCTTGCACTCGATAGGTAATACTGCCTCTAGTCCATAGACCAACTTAAATTGTGTGAAACCAGTGGCAGTTTTAACGGAAGTCCTATACGCCCATAGGGCTGAAAAAAGCATGACATGTCAGTTGGACTTGTGTGTTCCCACCGTATGCTGAATCATGGTTTTCAAGACATTGTTAATGGCCTCTACTTGTCCATTTGATTGAGGGTAGTAGGGAGTTGAGTTCCCATGCCGAAAACCCAATCTGGCGCTTAGTTCATCCACCATCTTGTTTTGTAAATGTGATCCGAGATCGGTGACGATGGCTTGAGGGACTCTGAATCTTGCAATGATATGGTTGAACATAAAGAGTGCGGCAGTTTCACCGTCTTCTTTGTATGTAGGCATAGCCTCGACCCATTTGGTAAAGTAGTTGACTGCGACAATAACATAACCATGTCCCCCGGCCGAGGTAGGCTTACAATGCATGAAGTCGATGCCCCATTTGGAAAAGGGACCAATAGCGATAACTAGATGTAGTGGGCCTGGATGTAAGCACTTTTTGTAATGAAAAAGCTGGCAAGGAGGACACTTATTGACTGCTTTGATACAATCTTTGAAGATGGAAGGCCAATAGTATCCAACGCGTAAGATTTTATGGGTTGTAGCCATCCCAAAAAGATGGCCGCCACATGCCCCCGAGTGACAATCATTCAGAACATGCTCGGCCTCCTCATGAGTTAAGCAGCGCTGGAGAATGGAATCGATACCACGATGATATAATATATCACCGATGATGAGGTAATATTTTGCGTGGTGACGGACACGACGACGTTCATCATGAGATAATTGATGACCGAAGTGTTGGGCTTGGAGATACAATGTGATGTATCCATACCACGGGTCAGAATTACTGATGAGAAACAAGGACTCGTCGGGGAGGGAGTCCATGGGCTCAGTTTCCTGATCAGTATAGGGAAGATCGCAAATGCGTTGTGAAAAAACCAAAGATTTCTTTGATTTGGCCTTCTCAAACTGGAGATCGAATTCCTGGAGAATCACAATCTAGCGCGAATATTTCCCCCCTAGTACCTGGCGCGTGAGAACATGGTACATGGGGTTAGAGTCGGCGATTATAGTGGTAGTGCGGAGGAGGATGTAGTGACAGAACTTCTAGACAAAAATGACTGCTGCGAGAGCTAACTTCTCTACATGCGAATACTGGCTTTCAAAGTCCATGAGACCCTTACTAAGGTAATATATCACATGCTCCTGGGCGTGACTATCTTCATGTACTAAAACCATAGCAATAGTGGAAGTAGAAGCAGCAAGATAAAGGATATAATCCTTGGTGTAATTCGACGGTTGCAACACGGGTGCATGAGTGATGGCATGTTTAAGGTTGTCAAAGGATTTTTTAGCATAGTCATCCCAAATGAACAGGATGTCCTTTAACAACCGAATGTATCCCTATGTTTTCTCTACGAAATTACACAGGAAACGCCGCAAGTAGTTTGCCTTCCCCTGCAAACTTTGAAGTTCTGTAATATTCGTAGGTGGTGCAAGGGTGACAATGGCCTCCACTTTGAGGGGATCGATGTGGATCCCATCATTTGAAATGATGAATCCTAAGAGGCGTCCATACTCTACACAGAAAATGCACTTATGAGGATTTAAACGGATATTATACCGTCGACATCTGAGGAATACGGTCGTCAGATGATTGATGTAGAAGTCACAATGATTCAAATGAGCAGGAAGATCGTTTAAGCAAGGTTCCACAAAATCCTTCACATCATGGAAATCATACAACATAGCCCGCTAGAATGTAGCACCAACATTTTTAAGGCCAAAGGGGAGTTTGCGATATGCGAACCTACCCCATGGGAAGATGAAAGCAATCTTATGTTGGTCGGTGGGATGGATCTCAATCTTATTATAGCTAGAAAATCCTTCCATGAATGAGAAGATGACACTTTCGGCATAGTTGTCGATAATTTGGTATATAAATGGTGTAGGGTAATTTTCCTTGGGACAAGCCTTATTCAAATCCTTGTAATCAACAAAAACTATGATGGTTCCCTATTTTTTCGTAACCTGGACGACATTAGAGACCCAATTTGTTAAGGGAACAGGATAAATGTACCCAACCTTCAACAAATTTTCTATCTCTTCCTTAATACCCACAGTCTTCTTAAGGTACACGGGACGGAGTTTTTGCCGAACAGGTTTTGCGTCGGGATATTTTTTAATCTCATGCATAACAATGGCAGGATCAATCCCAGGCTTTTCCTCATAGCTCCATGCAAAGATGTCGCGGAATTGTTTAAACAAGGCCGTAAAAATGGTGACTTCTTCCGGGGAACAAGTTTGGCCTATGTGAATGTGTTCCACGACTCCAGATTTTACCAAGATGTCGATCGGAAAGGTAGGCGTGATGTTTTCCAGGCTTCCCTCAGTTACCGTATCATATGTGAGAATAAGAGATTGAGGGTAAGGAAAGAAATCTGGGGAAATAACAGTTTCAATGGCGCTCTCTACCATATCGAACAACGAAAGGAAGGAGGATAGATGATGAAGGTCTTCCCATGGGGGTTCATCCACACTCATAATATCCATGATTGAATCGTCAGAATGAAAAGTCTGGAGGAGAGGATCAAATAGGGATGAGGTCCACTATAATGGCAGAGAACCTGAGGTAGATGCCATTGAAGAGTGGAAATCCGGTAGATCGGATGCTGATTGGATGGCCTCGTAAGTAGATTCTGTGGGGATGAGAGGCATCACATCTCCAATCAAATCCAAATGATCAAGATCTAGCAGAACTCATTGGTCAGTCGAGTTGGAAGACGATGGGATCATAGACGAAATCATGTTCACCGTGGCAACATGGGTAGGGGTATCTGTTGTTGGAAATACTCCCATGAGGGATGAATCTTTAAGGAGTCCTACCCCCACACTCTCATATATTTGCGAAGAGTGTCCTAAAAGAGGGACATTATCCGCGAGATGGGTAGTGGTGTCAGGTGTACAGAAATCTAACTGGTCGATAGTGACAATTCTCCCTTGGTGGGGAAATTACACGATGGAGAATACAAATGACACAACCGCGGTCATGGAATAGAACCGGTTTCGACCAAGTAATAAGTTATAATCCAACGGGGCAGCGACGACTTCCATGTTAATGGAAACGGTCTTACCCCCCAACTCTACGGCCAAAGATTGTAACAGCTCGTGGGGTTGAAATCCACGTCCATCAAATGATTTCAATTTAGTGGGGGAATGGTTCAACGCGGGAGAGCCAATGGATCTCCAGTAGGATAACGACATAACCGAGGTAGATGCTCCTTCATCTAAGACTGTACGATGGACACTTTTTCCAAAAATGTTAGTAACAATTTGAAATGCGATTTGGTGGGAAAGCCTCGGTTTGAAATACTCTAGCTTGAACATGATGGTGTTGGAGGAATTAAGATCTACAACTCCTATCGCGGATAATAGGGTCTTACGTTGATTGTGACAGTTTTGTAAGACTTATAGCATCGACATAGCACAAGGAGATTGTGTTAGATCCTTTACAATATTGTAGTTTTTCACAGCCCGATCATTTGGATTGAAAATGGATTTTCGAATCGTGCTCTTGGGCGGACGCAATACTGAATCCGGTAAAGGTTTATCTATGACGAGAGGACCTTGAGGTGAAGGAATTCTCAGTTGTAGATGCAGAGGATTTTTCAGTATTACCTCCGTTAGATTCCTTGTCAGAAGTAGAGTCATATGTACATGATCTAGTGGACAAGTTGATTGTTTCGCTCCGCATCATGAGAGCATGAGCGGTTGTGGACTGTTCTCCTTGAGAAGTAGTTGGTTGTTGTGCAACCATTTGCTGTTGTTGTGTGGGGAAGGGATCGGTTAAAACTGCGGGTGTGGGGTTTCCCTTAAGAAACTTTTGCACTTCCTCCTGATGTGGGCATTCTTTGGTGAAGTGATCGTAACCACACAGTACACAAGGATATTTAACCTTCTGCTTTTTTTTGTTGTCTTCGGGATTATTTTTTGGCTCCTGCTGTTTAGAAGACTTTTTAGATTTGTTGTTGTTCTTCTTTTTTCCACTGGATTTTTGAGGTGAAGCAAATTGAACTGAATTCACTTCTTAAGTGGAAGTAGGGCTGGGTAATCGATTGGTGTTGCTGCCAACCTGTGATGAGGATGGAGTCGAATTATGATGGTTTTGTGATCCACCTGATTGTGTAGCAGGCTGGGTATGAACAGAACCAATAATGCCATCGACATGAGATCCCATAGGTGGTTTTGTTGGATCATGTGTAGGGCGGGGGGCGTTGGGAATAATATCGTATAAGGTTCCAGATTGGGAATAGACCAGGTCTAAATACTGAGCACGAGATATGGCTTGTTCTTCCGTAACGTCCCTACCCATAGCCACATCTTTAACTATGATTGGTAGTAGTGACTTAGTGAACTAATCGACGAGTAATTGGTCCAGAATGGGAGTTTTAATGAGATGTCTTCTCCTCCTCCACTCATGAATATGATCGAAAATGTGGGTGGAAGTAGTTTGACAGAGAGAAGTCAAAAGATCCATGCTGGTTTCGTAGCGGATCGGTAGTTGAAAGAAAGTCAAACAGGACATAGCTAAAGATAGAAAATCAACAAAGGAATGTGGTGGCAACTCAATGTACCACTTTGCGGCAGTACCAGTAAGGGTTCGTTGAAATAACCTTAGACGGATGGAATCATCCATTAAGGAATTGGAAGAACAACACAAATGATAAGTCATTACATGGTTTTTAGGGTCCTCACCGGGCTTACTGTCAAAATTTGGGATGTCTAATGGTAACTTCACAGGAATCATTGGTCAATTTATACCATGTTGAATGGGATCATTAGTCAAACGTGATAGATCTGGTAGATCAAGTGTAGCCATAAATGGTAACTGTCGGTTCGGCTATGGATACTGGTAATATTGATAAGGCATATGTGTACCAGTAGGACATTGGATTAATTGGTCGTAAGGTCCTCCCATAGGGGTTTGGCCATATGGAGGTGGGCCTCCTGGGTTGGGAGGTGGACTTGAAGGGGGTCCTCCTCAGGAATAAGGTGGTCCTCCACCAAAATACGGGAGTCCTCCAGGTGGAGGTGGTGGTGGTGGGGGTGGTCCACCGGCTGGAGGTCCAGGCGGTGGAACATTATGGTGCCCCCATGGGGTGTTCATGTTTCCGGGATAGGGTAATACACGAAGAAGGTTTCTTGGATAATTTTGTCTTATAGCGGCATTATGATTGCCCAGATAGATATACCCCCATGGGGGTTGGGTCCAAGTAGATGGTCCCCCCATTTTATGTGTCCACGTAGGTTGTCCCATGGTTGGGAGAGAACTTCCAAACATACTATAGTTTATATGTGAAGAATTTCCTCCCCTCACATTGTGTCCCCTAATTGGATGATTCCCCCCAGTTAGATTTGGTCCACTAACTGGGGGTTTCCCCCCAGTTTAAAATTTTCCACTTATAGGAGTGTGCCTAGTAAACGTATGTTGACTACTAATCGTAGGTTGACCCGTACTCAATTGTTGACTACTAACTAGAGGATAACTTCCACTCAAAGTTTGAGGTGTAGGTGGTAATGGTGCTCCAGTTATGAAGTTAATAAAATTTGAAGGTTTCCCTCCATTTGTTGGGGTCAGATAAGGTGTTGAACCAGTCACCTGACTTAGAGGTGTACTCGTCAGGAACGAGGGTTGACCTGGTTCATAAGTGGTCAAGTTCGGTGTAGAGATTCCTGGTGAAGAAAAAGATAAAGAATGTAAGGGGGAATGTTGTTCAAAAACTGGTACTTCCGGATTGGACCTAGGGGGGAAACTCTGACATCTAAGCTGATTACCGAACATTCGTAAACGTTCCATAGTCTCGTAAATTGGTGCGAGAAAGACATCATCGGAAACCCGTGGAGGAAACCGACCGGGTGGAGTTTCCACCATCAGAAGTGAACCAAAATCGGAAACATGTTGACCCAAAGAAGTGTCCCAAAATGATGCAGCTGGACCAAAAGTTGTTGATATCGGGTCGTCCTGGGGCCGACTGAAAATATAGTCTGTGACTTTGGTATTTCCTTCCATCGAGTGATGAAAAGTTGTGTCATGTGAAATAGGTTGTTCCACAATCAAAGGTCCCATAGGATCAGTGATAGGTGGATTTACAGGAGGTGAATAGTTCACTCCCAGTTCTAAGGTAGAAGTTCCTTCTTCACGTGACACAGATATCGTAGGTTGATCCATAGTTGCTCCTAAGTTTTCCTCCTGGTTAAGGGGATATTCAGGTGGCAAGTTTAAAATCCCGCGGGATCTTCTTAAGGGTTGATCAGCCAGGACGACTAAAGCAAAACTTCTCCTAAAAGTATCCTAAGAAATAAAAACACACTTCAAGACCTACTCAAGCTAAAGCCGCAAGCAAACTGTGTGATAGATGGGATTCAATAGTCTATAACCTCACGAGATTATCAAGGCATCGCAACTCACGATATACTACAAGGTACAGCAGTTATACTCGGCCCAATATTTCAGGGCACTAACCAGGGAGGAATAGGACCGTACCCCTGACCGTATAACCCGACTACTTGGAAGTACGTGCATAGTAGCTCCTCGAGTGTTGTTCTGTTAGGAACCCATGTCAACCCTTCTATTTACTTTGTTAGTACATTGTTGTTGGATGCATATGCTTTGTAAGTCGTCCCGTAGTATTTGTTGATCCATAGTTGTGTTATTGTTGTTTGGCGCATATGCTTTGTAAGTCGCCCATAGTATTGTTGATCCATAGTTTGTATTGGCCCATGGTTTTGCCCATAGTATTGGCGCCTAGACTTAGTATATAAGTGTGTGTTGAGGCCTATGAAGGCACCGTGAAGTTATTTGTATTGAGCTTGCTCAAAGGAGGTTTCCCCCTCGAAGTGGCCTACGATCAATATAAAAGTGATTCTGAGTTCTGCTATTTCACATATTCTTATTAATTAATTGTTGCAGGTTCTTCACATTTGGTATCAGAGCGCTTTCTTGGGCTCGCTGGGTGAAATTTTTGCCAATTTTTTTTTTCCGCATCTGTTGCAGCTTTGGATCTGGGAATAATCCCTATCCGCTTAACTGTGGGAAGTACTTGGGCATAAGCCCTAAAACTCATTGTGAGGAGTACCACAGGAACCCCAAAGTAGCTGGCCCATTAAGAGGACCTGCCAGCGAAAAGGGCAACGACCCCTACCTGATTGACTAGTTCCCACCCGTGAGATAAACCAAGAGCTGTCGTTTGTGGCAAAGTGGTTATCAGTTTTACCTGAGCCGTGGAGTGAGGGGTACTGCCCCAATACGCAAGCCGTCAGATAGCATTGGTGGCCGAGTGAAACCCATGAACTGTTGGGAAGCCGCACATACCTGGGGTCCATATCTATGTTTAGCTGAACTGTTGCTGCGTCGTTTCAGATACATTCTGAAAGTTGTTCCAGATACAGTCGTTTCAGATCTATTTCAGATCCAGCCGTTTTCGATCCAGTCGGCGCCATTTAAGATTCCTCTGTTTCCAATCACTTCGCGCCGTTGCAGATCCATTCATGAAAAATAAAAATAAAAAATAAATAAAAAAATTCTGTTTTTTGGCCATATCTCCCTTGTTTTCACTCCGTTTTCCCTGAAAATTCATTGACACCCCTCCAATCCCATTCTGCATATTTCATTCCTGAGGACCCTATCCCAAATTCCACTTCCCAAAGCCCGAATTCCACATTTGTCTATTTTTAGGGTTTGCCATAACTTCTTTGGATTTTACCCAATTGCCTTCAATTTTTTCCACCGAGTTCCTTTCTTAATTCTGCTTCTTTGTCCCTCTCTGCCAAATTTTCTCATTCTTTCACCCCACTTCTAAAATCCTCATTTTTTGCTTCCCTATGCATAAGAAAGTGTCCAAAACCTAGTCAAACCCCAATTACCCCTCCGAGTTTTTTCCAAATCCAAATTTCCCTATACTAAATAAGCTTTTGTTTATGTTTTTCTATCCATTCCCCCCCCCCAAAAAAACCTGGTTATGGTTGTCACCCGCGCCGGAGCAAAAACCATGGAGGAAGCACTTGCAGCCATCCAAACCAAACTCCAAGATCTGGATGAAAAATTTCTCAGCCTCCATCTTCAGCATTCAGCCATGAACAATAACCGACAGCAAGAATCTTCTGCAGCCACCTGGTTCTCTTCTTCCAGCCATTTCCTAGGTCCGAAGCTTGAATTTCCTCGCTTCAATGGTACTGATCCGACTGGATGGGTCTATCATGCAGAACAGTATTTCAGTTTGCATAATACTTTTGATGCCCAAAAAGTTCCACTTGCATCCTTTCATTTGGAACAGGAATCCCTTCAATGGTACCGTTGGTACATCAAGGCTCATGACGAGCCAAAATGGACAGATTTTTGCCAACTCCTTTTGCAATGACTTAGTCCCAGTGCTTTTGATGACTTCACCGGAGCACTCACTAAACTCCGTCAAAGTGGCACTGTGAGAGAGTATCAGACCGAATTTGAGAAACTAGCCAATCACACAGAAGGCTTATCTGATGAATTCTACAGGAGTTGTTTTATCAGTGGTCTTAAGGATGAAATCCGGTCAGAGGTTAAAATGTTATGTCCCAACACAATGATGGAAGTCGTAGGGTTAGCTAAGTTGGCAGAAGACAAGATTGCAGCCCAACAACGCTCCAAACCCACTTTTGTTCCCTTCCAAAATATGGGTTCTCAACGACCTCCCATTCCGCAAGCAACTTGACCAACTCCTATCAAGCATTTGTCTGAAACAGAGATGCAGGCACGCAGAGAAAAAGGGCTTTGTTATAATTGTGATGAGAAATTCACTCGGGGACATAGATGTGTTCAACAAAAGCTCTATCTCTTGGATATGGGTTCTCCGCCTGCCTCTAAAATTGGTGAAGAAGCTCCAGATCCAATGGATGCTCAGGTTGACATTCATGAGCCTCCTATTGACCCCCCATCTCAGGATGAACAACCAGAGATATCTCTCCATGCTTTATCCGGCATCACCACCCCCCAAACAATGCGGGTCAGGGGTTATTTCAAGAATCTTCCTCTTACAATACTCATTGATTATGGTAACACTCATAACTTCATTGACCCCCAGATCGCCAAAAGGATGATTGTTTTGTCCATCCTTGCTCCAACTTTGAAGTCATGGTTGCTAATGGAGGCACCTTATCTTGCAAGGGAAAGTGTCACAATGTGCGTATCTCTCTGGAAGATTATAACCTGCGCTCTGACATGTTTGCCTTGTCCTTAGGCGGATGTGATGTGGTTTTGGGCATTCAATGGCTACGCACACTTGGCCCCATCTTATGGGATTTTACTGAACTTTGGATGCAGTTTTCAGTCAATGGGACACAACACAAATTTACAGGCATACAACCAGGGTCTCTCTACATCATCAGTTCACATCGCCTGGAAAATATCCTTAAGAGGAATTCACATGGTATCATCGCTCAGCTCCATTCCATTCAGATGCACCCATCAACGGTCTCCACTACTTCCTTGGATAGATATGCATGTGTCTTTGCTGCACCAGTGGGATTTTCGCCTTCAAGAGACCTTTCCGGTAAGCATTTAGCCGTGTCTACATCTCAGCAGGAAATGATGGCTATTTTGCATGCAGTACCGACGTGGCAACCATCCCTATTAGGGAATTATTTCTGCATCAAGATTGATCTCCAAAGTCTGAAAATTTTTCTGGAACAATGGGTCTCCTCCCCTGCACACCTGAAATGGGTTATCCACCTCATGGGTTATGACTATGCGATCACTTACAAGAAGGGTAAGGACAATATGGTGGCAGATGCTCCTTCTCGCACATTTGATGACCCAGTTTCTCTTACTGCTATTTCTCTGCTTGTTCCAAACTAGTTGCAATATGTTCAACAGAGCTATCTCTTATATGAACTCCATGCTTCTTCATCGGCAGGGCACTCTGGGTTCCTCCAAAAGTATGACCGAGAACAATGTAACTTCTTTTGGCAGGGACTGAAACTGCCAATTCAAGAGATGGTGGTTGACTGTGATACTTTCCAGGTCAACAAGGGTGAAACGACACTCCTTTCGGGACTGCTTGAACCCTTTCCCATCCCTACACAGATTTGGACAACTATTTCTATGGATTTCCTAGAAGCACTCCAGTGGTACAATACCACGTCCACAAGGACACCATATGAAGCAGTCTATGGATAGGCACCGCCATTTCTTCTTCCATACACCCTCAGCAGCTCCCCAGTTCAGGCAATTGACTCGGTTCTTCAAAACCGCGATCAGATTCTTCTCATTCTGCAGGACAATGTTCACATGGCAAGAATTCGACTGAAACAACAAGCCAGTCAGCACCGTTCAGAGCGCACTTTTCACGCAACTGATATGGTTCTTCTTCAGCATTCCAATCAATCCTCCTGAACCTCAAAAGGCGTCAGTGGCCTGGAATGCAACCCAAAGATGCTACAGGGGAACCACTCCGTCCAATTCTGCATCAATTTCCACATCTAAAGCTTTGAGGACAAAGCTTTTTCTAAGGGAGAGGGGATGTTAGGAACCCATGTCAACCCTTCTATTTACTTTGTTAGTATATTGTTGTTGGACGCATATGCTTTGTAAGTCGTCCCGTAGTATTTGTTGATCCATAGTTGTGTTATTGTTGTTTGGCGCATATGCTTTGTAAGTCGCCCATAGTATTGTTGATCCATAGTTTGTATTGGCCCATGGTTTTGACCCATAGTATTGGCGCCTGGACTTTGTATATAAGTGTGTGTTGAGGCCTATGAAGGCACCGTGAAGTTATTTGTATTGAGCTTGCTCAAAGGAGGTTGCCCCTTCGAAGTGCCCTACGATCAATATAAAAGTGATTCTAAGTTCTGCCATTTCTGCTATTTCGCATATTCTTATTAATTAATTATTGCGGGTTCTTCACATGTTCTCGGTGTATTGCCACGCCAAGTTGGCCAATGGTTAACTCAGATGGTTTGAAGAATCCTAGTGGGGTCTCCCGATGTACTCAAGGTACGTGGGCGCTCCAATCCATAGTGGTGTTGTCTAATGCACAACCGCACGATAGGAGCCTCCAATATACTGTCGAGTACGTGAAGTACCTTTATATATACCCAAAGGTACGTGAAAGGCTGTTCGATATATCGAGTGGTACGTGGAAGAAGTACAAGCCCTCGGGATGCAATGCAAGCAAATAATGACAACTGCCACGCTTAAAGACGCTAGAACATGTCTATAACCTAGCACATGAGTTTCTATACAATTTTAAGCTAGGCTACCACTTGATTTAAAGTTGTATGGTTAGGTGAATCCATGGAGTGAAAACTTGGAATTTAAACAAGATGCAAATCTCACCTATATGAAAATGCAAGTCTTTTCTTTTTCTCTTTGATGGAAACTAGCTACAGTAAGGATAAATCTTTTTTGTTTTCGATAATGAAATGAACAAAGTACCGATATACTTTCCAAATCAACCAAAAATACTCAAAAGCACTCTTTTCAATAATCCAACAAAAATGAGAGTAACACACCAAATCCAAATATTTTTTCTTTTTCTCTTTTCAACCTAAGCGAATCTACGAAAAATGAAAAGATGAATTTCCGTTTTTGAATGCAATAACTCATTCCGAAATAGGAATAAAAAAGTGGGAAGAAAATAAAAAATGCAAGAATTCTTACTATCTTTGAAACACTTTGAGAAAACTGAGATGTACTTAGAATTTTCAAGGAAATGATCAATGACTTTTCAAAACCAAGAAAATGCAAGCAATTAACAATCTTTCAAGCTTTTCAAAGATCTTTTAAACACTCATTCCAAAGCATAAAAACTCTTTACAACAATTTCAAGAAACAAGCTTGAAATGAAGATACTAAAAAACTTTGATTTCTTAGCTAATATACCCAATAGATATGAGAATTATACCACTTTCCCAACCTATATTCAGAGAATCAGCGAATGTATGCTACTGCAAACTTTACTTGATTGGAAACTCTAGAAAAAATGCAATCACCCAAAATCTAAAAAACACACAAAAGCGCTCAAAATTGAGCAAAATCACAATAACCAAGCATTGGAGGGATTAGAGGTCAGATCGAACAGATTAGATGGCCTGATAAGGAGTCACAAGATTGAGTGTGCTCATGGGGGATGGAAATTTCCCACTATGAGTAGTACACCCGCTTGACTAGCTAGGACTCTAATCAATACTTAAACTTTAGAAAATAAGCCAAGGATGAAGTATGTTGTGTTTAGGAGGTTTTGGAACCGTGAAATACAACACGCAAAACTTAGAAAATCAAGCCAAAAATCACTTTGGGAGTTTTTTACATTGTGTACCAGATAATGAAAGGTGACCCACCCTGCAAGGATGCACCATAGCATTGGGATTCCCAACGATGATCTCTATTCACTGAGAAATCGTGTCAGCAACGTAGGCTGTAAACTGACAGACATCGTCAGCGACGCAGGATGTTAAAGGGAAAAGCACATCAAAATTACAGTGACGCGAGCTATGAACTACCCAGGTGCGTCGGGCGGGATCCAAGCAACAAAAATAAAAAACTCTCAAAGAATAAAAGGATAGAAGGCTCAATAAAGATCCTAAACAGACTTTGGATGGCCCAGAAACTCTCTGATGGTCAGATACAAAAAGAAGAGGCAACTTAGAGGCTAGAGGATAATTTGAAAAAAAAATCAATGAAACCAAAAATGCAATCAAATCAAAACTATGGGTTACTCTCCCCAATATGGTTGTCATTTTCTTTATGGACAATCAGTAAGGGCAAACTCAAACGGATCTCCCTAGTCTGAATGGTTCATATCTAGAACAAAATAAATACATAATACAAATACCTTTCCTAGATTGATTGAACTACAAGATAAGTAAAAGAGATGGCTTACCTTATAGATACAGTTCCTTTATCCTTGCTGATCCAAGTCCCGATCTTCAGATCCTTAGCTGCAAAACCAGACAAAACATGTGGAAACAGACAAGTAATAAAAACACATGATTGCAAATCAATCTAGATCAAAAGTCAAAGAAGTTAATCCTAAACATTATTAATACAACAAGTTTATGGAAATAATTTGTATTAGATTTAATAATAAGAAGTATAAAGAGAGAGGTGTTAAAACTGATGCTTTGACATCATAACCTCCTTCCAACAATCCTAGCCTCCAACATCAAATGCTTAGCCTCCTGATGGATGAAGATGATTTCCTAGAAAAATTCCACCAGCATATAGGTACTCTATCCTTCTTCCTTAACAATGCAGAGGGGGTTCATATATATAGGGCTAAAGGGATAGGAGAGGTTGAGGATTTAGGGGAGAGGCTTAAGGGATTATCCCACTAGGTAAGGGGATCGAATGCCACCTTTCTAGATATGTAGGGATAAGTCTCCACGCCATCCAAGCTTCGAGAAGTCGTTCGAAGCTTCTCTTGATCCATTTTAACCAACAACGACGCACTTTGCACAAGGACAACTCACGCCAATGGGAGTTCGATGCGCCTTGTGTAAGAGAATCATGCGTCACCGACGCACTTTGCTAAGGTGCATAACGCGTCACCTTGAGTCCGATGCACCTTGCCATAGATCAAGGCGCATCGGGGTGACAACACAAAGTTAAAGGGATGAACATCAACTTCTCTTTTGGTATTTTAGCCTAGTTAATTTAGGGGTCAGGGCATATAGAGGACACATAACTCATGATGACAAGATTTTGGTGTAACAGAATGCCCCCCAAAGCATGAAGCTGGAAAAATAGGGTAGGTGAAAAGGTTTGTAATAGGGAAAAAATCGAGGTAAGGATTTTCGGTTGGAGTCACGAACAAAGACCTCCTGCAGTACAATTGACTCTAAGATACATGTCTCAACTGACTCATAACGTGGTTGCCGACCAATACATTGCAAATCCATGACAGTAAAGACCGACTGAACACAATCATGGCTACTAGACACAATCGTAGATCCATGATGAGATGATAACACAACCACGACCAATACAAAAGTGGATCCGTGTAATATGACTCAAAAAATCTCCATCGCAACCTGGGTAAAATACATGAGTGAACACAGGGTCTTCAAGTCGAACCCGCAATGATACGAATCTAACCATGTGATTACAATGTTTTGAAGTCGAACATGGTAGAGACCACTTGATTACCAGTCATTGATGTATACCATTAACAAGTGCGAGGTAAATCACCATTGATGCCAATGATCCCTAAGGTATCATAGTACATACCACTAAACGTGAATCAATGATCCGAGGTCGAACACTCGGTGGAATCTTTTAATCAGAATTCAATGATGTGAAATTACTGTTGAAAGCGAGGTAACTTGCCATTGAGGCATGCAGGCCCAAGGTAATTGATTGGTTTCTAGGTTTAATCCTCGGATAATGTGTTGAAGTCGACAAGGCTAAACCGGTCGAAGGAGGGCCATGATGTTCCCCCCATCATCGACACGAAACAAGATCAAAGATTTTTGGAGTAGATCAAACTATAGAGTGACACTTGAGACTGACTCAGGAGTGACCGACATGATAGAAGGTATAATGACTGTAGAGATTGACTCGATGAACAAACCTCCCTTTGTTTTTTGAAAAGTAATTATTGTTTTTTTGAGAAGTAACTCTCTCTTTATGGGTGAAGCTTCTCACCTTGAGCTAAATGTTGTAATGTGTGATGTACAAACACCATTAACAAATGTCCTTGATAAGATCAAAACAATAGAAAATAGTTCAAAAATATACTCTTGCTTGCAAGAAAAAACAAATCGATACTAGTTAGGGTACATCATGAGGAAATGTCAAAAATTAATCCTCTTAATTCAAAAACAGATTTTAGGGGTTGCAGGATCGGGAGGAGTCCTTTTGGACTTTAAAGGAACATAGGTAGCATCCTTTTCTTGGGGAATTGGTATTGCTAGTAATAATCAAGTTGAGTATTATTCCTTGTTTGCGAGTTTGGTGCTAGTAAGGGAGTTAAAGATAAGTAGTATAATTATTCTTAGAGACTCTCTTATCGTAATTAATCATGCAAGGATTAGGATGTTGTAAACATAATAATAAAAATAAAATAATATTGTCATCAATAATGATAATAATTAATTAGTCAAGTTAAATGAAAGGTCAAGAGACATACCTTTTACCTCATGACCAGTCAATGCATATATATGCGCACCGTCACAAGGCTTTTCAATCATCTATTATTCTCATTCAATTTATCACACACACACGCACACACACACACACACACACACACACACACACACATATATTTTATTTTATTTTTCCCTGCTCCCAATCTTACAGTATTCCACTTCCTTTAGGTTTGGAGCCACCTTGTGATCTCTGGCCACATCATTTTCATCAAACAGTATTTCCAATGGGAGAAACCCTATGGGTATGTAATTTCCCTTCAGCTGCAGAATCGATTTGCCTCCCAAAGTGGTTTCAAGCTTTGGTGGGTCAGGCTCCTATTCTTCCCCTTCACAGTCCTCTTGATCAATCTAGATATTGGAAAATTCCCCAGTCATTTCCAGAAACTTCTTTATCTGTTGGTCATCTTCAAATATCTTCCAATGCTTAGTGTTGTCTGGGACATAGGGCCTATGCCTTACATTAATCATGTGAGTTCTGGCAGGGTAAGCAGGGAGTTGAAATATGCTAGCGGAACTAGCTAGGGTGTCTGCCACTGTATTCTGCTCTCTGGGAATGAAAAAGATGTCCTTCTCTGTGAAGAAATTGTCAAACATGTCCTACACAACATGCATGTAAGCCTTTAGCCTGGGATGCTTAGCTTCATTGTTTCCTTTCACCTGCTGGATTATTAACTCTGCATCTCCATAGATTTTGATCTTTTTAGCTTTCAGGTCTTTGAGTACGTTCAAGCCCAATAGCAGAGCTTCATATTCAACCACATTATTCAAGCAGTCAAACATTAGTTTGAAAGTATGAAACCTGGCACATGTATTCATTTCTTCTGGAGGAATAATCCATACCCATGCTCCAGTTCCTTCTTTGTTCACAGCCCCATTGAACCTTATGATCTAGTGATTTTCTTCTTGAAGGGTGGCCGTGGCCTCGGTTTCCAGTTCTGATTTCTCATTACTGCCTTCTTCCACCTGCTGCCCATCGTTCTCTGTGTTAGCTAAGCTTCCAAGGCATTGTACCTCATTTTCATCGTGGGATTCACCATTTGGTTCAGGTAACTTGGCAACTTTTGCATCTTCTCCTTCTGAACCTGGATCATAGCAGGGAATTGCGGAACCTACATCCGTGTCTATGGAAATATGGGGTGGTTCTCAGGCCTGTCTTTGTCGCTCACCACGTATGACAGTCTATGCTCCCTATACAATCTTATGCTTTCTCCAAAGACGGGGATGGTGGCATAAGACATGTCCATCTGCATGGTTCCTTTTAACTTTGCAGTCCATGATCTGAAAAACAACATCCCAAACGTAGGTGGAATATTGACCACTACCACATCCATGATCATATTCTTCTGAGGTATCTGAGTCAGTGAAACCACCATGTATTTAATCATCCCTACACACGGAACTATTTTGGAATCAAAGGAGAAAAAATCTTTATAAGGTCTAGTTAGTGCTAACCCAAGGTTCTCCACCACTGAGTTGGGCATGAGGTTATGAGAGGCTCCTGAATCAAACATGGCATTTTGTAGGATATGGTCATGTATGTTGAGACTGATGTAGAAAGGAGGGACCTCAACATTTGAAGCATTTTCTACGTGGGGGCCAACTAGAAGGGTGGGCTTGTCATCTTGCAGATTTAGAGTATCGGGCTGCTTTTCTTCTCCACCATTCACTACCTTCAGGATCTGGTCTTTATATTCTCAGTTTTTGACCAATTCATTCAAGGGGATGGAGATCTTAATCTTAGATATTTCATTCTCCAAGATGAAAGCAGTATGGCTCTTTTCTGCTATCTTTGTGTCAGTTTCACCTCTCCCTTCTGGAATTTTCTTTGGAGGCTCTGCCTCCTTCTCGAGAGTCTCCTTAGAGATTGCAGTATTTAGGTCTTTTCTCCCATGGATTTCCTTTCTTGGTAGCTGGGAAGAGGATGGATCAACAACAGCCTTTCCTTGGTCTACTGTCACTTTTCTGCTTCTCAGATTATGCTGCCTCTCGAATTCACAGATGGCATTGTGGAGCCCCCTTTGGTACTAGCCAGATTCTGATTCATTGGGCACATCATCTGACTGCAGGGAAGACCTGGTCAAAGAGATGGATTTAGTCCTCATCATGTCTGTCTTTTTCTTCTTCATCTACGAAATTCTCAGCAAAAGGTAGTTTGATTGGTTGATTGTCATGGTTTCTTGGCTCTCTAGGTCTTCCTTGTGGGGCAGGGGGCCTTCTGAGATTGTTATTTCGAGCTTGAGGCTCTGGTTTTTCTATGGAAGGAGGCCTACTATCAAGGGAGATCCTATCCACTAGTCTCTCCATAGTTCTCATCATCTGCTAAAATTTTACATCCATGGATTGGGATGTGGAAGGCTACACCACTTCATTACATCTCTTTTTCTCAGCTTCAGTCAAGTGTTTCATTTTTCCAGAGGCCATTAGATTGGCTTCCACTTCTACTCCATCTTTCAGCATATCAGGGAGACTGGGAGATCTTCTTTCTCTTAGCATGAGAGCAAAGTCATTGTCAAAACAGTTGGAAAAATGAAGCTTCGCTACTCCAACAGGGGGTTTTATGTCCATAGGGATAGAATTGTACATTCTCATGAACCTGGATGAGAATTCTTAGACAGTCTCCACATTGGTTTTCTTAGTATGCTCATACTGAGTGAGAATCTGGAGAGGGTTTTTCCTGTCCTGCCATCTGGATAGGAAAGCTTCTTCAAATCTTTCATAGGTAGATATTCCTCTATTGGGAAGGGCTTTGAACCATTTCTTCACTTCTCCTGCTAGACTTTGGGAAAACAACCTCATCTTAACATCATCTTCATCCACCTCTTCTAGTTATGTGAAGTCATTGAACTCGTCTACATGCTGCCGGGCAGAGACTCTTCCCTCCCCATCAAATCTTATGAGGCGTTGGGCATAGCCCATAGGTAAGTCATCAGGATTTGGTGGGAGGGCCAAAGAAGCAAATATGGAAGCCATGGATTTTTGGCTTTGTATGGGAGCATAGGGACTTTTAGGGGCAACAGGAGTGGTACTCAGAACTTGGGTACTTTGGCCAACAGTTTCAGCAAAGGGAGACAAGACACTAGTTTTTTCCCAGGCTTGCATATTTTCCCACCAAGCACTCAGGCAATGGGTCTGGAATTTTCTTTGGTCAAACAGGGTTTCCCATAGATCAGTCTCAGACCTAGGTCTGAATGGGTAAGACTCAGTCCCTAAACTTGGGGGGATGATTTTTGCAACACATGCCTCTTTCTTAGGCAAAGAAAAGGATCTAGTTAATAGAGAAATACCTGTTGGACTTCTCTTTGCTTTCTTGATGACCTTTTCTGGATCCGAGGTGACTCTTAGTAGCTCAAGATCCGGGTGACTTCTGGTATGTATTCTTCTGGGATCCAGACTTCCCCTTAGGGTTCTCTGATTCGAAAGGTGGCCTTACCAGGAGAATAATGCAGGATCCTCTTAGCGTCTGACTACTGTTCACCCTTAGTAATCAGCTCTGATATGCTATAAATATTTTGAAGTTAGATCGATCTCCAGTGGAATCGCTAGAATGTAATTTGGAGTCGCCAGGGCAAATGATACAACCTTGGAGCTTCAGACTCTCTGTTCGCCCTCAGAGGTCTGATTTTATACCTTGAAAACTAGAGATTGTCCCCAGTGGAGTCGCCAGAATGTTATCACCTAATATTTTCTTGGGTTGTGGCAGGAAAGACCATGGGGTAACTATTGCAAACCAATCTTTAGGGGATGGAAACTAGCCTTTCCAACCACAGGGAGGGATCTCCCTTTGGGGGTTCCAGCAACAGGATGCGAGTTAGATTGGGCTGGGATATCGGTCAAAGTGGTGGCTAGACCTTCAAACAATGAATTAAAAGGGGTTTTGGGTTGGTTGGACTTAAGAACAGGAGGACAGTTGGGCATGGAGTCAAATTCGGGGGTTACTGTCATCAATGGAAAATTTTGGCCGCAATTGTAGGGGCAGGAGGCAAGGTAGACATGGTTCTTTCACGTCAAAGTGATCAACAGATGAAGGTAGAGGAAGGAGACAAATGCAGCTACAAGGCTAGAGCATTTAAGAATGAATTCTAACCTGCAACTCCAAGAGGAAAAGGGGTGGAATACCTAGTCATATGCATCTAGAGCATGTGGGCATGAATTCCAGACCATGTAATCTTGATCTTTAGGTACTGCAGAAGTAAACGATAAATGGAAATACAAAGCAAGAACACATACATAGGAAATAACTGACATCAGAAACACACATCATAGGAATCTGAAGCTCCAAAATTGGGTCTGCTCATTGAATTAAGAGGCCAAGTTTAATACAACTCAGAGCAGTAATCTCTCTGAAACAAAAAATTCCAACCTTTGGGTCTACTTCGGACCTTGCCTTTATAGGCTCACAAACAGTAAGATATCCTAACTGATTCAAAACAAATTGCAATGGAAATGATGAGGTCGTTCGAGCTGAGCCGCCCAAATCAGCAACCTCTGATTTTGACATGCGCGGAGGGGGAGAGGCGCCTATGCTGGCAGTGCGCCATTGGGCTATGGAAGCCACTTGCTGGTCCATCGAATCTGGCCGTTTAGGTTTGATCATGACAGGAAACAAAAACAGGCCCCTTTGTTGTTTTCGGATGCGTACTTCCTCTGTGAAAATCTCCATTTCCTGCGAGTATAACTGGCTCTGCAAAACTTTCTTGATCTGCAATTTCCCTCCTGCAACCACCTTTCCGTAATGGTCCTTCCGCAACAGTCTTTTCCGCAATCCGCAATTAGCCATGTCATGCGGGGATTGGTCTTTCGGTCGAGTGCTTTTCTGGAGGATCCCCTTTCTGCAATCCACAATCCGGGATGCGGGATGCAGAAACTTACTTTTTTGTGTTTTTGGAGATGATCTTTCCGCAATCCGCAATCCTCAATGCAGATTGCGATAACTTGCCTTTTTTCCATTTGGAACATCGATTTTCCGCAATCCGTAATGCGGATTGCAGAATGCGGAAATTTATCTTTTGCGCTCTTTGGGACATTGCCTTCCGCAATCCGCAATCCGCAAATGTGGATGCGGAACTCGGAAACGGGCTTGTGGAACGCATTTTTGACTGTTGATCTGATGTGCTCTTTGATCATAGCCATCCAATCTTCTTTGGTTGCAGAAGAAGCTCCTGCTGCTAAATTTTTCCTATAGAAGGGCCCTTCTGCCCTGTATTTTCCCATTTTCTCACGGTGGCTCGGTCAGTTGGCTTGAATTTCCTTGATACTTAGACAATTTTGGGTTTCCTGATTCTTCATTTGAGGCAACCATCCCATGGGTGAGCTCGGGGTTTTGAGTGGGAGCTTCCTTCCCATTCCATGGTGGAAACCATAATAAGTGTTAACAGTTCTAATGGAAGTGTACCCTGCAACTGGTGCAAATGTTTCTTCATAGTCAATTCCCTCTTTCTGAGAGAATTCCCTGGCCACAAGCCTTCCCTTATACTTTTCAATGCTACCATTGGCAGCATGCTTTATCTTGTATATCCACTTGGAGGATACCACACTCTTGTCTTTTGGTTTGGGAACTATATCCCAAAATCATTCTTCATTATTGATTGATACTCCTTGGCCATTGCTTCTACCCATTCTTTCTTCTGAACTGCTTCTTCATAACTGGTAGGTTCTTGATCTACAAGATCACACATCAAAGCCACATAGATGGAAGATGGCTTTGGTTTCTTACTCACTCTTGTGGAGCCGTCTGGTGCTCCATATTTTCTTGCTTCCTGTATAATTTCTCTTTCCCATGCAGGCTTTCTCTTCCGTGATATGTTCAGAGGTGGGGGTTCTTGAGGTTCTAGCATATCATGGTGTTCTGGTGTTTCCTTTTCAGGGGAGGGAGCAACTTCTGTATTTCTAGGAGGTATATCTTCTTCATATACTTCTTCATATTGGCACTTTCTGTATCTTTTATAGTTGAACCATTGTCACTTGTTCTACATAACAAGTCTCATCATTCTTCATTTGTAGGTGATCGTTTGTACGATACTTCCTACAAGTCAAATTCAATAGCATGGTTAGAAACATCTCATAGTTTCCAAATATATATGCATAAAAACATAAGTCACACTATCTTAGCCAATGCCGCAACATTCATCCAAATCCCATATTCATATGGTAACTTTCTAGATGCCTTCCATCTTTACCAGGACATTATTAAGAGTGTGCACTACTCCCAATATGTCAGCAAAGAGGTTTCACTCTAGATAAGTAGCAATGGAATGTTGTATGGGACCATAAGCTACTTACCCATCACATGCATGACACTACAAACATCCTAACACACATCCTAAATAAATGTGTATACAATTGGATACTATCATTTAAACAATGTGATAGAAATGACAATTCAAATACTTATCTTTATTTGTTTGGTAGGATCTCTTTTGATCCTAGTCTCCTTGCAGGTATTACTGGAATGTCTAATGGTGAACTCTACTCCATCATCAATATTGTATTTTGCTTCTCCTAAGATCCTTTCTGAGGGAAGTCCTTTTCTTCTAAACTGGAGAGATTCTTGTTCTGACCTATCATGTGCTTTGAGGCACCACTATCACAAGACATATTCTTTGACTTCTTCCTTTGCTTGCTTCCTGGGAGGTTCTTCATCTTCCGATTCTTCTTCATTGTCTTCGGCTAGGTGTGCATGATGTCTTTTGAGGTTGTTTCCTTTCTTGTATTCTTCTTTCTTTAATGGACAATTTCTAGCAATGTGTCCTATCTTGTTACAATTGAAACACTGGAAAGAAGAGTAGTCTCTTCTTGAATTGTTTCCTCTTCTCTTTTGGAACTTCCCGGGAGGTTGAGACTCCTTGTGGCTTTCCTTATTGAAGTTAGATTGGCTTCTTCTTCTCTTGGTATGGGTGGCTAGGGCTTGATCATCTTCTTTAAGTAGAGCTTCTCTATTGGCTATTCTAGCCTCTTCTCGGATGCAATCTTCCCATACAATGTCAAACTTCATGCTTTCCTTTCTAGCACACATAGTCTGGATGAATGAATCCCAAGGTCTAGTGAGACCATAGAGAGCAGTCATAACTAGTTCATCTTCATCAAGGGAGTCTCCAATGGCTTCTAGTTGCTCCTTGAACTGGGAGACCCTTGTGAAGTAGTCTTGGATAGATTATCCTTGGCTCATCTTTGTGCTCTTCAATTGAGCTCTCAAATTCATCTTCCTATTGATGCTCTTCCCTTCATACATTCTGGCTAGGGAATCATACATTTCCTTTGGAGTCTTCTTGGATGACACTTGAGGGATCAAGTGGTCTTTGATAGAATCAACAATGATTCTCTTTGCCCTAATCAGGTCCTTCTTGTGCTTCTCCTTAGCTTCATCTTCTTCAGGTTTTGCAACTTCATCCTTGATGTATTTGGAAAGATCATTCTCTTCAAGAATGAGGCCAATCCTATATTTCCATACTCGAAAATTCTCTATGCCTTCTAGCTTATCCTCAAGCTTAGTGCTTGGGGCCATCTTATCGAGAAGGTCACCAACAAATGAAAATTCTCAAAATGAAAAACTGACCTTACTAGGAGATGTGCTTGACTAAGGCGAGTTGATTGGTACACTTGGTCTCTGGAAATTCAAAATTTTCACCTCTCAAACTTGACTTGTGAAATTCAGATTTGTAGCAGTTTTCTGGTTCACTGGTTTACTAGTTTCCTGGTTTTCTGGTTTTTCTGGTCCAAAAGTCAAACTAGGGTTTGACTTATCCCGGGGTTCTACCCACTCAAAAACTTCGATCTTGGGCTCAAAAGTTTGATTTTGGAGAGGCCCACCTTTCTATGCAATGATATTCCAAAAATTCCAACTTTTGCAAAAACCCTAATTTCTCATCGGAGGAAGAAGAGAGAGATTTTCACCTTGTGAAAGATGTCCTATTCAGGCTAGCTCTGATACCACGTTAAGTTTAGCATAAAATTCACAACAAGAGCATAATAAGGATCACTGAAAGAAACATAATCACAATATAGACACATATTTATCCCGGGAAACCCTCATGGGGTAGAAAACCAAACAAAACTTCCTCAATATAGATGATCAAAAGTACAAAGATGAAATCCCCAAAACAAGATCTCCTTCTCCTTTCAGATATCTCTCTCTCTCTCTTATGAGCAATCCACAAGTGAGTGTGTGTCTAAATGAGGAGCACACCTCCTCTATTTATACTTTATCTCTCACTTGACATTTTACCCAGCTAGGTTGGCCCCATAACTAAATGACCAATTACTAACCAGGCCGACTTCTCTAGGAGACTTAAACACCCCATGTTAACACCCAAAAAGTGCTCACTAGCTCATTTCCTTATTCACGTGACCCATTTGTCCACTTTTCCACCATTTGAGCCTCTAAAGCCATCAAAAGGTCACCAAAAGACCATAATACACCCCTTTTTCCCCTCAAAATGAATATTTTTCCTCAAAAAGCATAAAAAACCCTAAAAAAGGGTCAAGAATTCCCAACAATATTAAAAAGGGAATAAAAATATTAAAAATATTCAAAAAAGGAAAAAGGAGGGAAAAGGTACCTAAACCATGTTGTTCAATACCATTGGTTTCCTCAAAACCATAATGGTATTCCCCACCACCAAAAACTATAAAAAGGTGGTAGGGGCTCCTCACTTTCCATCCATCCATCATCCTATCCTCACGCTGTCAAAATCTCTCATGAGACTTTTGGCCATTTTCAACATCTTGGATAAGAGACCTTTGGAGCTTGGAGCTACTCACCTTGGGAGTTGCTCAACACAAATCCTCACCATTTGAGGTATCTTAATACAAAACACCTATTCTTTTATTTCTTGTTCTTGAATCGTTTTTAAAAAATTTATTTGTTATATGCACATGCTAGTTTAGATTTTAACTTATAATTGTTTTTGCTTTCAATATTGAAACTGCTATCACATTGTTGATAGGTTCCCATTGCACAAAGCTTGGTTGCAAAACCAAGCCAACAGTTTTTTGGCGACTCCGCTGGCTTCGAATTCTTAGATCTCAGTTTTTTGCTTTAGATCTTAGTTTTTGTTAGTTTTAATCATTTTAATTCATAGATTTGCCATCCTAGACAACAGATCCATTGCTGTTCTAGATATTGGTCCTTTCTATTGCCATTAACAGCCTGAAATTACCATTTTCGGGTTTGTTTTTCGACGTCTGTTTTACGGCTTTTGCATCGCGGCTTTTTACCCGACAGTCGCGCGGCTCATCACGACCTCACGGCTTTTTTCCGCGCGGCGCGCCGCGGCTTCGCGGCCATTTTCCGCGCTGCACATCGCGACCGTGTGACCGAAACCCGCGCTGCACATCGCGGCTTCGCGGCCGAAACCCGCGCTGCACATTGCGACTTTTTTCCCAAAACCTGCGATGCAATTTTTTTGAATTCGGCCAATTTTTTGAAAAAAAAAAAAATTTGCTGTATTTTTTGCCCATTTAGCATATTTTACAGCATTAATTTTTCTGCATTTTTACAGCCATACTAAATCTTATACTATTTATATATGCTCCATTAAAAGACTTTTTAAAAAATTTCAGTAATTGAAAGAAAGATTTTCTGCATTTTATTTAGATCAAAGTTTTACTGTTTATTTGCTCAATACTTTGCCCAAGCAATTTTTAAGAGATCCATTTATTTCTTGAAATATTTATGTTATTTGCTTCCCTTTAAATTATTTCAAAGATCCATTATTTTTGACTAGTTTTTTCAAGCATTTACATTTAAAAAACGCCTTTATTTTTTGCAAAATTGAAAGCGTCTTTTCTTTCATTTGTAATCAATTGCCCTAGCGAGGCAAATCAATTTCAGTTTAAATACCACACTTGCACCCACTCTGCCACATAATTTAAACCGAGCCTTAAAATTTACCTTAACTCAACAAACTTTTAACCTCACTTGGGGAGCACTTAAAAGAATCTTGTAGTTAGGTAGAATTGAGAGGATAGGTGTACCAATAACACCTCTCAATTATTTACATTTGAGACATAGTGGTTGTCTTTAGGGTCCAAAAATCCATTATAATTTTGACACGGTTATCAACCAATTTATCGGGAAGGCCTCTCCCTTAGGAGAGTTGAAGTAGCCAGACTAGTTCCGGAATTCTGAGTGGAATATCGCAATCCATTCAGTAACTGAAGGATACCTTTCGAAGTTCTCGGTGTACAACCAAGAGGGTGTACAGCGGCGATAGAACCAAACTGCAGATTCACCCAACCGAACGTGTCATGAACGGGGTATCCTAGTTGCCACTCTTTAGGATTGTCTACCCGGTGTCCCTCCCGGTAGGGGGATATCTAGCCGTTGATTCAACACTCTATATTGTCTGACTTGGATTTCATCACCTTGCAGAGGATATCGTTTGTTGACTCACAATACTTCTAGTTAGGTGTTTGCATGATACATTACCCACCTTTGGTCTAGTAACACCCCTTTTTTCTAGGAATTGTTTGACTTTTGGTATTCTGACCAATTTTGTTGCATCCCTCCACTTATTATAGCACAACTGCTATAATAAGTGCTTTTTGAGGTTGGTTGTTGGCCTGAGAGCCTTTATTTTTTCACTCCCCTCTTGCACTCATTGTTGCATTAGGGTTTCGAGTTTTTTACATCACCACCTTACACTGAAATTTTTAAAATATTTCTCACCATTGAGAATCTAAGACGATCTCGTCGTCTTCAGGGTGAACCCCCTCAGTTTGGTATACTTGGCTCTACACGTCATCGACGTAGAGCCTTATCCATTGACTTGACACATCATCGGCCAAACACACAGTCATCTTATTCTGACATGCCTCACTTCACATCTGATTCTGAGGCTGAATCCGAAAACCCTACTGAAATATCACCAACCAACCTCATGGCTGGATCACAATACGACCCACTTCTCACCAGTACTATTGGAGATACATCCACAAACCCTTCTACTACTGTGCCACCCATGGTAACAACAACCCCTTTAGGCATGCCTAATATAGGGGCCACTCCATCTTTAGGTATGCCCAACACAGGACTACCTCCTATTATGGGTATGCCCAACATAGGAATCACACCACCTCTCATTACCACAACCCAGATCCCAGGAATTCCTGGCACTATTCCTAACCCCTCTGCAACCCATGTTGCACTTGGGAGCGCTGGCCCATCCCAAACCACAACGGTTGGAGGACACATACCTTCAATACCTAGCATACCCTTAGGGGCTACTGGACCACTACATAATGCCACCATTAATAGTTATGTCCCAGTCACTAAGCCACATCCATCTGCTAGTTTACCTTACATGGCTAGTCTGAACTTACCATACCTAGCCAGGCTAACCAATGATCCTATCGGGCACAACCCTACATGGCCACCCATGCCTACAAAACTCCCCTCGGACATCCCCAAGTTTGAAGGAAAACCTGGGGAGGATCCCCAAAACCACATAATGTCATTTCACCTATGGTGTTCATCTAAATCCATAGTGGATGACTCCATTAGACTAAGACTGTTGCAACGACCGTTCATTGGATATGCAGCCAAGTGGTACATCGAAAAACCACATGGGACCCACCATACATTTACGTCTCTCGCCTCCACTTTTCTTCAGTTTTTTCAGCTACCTGTACGCTATGATGCAGGAGTTGAAATACTGTTGTCTTGCAGACAAAACACAGCCACCCACATCACCGACCATATCCATGAGTAGCGCAAGCGTCGTAGCCTCTGTAAGATAAAATTGGATGACCGTATATTTTTGGACTGGTTTCTTAAATCACTCCTACCCCTCATAGCCAAAGACGTAGCTTTAGAACGACCCCGTTCAGAGGAAGAAGCTATCTTAAAAGCTCAGGAATTAGACCTGATTTATGCCCAGTCAGGCTATCTCTACACCATCATACCAGACGCCCACGAGGTGATTCTTCACGCAGTGATGCTCCGGGGGCATCACATGCCGCTGATGGTATTATCGGCCAAGTCACGACACAAAATAAACCTTTTAGCATGGTGAGCACCATAAATTCCCCAAACCTCTCTAGGGATACATCTAATTCTGGAGCAACAACTTCGTACGCTCCAACGAATCAGACTCATCACACTCATGGACCCTCTTGTCCACAACATTGCTATGGGAAAGCGCCATCGACATATGTAACACCCACATACTATAACCAACTGGCCACCCAGAACCCAATTCATTTACCGGCCCAACCAATGTATTACCCACAGCAAGCTACACCAGCTAACCCATCACTTCCAATAGGTCAGGGTTACCAACAACCCCAGCAGGCAACTAGACCACCTCCAGCCCCACCAGCTTATTATCCACCGCAACCTGCTCCCGCACCTGCGGCACCTCAAAATCCTCCCACTACTCAAGGGCAAGTGTACACACAACACAATCATCCCCAACATCTAAACAACCAATGCAACCAGGGTGGACAACAAAATCGTGGAAGAGGACGTAACCGCTGCAACAACCAACAACATAATCAAGGTCCACCACCTCCCAATCCTCCAAATAATAACAATGCCGCTCCTCCCAACTAGAATCCTGATCGTCATCCCAAGCAGCCAAAAAACAATAACTTGAGAACAAACCATCCATGTTCTATATGTGGAGTCTATGGACACTACACTCACAACTGCCCCCATTTAGAGAAAGCACGTAAACTTTGGGCTGACGATGCCCAACACCAGGGCCACGCTGGACAGCCAGCTCCACTTAATCAACCGCAACCCATGATATTACAAAATCCATTGCCAAACCAGGGAGTAGTAAATACTCGCCCTATGGATCCCCCACAAGGATCTGCTGCACCCCAGCAGCAAATCACCTATGCCGCAATTGATTATCAGCATACGAATCCAGGCACACACCATTTATTAATGATGTCATCCAATGACATTAACCTCCAAACTCGCAGGAATCAGTACGGCCCACCCCCAGAAACGCCTCCCACTGACGCATCCACCTCCCTTCCACCAGATCAACCACTACGCATAACAAATATGTCGTTGGACGGAAGACCTAAAATCCCTCGCATCCCTTTGCGAAGGATTAACAACAATCCTAATGCTCGCGCAGCATCCAATTATAACGTCGTGGAAGACCTAGCACAATCCCCTGCTGCTATGTATGCTTTAGAGGTACTGAAAACATGCCCTGCACAACGAAAACTACTACTATCCGCCATCGGAGGAGTAGACCCTGACGACACACACATGATGGCTTTCGACTTAGACCAAGCCGAACCTCGAATCATAAAAGTTTATCTCGACGACCTCACCGCTCGATCCAAGAAACGATCTGACCATTTAGACGACCTTCGACAAGTGTTCTTGCATTGTCGAAAATACAACATCCGCTTGAACACTCTCAAGTGTGTCTTTTGCGTTACATTAGGTCGCCTGCTGGGGTTCGTCATTTCAGAAAAAGGCATCACTGTAGACCCCTTGAAAGTACAAGCCATTGTAGACTTACCGTCACCCCCGTACATTAAGACAACTTCAAATCCTTCAAGGGAGGTCCAACTTCCTCCGCCGCTTTGTCCCTGACTATGCCACAACGGTCCACGGTTTCCTATGACTACTACGTCTACATACCCGTTTCATATGGGACCAACAAGCAGAAACAACTTTCACCGACTTAAAGAAAGCACTCACGAACGCCCCGTTGATCTCTCCTCCAGATTTCACAAAAGATTTCACCGTCTATGTTTCAGCATCCGAATATGCCGTATCTGGAGTTCTTGTGCAAGAAGATACTACTCGCTAAGAGCATGTCATCTACTATGTGAGCTAGACCTTGTCAGGCCCACCCCTCCGCTACCCACATGAAGAAAATATGGCCCTCGCCGTTGTCTTTTCAGTACAAAAGTTGCGACATTACATTCTCCTGAGCCACACCACGGTTGTAGCCAATTCCAATCCAATGGTTTACCTTTTGACGCATCGCCTCCTTCAAGGCCGCGTAGCTAAATGGGTGATTATCCTGCAAGAATACGACCTAACTTTCAAAACCCCAAAGAGCACCAAGGCCCTAGCACTCGCTCAACTCATCACAGATCTCCCATCCTCTTCGTCATCACCCGCTATCCAAACGGATCTCATTAACGATCACATTTTCATCATTTCTTCTGTCGACCCATGGTACGGCGACATCTTAATCTACCTCCGCACACAAAAATTTCGACCCCACATCGATCGTGACGGAAGCCGTCATATACGACACCACGCCCCCCCGATATCTCCTATTAGGCGATGTACTTTATTGACGCGGCGTCGATACCATCTTACGACGCTGCCTATCTCATAACGAGGCAGAACAAGTCCTTAATGACTGCCATAGCGGTGCCTGCGGAGGCCACTTCTCCGGCATCGCCACCGCCCAAAAGATCATCCGCACAGGATACTTTTGGCCTTCATTATTTACTGATTGCATCACCACAGTCAAACATTGTCAAAACTGCCAACTTTTTGCCCCCAAGGCAAGAACCCCACCCGCCCCCCTTCATCCAGTCATCACTGTCGGACCATTCTGCAAATGGGCCATCGACTTCCTAGATTGCAATCCCACGTCAGCCGGCGGTCATAAACACATCATTGTGGCTGTAGATTATTTCACCAAGTGGATGGAAGCCATGCCAACTTACAATTGCAAAGCCGACACCGCAGCATGTTTTTTCCTCAACCATGTTATCGCTCGTTTTGGACTGCCAAAGCAACTCGTCTCAGACCACGGCTCTCACTTCGAAGATACCGTTTGGAGAGAATTATCAACCTTACTGAAATTTGAACACCATTTCTCCTCTGCCTACTACCCCCAAGGAAATGGCCAAGTCGAAGCGATTAATAAAATTTTGAAGACCATCCTCCAGCGCACTATGGACAAACACAAATCAAATTGGCACCACATGCTCTTCCCGGCACTATGGGCATACCGCACGTCAACCAAAACCGCCACCGGTTTTAGCCCTTTCCATCTAGTTCACGGTGTCGAATCCGTCCTCCCCATCGAGTGCCAGATTCCAGCCCTACATATGGTCGCTGAACTCATATCGGACACTTCCCCAATTGAGCAATGCTTACTACTCCTGGAGCAAGCCGATGAAGATCGGCGCACAACCCTCCAAACCATGGAAGAAGCCAAGAACCGATCCAAACTGAGTTACGACAAACATGTCCACCCAAGAACTTTTACTGAAGGGGACCTTGTCCTCGCCTATGATCAAGCTCATGACAAAACCGGAAAAGGAAAGTTTGTGTCCATGTGGCAAGGCCCATACATTATACACACTTGCCTCGGATAGGGGGCATACATTCTGACCGATTTAGAAGGCAACCCCCTACGCAACCCACGCAACGGGTTGTACCTCAAGCGATTTTACCCATAGAAAATCTGATGGACACCACCATCCATTATTGTACGGTCTTATTTTGTTTTTCACAAAAAATTCAAAAAACATAAATATTTGTTTTTTCTGCATGACCACAGATGGATTCTGTTCCACTCTGCTACGTCGGTTTCGCTGATGGTGCAAGCCGTTGGTCCCCCAATATGGCCTCCGCAGCTTGGTTAATATATTCCCCTTCACATGAGTTGATCCACATCGACGGAGTGTGCGTAGGTGCCGCCACCAACAACCAAGCTGAATACGATGCCATGACCGGTCTCTTGGCCGCAGCTCTCCAAATGAGCATAAGTCACCTTAACGTTTTCTTGGACTCACAACTCCTTGTTTCGGAGCTTAACAATGATTACCAGGTACGCGATCCCTGTCTTTTCAGAAAATTCTTGCGCACTAAACAAATGGTTCGACAGTTTGAATCCATTTCATTCACACATGTCCCAAGGAATCTCAACAGTGTAGCAGACCATATGGCCAACAATATTCTTGACTGGCACACCAATCAAACCATATAGTAAACACAAAATGTACCTCCACGGGCTTAAACAAAAATGCATCCACGTGCATAACATGTGCCTCCACGGGCATATACAAAAATCAAAATGTTGCATCCACGTGCATAACATGTGCCTCCATGGGCAAGCAAATAGACAATAAATGCATCCATGTGCATACACGACTATATACCAAATCATATATCTATATACATCATAATATAGTCAAACATGTCATAGGTGCCCTCAGCACCCAATATACAAAAATACATAAGCTGTACAAAAAGGTACTTCCCCATATGCTCATCAGCATTTGGGGGCAGATACAAGATCATCTAATCATCATGGTCTCCAGGCTCCTCTGGCGCCACCCTCCGCTGGCCCCCCCCGGATCATGCCGACCCCGAACTCTCCTCTCCGCCGGCCCTGTTGGATCATCTCGCACCCGAATCCTCCCCTCCACTGGCCCTGCCGGATCATGCCGAGCCCCATCCCTCCACTCAGCCGCCAACAATGTTGCTCTGAGCAAGATCAAGCGCCACTCACGAGGCGCATCGAAACAACGCTCGACAATGTACCGATCCAAATCCCTCCACCCATCCTCTGGCAATCCTGCTAGGATCATGTCTAGTGTCTCTCGGACACCCTCCACGGCATCATCTCGAGGCCCAGCTCCTAGACCATGAGGCCCAACTCCTCGAGCATGAGGAGGTGGTACCACTACAGGAGGTGGAATGACCACCATCGCCCGTCCCCTATGAACCACATGGTCGACCGGTGGTACAGGACCAACATCTGCACAATCACGCAAGTGAACCATCATATAAATATCTAACTATAATCATAACAAAAACATCTAAAACACATGATATAGTAGAGAACAAAACACAAAAACATACCATCTAAACCCCAGGCCTGTCCCTGGGCTCGAGGCATCTCCGGATCTCCTCGATAATCCATACTGGCATATGGATAGTCATCAATCAGCAGGGGGATCTGCTCCCACTGCTCATACATATCCTGTGAAAATAACCCACGGATACCACCACCACCGCGGGGCATCATCTGCCCCCACTGCACCATGCGCGGCTCACTCACCAACCCGTCTCGAACTGGCACCCGTGGCCGCAAAGTCAGTACCCGCTCAAAGAAGAAACAACATAGGAAGGAGGCATAGCAAAAATCTCCCCCCTCCCGACTGACCTTGCCCAGATCTCTCCGGAAACCAGCCAAAAACATCTGACCCCACGCGTAGTAGGTTCCCCTCAGCATAGAATCCACCATCATCGTTTGTCCCCTCGACAAACGATGTGGCGCCGCGGAACCCAACACCCGCAGAACACAAGCCCCAACAACCCGCATGTCCCACTCCCGCAAAGATCTCAGGCTCAAAGCGTTGTTCTGTACAATCACCCCAGCAACACAGAAGGTCTCTAGGAGATCCTCGATATCCAAACCTACCGGGATCCTCGGCAGAAGATCCCCTACCTCCCTTAAGCGAGGCAACCCGGTAAGAAAGTATACATCAGTAAGGGTGATCTCTAACCTCTCACCTCCAACAATGAACGCACCCTCTGCAGGGACCCAAAGACTCACCAATTTGTTCAGTAGTGGTCCTACTGAACGCATCGGTGGAATCTGAGCAAACTTCAGGAGCCCACTCACAGGCAGAGCCTGTTGGACCCCCTGATCGGTCCGAATCCGAATCATCAAGTCCTCCTCCATCTCCCGCTCTCGCCATGACACCAATGGTCTCCTCAACATCTTTCCAAAAAAAAAAGAAAATTTTTTAGAACCAGAATTTTTTTTTCAAAAAATTCCATCGTGGCTTTTCCATCAAAAGCTGCGATGATCATCGCGGCTTTCATCCAAGAACCTGCAATGAACATCGCAGGTATTGACCACACAGTCGCGATGAACATCGCGACTATCAACCCCATAGTCGCGATGAACATCGCGACTTTCATCCCGACAGCCACGATGAACATCGCGACTGTTAGCCCCAAACTCACGATGTTCATCGCGGAAAAGGACGCGAAACCCGCGATATTCCATGTTGGAAGGCCAAAATGGAATTTCGCGGCCTTCGGGGGCTCGCTGCTAACCAAAAAAGACATAATTAAAAAGGCTAAGGCGAATAGGGTTACCTGAAACTCGCGGAATCGAAAACCAACGGTCAAATCTCCCGAAAATCAAGAAAGAGCTCTGATTGCTCTGCCAAACTCACACGTAACAATGACACATCATATGGGCCCCACACCCTATTTATAGAAATTTGACGATTTTTCAAACAACCATTGCGGTATCATACGACGTCCGTTCCTCAAACCGTTGGTGTTGTTCGAATCAACACAGCGAGAACTTCACGATAATCCTTTCCTTTTCCTGTTTTGACCAATTCCATTTTTTGACCATTTTTTCACGCCCTCATTGCCTCGGTTTGCATGCCAGAGCGGCCGTCGTTTGTTTCTGACGAGTCTTATATCGCCGGATTCAGTTTTTCGCGCTCGTGATGACGCGTGAGATCATTTCTCGCTCTCACGCCTAGATTTTTTGGGCATTTTTCCCATGCCCCCTCGTTGCCTCGGTTTGCATGCCACATCGGTCGTTCTCCATTTTTTATGAGTCTTATATCGTCGGATTCAGTTTTTCACGCTCGTGATGACGCTTGAGATCATTTCTCGCTCTCACGCCCAGATTTTTCGGGCATTTTTCCCATGCCCCCTCATTACCTCGGTTTGCGTGCCACATCGGCCGTTCTCCGTTTTTAATAAGTCTTATATCGTCGGATTAAGTTTTTCGCGCTCGTGATGACGCTTGAGATCATTTCTTGCTCTCACCTCCAGATTTTTCGGGCATTTTTCCCATGCCCCCTTGTTGCCTCGGTTTGCGTGCCACATCGACCGTTCTCCATTTTTAACAAGTCTTATATCGCCGGATTCAGTTTTCCGCGCTCGTGATAACGCTTGAGATCATTTCTCGCTCTCACGCCTGGATTTTTTGAGCATTTTTCCCATGCCCCCCCCTCGTTGCCTTGGTTTGCATGCAACATCGGTCGTTCTCCGTTTTTTACGAGTCTTATATCGCCGGATTCAGTTTTCCGTGCTCGTGATGACGCTTGAGATCATTTCTCGCTCTCACTTCCAGATTTTTTGGACATTTTTCCCATGCCCCCTCGTTGCCTCGGTTTGCGTGCCACATAGGCCATCGTCCATTTTTGACAAGTTTGATATCGTCGGATTCAGTTTTCCGCGCTGTGATGATGCTTGAGATCATTTCTCACTCTCACCCCATACTTTCCGGGCATTTTTTCAAAATGCCACTCATCACCTCGGTTTGCATGCCACATTGGCCGCTGCTCCTTTTTGACAATCTTTATGTCACCGGATTCAGTATTCCGCACTCATGACGATGCTTGAGACCTTTTCTCGCTCTCATCAATCCCTTTTTGTTCGGTATAGTTTTACCCATTTTTCGGACCGAGCAATCCCTTTTACGAAAAAGGCACTTAGGGAGTTTCTGTTAAGCTCTTTTCTAACTCCTAAAAAAATGAAAAGATCGCCGAGCAACCTTGCTTCCTTTCATGATCGCTAAACGTATCTGAAAGGGCGTCTACCTGGTATAAGTTTACACCTTTTCCGGACCTTGTAGACTAATTACGAAAAATGAATACTCTAGTCACATCGGCTAGAAGAGTTCTCCATTTGCATCATTTTATGCTTTTTCGGGCCTTGGAGACTAACTTACGAAAAAGAACACCAATGGAGTCCACTTACCGCTTTCAGACTCTCTAAACATGAAAGCGACCACGAGCAATCACCATCCTGGGCTCGTAAAAACCCACAGGACGGTACTCACAACCACTGCAGAGTCTTCTTATCCTTTTCAGACTCCTTAAAAATGAAAGCACCCATGAGCACGAACATTCTTGGGCTCACAAAATCCACAGGACAGTACCATTTTAGAGCACACTTTTATCCCTTCTTGGAGCTCATTAAAACTATTTAGAAGGACCCAATGGTGCTTCTTGGCACCACAACAGATCATGTCTACTCATATGGCAGCTTCCCCATTTTGGTCACCTTTGTTCAGAGTGTTCTGCAGTATGTCACCCTGAGAATCCCTCGACAACACCCATCAGCTTGACCCCCCAGAGTCAATACATACCCTTCAGTCCCTAAAAGCTATGATCCCCACACTTACAAATCAGTTCCCTATGCTGCTAGGTCAACCATGTCATCATGCTCTGAACAAAGGAAGTTTGAGTCTACCCACTCTATGACCCCAGTTACTTCCCATCCCCACAAGTATGTCAGTCCTACCATCAGTACTACCACACTTCAATTCTACACCTCGTGCTCCTATCAAGGAAACACCATTGCCTTGTCAATTGCTGGTCTCCCTCTGTCGACGACAACCAAATTTATTCCAGAGGATAGACCTAGAGGTCCCTGTGTCTTGGACTCATCACCATTTATGATGAGTGCCTACGAATCATTTCGAGAAGAGTCCTCAGTACCTATCCAAATGATTGTTTCTCACATGCTCGACTTCAACACCTTGATCACATCGTTGAGACTCGCACAGGGTATTGGTCCTTTCAGGTATTGGTTAAAGACCCCGGATACCACCTAACTCTTCCACATTTGAGAGTCTACTTATGGAAACAACCAGTTACATTTTTTCTATAGATATCCGGGTTGCGCATGGCGACAGTATTCAGATGTACCCCAGTTTTATACTCCCTTGAGTATACAGTTACATATACTCCTCAGAGTTGACTCAGAGTCATTGAGTCCCTACAGATGTTGGACACCTTTAGATTCAGCAGTTCATCAACCCTTCTGAGACCTTGTTCAGAATGGTTGTCATTTTATTCCAGTGTATCAGTTATTGAGATCAATCATGTTATGATCATGAGTACGTCCAAAAATAGTGTCCCCTTTGGACCATTATGATGTACCAGCATATTTTTTATTTAGGTCCCCCTTCTTGGGACTAATTGTTATGTATACCTCTTGATACGAGCATGGGTATGCCCGCCTCGTCCATTATCAGAGATTATTCCTCATTCATATTGAGGCCATGTAATATTTTTTGTTTCTGCAGCTTCCAAGGGCCGTGGATCTAGTCTCCAACCGGTCTCTTCTCTTCCCCAAACCCCAGAAAAAAAAGACAAAATAATTATGATGTGTATCGGCCATACGATGAGCTCCTGCCCTCACACATCAGGGGGCAATCTGTTAACACCCAAAAAGTGCTCACTAGCTCATTTCCTTATTCACATGACCCATTTGTCCACTTTTCCACCATTTGAGCCTCTAAAGCCATCAAAAGGTCACCAAAAGACCATAATACACCCCTTTTCCCCCTCAAAATGAATATTTTTCCTCAAAAAGCATAAAAAACCCTCAAAAGGGGTCCAGAATTCCCAAAAATATTAAAAAGGGAATAAAAATATTAAAAATATTCAAAAAAGGAAAAAGGAGAGAAAATGTACCTAAACCATGTTGGTCAATACCATTGGTTTCCTCAAAACCATAATGGTATTCCCCACCACCAAAAACTATAAAAAGGTGGTAGGGGATCCTCACCTTCCATCCATCCATCATCCTATCCTCACGCTGTCAAAATCTCTCATGAGACTTTTGGCCATTTTCAGCATCTTGAAGAAGAGACCTTTGGAGCTTGGAGCTACTCACCTTGGGAGTTGCTCAACACAAATCCTCACCATTTGAGGTATCTTAATACAAAACACCTATTCTTTTATTTCTTGTTCTTGAATCATTTAAAAAAAAATTATTTGTTATATGCACATGCTAGTTTAGATTTAGATTTAATTTATAATTGTTTTTGCTTTCAATATTGAAACTGCTATCACATTGTTGATAGGTGCCCATTGCACAAAGCTTGGTTGCAAAACCAAGCCAACACCCCATTACAACTAACTCTAGGGTAACTAATGCCCTGACTTACATGGGAGGTTTTACCTCAATGACTTTACATCCTAACGGTGGAATAAAACATCTCCGAATAATAATAAAAAAGTGCAAATTGAATATTCTTCGAAGTTACAATATTACAACAGAAAAAAAAGGTGCCATGTGGCACCACAGAAATGGTGCCACATAGCATGTATGGTGCCTACATGGAAGCTCCACGTGGTACCACATGGCTATTGAAATTGGGTTGAGCTTTGATATTTAATTATTTTAGATGCAGAGACTTGAATCCATGAAATTCATACCAGCATAATACAAGATATACCCTAGGGAAAATCCTCAAAATTATGAGAAAAAAAACCCCAGCAATTCTTCTTAGTATAATATAATGGATATCAAAGAATGCTTTCTTTTACAACATATAAGATTGCTTTCAAAACATAAGAGATCACCAAACTTCTTGGTGAAGATATAGAAGCAATAGAGAAGAGAGATCAATCGGATGTGTGCCCAGCACAACAATAACAAGCATGAACAATACCCTGCACAAAGAGAAGCGCCTTGCCTTCAACGGAGAAGAGAATTCGCTTCACACTGGATTCAAAAATCTTGTTTATCATATTTATACATTATTCTCTTCTATTTTTAAGTTCTAACTTTAGGAAAAAATCGCCCTCAAACTGGATGTATTAATCTTGCAAGGAGTGGTGCGCCCCACTTCTCATGCAGTGCTTCATCTCACATAGTTGTCACTTAGGGTGAACCCACCTCTTAACTGAAAGCTTTCCCACTTAGTTAGGTGGCTAATTTAAGTGTCGACATGTAAGTATCACAACTGACGTATCATCTTTTAGTTTAACATAAGTGTCGTCATGCAATAACACTTAGTTAACTAGATCTTTTTTGTTGTCACTTAGTTAACTCTCTTTAATTGAAGTGTCATCTTTTAGTTTAACTATAGTGTAAATACTTTAGTTAACTAGTCTCTTTTATTTAACACTTAGTTAATTGAAATCATGTTGATTGATTTACTTGAAGTGACCACTGTGAGTTCTTTAGTTAACTAAGACATATCTTTAATTGATGCTTTAACTGAAGCTTTAATAATTCGAGTTCTCTTTAATTAGTTGAAGCGTCTGCATGGGAAATTTCGAATTCTCTTGATCTCTATGCTTTATCTTTTATTTCTTTATCTCTTATTGCATGGTCAATATGTGCTAACTTTAATTATCCATCACATTACATTATACTAAGAAGAATTATTGGATGTTGTGATCATATTATATTATTCCAGGACAAATGATCATATGCTAAAATAATTCACTTTAGAGGTGATCAATCTCTAAAGGAGACTTAATAGCAATCTAGTGATCATGGTTAATAATATATCACACAACATTAAATGCTTTTAACAAGTAAAGCATGACCTTTATACGGAAGGTCCACCTCTATACGGGAGGTCCATCTCATGGACACCTTTATACGGAAGGTTCAAATTATAATCATGACTTGATACACACAAGTTCGGAGCCTTGTCCAACAAGAATTTACAACGTCATTACTTTGATCAATTACCTCTATACAGGAGGAATAACCTTTACATGGAAGGCAATCAAAGTGCTCACCTCTATACGGGAGTATCAATCTTACTTACACAAGATTGGTTTGGAGAATGTCTCCTGATGCTATATATTTAACACTCCCTGTCGACAAGGAGGCATTATCTTCCATACCAAGCTTGTCTCGAAAGTACTTGAACTTCGTCACTGACAGAGGCTTTGTTAACACATCTACAATCTGCTCATCAATATCAATGTACTGAAGTTTCAATGTACCTTTCTGGACCATGTCTCGAATGAAGTGATACTTCATTTCAATGTGCTTCGACTTGCCATGAAACATTGGGTTTTCGGAAAGCTTGATGCAACTCTGATTGTCACACCTAATAACTGTAGGATCAATATTTTCACCGATAAACCCTGCAAGTAGCTTTCTGAGCCACACTGCTTCTCGGTAGGCAACACTAGCAGCTATGTATTCTGCTTCGGTAGTGCTCTAGGATACAGAGCCCTGCTTCCTGCTGGAACAAGATATCATAGTTGATCCTAGGCCATAATAGTAGCTAGATGTGCTCTTACGGTACACAATGCTTCCTCCCTAGTCTGAGTCTGTATAAACAAGTAACATGACTCCTCCACTGGAGGCATATTTGAGCCCATGTGAAATTGTACCTTAAAGATACCTAAGCACATGCTTAGAAGTTGTCCAGTGTTCGCGTCTCGGATCATACATAAATTGACTTAGAATGCTCACAACATAACATATATCAGGCCTCGAATGTATAAAGTACATTAGCGAGCCTATAAATTGTCTATACAAAGTGGGATCTACTGGATCTGATCCAGAGCCTGACTCATGAAGTTTCCCCAAATTGGAAACCATCGGTGTAGTCATAGATTTGCAATATATCATGTCAAACCTGCGTAATATATCCACCGTGTACTTCCCTTGAGATGGAAAAAATTCATCTTTTCTTTGCCAGATCTCAAGGCCAAGAAAGTAGTACATTAGACCTAAGTCTTTCATCTAGAACTCTTATGTGAGATCCCTCTTGCACCAAGCAATCAGATGTTCCTCTCATGTGAGAAAAAAATCATCAACATACATAACCAGTATCAACGGTTGGTTCTTCACTACTTTGAAGTACAAATTTGGATCAACTTCACTCTCACAGAAACCCAGTTTCTAAAGGTAGCTATCAATTTTGGAGTACTAAGCCCCGGGGGCTTGTTCAAGCCCATATAGATCTTTCTTTAGCTTGAAAAAATGGGACTCCTTCCCATGCACCACAAATCCTTTAGGCTGCTGAATATAAACCTCTTCCTCAACCTCACCATTGAGAAAGGTTGTCTTCACATCCATCTAGTGAAGTTTCCATCCTAGAACAGATGTAAGTGCAATCATTGCTCGAATTGTGGTGTACCTTGCCACAGGGGAAAAGGTCTCGTCATAATCGATGCCTTCTTTCTGAGAGAAACATCTGGCAACGAATCTGGATTTATACTTCTCAATGCTACCATCTGCATCATGCTTTATCTTATAAATCTATCTGGAAGTCACAATGTACTTCCCATCAGGTTTGGGAACAACCTCCCAAACATCATTCTTCATTATAGATTTGTACTCTTCTATCATTGCATCTTTCCAAACTTGCTGATTTTTAGCTTCTTCATATGAGGATGGTTTTGAATCACTGATGTGACTCATCAGTGCAACATACCCTGAATATCTGTCAGGTTGCTTGCACTCTCTGGATGAGCCTGTTGGTGCTCCATGTTTCTCTGCATTTTGTAAGATGTCTCGGCACCAAGCATATATTCTTTTAGTGGGAGGTTCATCAGGTGACCTCTCAACCAGTTCTACTGGTTCTTTATTAGCTAGCGAATCTGAGGCATCTTCTAGTTTCTCCCTCTCTAACTCTGAAGGGGGAGAATTAGACTCGGGATCCTCCATATCTGAATCACATTGAATCTCTTTCGATCTTTTGAAAGCGACTTCCTCATGGAAGGTAACATCTCGACTGAATTCAATGTGTCTCTGTCATGTCCCAAATTGGCATTGGGTCACAATGGCCTCAGCACATTGGACATATTCATTAGAGTTTGTCAAATTGATGCTAAGGATCAAATAATTGCCAAGGAGGAAAATTACTAGTTTCCTAGGTTTGGGGTGGAAGCTTTGGGATTTGGAATATGTTAGGAACCCATGTCAACCATTCTATTTACTTAGTATATTGTTGTCATATCTCCGTTTTTTGGCCATATCTCCCTTGTTTTAACTCTGTTTCCCTTGAAACTTCCCGGACACCCCTGCAATCCCATTCTGCATATTTCATTCATGAAGAACCTATCCCAAATTGTACTTCCCAAAGCTAGAAATCTCACATTTGTCTATTGTTAGGGTTTGCCATATCTTCTTCAATTTTCACCCACTCACCTCCAAATTTTGCCACCGTGTTCATTCCCTATTTCTACTTTTTTATCCCTCTTTGACAAATTTTCTCATTCTTTCACCCCACTTTTGAAATCCCCATTTTTTGCTTCCCTGTCCATCAGAAAGTGTCCAAAATCTAGTCAAACCCCAATTACCCATCCAAGTTTTTCCCAAATCCAAATTTCCCTGTACTAAATAAGCTTTTGTTTGTGTTTTTCTATCCATTCCCCCCCCCACCAAAAAAAAAAAAACTCCTGGTTATGATTGTCACCCGCGCAGGAGCAAAAACCATGGAGGAAGCACTTGCAGCCATCCAAACCAAACTCCAAGATCTGGATGAAAAATTTCTCAGCCTCCATCTTCAACATTCAGCCATGAACAATAACCGATAGCAAGAATCTTCTGCAGCCAATGGGTTCTCTTATTCCAGCACTTTCCGTGGTCCGAATCTTGAATTTCCTCGCTTCAATGGTACTGATCCGACTGGATGGATCTATCATGCAGAATAGTATTTCAGTCTGCATAATACTTTTGATGTCCAAAAAGTTCCACTTGCATCCTTTCATTTGGAACAGGAAGCCCTTCAATGGTACCATTGGTACATCAAGGCTCATGACGAGCCAAAATGGACAGATTTTTTCCAACTCCTTTTGCAATGATTTGGTCCTAGTGCTTTTGATGACTTCACCGGAGCACTCACTAAACTTCGTCAAATTGAAACCGTGAGAGAGTATCAGACAGAATTTGAGAAACTAGCCAACCACACATAAGGATTGTCTGATGACTTCTACAGGAGTTGTTTTTTCAGTGGTCTTAAGGATGAAATCCGCTGAGAGGTCAAAATGTTCTGTCCCAACACAATGATGGAAGCCCTGGGGTTGGATAAGTTGGCAGAAGACAAAATTTCCGCCCAACAGCGCTCCAAACCCACTTTTGTTCCCTTCCGAAATATGGGTTCTCAACAACCTCCCATCTCGCTAGCTCCTCAACCAACTCCTATCAAGCATTTGTCCGAAACAGAGATGCAGGCACGCAGAGAAAAAGGGCTTTGTTATAATTGTGATGAAAAATTCACTCGGGGACATAGATGTGTTCAACAAAAGCTCTATCTCTTGGATGTGGATTCTCCGCCCGCTTCTGAAGTTGGTGAAGAAGCTCCAGATATACCGGATGATCAGGTCAACATTCAGGAGCCGCCTATGGACTTCCCATCTTAGGAAGACCACCCAGAGATATATCTCCATGCTTTATCCGGTGTCACCACCCCCCAAACAATGCGGGTCGAGGGTTACGTCAAGAAGCTTCCTCTTACAATACTCATTAATTCTGGTAGCACTCATAACTTCATTGACCCTTGGATCACCAAACATGCTGATTGTTTTGTCCATCCTTGCTCCAACTTTGAAGTCATGGTTGCCAATGGGGGAACCTTACCTTGCAAGGGAAAGTGTCACATTGTGCGTATCTCTCTGGAAGATTTTAACCTGCGCTCTGACATGTTTGACTTATCCTTAGGTGGATGTGATGTGGTTTTGGGTGTTCAATGGTTACGCACACTTGGCCCCATCTTATGGGATTTTGCTGAACTTTGGATGCAGTTTTCAGTCAATGGGATACAACACAAAATTATGGGCTTACAACCAGGGTCTCTCTGCATCATCAGTTCACATTGCCTGGAAAAGATCCTTAAGAAGAATTCACATGGTGTCATCGCTCAACTCCATTCCATCCAGATGCACCCACCAACGGTCTCTACTACTTCCTTGGATAGATATGCAGGTGTCTTTGTTGCACCAGTGGGCTTATCGCCTTCAAGAGACCTTTCCGGTAAGCATCTACATCTCAGCAGGAAATGATGGCTATTTTGCCTGCAGTACAGAAGTGGTAGCCATCCCTACTAGGAAATTATTTCTGCATCAAGATTGATCTCAAGAGTCTGGAACATTTTCTGGAACAACAGGTCTTCTCACCAGCACACCGGAAATGGGTTATGTTATGACTATGTGATCACTTACATGAAGGGTAAGGATAATATGGTGGCAGATGCTCCTTCTCGCCAATTTGATGACCCAGTTTCTCTTACAACTATTTCTCTGCTTGTTCCAAATTGGTTGTAATCTATTCAACGGGGCTATCTCTTCTATGAACTCCATGCTTCTTCATCGGCAGGGCACTCTGGGTTCCTCAAAACCTATGACTGGGAACAATGTAACTTCTTTTGGCAGGGACTGAAAATGAAAATTCATCAGATGGTGGTTGAGTCTGATACTTTCCAAGTCAACAAGGGTGAAACGCCACTCCTTTTGGGACTGCTCGAACCCTTTCCCATCCCTACACAGATGTGGACAGCTATTTTTATGGATTTCCTAGAAGCGCTCCAGTGGTACAATACCACATCTAAAAGGACACCATATGAAGCAGTTTATGGACAGGCACCGCCAGTTCTTCTTCCATACACGCTCAACAACTCCCTAGTTCAGGAAATTGACTCGGTTCTTCGAAACCGCGATCATATTCTTCTCATTCTGCAGGACAGTCTTCACATGGCAATAATTCGAATGAAACAACAAGCCGATCAACACCATTCTGAGCGCACTTTTCATGTAGCTGATATGGTCCTTCTTCATCTATAGCCTTCCAAGCAATTCTCCCCGAAACTCAAAAGGCGTCAGTGGGCCAGAATGCAACCCGAGGATGCTACAGGGGAACCACTCCTTCAGATTCTGCATCAATTTCCACATCTAAAGCTTTGAGACAAAGCTTTTTCTAAGGGAGAGGGGATGTTAGGAACCCATGTCAACCCTTCTATTTACTTTGTTAGTATATTGTTGTTGGATGCATATTCTTTATAAGTCGTCCCGTAGTATTTGTTGATCCATATTTTGTATTATTGTTGTTGGATGCATATGCTTTGTAAGTCGTCGCATAGTAATTGTTGATCCATATTTTGTATTGGCCCATGGTTTGTATTGACAGATGGTATTGACGCCTAGACTTAGTATATAAGTTTGTGTTGAGACCAATGAAGGTACCATGAATTTATTTGTATTGAGCTTGCTCAAAGGAGGTTTCCCCCTCGAAGTGGCCTGCGATCAATATAAAAGTGATTCTGAGTTCTGTTATTTCTGCTATTTCGTGTGTTTTCATTAATTAATTATTGCAAGTTCTATTCTTTTAGCGGGAGGTTTATCAGGTGACCTCTCAACCAGTTCTACTGGTTCTTTAGGAGCTAGCGAATCTGAGGCATCTTCTGGTTTCTCCCTCTCTAACTCTGAAGGGGGAGAATCAAACTCGGGATCCTCCATATCTGAATCACATTGAATCTCTTTCAATCTTTTGAAAGCAGCTTCCTCATGGAAGGTAACATCTCGACTGAATTCAATGTGTCTCTATCATGTCCCAAATTGGCATTGGGTCACAATGGCCTAAGCACATTGGACATATTCATTAGAGTTTGTCAAATTGATGCTAAGGGTCAAATAATTGCCAAGGAGGAAAATTACTAGTTTTCTAGGTTTGGGGTGGAAGCTTTGAGATTTGGAATAAGGGGAATAATAAATGATGTTTGAAAATTAGAATGTAATAAATATTTAATAAAGGAGCTAAATAAATATAAACAAGTGAAAATCAAAGTGGCATTTGATCATGAAGACACATGGAGGAAGGGGGACCCACATATGGCTAGATTTCCCTAGTACACTTGGCATCATTCTCTCACCAATTCAAATTCAAGGTGAATGGTAACATACTTGGGGGATTTCAAAAGGTATTATTCATTGCATGACTCATCCAAGGTAGAAATGTAGAGGAAGAGTAACTCCCATGGAAGAGGAAGAGGCAATTTGGAGCTAGTGAGACACTTGGGCTAAATTCCCTAGTTCTATGACAACAATGATGAAGATGCTATAACACCTATGATGAAAATCAGACATGAAGGCTGACAATGACATATATGACAAGTCAGGGCTAAAAATATCCTCCAAGAGGGCGCTCAAGGGATTTAGGGCAACTAAAATGCTTCCACATGTGATTTGGTGGAAGTGGGAGACTAGGAATTGTTGTACAAGTGGCGTTCTTTGGAGTCTCTTCCCAACTTGAGTTGGCATGAGTCTCTTGGAAGGAATTCAACCCATGGAGGACATTATAAGTTTATAAATGTCAATAACAAAGAATGAAACCAGCTTTTGATCATTTGAGAAATTTGCAATTGCATTTGTGAAGAGGGAGAGCTAGTGGATGATTAGTTTCTTGCCTTAACCAATTTCGAGGGTGAAAGATTCCCATCCAAGTTGGTAATTGGAAAGGCCATTCAGACATTTAATTTGGATATTTAATGGAGTCATTTTTTGCAGGTTTAAGCTACAAGGAAAATCATGGTTTCTTCTAATGCATCACATTCTCTCAACCATTTCCAGTTTTGAAGGCATATTCTTGCTCCTTGAGGGAGGGCATTTTTGGTGAGCTATTGTACTCTTTGGGGGAGATTCTAATGCCCCATTTATTTTTTAATATGAATTAAATACTCTTTTATTCATCTCCAGAAAGTTTCAGGTCGAAATTCCAAGGAGAAATGTATAAATCTCATTTTTAATGAAAGAACGGTGCCATTTCCCCACTACCTTGTTGTGAACCAATGTAATGTTGATGGATTCGAATGGATAAGTAAAATACTGATGGTTTATTTATGAATGGAATTTTATTTATGTATTATACAAGTTTCATGTTCAGTACTCAAGCATTTGAAGTCATTTTACTCAGTTTATTTACATTTGGAGAAGATTTGGTGCCATTTCCCCAAGGGTTGAACTAGTGATTTTTGCTGTTGTTTGGGAGAAGGTTAGAACAGACTTAATAACTTATTAATGGTGCATATGAGACCTTAATAACATAATTGAGACATTCCCTACCTCTGTTCATAAATTTGAGTGGGTTTGGAGGCATTTGGAAAGCCAATTTCAGTCATTACCCTGGGGGGATTTGAACCTCAAATTGCTAGTTAAATTCCATACTTTGTCCAGAATCTTAAACAAGTTTTCAGAAGTATTTTGATGGTCATAAATCATCCCTGAACATCATAATAAAGTAAAAATATCAGTCATACACCTTCCTTGAATATTTGAAGGCATTTGGAGCCAATTTGAGACCTAGAGACCAATACTAGTCAAAGGGAAATTACTAGTAAAGTTCCCTACATTGGCCTGAATCGAAAGAGGATTTGCAGAAGCATTTTAAAGGTCCAAAATCATCCGTGAAACACATATTTATGTTCTAACATCATCCATATACCTTCTCAGAATATTTGGGAGCAATTGGAGCAATTTGGAGACCTAGAGCTCAAAACTAGTCAAAGGTCGAATTTGGGGAAAAAGTGAAAAATTGGTCCTTTTAATAAAATTTTAAAAAAGGGTCATTACAGTGGTATCAGAGCGTGATCTTGGACCCTGATGTGGTCTGATATTCATGAGGACAAGAATTCAGGAACCACCATTAGATATTGAAACCAAAAGTATTTTTGTTGAAGAGGAAAAAGTGAGGAAAATAAGCCAAAGGGTGAGCATATTTTCTCAAGCACGGGACCCCATAATAGACCAAATGAATTTCAAAGAACACCAAGGCCTACTGTACCAAAATTTCTTCAATCCAAATATGTGGAATAAATTCATCTCGAATGGAAAAATTTGAGTGAAGGTTTCAGAAACACTATACCATTTTATCAATACCTCATTATCAAAAACAAGCTCAAGATGAAGGGAGGTAATGATAATCCATTTCAAAAGAGAGATTCCAATGATCTTGATCCTAAGGAAAAAAAAGGGCAAAATGCATCATCTTTCTTGAAGGATAAAAAGGAAGAGACATCACAATAGCATGAAGAAGATTCTATTGAAAATATGGAAGATCATTTCGAGACACCTTCGAGCTTAGACATGAACCAAAGAGTATCTACTGATGGATGCTTAAACTATGAAGGAGTACCTACTGATGGGTGCTCACACCTCTATTTTGGTGACATAGAGATCACTTTTGAAAGTGTTTCTGCAAGCCCAAGTTCCATTAAGCATGATAATGAAGACCTTGTAGCAATTGAAGAAGAACCAAGATCAACTTCCCCATCACCACTTGAGCTTCATGAAGTTGGTCCAAGCAAAAATGAAGAAGATGAGGAGGTTCATTTGCAAGAGCCTCATTTTCTTAAAGGTTCCTTAAAGATGAATGAAAATAAGATCCAAGAGGCCCTCAACATTCTCCATAACACTCAAGCATTGGTGTCAAATTCTTGTTGGAGAGCTACTTCATTGGAGGCATCCTTCCTTGAAGACATGAAGAAGATTCCAAGAGCAATGTGCCACATCAAAGGTAATTTCATGTCTTTGTTTTTTTATAGAAACCATTTGTTTGAGCTTAATGAATTGTTACATGATGCATACTTGAAGAATAATGAGGATAATCATAAGCTCACAATTCAAAATGAGCAACTTCTTGAAAAGTTGCAAGATACTTGTTTTTCCTCCTATGTTTCAGATTGTCAAATGGTAGATTGTTTGGAGGATTCTCATGACATGGTGGATCATGAGAAATGTGGAAATTTGATTGTTCTTGATGTGTTTGAAGATGAACTTGAAGAGATCCAAACACTTGATGTGGTGGAAGAGGAACTTGAATTGTCTCTTGATGAAGGTTATGCAATTTTTAAAGGAGAGCATGATTCCTCTACATTGGAACCAATCTATGACAAAGGTTTCACACTTTTGAAGGAGCTGCATGATACTACCCATATGGATCCTTCCCATGATGAAACTTCTACACTTTTTGATCATTTGGGTGAGTTAGTTAATTCTCCTACATCCTACAATTCCATGTTTTGTAGCATTAGTATCAATGAAGAATGGGTGAAAGGGTTCTTTTTTATGGTTCCACATGAGGAGTATGGAACTCTTAGATTTACTTTTTATGATGATATGGTTGGAGCACATTCTTATTCAGATTTGCAGCAGCATCCTTTGCTACTTTATGATGATGCACATCTACATGGATGCACCTATGATATGCATTTGAGTCACTTGAAGACTCATGGTTTTTCTTGCTCAACACTTGATTCATTTGATGTTGGAGGAACTTCATCCAACACTTGGGTGAATAGATTTTATGATTGGAGAACATTTTTGTTGGAAGCCACGTACTTTGTTATATCTTTATGATTCTCACATTCAGGGATGTATGGGTGAGACTTCTTTGAGTCATTTGAAGTCTCCTTGTTTTTTCTGCTCATTATTTGGTTCAGATTTTAGTGAAGATTCTTCAATCACTTCTTGGATGAAAGAATACATGGCTGAATATTTTGATGCATATCACATCTTTTTGGAGCAGCATTATATGACATGGGATCCTCGCCTATGTCATTGGATAAGATTTAATTGGTCACTTGAAGTTTGTATGCACTTGGAAAATGGTGGTCTACTTGCTTGGAGGTATAAGCACTTTCATGATTCTTTGATGAAGCACCTCCTTGATGTACATTTTCATTATGTTGTTATGTACTTTGATGATATATATTTTGTACTCATGATGTTTGGAAGAATGCATACAAGAAAATGGGATCCATGAATCCTCTTATCTGATGGTATGGGTTGGAGAGCACTCCTAATTGTTGGGGTGCAGTACAAGCAATGGGACCCTGGAATAATTTTTGGCTCATTGGTTTCAAATTTTTTGGGGAAACAAGCAGTATGGGAGATGGATTTCCCACTTAATAAAGTGATTTTTATTAGAGTAGTGTAGCAACAATCATGGTGGTTCCTCTATAAAATCTTCATGGAATCTCAAAGACTCAAGGTTGGGCAATTCAATGGCAACTTCAAAGAATTATACAGAAAGCAGGTTCTTCAACACCCATGTTTGAAATTGCTTGAGGACAAGCAATATTGTGAAGGGAGGATTTGTCATGTCCCAAATTGGAATTGGGTCACAATGGCCTAAGCACATTGGAAATATTCATTAGAGTTTGTCAAATTGATGCTAAGGGTCAAATAATGGCCAAGGAGGAAAATTACTAGTTTCCTAGGTTTGGGGTGGAAGCTTTGGAATTTGGAATAAGGGGAATAATAAATGATGTTTGAACATTAGAATGACATAAATATTTAATAAAGGAGCTAAATAAATATATACAAGTGAAAATAAAAGTGGCTTTTGATCATGAAGACACATGGAGGAAGGGGGACCCACGTATGGCTAGATTTCCCCACTACACTTGGCATCATTCTCTCACCAATTCGAATTCAAGGTGAATGGTAACATACTTGGGGGAGTTCAAAAGGTATTATTCATTGAATGACTCATCCAAGGTCGAAATGTAGAGGAAAAGTAACTCCCATGGAAGAGGAAGAGGCAATTTGGAGCTAGTGAGACACTTGGGCTAGATTCCCTAGTTCTATGACAACAATGATGAAGATGCTATGACACCTATGACACAAATCAGACCTGAAGGCTGACATATGACATATATGACATCTCAAGGCTAAAAATAGCCTCCAATAGGGCGCTCAATGGATTTAGGGCAACTCAGATGCTTCCACATGTGATTTGGTGGAAGTGCGAGACTAGGAATTCTTGTACAAGTGGTATTCTTTGGATTCTCTTCCCAACTTGAGTTGGCATGAGTCTCTTGGAAGGAATTCGACCCATGGAGGACATTATAAGTTTATAAATTTCAATAAGAAATAATGAAATGATCTTTTGATCATATGAGAAATTTGCAATTGTATTTGTGAAGAGGGAGAGCAAGTGGATGACTAGTTTCTTTCCTTAGCCAATTTCGAGGGTGAAAGATTCCCATCCAAGTTGGTAATTGGAAAGGCTATTCAGACCTTTCATTTGGAACTTTAATGGAGTCATTTGTTGTAGGTTTAAGCTACAGAGCATATCATGGTTTCTTCTAATGCATCACATTCTCTCAACAATTTCCAGTTTTGAAGGCATATTCTTGCTCCTTGAGGGAGGGCATTTTTGGTGAGCCATTGTACTCTTTGGGGGAGCTTCTAATGCCCCATTTATTTTTTAATATGAATTAAATACTCTGTTCTTCATCTCCAGAAATTTCCAGGTCTAAATTCCAAGTAGAAATGTATAAATCTCATTTTTAATGAAAGAACGGTGCCATTTCCCCACTACCTTGTTGTGAACCAATGTAATGTTGATGGATTCGAATGGAAAAGTAAAATAATGATGGTTTATATATGAATGGAATTTTATTTATGTATTATACAAGTTTGATGTTCAGTACTCAAGCATTTGAAGTCATTTTACTCAGTTTATTTACATTTGGAGAAGATTTGGTGCCATTTCCCCAAGGCTCGAACTAGTGATTTTTGTTGCTGTTTGGGAGACGGTTAGAACAGACTTAATAACTGATTAATGGTGCATATGAGACCTTAATAACATACTTGATACATTCCCTACCTCTGTTCATAAATTCGAGTTGGAGGCATTTGGAAATCCAATTTCAGTCATTACCCTGGGGGGATTTGAACCTAAAATTGCTAGTTAAATTCCATACTTTGTCCAGAATCTTAAACAAGTTTGCAGAAGTATTTTGATGGTCAGAAATCATACCTGAACATCATAATCAAGTACAAATATTAGTCATACACCTTCCTTGAATATTTGAAGGCATTTGGAGCCAATTTGATACCTAGAGACCAATACTAGTCAAAGGAAAATTACTAGTAAAGTTCCCTACATTGGCCTGAATCGAAAGATGATTTTCAAAAGTATTTTAAAGGTCCAAAAGCATCCGTGAAACACATATTTATGTTCTAACATCATCCATATACCTTCTCAGAATATTTGGGAGCAATTGGAGCAATTTGGAGACCTAGAGCTCAAAACTAGTCAAAGGTCGAATTTGGGGAAAAAGTGAAAAATTGGTCCTTTTAATAATTTTTTTAAAAAGTGTCATTACAGTCTCTCACCAGATACATATATTCAGTATGCTTTGGATGACTTTCTATAATCCATAAAGGTCCCCTTATTTCCAGAAGGCTCCATCTTTCTCTTTTCTTTTGGTACATGAATGTATACTGGGATCCCGAAGATCCTCAAGTGTGAGATGTCTGGCATCTCACCGGTAAACACTTCTTCTGGTGTCTTCTCATATATAATGGCATGCATGATTCTATTATGGATGTACACAACTGTATGATTGGCTTCTTCCCATAATGAGGTAGACATATCTTGATCACGCATCATGGATTTTGCAGCCTAACATATGGTTCTATTCTTTCTTTCGACAACCCCTTTTTCCTATGGGTTGTATGGTACTGTTAACTGTATACACATTCTTGCATCACTACATAACTAATTAAATGCATTTGAATCAAATTCACCTCCATTATCAGACCTTAATGCATGGATGTGATTTTATTTCTGATTTTCAACTAGGGCTCTAAACTCTTTAAATTTGTGAAGAGTTTCACTTTTAACCTTCATGAAATAAATCCATGACTTCCTAGAAAAAACATCTATAAACAGTTTATAAATAAGAATCCATTTAGGGAGGGGGATGACATGGGACCACATACATCAGAATGCATTATATCTAAAATCCCTTGAGATCTAGTAGAACTGCTAGAAAAACTTTTCTTAACATTCTTCCCAAATGCACAACCCCGACATACACTATCATGCTCAAAATCAAATATGGGCATACCTTTTACCATATTTTGAAGTCCTGGTAGTGCTTTGTAGTGTAGGTGTCCAAGACTTCGGTGCCATATCTCGCATGGACTGATAGTGCGGTGAATCATATCTTGAATGTACTTCCCGGGTACCTTGTAGAGTCCTCTCTCTCGAACTCCAATCACAGCAGCAAATTCTAGGATTTTGTTCTTCGGCCATAAAAGTGCTTTGCTATCCATGAAGATAACTTGGAAGCCTTTGTCTTCAAGAACCAAAACTGAGAGGAGGTTCTTCTTCAATCTTGGAACATATAGAATGTACTCCACATGTAGAATATCACTGGTGTTCAGTTGGAATGAGGTAGATCCAACTCCTTGGATCGAATAAGTTGAGTTGTCCCCCAACTCTACCATGCATGTGAACTCTTTCTCTTTTAGATCGGTGATGGTACTCTTGTAACTAGTCATATGTTTGGATGCACCACTGTCAATCAACCATGTGTATTCATTTGTGATGACAGATCCCGAAATGGATGAGACAAGATAATATTCCCTTCTTGTATCCTTTTCTGCGGATGCATTCTTTTGAGTGATTTCATCTTCTATGGCGGTAGAAGCATGAAACTTTCCTTTCCACTTTGCTCTACAATCTCTTAAGAAATGGCCTTTCTTGTTGCAATTGAAGCATCTGGATTTTGACTTGTCAAATCCTTTGTTGAACTCCTTCTTTGAATGAGAGAACATCTTTTGGAAGAAGGGTTTATTTCCTTTCTTTATTCTTGCCACGAGGGCAAGATTTTCTTCTTTGATGCACACTGACTTGCTCTCGATTTGCCCCTCCTCTTGGAGGCAGTCATGCCACAACCTTTCGAAGTTAGTTTGTACCTCTCATAGATATATCGCAGCCAAGAATTTCTCCCATGAGGATGGGATACCATCAATAGCGGTTTGGAGAAGATCATATTCATCCACCACTAGTCCAATACTAGCAAGTCGATCTCTTGCCTTAGAGATCTTGGAGAAGAAGGAGGCCACTGTTGCATCTGTCTCCATATTTAAGTTTCAAATCTTATTCTTTAATGCCCTCTTTTGACTCGGGGCCTTCTTCTCATATAGATTAGTCAATGTATCATAACATTCTTTCACGGTCTTCAACGGTGTGACCACGGCCATCTCGTTATCTTTTACTGAATCATAGATGCTCCGTTTATCCTTAGCTTGATTCTTCTTGAAGTTGATGCATCGTGCATTAGATGTAGGCTCCTCCACCACAGTGGATACATAGCCATCAAAGTCATGTTCCTCTAGGATGTTGAGAATCCTAGAATTCCAAGTGTTGAAGTTTGAGGTTCCCTCAAGACGGTCTTCCGGTCATACAGAGACTGATGCCATAGTCTTCAAATCTTGTGCTCAATTTCTCAGGATCTATGTAGGCTCTAGCAAGCATGCAAAATTGAGCTCCTTCACGCCCTGATCTTTGATACCATGTTGAAATTTGGTTGAGATTTGATCTTTAATTATTTTAGATGGAGATACTTGAAGCAATGAGACAATTCAATCCATGAAATTCATACAACCATAACACAAGATATACCATGGGGAAAATCCTCAAAATTATGAGAACAAAAACCCCAGCAATTCTTCTCAGTATAATATAATGGATAACCGAGAATGGTTTCTTTTACAACATAGCAGATTGCTTTCAGAAGATAAGAGATCACCAAACTTCTTGGTGAAGATACATAAGCAATAGAGAAGAAATATCAATCGGATGTGTTCCTGGCTCAACAATAACAAGCACGAACAATACCTTGCACAAAGAGAAGCGCCTTGCCTTCATTGGAGAAGATAATTCACTTCACACTGGATTCAAAAATCCTGTATATCATATTTATACATTCTTCTCTTCTATTTTTAACTTCTAACTTCAGGATAAACTCGCCCTCAAACTCGATGTATTAATCTTACATGGAGTGGTGCGCTCCACTTCTCATGCAGTGCTTCATCTCACTGGGTTGTCACCTAGGATGAACCCACCTCTTAACTAAAAGCTTTCCCACTTAGTTAGGTGGCTAACTTAAGTGTCGACATGCAAGTATCACAACTCACGTGTCATATTTTAGTTTAACATATGTGTTGTCCTGCAATAACACTTAATTAACTAGATCTTCTTTGTTGTCACTTAGTTAACTCTCTTAAACTGAAGTGTCGTCTTTTAGTTTAACTAAAGTGTAAATACTTTAGTTAACGAGTCCCCTTTATTTAACACTTAGTTAAATGAAATCATGTTGATTGATATACTTGAAGTGACCACCATGAGTTCTTTAGTTAACTGAGACATATCTTTAACTGAAGCATTTATACTTAACTGAAGCTTTAATAATTCGAGTTCTCTTTAATTAGCTAAAGTGTCTGCATGGGAAATTTCGAATTCTCTTGATCTCTATGCTTTATCTTTTATTTCTTTATCTCTTACTGCATGGTCAATATGTGCTAACTTTAATTATCCGTCACGTTACATTATACTAAGAAGAATGATAGGTTGTTGTGTTCATATTATATTTTTCTGGACCAAATGATGATATGCTAAAGTAATTCACTTTAGAGGTGATCAATCTCTAAAGGAGACTTAATAGCAATCTGGTGATCATGGTTAATAATATATAACACAACATTAAATGCTTTTAACAAGTAAAGCATGACCTTTATACAGAAGGTCCGCATCTATACGGGAGGTCCATCTCATGGATACCTTTATACGGAAGGTTCACATGATAATCATTACTTGATACACACAAGTTCGGATCCTTGTCCAACAAGAATTTACAACATCATTACTTTGATCAATTACCTCTGTAAGAGAGGAATAACCTTTACACGGAAGGCAATCAAAGTGCTCACCTCTATATGGGAGGATCAATATGGGCTACACAAGATTGGTTTGGAGAATGTCTATTGATGCTGTATATTTAACATTCCCTCTCAATGAGGGAGGCATTCTCTACCATACCAAGCTTGTCTCGGAAGTACCTGAACTTCGTCACTGACATAGGCTTTGTTAACACATCTGCAATCTTCTCATCAATAGAAATGTACTGAAGTTTCACTATACCTTTCTGGACCATGTCTCGGATGAAGTGATACTTCATTTCAATGTGCTTTGACTTGTCATGAAACACTGGGTTTTCGTAAATCTTGATGCAACTCTGATTGTCAATCCTAATAACTGTATGCTCAAAATTTTCACTAAACAACCCTGCAAGTAGCTTTCTAAGCCACACTGCTTCTCGACAGGAAACACTAGTAGCTATGTATTTTGCTTCAGTAGTGCTCTAGGCTACAGAGCCCTGCTTCCTGCTGGACCAAGATATCATAGTTGATCCTAGGCTATCACAGTAGTTGGATTTCCTCTTACTTTCCACAATGCTTCCTCCCTAGTCTCTGTCTGTATAACCAAGTAACATGACTCATGCACTGGAGGTATATTTGAGTCAAGATGAAATTGTACCTCAAAGGTACCTAAACACATGCTTAGCAGCTGTCCAGTGTTTGTGTCTCGGATCATACATAAATTGACTCAGAATGCTCATAGCATAACATATATCAGGCCTCGAATGTATCAAGTACATTAGTGATCCTATAAGCTGTCTATACAAAGTGGGATCTACTGGATCTGATCCAAATCCTGACTCATGAGGTTTCCTCAAATTGGAATCCATCGATGTAGTCATAGATTTGCAATGTATCATGCCAAAGCTGCGCAATATATCCACAATGTACTTCCCTTGAGATAGAAAAATTTCATCTTTTCTCTGCCAGATCTAAAGGCCAAGAAAGTTGTGTATTAGACCTAAGTCTTTCATCTCGAACTCTGATGTGAGCTCCCTCTTGCACGAATCAATCAGATGTTCCTCTCTAGTGAGAAACAAATCATCAACATACAGAACCAATATCAACGGTTGGTTCTTCACTACTTTGAAGTACAAATTTGGATCAACTTCACTCTTACAGAAACCCATTTTTTGAAGGTAGCTATCAATTTTGGAGTACCAAGCCCCGGGGGCTTGCTTAAGCCTATATAGAGCTTTCTTTAGCTTGCAAACATGGGACTCCTTCCCATGCACCAAAAATCCTTCAGGTTGCTGAATATAAACCTCTTCCTCAACCTCACCATTGAGAAAGGTTGTCTTCACATCCATCTGGTGAAGTTTCCATACTAGAAGAGATGCAAGTGCAATCATTGCTCAGATTGTGGTATACCTTGCCACAAGGGAAAACGTCTCATCATAATCGATGCCTTCTTTCTGAGAGAAACCTCTGGCAACGTATCTGGCTTTATACTTCTCAATGCTACCATCCGCAGCATGCTTTTATCTTGTAAATCCATTTGGAAGTCACAATGGACTTCGCATCAGGTTTGGGAATAACCTCCCAAACATCATTCTTCATTATAGAGTTCTACTCTTATGTCATTGCATCTTTCCAAACTTGCAGCTTTGCAGCTTCTTCATATGAGGATGGTTCTGGATCACTGATGTGACTCATCATTGCAACATACCCTGAATATCTGTTAGGTTACTTGCGCTCTCTGGATGATCCTTCTAGTGCTCCATGTTTCTCTACATTTTGTAAGATGTCTCGGCACCAAGCATATCTTCTTTTAGCGGGAGGTTCATCAGGTGACCTCTCAACTAGTTCAACTGGTTCTTTCGGAGCTAGCGAATCGGAGGCATCTTCTGGTTTCTCCCTCTCTAACTCTGAAGGGGGATATTCAGACTCGGGATCCTCCATCTATGAATCACATTGAATCTCTTTAGATCTTTTGAAAGAAGCTTCCTCATGGAAGGTAACATCTCGGCTGACTTCAATGTGTCTCTCACTAGATACATATATTCGGTATGGTTTGGATGACTCGCTATAACCCACAAAGGTGCCATTCTTTCCAGAAGACTCCATCTTTGTTCTCTTTTCTTTCGGTACATGAATGTATAATTGGATCCCGAAGATCCTCAAGTGTGAGATGTTTGGCTTCTCACTGATAAACACTTCTTCTGGTGTCTTCTCATCTAGAATGGCATGCGGGATTCTATTCTAGATTTACACAACTGTACGGGTGGCTTCTGCCCATAATGAGGTAGACATATCTTGATCATGCATCATGGCTTTTGCAACCTCACATATGGTTCTATTCATTCTTTCGGCAACCCCATTTTGTTGAGGGTTGTATGGTATTGTTAACTATCTGCATATTCATGCATCACCACATAGCTCATTAAATGCATGTGAATCAAATTCACCTCCATTATCAGACCTTAATGCACGGATGTGATTTTCTTTCTGATTTTCAACTAGGGCTTTAAACTCTTTAAATTTGCTAAGAGTTTCACTTTTAGCCTTCATGATATAAATCCATGAATTCCTAGAAAAATAATCTATGAACAATACATAATATAAGAAGCCACTTAGGGAGGGGGATGACATGGGACCACATACATCAGAATGTATTAAATCTAAAATCCCTTTAGATTTAGTAGCACTGCTAGAAAAACTTTTCTTAACATTCTTCCCAAGTGCACAACCCCGACATACACTATCATGCTCAAAATCAAATATGGGCATACCTTTTACCATCTTTTGAAGTCCTGGTAGCGCTTTGTAGTGTAAGTGTCCAAGACTTCGGTGCCATAGCTCACATTGATTGATAGTGTGGTGAATCATAGCTTGAATGTACTTCCCGGGTACCTTGTAGATTCCTCCCTCTCGAACTCCAATCACAGCAGCAAATTCTAGGCTTTTGGTCTTCGGCCATAAAAGTGCTTTGTTATCCATGAAGATAACTCGAAAGCCTTTGTCTTCAACAACCGAAACTAAGAGGAGTTTCTTCTTCAAGCTTGGAACATATAGAATGTACTCCACATGTAGAATATCACCGGTGCTCAGTTGGAATGAGGTGGATCCAACTCCTTGGATCAAATAAGTTGAGTTGTCCCCCAACTCTACCATGCATGTGAATTCTTTCTCTTTTAGATCGGTGATGGTACTCTTATAACTAGTCATATGTTTGGATGCACCACTGTCAATCAACCATGTGTCTTCATTTGTGATGACAGATCCTGAAAGGGATGAGAGAAGATAATACTCCCTTCCTGTATCCTTTTATTCGAATGCATTCTTTTGAGTGGTTTCATCTTCTATGGTGGTAGAAGCATGAAACTTTCCTTTCCACTTTGCTCTACAATCTCTTGAGAAATGGCCTTTCTTGTTGCAATTGAAGCATCTAGATTTTGACTTGTCAAAGCCTTTGTTGAATTCCTTCTTCTTTGAATGAGAGAACTTCTTTTGGAAGAAGGGTTTCTTTCCTTTCTTCATTCTTGCCATGAGGGCAAGATTTTCTTCTTTGATGCACACTAACTTGCTCTCGATTCGCCCCTCCTCTTGGAGGAAGTCACGCCACAACCTTTTGAAGTTAGGTTGTACCTCTCGGCCATTTACCGCAGCCAAGAATTTCTCCCATGAGGATTGGAGACCATCAATAGCGATTTGGAGAATATCATCTTCATCCACCACTACTCCAATACTAGCAAGTTGATCTCTTGCCTAAGAGATCTTGGAGAAGGAGGCCATTGTATCATCCGTCTCCATATTTAAGTTTTGAAGCTTATTCTTCAATGCCCTCTTTTGACTCGAAGCCTTCTTCTCATATAGATTAGTCAATGTATCATAACATTCTTTCGCGGTCTTCAACGGTGTGATCACGAGCATCAAGTTATCTTTTACCGAATCATAGATGATATGTTTAGCCTTAGCTTGATTCTTCTTGAAGTTGATGCGCCCTGCATTAGATGTAGGATCCTCCACCACAGTGGATACATAGCCATCCAAGTCATGTTCCTCTAGGATGTTGAGAATCATAGCCTTCCAAGTGTTGAAGTTTGAGGTGCCCTCAAGATGGTCTTCTGGTCGCACAGAGACTGATGCCATAGTCTTCAAATATTGTGCTCAACTTCTCAGGATCTACGTAGGCTCTAGATGGAATGCAAAAATGAGCTCCTTCATGCCCCGAGCTATGATACCATGTTGAAATTTGGTTGAGCTTTGATCTTTAATTCCTTTATATGTAGAGACTTGAAGCAATGAGACAATTCAATCCATGAAATTCATACAACCATAACACAAGATATACCATGGGGAAAATATTCAAAATTATGGGAACAAAAACCCCAACAATTCTTCTCAGTATAATATAATGGATAGAAAAGAATGCTTTCTTTTACAACATAGCAGATTGCTTTCTGAAGATAAGAGATCATCAAACCCCTTGGTGAAGATACATAAGCAATAGAGAAGAGATATCAATCAGATGTGTTCCCAGCACAACAATAACAAGCACGAACAATACCCTGCACAAATAGAAACACCTTGCCTTCAATGGAGAAGAGAATTCGCTTCACACTGGATTCAACAATCCTATATATCATATTTGTACATTCTTCTTTTCTATTTTTAACTTCTAACTTTAGGATAAACTCGCCCTCAAACTGGATGTATTAATCTTACATGGAGTGGTGCGCCCCACTTCTCATTAGTGCTTCATCTCACTGAGCTATCACTTAAGATGAACCCACCTATTAACTGAAAGCTTGCCCACTTAGTTAGGTGGCTAACCTAAGTGTCGACATGCAAGTATCAACAACTCACGTGTCATATTTTAGTTTAACATAACTGTCATCATGCAATAACACTTAGTTGACTAGATCTTCTTTGTTGTCACTTAGTTAACTCTCTTTAACTGAAGTGTCGTCTTTTAGTTTAACTAAAGTGTAAATACTTTAGTTAACTAGTCCCTTTTATTTAACACTGAGTTAACTGAAATCATGCTAATTGATTTACTTGAAGTGACCACTATGAGTTCTTTAGTTAACTGAGACATATCTTTAACTGGTGCTTTAACCGAAGCATTGATACTTAAATGAATCTTTATAACTGAAGCTTTAATAATTTGAGTTCTCTTTAATTAGTTGAAGTGTCTACATGGGCAATTTCGAATTCTCTTGATCTCTATGCTTTATCTTTTATTTCTTTATCTCTTATTGCATGGTCAATATGTGCTAACTTTAATTATCCATTACATTACATTATACTAAGAAGAATTATTGGATGTTGTGATCATATTATATTATTCCGGACCAAATGATCATATGCTAAATTAATTCACTTTAGAGGTGATCAATCTCTAAAGGAGACTTAATAGAAATATGGTGATCACGGTTAATAATATATCACACAACATTAAATGCTTTTAACAAGTAAAGCATGACCTTTATACGGAATGTCCATCTCATGGATACCTTTATACGGAAGGTTCCATGATAATCATGACTTGATACACACAAGTTCGGAGCCTTGTCCAACAAGACTTTACAACATCATTACTTTGATCAATTACCTCTATACGGGAGGAATAACCTTTACACGGAAGGCAATCAAAGTGCTCACCTCTATACGGGAGGATCAATCTTGACTACACAATATTGGTTTGGAGAATGTCTCCTGATGCTGTATATTTAACAATGGCATGGTAAGGTGACGTGGCAGGGCGATTCAACAATGACTTGGACCAATTATATTTTTATAAGTGGCATATGTGTAGTCGACGTGGTGCTTAGTTGGAAAGTGTAGTGGCCCAATCCGAGGCTGCCACATGGAAGCACCTCCGTTGGTTGAGATAGTTTCAAATCAGTTACAAAAACTTTGGTGGACGGGGGGATTCAAACCCATGACCACCCAAACCATAGGCCAATGCCTTAACTGCTCCACCGTCGCCGTTGCTTATTATAGCATGTGGCATTAAAATTATTTGAATTTGATTTGTATTGTGGCGGAAAAAAGGGGAGGGTGGGAACCTATGGGGTTGACCCTAGGTCTCCCGCTTAACACATGATATGTATTAAAAAACTCCCAACAAAATGTTATATATATGGGGGTTTTTACAACCATATAAGAGTCCGCATAAAAAAACAATATATATTTACATGTTGCTACATATGTGACAACATATAGTTATAACCAATGGTTAAAAAAAAACAATAAGTTGTAACAATGCCCAACAAATGGGCTAATGTTAGCCCCATGCCAACCATGCCACCAAGGGGAGGTGTTGGGAAGTCCACCCAACCTCAATCTATTTAATCCCAAGCCATTTGACATTGTAGGTGGGAGATCCATTTGGAAGGTCCAAGGGCTTTTGAGCACAACTTTCTCTATGTGAGCCTGCACTGTGTACAGAGAGAGGAGGAGACTATTGTGGCTAGTTGTGAGACGAAGGTGGCAATGTGTATAGTCATTCTCCACTGTTTTCACGATCAAAGTCACTGGTGGAGTCATAATTTGGATACGAGTAATGGATTTTCGCCATCATCAACATTGAGGTATTGCCATGTATTTTGCCAAGAAATTGTTGATATAATCAAAGAGGCCTCTCCATTGATAAGTGGGTCTGAATATGTAGTCCAACCTTGGATGAACTTCATTATCAGTATGAGTGTCTCTTTTATGTGTGTTCATCATCCATATGTGTGCTTATTCTTTTATTATGCATGTGAGCTTTGTCCATACTCTTTAATGCAATCCACTTGTTAAGTCATCGAATGAAAGATCCCGAATCATGTTGGTATAAGAGTGAGATTCCTTGACTTGGATTGTGAGTGTGGATGCTTACTAGGGCCAGGCTCAAAGCAGGTGAAGAGGGATGGAGACCTTCAACCCAGATATTGGACATGCACCCCGAAGAAGAAAGATGGAAGATGAAGAACTTCGCACAGAGTTCGAGAATAATTTTCACAAAGTTTTCTATCGTATGTCAAACAAGGTAGACATATTATTTGTATATTATGAGGAGAGATTGGCAAAGAAGGAAAAGAAGAAGGCAACGAAAGAAGAGGACAATGCTTTGGTGAATCAAGGAAGTGGAGGAAATCCTCCTGAGCCTCCATCTTCACCTTCAGGTTCAAGCTCAAGCTCAAGTTTAAGCTCTTCTTCTTCATCCCATTCTCATCATTCCAAGGTGCCTCAAAAAGAGTCTTTTAAAAAGCCATTATTGAAGCTTGATGTGAAATTTGACTTGCCCATGTTTAACGGGGAATCAAATGTACATAAGTTGAATAAGTAGATAAGATAGATCAAAGTTTACTACTGATTTCAGCATATCGAAGAGGAAGAGGTGAAGATCCAATTGGCTTCTCTTCAGCTAGAAGGCACAACCCTCGTATGGTAGGAAAGCAAACTTCTAAAAGGTAGAAAGAAAAATGGTAAACTCCTTTCTTCATGGTATGAATTTACTTCTGCATTACATAAGCAATTATATCCATTGGGTTATGTTCAAAAAGCTATGATGGAATGGCAAAGTTTTATACAAGGAAAAGGTCAGAGTGTTCAAAGGTTCACATAAGAGTTTAGGAAGAAAGCACTTCAATTTAATGTTTCTTTAGACTCTCCTAACGCTCTATTGAAATATATTGGTGCACTTCACAACTATCTTTGGAATCCTTTGTTTTTTTTGAATCCTACTAGTTTGGATGAAGCAACTATGCAAGCTACTCACCTTGAAAGCAGGGGTAAGAGTGTATAAGAAGAAAGGACATCCAAGCATTCAGAAGACCATTTCAAAGGCAAAGTAAAGGATGACAGGACAACTACGAAAAAGGATAAGGAAGGAAATCTCCATTGCGCTCATTGCGAGAAAGATGGGCATGATGAGGAGCACTGCTGGAAGCTACATCCTAAGCTCAAGCCTAAGAAATTTAGAGGCAAAGGAAAGAATAATTTGTTTTCTACAATGCAGCAAGAATTGGGTTCCGATTCAAGTGATGAAGAAATGATCGCAACAGTTGGTTTACAAGGTAACCATTTCTTCCATGCTAGTTCAAGTTCTATAGTTCCGTCTGTTATCACTCCAGGGAACTCTCCTAGGTTGTATCTCAGAGATGCCTGGTAACTTAACTAATATCTTAATGTTTCACTCAAATGGATCAAGTCAGATGACTAAATCAAACCTCACTCACTCAATACATGCATAAACACAACACATTGACAAGGCTTTTAACTATCACTGTTCAGAGAGTTGTAAATAAATGAATGTACGAAGAACTCTTAATTTACTAGCAGAAACATATACACAAAGTATATATGAATGGCCAGATAAACCAAGTAAAGTACTTGCAGATTCTAGTTTATGGATGTATTGACAAGTTGACAGTTATCAAACATCAGACAAACAGAATAAACATGAATTTGACATTCAGGTGCAAGTATAGAATAGACAAGAAGATGAAAATATGAACAAGTAATGACAAAAGAAGCTTGTATTACTGATCTGAAAATGAGAAGCTTGAGCTTACAATATGTGAAAAGTCTCTAAAATTGAACCCCTTCACTTCTCCTGAAGGCTTAGGCTTTATAGCCTTTACAAAACAGTTTCAAGATCCTATGAAAATGGATCTGATATACTAAATATAGAAAAGTCAAAACAGTTCACAAAACTAGGATAAAATCCTATCTTAAGGGTCAAACCCTTATCATGATGATCTTCATGGCCTTCATAGTCTTCAACAACTGTAGTAGATCTTCATAGGCTGAAAGCTAAGTCGAAATTGCCACCTTGACTGACAGGTCATCTCTTGCCACAAAAATTGGGCCAAACTGCTGAAAACTGAGGCTCAGAGATGGATTTGGTTCTCCAAATATATGACACCTGTGTATAAACCGAAATATGTTTTTGTGGATTGGTTTGTTGTGAGAAAAAACCTCTCTCAGTTTTTTGAAATTCATTTTCATTTGCCTGAGATCTGTATTTCAAAAACATGTGTCAAACAGGAAATTCTGAGATCCGAAAATTAGGGCTCAGAGATGGATTCGATTCTCTCAATCTGCAATACAAGTAGGAAAACTGAGAGAGGTTATTGTTCTCTGACATGTTAGGAACAAAAATGTCCGAACGTTTTGCAAAATGATTCTCTAGTCGCTCAGAATCATCATTTGAAAATGATGACTTTTCACAGTAAAAACGCCAATTTCAGTGGCTTAGAGTGCCCTGAAATTGCGGTCTTAGCTACCGAAAGCGGAGCTTTTGGTGCCTTAGAGACCATTTTGAAGCAATGCTTAGCCACCGAAACCTGTTTTTCGAGTTTTTTGAAATAAAGACTAACTCCAAAGTTTTTTCAAAAATATGTACAAGCTAGAACTCATTAAAATGAGCCTGAAAAAATTTAATAAAGTTTTTCCTAATCACTTTCTACCTCTTAATAAATAAATTTGACTAATTTATTTGAGGAGATAACATCTGGCTCCTACTCAGGGATGGAATCCTCCCTGTGAGGTTCCAAGAACCACAGATCCAATGCCTTTCCTCTAAAACAAAAATTCAAACCTATCTTCTAGTGTTCCATTGGGCATGGAGTCATCTGGCCTTTACAACTGATCCCCTGCAAACTTGTAGCCCTCCTGTAGCTTGCTCTGCTTATTCAAGAAAACAACAATGTAACAATAAAATAATAATAAATTAATATTAATTTATTATTATAGTCATGCCCTTTTGTGAAAAGGTGCAAGACAAGCTTATTTAAGCCAACCGATTGTATTCATTTTACCATCTTCTACATCTATCAAATATACATTACGTTTCTTTCGGCTTTCACCCATTATTCTCTCTTCATTGGTATCAAAGCCTCTCGGATCTCAGCACTAGCCCACCACCTTACATCCTCCACCACCCCCACCTCCGCTGCACCCACCTCCTCCTTACCTTCCCCGCGCTCATGCTGCTGTCCACCACCAACCCTCATGCGCTCACGCCTCCCCCACCACCCGCTGCCACCTCACCACCACTCCCATACTCCCTACTCCCTCCTGTGCGCTCCACCAACCTGCTCCCGTTCCGCTCCACTCCACGCTCTTCCTTCCATCATCTCCCCGACATATCCCACACCACGTCTACTCCTGCTCCGCGCTTCTCCTCTTCCTTCTCACTAAACACCCCATTGCTCCTCCCTCCCTGCCGTCCCCCCGTCACGCTGCAACTCCACACCACTCCCACCACCGTCTGCAACCACTCCACCCTTCATTGCGCCTCCACTACTGCGCATCCACCCCCGCCCTCTCCCTCCCTCCTCCGTCCCTTCCATTCCCTCTTCTTGTGATCCGGACATTCTCTCCGCCATTCCCCACAGCTCCCACACCTCCGCCATCCCACACCGTCACCATTTCCCTGCAGCCCCACACCTTCCTCCTTCCCACGGTTGGCTCGGATGTCAATAATTTTTGTCAATAATTTTTTTAAATATTAATACCTTAATATTAATATTGTTTATTAATATTATTATTATTTTAAAAAAATATATATATTATAATAATAATAATTATTATTATTATAATTAGTTTTAAAAAAAAAATCGTGGCGGGCTGGCTTCGTACAACAAATAAAAATAAATCCACGTTTAGCACCAAGAAGATTCCACCAATCACCAGATCAATGAGTGAATTACACGCCCGATTCGATTCAATCAATGAGAAGATTAAGAAGAACTATGAGGAACTCCAGGCAAAGATCGATCAAACTAGTGACAATTTGGCAGCGACTTGGACACAAATCACGTCACGAATAGAGAATTCCATTCTCACTCTACAAGACAACCAAAAGAAAAATGAAGCAGTTTTAAAAGCCATCTTGGAAAGATTACCATTACCAAAATATCTGCAACCCAACTCTCCCAGAACACCGGAGCAGCCGGATCCTTTCAACATATCGTCATCATTCTCATACACACAAGGACGCCAAATTCGGGTGAAAGTCGAGCTACCCAAATACAACGGGGACGAACGACAGTGCATAGCGTGGGTTAACAAAGCCGAGGAATACTTAGACATCCACAATATCCATTATGAAGAGGAGAAAGTTAAATATGCCACCATGCATCTAGAAGGAAACGCTTACAACTGGTACTTATGGTGGAAGAAAACTGCAAGAATCTGTTCTCACAACTGGGTTAGTTTCAAGAACGACCTCATTAAAATATTCCAAGGTGTTGAAGAAAAAGACTTCTTTGCCAAAATCACAAGGTTGCAACAGAAAAGCAGTGTCGATGAGTACACATGTGAGTGGGAAGCACTCTCAACTCGAGTTCCAGAGTTAACCGATGACCAACGACTACAGACCTACATACATGGCCTAAAACAACACATCTGTGATGAACTAGAGTTACATAACATCTCTACCATGGAGGAAGCACGACGTAAATCCAAGATTATTGAAATCAAATCCGTTCATACAAATTTCGATCGAGACGACTCCAAAAAGAACCCCCTCCAATCAACATTCACAGGAAATACAAGATATACACCACCTCAACTTAGGGAAGGAACGAAGCCCAGTTTAGAGGCCCAGAGAATAAAGGAAGGGAAATGTAAGTTCTGTGGAGACAAATGGGATCCTAAGCATAGATGCTTACAAAAGAAATTGTATGCCTATGAAGCAGAGTTTGAATTCAATAATGATGCTAAGAGTAAGCAAGACTACCCCACATAAATCGAGGACGACACCCCACAAATCTCATTAGCCGCTATTACCGAAATCTCCCAACCGCAAACATTGAAGCTTAGTGGACATATAAAAAAGAATGATGTCACAATTCTCATCGACTCTGGCAGCACCCATAACTTCATTAATGTCAACCTTGCTAAGATATTTAACCTATTTGTTTTTCCAGTACCTAACATGAAAGTTATGATAGCAGATGGCAAGAAGATTGACAACGTAGGAAAATGTCACCAAGTCAAGTTACAAATACAAGAGTACAACTTAGAATCAGATTTCTTTGCGGTACCTCTAGGAGGAGTCAACGTTGTATTAGGAATACAATGGTTACAAACCTTGGGTACATACTCCGCAAATCACCAAGAAAATTTTATTGAATTCCATGTGTTCGGGAAAACACACAAATTATACGGTTTCCAACCACCTCCGACACAGCTGGTTACATCACATCAGATGGAAAAGTTACTTCGGAAGGACGCACCAACGTACATACTTCAATGTCAAGAAATGAAGCTTCTAACAAGTAAAGGAGATAGGGACAAACAACCAAAGATACAAAATCCGATTCAAAAACATTGCAAGGTGTTTCAAGGGCTACCTATGGAGCTCCCATCAAATAGAAAAATCAAAGACATAGTCAAAATGGAACCAGGGACAAAATCCACCAGTAGCAAACCATACAGGTGTCCACATCAAAGACGATGCGGCTGTTCACATAACCATTGTCGTCAAATAAGCTTTGAGGACAAAGCTTCCCTTAAGGGGAAGGCAATGTAACAATAAAATAATAATAAATTAATATTAAATATAATTAATATTAATTTATTATTATAGTCATGCCCTTTCGTGAAAAGGTGCAAGACAAGCTTATTTAAGCCAACTGATTGTATTCATTTTACCATCTTCTACATCTATCAAATATACATTTTACATTATGCATTACATTTCTTTCTTCTTTCACCCATTCTTCTCTCTTCAAACAACTGAACATAATCTATCTGCTCATATGAAAAGCTTATTCTACTGCCTATTCCTACACTAACCCATTGTACTGCTTCTTAATCAAGTAAACTCATGCTTCCAATGAAGCCATGTAAGAAACTGATTTACTGAACTTGTTTTTTATCTTGACTCAAAAAATAAAGGAATGCATAGCCAACATAAATGTGATTTGAACGGATGATAGAACCAAATTTCCTCTGACAGAAATATTTTGACATTTATGCCACTCATAAGCTCCAGATAGTCAGCAACAGGGTCATAAAATCCAACAGGAAATACCTCTTTATGCTGCTGATTTTTTCCTTCACTGATGTCAATGTTGAATGTGGACTGCTCAACCTTTGTCGGAGAAAAATGCAAGCTCAACAGCTGATCTGAACCTTTCTGCTCCCCTTCACCATATCTACGTAATCCGAATTCATCATGATGATATGATGGTTTATCACAGCTAACAATTTCCTCTTCAACAATAATATCTTTGCAGGATATATCAAAACTAAAAAGATCTTTATTGGACTTTTGAGCAACAGATTCGTAACAAGGATCAATCACAGCATGCACACATTTTTTATCATCTCTCCGCTGAAAAGAAGAACTAGATGAAATTTGAGTAAACAATAAGTCTTCACAAATTTTAACATCTTCTTCCTCATCACTATATTGGTCGAATATAGGAGCATCAAGATAAGATCTTAATGACGGAGATGAAGCTTCTTGTATAGAAGTATCAGAAATAGGATCATGAAACAAATTTGGAAAAATCTCACCTTGTTCCTCATCATAATTTGAAACAACATATTCCCAAGACATGCTGATCGTTTCCAAGCTTCTGCACTTTCGGTGTCTAAAATAGCCTCGAATTTCGCGTTTTAGCTACCGAAAGCTCTGCTTTCGGTGGCTAATGAACAGTTGAAATGTCCGCCTAAGCCACCGAAACCTGAGTTTTGATTTTTTTGAAGGAAAAAACAAATCAAATGTTTTTCAAACTTTATTACATGCATAAATCTCTCAACAATGAACCTTAAAAAATTTAGAAATGAATTTTTAAATGACATCCTATCATCTAAAATTGACCAACTCGACAAATTTATTTGGGGAGATAACACCATCTCTTGAAAATTATAGAAGAAGTGAATTGTTCCACATAAAGGCAATGAAAAAGCACACGAAAGTGGAAACTCTGTTTGATCTGAGCTCACAAGTTAATTTGATATCCGAGGATATTGTGAAGAAATTGGGACTAACCATAAGGCCTCACCAAAAACCTTACCCTCTCGGTTGGGTGCATGACAATGCAAAACTTCAAGCTACCAAGCAGTGTAGGATGAGGTTTGCTATTGCTTCTAAGTTGATAGATGAGTTTGATTTGGATGTGGTTCCTTTGGATGTATGTGGTATTGTACTTGCGAGTCCTTATCTTTATGACAGACATGCTATCTTCTTTCGAAAGGAGAACAAATACCATCTCACAGAAGATGGAGTGGAATATATTATTAGAGCTCATAGCATGGAATCTAAATCACCACTTAGTGTAGGGCACGTGAAGAGAGTTATCAATGCTAGCAAGTTCCTTGTGCTTATGGTTGTAAAAGAAAAAGATCCTGATAAGTCTAATGATGCTTTTGATCATAAGAAGGAAGTGCTTGAGATGGAGAAAGCCTCTCAATGGGGAGAAAAGCGACAAGATGCTTCCAACATCGTGAAATAGAAGATTAGTCCAACACCAGTATCAGCCTTTCCATAGCCTCAACAACTATTGAAGATTGATGCCATGAGAGCAAATATGCTTTTTAGGCCTCCTAGTTCTGCATCTATTATTTTGAAGAATGCTTCATTAGATCATGCCAAGTACACTAATGATGAAGTATCCATAGATGTTTGTGAGAGGTTAATCCATCGTTTGTAAATGAAGGAGTTTGATTTGCAAGACAAGTTACTCTACCATTTGGGTAAACTTTGTATTCCTACCTTTGCAAAAGTGCATGTAACTGGAGAAGCTTACACTTCTCATGTATTTGGGCATTTTGGGGTAGAGATAATTTTAGTCCGTTTATCTTGGATGAAAATGATTGTAACCATGAATGTTAAGGGGTGTGTGTTGTGCTTTTGTAAGTCCACTAACTGAAAATTGGGGTTGTTCTCATCACTCCATATTTCTTCTCATCCTTGGGAAAGTGTCACCATGGACTTTGTAAGGGGGTTGACTATTTCAAAAATGGGTCATGTAATAGTGGATATATGTATCTTGATGCCATGTAAAAAGCAGGTCACTAATGAGCAAACTTCTCACCTATTCTTTCCGCTGAAGAGGGGTACTGCTTTCCATCCACACATCGACAGAGAGATAGAGGTAGTGATTTGAACAGTGGTTCCTTTCATCCAAAGGCTTCAACAAGTACACCAAGCAATCCAAGAATATTACAAATCCAAGTGGATCGAGAAGGGAAGATTGAGGGAGAAATTCCCTCACCTATCATATGATTGATAAGGATTTTGGAGGCCCAAAAGCTTCTCAATGGGGAAGAATGATCCAAGAGGATCCAAAAAGGCATAAAATTCAAAGTCCTCAAATATCAGCAAAAATGGAATCATCGCAAAGGCCTCATCGAGACAATTCCAACGCCGCTTGAATCGTGTCAAATGGACTCCGGATGAGAAATATATTCAACTTTGAAGTTTCGTCAAGACAAAATTTCCAAGTGTGCATAGTGGCAAAAATGTGCCACGTGGAACTACTGAAGGCTAGAGAGAGCACTCCTTTCCAGGAGATTGTGCCCTTCCTTGACCTTATAAACTCCAGATCATCCCCAACCTATTTTATCATTTTCCTTTCGGTGCATTGGGGATTTCCCATGGAGCTTTGAGAAGAATAAAACATAATCCTGATAAAGCTAAGCTGGAGGATTCAAGTCTTTCCATCCTTTCCAATCTCCAGAAAACCCCCAAACAGAGATATCGAAAATGGTAGAAAGATTTTCCTTAAGCATCCATCGACGAAACTCATATAGGTCAGGCTCTGTGGTTAGATTGGGCTGATCCCATATTCTATCCTCCCATATATTTATTTTCTTCTCATTCCCTAGAATCCAATAATACTTGTCTTTAATAAGGCCAGTCGAGGCTTTCCATAGATCCCAAATGGTAGTGCCTTTCCCTTTCCACCTGTGTTCAAGGCAACGATCTCTTGATTTTTTTATGTATTTCTTTCTCAAAGCTTCTTTCCACCATTCTTTTCTCCCTTCGATCATTCTCCACACCATCTTTGCTCCCAAGGCTGCGTTCATGATCCCAGGGTCTCTGACGCCAAGACCACCGTTGATCTTTGGGCTTTTGACTATATTCCAATTGGTAAGGTGATATTTTTGTCCTTGGTTTCTCCCTCCCTGCCAGAGAAATTTTCTAATCTCCATGTTAATGTTGTTCATGACATTTTTGGGGGCAAGGAAAATAGAGCTGTAGTAAATGGGATGGGAGGTGAGGACTAATTTGATAAGTGTCAAATTTCCTGCTAAATTAAGCCACTTCAAACCCCAAGACTGAACTTTTATTTTTTATTTTTTGAAGAATTGGATTCCAAGCTGAAGAGCTGGAGGATTTTCCTAAAGATTGGGGCGCCTAAATACTTGAAAGAGTTCCAATCCATCTCAAACGTGCAGTCCATAGCCAATGAGATATCTCTCAAGGTTTTAGGGTTGCAATTCCAACCATAGAGGCAACTTTTGTCAGAATTTGCTTTTCCCCCCGAGGCAAAGAGGAAGAGGCCTAAGGATCTTTTGAATTGTCTTGCTATCTGAACAAAGGCGCTTCCAAGTAGAATGGTGTCGTCAACAAATTGAGCATGGTTGATCGGATTGACACCCCTGGCTATGGATAGACCCGGAATGGTTCCTTCAGTCATTTTCATGTTCAATCTTCTACTCAAACAGTCAACTACAAGAATGTAAAGAAAGGGAGAGAGGGGGAAACCTTGTCATATCCCGCGAGACATGCTGAAGAAGTTTGTTGGTCGGCCATTAACTAGAGGGGCTACCCATGGGGAGCTAATGCATGCTCTAATCCACTTTATAAGGGAATCAGAGAAACTGAATTTACCAAGAACCAGGAAAATGAAATCATGTCTAACTCTGTCAAAAGCATTTTCCAGATCTAATTTTATTGCCATACCTGAATCTTTCCTCTTTTGATTGGAATGGATTGCTTCCTGAACCATGAGGATGTTGTCGAAGATTTGTCTCTCAGAGATGAAGCCGCCTTGATTTGTTGAGATAAGTTTGGGAATGAACTTTTTAAGCCTACTGGAGATGATTTTAGTGAGTATCTTATAGGACGCATTGCACAGTGAGATGGGCCTGAAGCGGTTCATGGAGGTTGGATTTTTTTTCTTTTGGGATCAAAGCTAGAAAGGTGGAATTTGTGGCTCCCCCTATTTCGTCTTTTCCTCTGGTCCAGTTAAGCATTCTAATGAGGTCTTTTTTGATAAAATTCCAGCATTTCCTGTAGAAGTTGATTGAAAAACCGTCCGGTCCTGGGGCCTTGTCCGGATGTAAGCTCCACACTGCATTATGAACCTCCTCTTTTGAAATGGGTCTGTATAATGTTTCGTTATCTTCTTCAAAGATAAGAAGGGGGATATCCTCGCACATCTATTCCAAGATCTACATAATCGTAGCCTTCTTTTTCTCCATACAAATTTTCGTAGAAGAGTTTAGCCTCTTCTTTAATTTTTCTTTGATTAGAAATTTGCTCTCCATTATCCTTGACTAGCTCGATAATGGTGTTCTTCCTTTGCCTTTCCTTACATTGAGAATGGAAAACTTTAGTGTTCTTATCTCCATTTTTGAGCCAGAGGCTTCTGGATCTAAGTCTCCATTCGACTTCTTCCTTATTGGCGAGGGTTTGAACTTCCTTATCCAAATCCTTTTCTTTTTTAAGAATTTCTTCGGTTATTTGTTCCTCTTCAATTTTTGACTGGATATCTTCCAGCTCTTCTAATTTCTTTTTTCTTCTTTTTGCTCGGATCTTGATAAAAATATTTAACCCAAGCTTTAAGGGTTTTTTTAACATTTTTGAGCTTAGATTCCCAAATGTAGCTTGGGGATCCTATTACAAAAATGTTCCAAGCCTGCTTGATGGTGTCTAGAACACCGTCAGAATCCATCCACATTGGGTTGAACCAAAAAGGCAAGGGTCCCAAATTCCCAATTTTAGAAAAGAACAAAGAAATGGGCCTGTGGTCTAAGACAGTAGATGGCAAAATTTTGGAATCTGGAATTAATGGTTTGTTAAGGAAAGAGGCACTTACCAGAAATCTATCCAACTTGGTGGCTATGTGACCAGGACCTGGCCTTTTATTATTCCAAGTGTACTTTCCTTTCTTCGGTTTTATGTCAATTAGGTTCCAATTGGCCATGAGGTCCTCAAGCCTTTCTCCAAAAGGGTCACGAACTTTTGATCCTCCTTTTCTCTCCTCGGCTTTGATGGTAACGTTGAAATCTCCTACAATGATGCAATCAACCTGCATTTTCCCATCTCTTTGTTGCTCCAAGGAATCCCAGAAGACATCTTTGTTCCCATGTAGCGTTGGCCCGTAAATGTTGTCTATCCAAAAAATTATTTTTTGTTCAGATCCTCTAATTCTACAAAGAGCTAGTTTCTGTTTTCAGTATAAGATATGAGTCTAAAGAGATATTTATCCCACCAGGCGAGAATCCCACCAGAAGATCCCAACGAATTAACTGCTATGCCTTCACACCTGGGACAAATTTTGTTCATTACAACCCTGCTATCTGATTCCTGCATTTTTGTCTCCTGAAGCAAGAAGATTGTTGTTGGTTCTATGTTTTTAATTCTTTTTATTGCTTCAATATTTTGTTTGCCTCCCAATCCTCTGCAATTCTAGGAGATTATTTTCATTATTTCCTTGGAATTGGAGGATCGCGCTTATCCTTCTTATTCTTAGAATTTCCTTGAGATTGATTTCTTGTTTGGATGAGTCTTATATGTTGATCTAAGTTATATTGCTTACCTATTGCCTTCTACCTTGCTGCTTCCAAATATTTGATGACTTTATTGGGTTTCCTTCCCCTTTTTATTTGAGGTTCTAGATCTTCTTCTTTACTTTCAGAAGATTCCTCATGTTGATCCCTTGACTTAGATCTCATTATGGATGCCCCTGAGCATTGCAATGATTCAAGACGGATTCCAGAAAGGGGATGCTTGGGAGAGGAGGTTGGATTTGTCATTTTTGGGTCCCGTTCAGTTTCCTTTTATTCTTCCATTTCATTTTCTTTCAATTCCCCCTCTTCCTCCTCATTATTTCCCGTGGATAAGACATGGAAGCTGTTTTCCTGAGCTTTTCTTTTGGCAGGGGATGGTTAGTGAGTCGGGACATATTTATTCCCTTTTCTCCTTGAAACTTCATTCCATTCTACCTCTTGGTTTTCTTTTGTAACTTGTTGCTTCCTTTTTGAGCATGACCTAGCAAAATGCCCGTATTCGTGGCATACCTTGCATTTAAAGGGAATTTTCTCGTATTCCACTATTTTATAGTGATTCTAGCCATCCATAGTTAGATTGATATCTTTTGGAAGGCCTTTTTCCAGGTCCACTTCTACGCATATTCTAGCGCATGAAAACATTGGGGGCTTTGGCTCTGACTTATCGATGTAATTCCCAAGCGAGTTCCCTATGGACTTTAGATCTTCATCATTCCAGCAATGCAAAGGAAGGTGAGGTAGTTTTAGCCAGACCAGGACGACTGTAGGGATGTCCTTCTCAGGGTTGAAAGACAAGTCCCATTTGTTGAGGTACATGCCTCTTGGTCCCATGAAGTAAGGTCCATTTCGGAAAATGAGGTCCCAATATTCCTTCTTCTCAAAGAGGAAAACAAGAAAACCTCTGCCACATAAATTTTGATGCACTTCTCCCTGGATCAAAGGTCTCCAGTTCTTGTTTAACCAGACTTCTATGGCATAGGGAGATGGCCAGAGTCCTGTAAAGAGTCCAACTAAACCTTTCTCTGATAGGGAAATGGCTTTGTATTTGGAGACTACCGAAGAGAGTTTGACATCCGAAATGACCGCTCGCTTGACAAACTTGGAGTTGTGAGGTGTCGCATTGCTAGAAAAAGGGACTGAGGCAATAATTTTTTTAAAATTTTCGTCCAAAAAGGAGAGATTCGCATTCGGGTCTGGATCCAGAGGAAGAGTAGGGGGAAGATCCATAGTAGAGGACGTCAGGCTGCAAAACCCAACTCCTATCTCACAGTTGCTCAGTCCACGTTATAAAAGTAGTGGTATTTCCATTGTCTTTCAATTAGGAAACTATGTCCAGTACATTATACAAAATGTCTGATTTTCACAGACAATTATTTCAAAATATACAACAGGTTCACTTCACATCCAAAATATATGGATCATCATTTTTCGCTAGAACTGTTGTCAGTGCTCGAGCCACTTGCATGACTTATGTTATTTGGCCGAATGTTTTATTGACTGACTCGATTGTTTTTCTCTTGTGAAATTTCTATGGCCTTGATGTCATGCAATAATTTTACAATCCAAGATCTAGAAACAAACTAGTCCTCACAAAGAGTTTACACAGACTTTAGCAGAAAATATGAAGAAATATTGAAATAGAAATACATGAGATAGAACACAATTGATGTAAACTCCACTTCTCTATTATTCAATAAGATGTGTACAATATATAAAGCTTCTCAAGAGAGAAATTTGTGAACCTAGGAGGCAGTTGAGTAGCTCACATTAATGCTAGGCTTAGTGGAGTAATTCCCCCAATCTATGACATTGTGCCAAGTGTGACTCTTGTACTGGGCCATAATGAGTTCCAATGAACCTATGATGACCATGAGGACGTTAGGCAAGTTAATAAATGTGGATGGAATCATTATGAGGGCGAATTAGGTGGTTTAGGGATTTGGTAGTGACCATTAATGAGTAATTTGACCAAATCTAGTGCATAAGCACCCTTGGTCCAACCTTATCCCATAAAACAGGGAAGTGGTGTGCATGCCTCATTAAATGCATTAAATAGGGCGCCTTTGACTCCCCATAATAAGGAAATGGGCACACTTGTGGACAAACTTGACTATAATGACAAACCACTAGTCTAATATGTGGAAAAACCCCCTAGAATAGGCACTATGAAGCCAAACCATGGAACAAATTACATTAAACACTTGGAACCTTATGCAAGGATTATTAGCCAAGGTCTAGATGGAAATTATGTTCCAACACCTCTTCTTCAACTTCCATATACAAACATAAAAATAAAGTGTAATGAGTGTATCTACATTGCTAGGAATAATGATAATTAAAATAGATAATAAAGATGACTGTAAATTGAAAAGCAACATACCATAGCAAGAATCGAGTCATGAATGATACACATTCCTTCAAAACCACATCTCATGCCTAGTTTCAACAAATCTTCTGTTGGTTGCACTCCATACTTTGTTTCCTACATTCCTACAAGTTTCATACCTCGTAACAAATCATAGATTTAATATAAATAATTTTTGTTCTTCCATTAATTATAAATAAGAGAAGTAAAACAACATAAATACTTACAAATTCCATAATTAATTTTTGATACGCCAACATATACTCACAACCTTTACTTCATCCAATGTTAATCAATTCTTTTGATGGCTCTTCTTTGTATGTTAACACCTATTTGAAGACATCCAAGGATGGATGGTGTAAAAAAAGTTTAAATAAAAAGATCACAACCAATATGAAATCTTAAGCTATTATAAGGAAATCACAACTACTCACAAACTTTGCTATCAACCCCTTTTTTCCTTGTCATCTTGTCTTATGTGCTAAATGGGTTTCATTTTGTTTTCTTTTATGCAATCAAACAATTGAAAATTAATATTTAATGCTAAATTAATTAATTAGATGTACATAATAGAAAATTTCAATGATTTCATACATTTAAAGCATGTTTTTATTGAGATGGCTCCTCTTGCGATGTAATTATGTCCATGTCCTTGACCATCTCCTTGTACAATTTTTTTGACATCCCTACTGCCATATTTCATATATCAACTCGTTCATACTTTGAGATTTTCATAATATTCTTGAAAATGTAAAATGACGTTAAACTATTTTTATGTTGATATGAAAAATAAATGTAGCAGAATTAATATTAATAAAGGAATGTTTTGTTGTAGTACATACATATTCTATAAAAACATTTTTAGGAATATTACTTTTTGAATTATTCTTTTTTGTTGTTGTATGTTTTTTCTATTGCAATTCTGACACGTCTCATTTACCATTGCTTTAGAAACGTCTCTTGTAGTTTAGATATAACCTAATTCTTGGACTCATTGGATTGATTTATGTACTGTAAGTGGAAAGCACATCTATATGTTCTTTCCACTATATCCCTCATAGTTTTATGAAAGTTTTCCCCCTTTCATTAACTTCCAGCACCACTCCAGATGAGCTAAGCACCAATTCATCATCATTTACATATTACATAATTCGTTTTTTCTAATGCTGACAATCCCTTCTGTTGTTGTCAGTCCCTGCATAACATTCAACATATGTAATTAGATTGTTTGAAACATATTACTGAATATTCTTAACTACAGTATTACTCAAAATTCAAGAAAAAATTCATATTGATTTCTTTTTTATTCACTTGATTCATCCCTCTGCAACTTTTCCATCAAGGTTTTACGCTCTTCTGCACTTAGATTGCAAAGAATCTTATTAAGCTTCCTCATTTTTTGGATTTGCATGTCACACATTAACCAATACATATTAGTTAAATTTACAAATAATTCAAATATATTAATTTGATACAAAAATTACAAAGAACTTGCCTTCTTCACGACTTTGGATGTGCTCCCATCACATCGACTAGAATTGTTGTTCATTGAACAATTATCATGCATTTTCTATCAATAAACAACCTGGACCTTTAAATAGATAAACTATTAAGTATATTATACAAAAAAATTACATATGTTCGAAATTAAAAAAAAAAAAACAGTCTACCATTTTGGTGCGTTTCAGTATACGAAACACATCGGTGCTTCTCATACATGACCTCGTCAGTGCACCATACTTGAATGCACCGTTAAACACAACAAAATAAAATAGTCATATATTCATTTATCAATGTGATTTATTTATTATAAATCATTGGGAATCAAAATGGTGCGCTTTCACAATTAACGCATCGATGTGTTAGCACACGTCGAATGCACTAACAAATGCGTAAGCATTTTTCTAAAAAAAAAAGGTGCAACATTACCAGTGTGCTATTACTATAAACAACACATATTTGATTAAATTTGGAATTAAACTATAGATCTAGAATTCAAAAATAACAAAAAAAACTCAATTCTAGTGATGTCTTTGTAATAAAATTTTTCCAATTTGAATGAAATTTTAACGCCCCGATGTGTTTAAGGAACTTGAATGCACCGAAAACTGTGTAACCATTTTTTTATTTAAAAAAAACTAGCAAGGACTACTGGGGCTCAGATTCAACCAAAGAAGTGGTGCCATTGCACCCAACGACTTATATATAAAACTGCAAACCCATTAAATCTAAAATCCCTAAAAAGAAAAATCCTAATTGTGAAACAATAGAGGGATTTAAATCATAATGTAAAATTTTTCAGCCACATAAAATGAAAGGAAGCAACAAAAAATCTAAATAGGAAAATAAATAAACCATGCATTGTGATCAATAGTAATAATTTACATACTTGAAATTTATAATATGCAGGGTTTTGTTTGATTCAACATACCTTACAAATTTCCATTTTCAGAATAATTTGGTTGCTTCAAACTCCTCCCCGATAACTCTCTCTTTCAAAACTCTCCCTTCGAAAATTCAGCAAAATAATGAAATAGTGATAAGGTTTGTTTTCTTTAATACCTTATATAATTAGTTTTTGAAATTGAAATTCTCGCTTCTTTTTCAGTTTATGGGAAAATAATTCTTGCAAAGAAGCACCAGTGCGTCATAGCATGAAACACATCGTGAATATACTTTTTTTTAAAATTTCCAGAATAGTGGTGCGCTAGAAAGACATAAACGCCCCAGAATGCTATGTTTTCCACGATGCACTATATTGGCATACAATCAGGAATTATAAAACATCATACTGCGATCTGTAAAAAAATTACTGTTACACCGGTGTGTTTTGATATACTGAGCGCACCGGTGTCGACAATATTGAAAACTGCGTAGATAACTATCTGCTATCAAATATAGCGAATATTTTTTTGCAAGTTTTTTTGCAGATGTTCCACAATGGTACGTATGTGGTTTAGCAGCACATGTGCGTCTATTTACACAAGACACACTGATGCGGTTGTTTCATTATGGCACACCGGTTTAATTAAAAAGCGTTTAGTGTAATATTTTATTCCTTATTTAGGAAGCTCAAAGTATATATTATTCCATATTTAGAAAGCTCAAACTTTGAGATCATGATTCACTCTCAAGAGAAATAGGAAAGATAATGAGCCGCGGGTAGAACAATGGGTCATGGGCGTTATTTTGTTTAAAATAAATGGGCCGTTATTCTGAATCCCAACCCTGAGAAAATCATTCATAATGGAAACAATATTTAATGATAGTCATCATTTCTAGGATATGGAATTTCTCTTGATTTGTACTCCTTTTCAACTGAATGGATTTTTGTGGTAATTTGATATTTCATCATAGTGGTTGAATACACACACACACACACACACACGGGAGCTTTGCTGTTTCATAAATATACATTAGTAACTATGAGGAAATACTTTGATTTAAAATTTGATATTTCAACATAAACCTAAATACATCTATTGATAAAGTTAAGTTTGTGGTAGTTGTTACACCTAAAATCTTACCACCATTAGATTCAGTGTATACATCCCTGAAGTTCCATTGGCTAAGTCATTTAACTGGAAGGGACATTACTGTGCTTCTGTTAGGTTTTGAGAGGTCGTCGCAGGCTGAACTCATGCAACTTGCGACGTCGCACCTTGCTCCATTACAGGGTGCGACGAAGTCAGTTAAATGGAAAAAATAGCTTCTTCGAGCTCATTCTCAAAGGTTGCTGACTTGGATCCCTATCCATGACCTGTTGGGGGAGCCGGACTTCGGTTCCTAACCTCTTGGAAGGATCCCCTATCTCTCTCCTACCATATCTCAACCTACCCTATCCATACCCTATCCACTTAGTCCTGTATAAGTGAAGCTCTACCCCCATAGTGTCTACATGCTGGTGAAATCATCCTTGAGAGATCTCTACTCATCTATTGGGAGACTCATACTTCCTTGGGAGGATATGGAAAATGGCTTGGATGGAGAAGGGTTGCAGCGTTAAGCCTTGGTAGTAGTTCTATGTCTCTACTATTTATTTCCCTATTTACAGTAATACAAATGCTTTCCACCAATATTGTTAATGTGTGATGATATTGAGTAGTTTACCTGCTTAACTGTTTACTTAGATCTCTTATTGTATAGATGCTCTTTACTCGTTTTGTGTTGTTCTCTGTGTCTTAACAGGTCTTGCAGCTAAGATTTGATGACCGCTGGACGTGGAGCAACATTCAGGAGAAAGGATTGCGAAGTAAAAGGTAAGACATCTAGCACTTGATCCTTAAGTAGATCTAGGAAATCCATTTGTAGTCTATTCTATTTGTTCTAGACTCACATTGAGCTAGGGAGATCCAGCTCGCATCCGCTCGAGTGGATTGTCCGTCAAACAAATCTGGCGACCATACTGGGAAAAACATTGCTTTCTAGTTGTCAAGTTGAATGATATTTTCAGTTGATTTCTTGCCAAGCCTTTTTATTTGTCATTTGCCTCTTAAGTTGGTTTCACCATCAGATCTTCACTTTGAAGACTCTAATCAACTTCCTTTGGATCTGCATTCCCATTCCCAAACCTATTTATTGCTCATTACTTGGAGATTTGGCTCTTTTTTTAACTTAGATCTCGCCTGTCGCACCTGGGTGATATATACAGAGTGACACTGTGTCATTCTTGGTCTTTGTTCTTTGTCTGTTGGCTTGTCGTCGCAACCCTGTCACTGTCCTTCTGCGACATCGTCGCACTCCCCGCATTGGTGAACCGTGACGTCGCACTGTGTACAAGCATAGAGTGCGTCGATCTACCCTTTTTTCCATACAGGCACCTTTTCTCCTCTTCTGTTTTGAGTGTGGTTTGTATGCAGACTCCCTCTGCACTGTATGATCCAGTCAGAGATCCCTTTTGCTTTGTGTGATTGAGTTGTTTGGTTTTGTTGGAGTTGTTTTGGGTTCCCATTTGGGACAAGTTTGATATTTGGTAGTGGTGGATACTTTGGTCTTCCCCACCTTCATCCTTTTCACCTTTGCATTCCCTCCTCTCCTAGCCTGATCTGATCAAGTGCATTGGATCAGTTCCATACCTCATTTTGCATTTCATTTGTGTGTCTTGCTTGCTTTAGTGTTGCTTGTTACTGTTTGACTTTGAGTGTTTGAATGTATTTTCAGTTCATTGAGTGCTTGCTTTCTCTTGAGAATTTTCTGAGTTGTTAGAGTGCTGCAAGTCATCTTTTCAATTCAAGTACCCATGTTTAAAAGCATAGTTGTTATCAAATTGTCATTTTGATGCACTCATTGAAAGATCAAAAGTACTTCGCTTCCATTGTTTTTCAAGATCATTTGAAGAATTGCATATGCATTGGAATGTCTCATTTATGAATCTTTTGGAAAAGTTGAAAGAAAATTGCATTATTTATGTTTTTCATGAATTATGAGTTGCTCATTTTCTTGAAAAATTCGGATAGACATCAAGTTTTACAAAAGTAGTCCCGTGCTTGGGAAGTTGCATTGTATCTTTTGATTTTTATGCTTTAGGCCATCGTAGTGATAGTGAAAAGTTTGCACACTCTGCTTAGAAATCCTCTCTTTTCATTACTTAACATCATTTTCATTTTGAAAAGACAAAAGAAAAAGAAAAACATGTTTTGATTTCGATTAGTAGTGTTGTGAAATTTTTTATGTTTCGTTGAAAAAGGAAAAGAATATTTCAATATCATTTTTCGTATATTTGGGATTGTGTTACATTGCATCGTTTTTGGTAAAATTGTTGGAAAGAAAAAGAAGATTTCTCCTTCCCATAGGTAGCATTCATTGAAAGAAAAGCATACTTTTTGCATGTAGTTAGGGCCTGCATTATGTTTCTGATTATGTACTCACCTCATGCATTCACCTAACCATCCAGATAAAATTAACGGTAGAACTAGGGTAAAATATTTAGAAACTTGTATGTAAGTTAGAGACGTGTTCCAGCGTCATTAAGCGTGGTAGCTGTCGTTATTTTCCAGCACTGTATCCCGGGGGTATTGTAGTCTTCCACGTACTTATCGGTATATCGAGCTCCTTCACGTACCCACCAAGTCACCTTGATTACTTGGCGTATATCGAAGGGTGTATCACGTACTCGGTAGTATATCGGAAGGTCTCTTGCCGAACGGTTGTGCATTAGATAGCACCACTACGGATTTGAGCTCCCACGTACCTTGCGTATATCGGGGGACACTGTTAGGATTCCTGAGACCAAATGAGTTAACCTTTTGGCCGTCTTGGCGGAGAAATACACCGAGAACAACACTTGTGGAGCTACGACGCACGTACTGTCCAGGTAATCAGGTATGCAGGCAAGGGTATGGTCCCAATCCTCCTTGTTGTGTCATATTGTTGGATCCTGCGGTATATCGCGAGTTGCAAAGCCTTGACAATCCTATGAGGATCCAGACTTTGAATCCACTCTTATCACATAAGTTTGCTTGTGGCCTTAGTTTGTGTAGGGTTTTGTCTGGTCTGCTTTTCTTTTAGCTTTCCTTAGGAGAAACTTTTTGTTTCAGTCACTCTGGCTGACTTTCCTTGGAGAAGGTCCCGTAGAATCCAAAACTTGCCACTCGAATATCCCCTTAACTAGGAGGTAATTTCGAGGGTAAGGATGGATCCACAAGCCAGGGTCGGGTCACATGAAGTGGAAAACCCCACTTTGAATATCGGAGGACATTTATTTCCACATACTCCTCTAGATTCACCTGCCTCTCATCCCCCGCTGGATGAAGAAGCACAAATTCTCACTTCACAAGACTCACCTCCCGTCACCCCGGGAGAGCCTGGATCGTTGGAATGGATAAATCAACCCCAGGACAACCCCACAGCAGCTGTTGGTCCTTCAACAGCTTATTGTACATCTTCTACCAGTCACCCAGTGGCCCATTTTTCCATTGCACCCCCACCCAGTCAGGCTAGTCCCAACGATCGCTTGACACCTTATCGCGAGCAATTGGCTCATTTACGTGCCATGGGTGAGGAGTTTCGAAGTTGAAACTTTCAAATAAGGTTCGACGATCGACCAATCCCAGGTCGCTCTTTATCTTTCGAGTCACCAGAATCATCCACGCAACACGTGACCACTACTGAAACTGGTCAACCATCCATCCTTGCACATGTATCTCCTAGATAGGAGACCAGTTCAGTACCCACCACTACCCAACCCGTTGAAGGATAACAATCCAACACGCCCGTAACTACCACAATTACGTCACCTGCTCCTCCCCCACCGCAAACTTCGAGGGGAGGATACTCTTTACCCCCTACCTTCTTTACGGGTAGTGGTAATCCTACGGTGAATAATCAACAACCAGTGTTGGGTCAACCTTTTCCTAGTGGTCAGCAAGTTGTTACTGGGGGGAAACTCCCGTCTCTAAACCATAATACCGCAGCCGGAGTTCCTATCGGTCCTTCCATTGGAACTTCCCTACCTCCCGGACCTTCCACTTCGAGACTATCCCATGTTGGGGGACCGTCCAATGTAATCCAACCTCCATCGAGTCAAGCGTATCCAAGTCATTTTAACCCTATACCGGGTAAACATAATCCCGGAAACGCACTCTACGGGTTACCATACCCCGGTAATCCTTACACTCTTTGGGGACAGCAAAAATTTTTACAACATGGACCCCCACTTACAGTCCCTCAAGTCCCTCCACCCACATTTGGTCCACCCCCACCTCTTGTTGGAGGCGGCGGGCCCCCACATAATTCTGGAGGAGGTGTACCCCTACCTTCTAGCAACGATCCACCTCATTCTGGTCATCATGGCCCACCACCCCCCGGAGGCGGTGGTGGAGGACCATCCCACCCTGGAGGTGGTGGTGGTGGACCTTCCCACCCTGGAGGTGGTGGTGGAGGACCGTCCTATCCTGGCGGAGGAGGTGGAGGGCCATCTTATCCTGGTGGCGGTGGTGGCGGACCACCACCCTACTATGGTGGAGGCGGCGGAGGAGGTCCTTACCCATATGGCAGCGGCGGTGGTGGACCACCACCTCATCCCGACGGAGGCGGTGGAGGCCCATCCTATTCTGGAAGTAGTGGCGGACCACCACCTCCTCCTGGAAGAGGCGGTGGAGGCCCATCCTACCCTGGCGGTGGTGGCGGACCACCACCATTTGGAGGCGGCCCACCCCCTCCCAGCGGCGGAGGCAGGCCACCACCTTATGGTCATGGGCCACCTTATTATGGTAATGGACCACCTTACTATGGCGGCGGACCTCCATTTGGTCCGGGCAGAACATACCCCTATGGCTAGTTTCCTCCTGGTACACCTTATGGTCAATCAATGCAAGGTCCTTATATGCCTTATCTATACTATCAATACTCACAGCCTAATCCAAAACTGCCCTTTTTGGCTACTTTGGACCTACCTGACCTGTCTCATTTAACCAACGACCCTATTTACCACAGAACTAATTGGCCACCTATTCCGGTCAAACTTTCGTCTGATATCCCAAAATTTGATGGCAAGCCGGGTGAGGATCCTAAAAATCATGTGATGACATACCATTTATGGTGTTCATCTAACTCCCTAATGGACGACTCGATCCATCTTAGATTGCTTCAAAGGACTCTTACCGGTTCGGCTGCCAAGTGGTACATTGAGCTACCACCCCATTCTTTTCCCGATTTTGGTTCTCTTGCTATGAACTTTTTAACTCACTTCCAGCTACCTATACGGTATGAAACTGGTACAGAGCTTTTAACCTCGCTCCGTTAGAATACCACCACTCACATATGTGGATCATATACATGAGTGGCGAAGGAGATGACGTCTCATTAAGGCTCCTATTCCAGATCAACTCCTAGCAGACTGGTTTACAAATTCTCTCCAACCCACCATAGCACGAGATGTTGCCATGGGCGGTGTTGTCACTAAAGAACAAGTCATCGCACGTGCCCACTTACTAGACTTGGTCTATGCTCAGTCTGGCACGTTGTTTGACATCCTTCCTGACGCACCCCGCAACAATTACGACTCCGTGAAACCACCCAAGGGACCCCAAACTGATGGCATCATTGGATCCCTTACCACCCAACCTTCTTCTCAAACCGTTGGTTTATCAAACCCCCAGGGTTCTTCCCCATCACCAACACAGGCTGGTCATGGCACCACCAAATCACCCACTCCTGCTGTCACCGAAGAAGTGAATTTTGTTTCATCAGCTTCACCTCAAAAGTCTGGTGGCAAGAAGAAGAATAAGGGGAAACCTAAGAAATCTTCCACCCAGCAGGAACAAAGGAGCACCCCTGATGATACCAAACAGAAAAGGAAATTAAAATATCCTTGTCTACTGTGTGGTGATGACCATTTCTCTAAGGAGTTCCCCCATAGAGACGGAGTTCAAAAGTTTCTTAAGGGAAAACCCACACCCGCAGTTCTCAACAATCCTTTTCCTGCTCAAAATCAGCAGTCGATTGCTCACACTTCTTCTTCCCAAGGAGAAGCACCCAACACCGCACATGTTCTCATGGTCTGAAATGAGACCATCAACTTGAACACCCGTTCTCATTCGTATGACTCTATTCCAGCTAAAGAACCTGTTGGAAGTAATACTGAAAAAGCTTCCACCTCGATTCCTGAAGTCACCATACCAACTGCTCCTCTCACCATAGAGAAGCTCTCTCTAGAGTCAGTATTGCGTCCACCCAAGAGCACGATTAGAAAATCGCTTTTCGATCCTAATGCTCGGGCTGCTCAAAGCTACAACATTGTAGAGGACCTAGCGCAATCTCCTTGTGCTATGTCGACGCTGGAGGTTTTGCAAAACTCTCCTTGCTGTCATCGGTGCAGTTGACCCGGATTCATCGAATACCATTATGTTCCGGCTGGAATACTTCAAACCGAGGTTGTTCCATCAGCTGGCATTTCAAGTTGCCACAAACATTGCTGGGAAAATAATCCATCGTTTCGTTTTGGACAAGGGCACCTCCACTTCAGTCATGTCGATCTCATGTTGGAGAGCCATTGGCTCTCCCGAGTTGAACCGTTCTCCTACCACTTTGAGAGCATTTGACGAACGTGGCTTTCAACCTCATGGGTTTCTACAAGCTTTACCTGTCGAGCTGGGGGGCAAGACCACAACCATTAACGTGGAAGTAGTCATTGCCCCACTAGATTACAACATTCTACTTGGTCGTAATTGGTTTTACTCCATGACCGCGGTTGCCTCATCGGTCTTCCGCATAGTGCAATTCCCCCATCAAGGCTGAATTGTCACAGTCGACCAATTGGATTTCTACGCACCTGACACCACTTCTCACCCAGGCGATAACGTTCCTTCCATTGGACAATCTTCGTAAAAGTATGAGAGTGTGGGGGTTGGCCTCCTTAAGGATTCATCCCTTATGGGCAATTTTCCTACTCCGGATCCCCCCAACCATGTTGCCACGGTGAACATGATCTCCTTGTAGACTTCGTTCATTCCCAACTCCACTGATTCATGGCTTGTACCTAATGAAGCCACCACACACTTGATTGGAGACATTATGCCTTTGTCACCCGCCGAACTTATGTACGAGACTATCCAATCAGCCCCGGAGTATCACTTAGCTATGACCTCCACCCCTAGTTCTCTGCAGCGGACATCATTCGATCCATTCCTACGAACTTTTCATTCTTATGAGTCCATTATGGAAATCATGAGTGCGGATGATCCTCCGTGGGAAGACCTCCATCATCGTTCGTCTTCCCTTCCCATTTTGGATACTGTAGAGAACAACATTCGCACCATCTCTACACCGGATGCCCTTTCTGGCTCTTAGTATTTAATACTCGCGTGTCAAACGAATTCTGAAGGTAACTTAGCCAACATTGAGCCTACCACTTTGATCGACATCTCGGTTAAACCTGGTGTAGTGGAACACATTCAGTTATGCCAGAAGTGTTCCCCTAGAGAAGTCATTACTGCTATGGCCTTATTCAAGCGATTTTGAGACGTATTCGCTTGGACCTACGAGGAGATGCCTGGGATAGACCCCTCCATTGTCTTGCACGAGATCACGAGATCAAAACCTATCTCGACATCAAACCTATCCGCCAAAAATTGCGACCGGTACACCCCCGGAAGACTGCGGCAATCAAGGCAGAAATTGAGAAACTCTTGAAGGCTGGCTTCATTTACCCTATCCCATTGACAGAGTGGGTCTCTAACGTCGTCCCTATTACTAAAAAACAGGGTACTATTCGTGTTTGTGTCGATTATCAGGATCTCAACAAAGCTTGTCCTAAGGACAACTACCCGACTCCCTTTATCGACCAGATTATTAACAATTGTGCCGGAAGCGTCATCTTTTCATTTATGGATGGCTTTTATGGGTACAACCAGATTGAGATTCACCCCACCGACCAACACAAGACTGCTTTCATCTATCCTTAGGGAATGTTTGCATACCGCAAACTTCCGTTTGGTCTTAAAAATGTTGGTGCCACATTCCAGCGAGCCATGTCGTACGCTTTCCACGATGTGAAGGACTTTGTGGAACCTTACTTGGACGATCTCCTTGCCCATTCGAAGCAGCGTGAGTTCCACTTCGATCATCTGACGACTATTTTCCTCAGATGCAGGTGGTACAATATCCGTCTGAATCCTTATAAGTGTATTTTTTGTGTTGAGTCTAGATGCCTCCTAGGGTTTAATGTCTCGAAAGATGGGATTCGTATTCATCCCTCGAAGGTGGAAGTTATTGTCGCTCTTCCACCTCCAACCAATATTACAAAACTTCAGAGTCTACAAGGACGAGTGACTTATTTAGGGCGCTTCGTTTGTAATTTCGCGCTAAAGATGCAGGGTTACATGAGATTCATGAAGAAAGATGTCCTGTTCATTTGGGACGACCGCGCTCAACAATCTTTTGATAATTTGAAGCATGCCATCACGCATGCCCCCGTGCTCCAACCGACGAATTACTATCGAGATTACATTCTATATCTCGCTGCTTTTGACACCATTGTCGCCATGGTTTTGGTTCAGGACGCCCAGGAACATGTGATATATTATGCCAGCAAAGGTCTCATTGACACTGAAACCCGATATTCACATGTTGAAAAACTCGCTCTCGCGGCCGTTGTAGCCGTGCAAAAGTTCCGACACTACATTTTGCTCCGCACCACCACCATCATTGTCGATTCGAACCCCATGTACCACGTTCTGACACGTCAAGTGCTTGGGGGCAAGTATTCACGGTAGATCATGATACTGCAAGAATTTGATCTTCTTTTCGAAAAGGCCAAGTCTAAGAAGTCATTGGTATTTGTCGAGCTCATTTGCGACCTCCCCCGTACTGATGAAGAGTTTGAGCCCAATGAATCCTTTCCGGATGAGTCATTCTTTCTTATTAGTACGTCTGACCCATGGTTTGGAGATAGCACATTGTATCTTCAAACCCAACGTTTAAGTCCTCAACTGTCTCGTGACGACCGTCGTCGCATACGCCACCATGCAAAGTATTACTTGATCATCAGTGATACCTTGTACCATTGTGGTGTCGATTCCATTATCTAACGCTGTCTCACTCATGATGAGGCTGAACGCGTTCTAAATGACTGCCACGTTGGGGCATGTGGCAGTCACCTCTCTGGGATGGCTACAACCCAGAATATTTTGCACGCGGGATATTATTGGACTACTATCTTCAAAGATTGTATTGAGGCCATCAAAAAATGTCCTCCATGTAAACATTTTCATACGAAAAATCGCACCCACCCCACCCCGTTACACCCAGTTATTGTCGTTGGCCCCTTCGCTAAATGGGGCATAGATTTCATGCATTGTAAGCCTACCTTGGTCGGGGGGCATAGTTACGTCATTGTAGCTGTGGACTACTTTACAAAGTGGGTCGAGGCAATGCCTACATACACGAACGACAGCAAGACCGCTGCACTCTTCATGTTCAATCATGTAATAGCGCGGTTTGGAGTTCCTCAAGTGATAGTTACCGACCATGGTTCTCACTTTATGAACCACATGGCTGACGAGTTGAGCGATAGATTGGGTTTCCGTCATGAAAACTCAACACCATACTACCCACAGTCGAATGGACAGGTCGAGGCCATCAACAAGGTCTTGAAAACTATGGTCCAACGAATGGTAGGTACGCATAAGTCCAACTGGCATAATATGCTCTTCTCTGCACTTTGGGCTTATTGGACTTCCGTTAAAACCACCACTAGATTTACTCCTTTCCAACTAGTGTATGGATTGGAGGCAGTCCTCCCTATAGAGTGTGAGATCCCGTCTCTCAAGCTCGCCATCGAACTTCTCCCAAATACTACTGCCGAGGAAGAATGTTTCCTCTACCTAGCTAAACTCGACGAGACTCGCCGAGATGTCGCTCTTTCCAACAAGGCTCACAAGAAACTCATCAAAGCGCAGTACGATAAGTCGGTAGAACCCCGCGCTTACAGCGAAGGAGATTTGGTCCTTACATACGACCAAAAACATGATAAGATGGGGGCAGGCAAGTTTGAGTCCATGTGGCATGGACCTTACATAGTAAGACATGTTTTAGAGAAGGGAGCTTAAGAGCTTGAAGACTATGACGGGATATCTTTGGGTGAGCCCCGCAACGGGCTCTACCTGAAGAGGTACTATGCTTGAGTCTTTCATGCATGAGTACTTTTGTATATACTGTACATGGCGTGCGTGTGTGTTTTCTGTGTGGTGTGATGCTTTGATTTCTTGCGTGTTTAGGTCTTGTTTCATTTCTTATACCATGTTCTGTCTGCGTGTGCAGATGGCAACTTGTTTCGGATTCGCAGACGGCGCCAGTCGGCATACCCGCAACCTTGCTTCGGTAGCCTGGGTTCTCTATTCACCTACGGGCAAGCTTATCAGCTCAGGGGGAATGTGTCTAGGTTTCACAACTAACAATGTTGCAGAATATCAAGCAATAATTGGAACCCTAACTGACGCCATTTCTTTGGGTATGGACCATGTTGTCATCCATTTGGACTCCCAACTAGTGGTCTCTCATCTTAACCAACTTTACGCCATCCGTGACCCCTTTTTACTACGTCTATATCGACGAGTACGTCTTCTGGAAAGGTCCTTCGAGTCCATTCAGTACCTGCACATTCCACGAGACGTTAACACAGTTGCCGACTCTATGGCCAACTTCATCTTAGATTGGTACATTGCACACACATAAGCATATTCATGAACTGTTAAAAGTAGACATAACATGTAATTAATTCATTTTATAAGCAAACACATAAGCAAGACCACATCATTCACTCATTTGAAACACATAATGTATAAATTGCCGGAATGTCTGTATATATATATAATCTCAAAAGGGAGTGTTGGTACAAAATTCTAAGCATGACGGCTTTCAGTGAGTCTCTACAAAATCTGAAGCCTCGTAGCTTTCAGTAGTACAAAAATATGAGGCCTTTAAGCTCTCAGTACACACATAGTAACAACATATGGCATATCGCCTGGCCCGTACAGCCCTAGGAGGTCTAGCAGCTCTAGCCTGCTGAGTCTGGAAACAGTCGACTGCTCTCGCAACCCTGCGAAGCAGCGCGTAGTAGCTCCAACCGTGTGTACCTGCATGGGTCGCGGCACCTCATCTACCGTCGGCTTAGGAACGTCTAGTGTCAACCCACTCAGGTTGGCATAGACTCTATCCATCTCTACGATGGCAGCGTGCACAGTCAGACCCACAACTGCTCCCTTTCCTCTCTCTCTCCTAGCAAGAAGAGAGGTCCCCACTAGTCGTACAGGCCCCACATCTGCACACACATGTTGTTCACCTGTCAGCACTATATAAAAAAAAATCATAAATACACAAAACTTAAAAATTACAAGGGTCATTTGTTCTTACCGAGGTCTCCCCATGCTGCTCCCTCTGGCAGCGGAAAGTCCGGGTCATCTCTAAATTCCGTACCACTGTATGGGAAGTCCTCCACCATCAGTAACTGGCCCTCCAGCCAAGTGAAGAACTCAGGAGGGTATCCAATAATGGGGCCCCCACCATGTCCGGCCATCACATCGGTCCACCTAGCCATGTGAGGATCTCTAGGATCCCTATCCTCCAGTGGTACCTGAGGACGCAAAAGGGGAACCCGTTCCAGTAAGAACGAGATCACTATCGATCCATAGCCAAACTGTTTGAGCTCTCCCCGCCGACACTTTGTCAGCTGAGCTCGCATGTTTGCGAGGACTCCCTTGCACCAGTTGAAGATCTTCAGAGACATACAGTCCTATGCATAAAGCATCTATGCCCTGGTGGCTAAGTGAGGAGCTTGGCTCCCCATCATCCTCATAATGGTGAATAGTATGGTGCGTAATGGACGTTCCTGTACGTCTTTAATGGGAATATTCCCACTAGATGCATGGGTGTTGGGGCTACAATGATGTTGGATCATATCATCCACAGTCCGATCACTCCCGCGTGATCCAGTAATTAGCACATTGTCCCCCCTTCGGGACAATCCGGTCAGAAAGTAGATGTCCTCGACATCTATGGTAAGCTCGTGCTCACCGATCACGAAGTGTTGCTGGGCCGCATCCCAGCATCGGAGCATATGAGTCAATAGTGAGATTTGGGATCTCATCCCCTAGATGTGAAAGAACTTGAGGAGCCCACAATTCCTCAATGCTTCTATGCATTCTGGATCATTTGCAACATGCATGTCATCTATTTCATGCTCCCTTTGTCGCCATTCCAAAACCATTTTGGATGCTTGGAACCCGTCAATAGGAGGATTTTAACAATGTTAGAACTTGCTTCAACCACTGAAAGTCCTTCTTTTGAGCTTGGCTTGAGTTTGGGGATGGACGTCGCCGTCGTCGCACCCCATTTTTACAAACAGAGCGACGTCATCGTAGTCCAGCTGTGAGACCCTAGCGATGATTCAGTCTTGTCGCAGTTCCCGAAATGGAAAACTGCGACAAGTCGAGGGCGCAATGGCCCTTCCCAAATCAAGCTAAAACCCAAAAAATGACTGAAACTCAAAAATGTAAACCACTACAATCATGCTTGTTGAAGTTTAGGGTTACCTGCTCCTGACAGCAAGTGGAATGGCTGCTCGTAGCTCTCGGAATCGACGAGTGAAGATTTGGCTCCAAATGGCACTACTCCTCCCAAATTTAGCAAATAGAATGGTGACTATATTTGGTTTTTATTTCTATTTATAAACAAAATGGAATATTCCTTTTTCAAATATTTGATGCCGTTATGCCATTTGCTATAGTTTGGATCGATTTTATTATGTTTGAACGTTCGGTTGACTATTTGACCTAGTTTCCGAGTGTGCAGGAGTTGTGAAGTGTCTTTTTACGCCATTTTCACATTGGAACAGTCATCTTAGGTATGAACACGCCTTGTGTATTTTGTCATTTATCTTTTCATTTCATTAGATTGTAATTATTTAATGATTATGAGCTTACTCTTTGTTCTTTCTCGTGCTCTTGAAACTATGAGAATACGTTACCGAGTTACGATTTATCACTTTTTCGGGCTCGTTAAACTCCTACGAAAAAGGAACCCCCCCAGAGTCTGTCTTTAATCTCTTTTCAGGCTCTCGAAATACGAAAATAATTCCAAGCGAACTTGTCGCATTCACGCTTGTAAAAGAATTTGAATGGTCATCTTCCTGGTGATAGTTTACCCCTTTTTCGGACCAGGGGGCACTAGTTACGAAAAATGTATACTCCAGCCAATCATGACTGGAAGAGTCCTCTCCCGCGTTGTTTTACCCTTTTTCGGGCGATGAGGCTAACTTTACGAAAAAGGACCATTGGAGTCTTATTTAGTTCTTTTCAAACTCTGTAAACATGAAATGGCGACTGAGTTTCCCTTCTATGGACTCGTTAAATTCTTACATTGAAGGGCCCGCCATGGGACGAACCCCTCCTATCCCAGGTTCGGAAAATATTTGGGATTGGACTCATCTATGAGATGAGCTATACCGAGCATTTGGTTACCCTCATCAAGCTTGTAAAAAACACATGAGGCACTCATCGTTCATGATGGGGAAAAATGAAAGCTTTTGTATTACACCTTTATCAGTGGCAGTACCTAGTCGTTCTTGAACATGGCACTCATCTACATTTGCATACAGCACTTGGACCATCTGTTTGTCCTCGAGTTTTGCTTACTTCATGAGTCTTGTTACTCCTTTGAGTCATTCAAAGAAAGCTTCCATCATCAATTGCATTAGGAATTTGTGTCATACTCGTCAAGTCAATACTGCCAAGTCATGCCATGCCCATGTTCAAGAATATTTTCACTATTTATCTATTTGCAGTCAGTACACCTTCGATCATGTAGGTCTGCTCTGAGTCAGTCTCACATATTATTGTACCATCCGATCCACTCTACACATCCTTTGTCGTGTTTCGTGTCGATGATGGGGGATTCATCATGGCCCTCCTTCGACGGATTCATCCTTGTCGACTTCAACGCATCATCCAAGGATTGAGTATAGAAACCAACCAAGTACCCTGGACCTGCATGTCTCAATGGCAGGTTACCTCGCTTTCGGCATGAGTTACATCATTGACTCTTGATCGAAAGATTTCATCTTGCGTTTGACTTCAACTCATTTATTCACGCTTGATGATATGTACTGTGATTCCTTGGGGATCATTGACATTAACGGTGATTTCTTTCGCACTTGTTAACGGTATACATCAATGATCGGTAATCAAGTGGTTTATACCATGTTCGACATCAAGACATTTGTAATCACATGGATAGATTCGTATCATTGCGGGTTCAGCTTGAAGACCCTGGGGAGTCATGTTTTACCCAGGTTGCGATGGAGTTTGTATTGAGTCCTATTACACGGATCCACATTTGTATTGGTCGTGTCTTTGTTACCATCTCATCATGGATCTACGCTTGTGTCCAGTAGCCATGATTGTGTTCAGTCGGTCATTACTACCATGGATCTGCATTGTATTGGTCGAAAGCCATGTTGTACATCATATGAGATTGTCAGTTCAGAGTCATTTGTACTGCAGCAGCGTCCTTCATCCGACAAGTCCATTTTTCCATTCTTTCTATCAAAGCATTTCACCTGTCTAATCTTTAAACAGCTTCATGCTTTGGGAGGCATCTGTTACACCTAAAATCTTACCACCATTAGATTCAGTGTATACATCCCCGAAGTTCCATTGGCTAAGTCATTTACCTGGAAGGGACATTACTGTGCTTCTGTTAGGTTTTGAGAGGTCGTCGCAGGCTGCACTCATGCAACCTGCAACGTCGCACCTTGCTCCATTACAGGGTGCGACGAAGTCAATTAAATGGAAAAAATAGCTTCTTCGAGCTCATTCTAGAAGGTTGTTGACTTGGATCCCTATCCCTGACCTGTTGGGGGAGCTGGCCTTCGGTTCCTAACCTCTTGGAAGGATCCCCTATCTCTCTCCTACCATATCTCAACCTACCCTATCCATACCCTATCCACTTAGTCCTATATAAGTGAAGCTCTACCCCTCTCCAAGGGGAGGAAGTCTATAGTGTCTACATGCTGGTGAAATCATCCTTGAGAGATCTCTACTCATCTATTGGGAGACTCATACTTCCTTGGGAGGATATGGCAAATGGCTTGGATGGAGAAGGGCTGCAGCGTTAAGCCTTGGTTGTAGTTCTATGTCTCTACTATGTATTTCCCTATTTACAGTAATACAAATGCTTTCCACCAATATTGTTAATGTGTGATGATATTGAGTAGTTTACCTGCTTAATTGTTTACTTAGATCTCTTATTATATAGATGCTCTTTACTCGTTTTGTGTTGTTCTCTGCGTCTTAATAGGTCTTGCAGCTAAGATCTGACGATCGCTGGACGTGGAGCAACATTCAGGAGAAAGGATTGCGAAGTAAAAGGTAAGACATCTAGCACTTGATCCTTAAGTAGATCTAGGAAATCCATTTGTAGTCTGTTCTATTTATTCTAGACTCACATTGAGCTAGGGAGATCCAGCTCGCGTCCGCTCGAGTGGATTGTCCATCAAACAGTAGTGTCTCTAGGTGGCACACAATATTAACAATAATAAAGTGTAAAAAATAGAAAAAAATATTGTAAAGTAATTCTTCATGTCAAGCAATATTTAGGCATGGTATCATGATTCTCGAAAATCACTCCAGATAGGGGATATGACACATAGTTCCACCCATCATTTCCTTTCTATGGCTTGGAGTATTCTCTTCCTCAGAGATATTGAAGGTTGTTGAGGGGATTTGTCATTTTGTTGTTGAAACTATGGGTGCCTCTCTTTGTTCTCATTACTCGACAAACACGATGTTGGGGGCTACCTTCAAAGCTCTAGAAGTAGAGAGAGTGGGTCAAGAATATAATAGGAGGCTCCCTACTCATGGTGCATGGAACCCACCCTAGAACTCCAACAACTAATACAAATGAACCACTTCCATATTAATAGTTTGGACATGAATAATAATAGTAAAATTCACTATGCCCATATCAACGTTTTGGACATGAACAATAATATGCAAATGAAAGTTTGCACAAATCAAAGAACTATCATATCGAGAAAAACTTGCACGATTAAGTTAATGTTGAATAGTACTTCATGCCCCCTTTTTGATAGTGATATTATTTAATCACAATTTGTGTCCCTAGGGGGCCTTAATCACATATTTGACTCAACCACCTATGTTGACCATTAGAATTAATGATAGCTGAAACTAGTCACTTGAGAACATTCAAGAGTCATTTGATGGCATGTGAAATAAAATGCATGCGAATTTCAAAGAATGGGGACAATTCAATTAATAGTTAAGGAACACAAACAGTTGTAACTAAGTTTGTTAGAGAACTAAATTGTTTAAACATAAGAATTTGTATTTATGTTGATACTTTAATAGGTCAAGACCCCCTTGAAATTGAAGTGTGCATTGTCTAGAAATTTAGGTATTGTGCATTTTTTGTTACACTAACCATGGTTTGAATGCCATTAAAGGCTCAAAATAAGAATGTCGTTAAAGATAAAATTGAAGTTTCCAATTTAGCTTCATCCTCCACCATCCATCACCAGTGATATGTTAAAAATCAACTTAATGGGTTGTATTTTAAAGCTAAGGGATGGGAGGGAGACATTTGTTTCACTTGATTTGGTTGATATTTTTAATCCCCGCCTTTGTATGTTTTCACAAACCATAAAAAATGGAATATTTTTGTTGCAAGGGAATATAAGAATAATAGAGACATATGATAACTTATAATAATTATAATAGTTTTTATAGCGATAATTTTATAATATGATGATGGAAATATTGAACTCGAACTTTTTGTGTAGCTAGGTTCTACCCTAGTTGTCACTAGCTCGACTCTCTTGCTCAACATTTCAATCATCCTTCAAAGCTATATTTTAATTTATCCAAGATAAGGATGTGTCTCTACGTAGATGGTTCTTCCCTCATTAGTGTGAAGGTTCCTTCTTCAAGTTAGGATGTTTTTCTTCCTCGTAAGTTTGCATCTCTCTATTGAACATATTGGGCCCCATAGTTCTAGAAGTGGAGGAAGCTATTATATATAAGAAATATTTCAAGGATACAACAATTTTCTTCCATTGTATTGGTCGTGTTCAACAATTTCCTTTCTGTCACTTTTTGATTGAAAGGTTTTCCAATATTATGTAATTTCTTTCGAAAATGAATCTTTGAAGTATACTAGGTTTTACTTATTCTTAATGTTGGTGGATTAAAAAAATGAGTATCTTTGAAGTACGCTAAGTTTTTCTTAATGTTGGTGAAAAATGCATATTACTACCTATATGAGGATATGTATAGAAATTAACCTTCTGGAGGACTACCGTTAGGGAATTTTATTAGAAACCATTGATTATGTGTAAAAACCTAGGTTATGAGAATATTTCTTTATAGTGTACATCTTGCTTTGAAGACATAATAGTGATTTTCCCTAAATGAAAGTCTGGAATTAATAATGAACACCAAAATTTTGTTAGGTCACTCACTAAAAGTGGAACATCCATTAGCATATTTGTTGGAATTTGAGGTTGTAGTGGAGATTGTTCACCTGGATTTTAAATAAGATGCCCCAATGTAAAACAAGAAAATGATGTATCACTCTACATTGAAAAATTGATCCCCTCCTCTTTGGAGGGAACCCAAATTGTAGAGGAGGAGCAACCTAGGGACATGATAGATCCTTCATAAATGAAGGATCTTAACTAGATGTTGAATAAAAAAATAAAATATGAAGCTATTGGAACTAGAGGGGAGAATTCAGTAGGGGACACAGATGTACTCCTATCCATGTGCCATGCACTTTGTTCTAGAAAAATCCCAAGGATTTGATTTAGTGATCAAATAAGAAATGTAAAAAGAATTACAAGGTCGATTATAAGTATATGATGACCAAAACTATGAAGGGGAAGAATTGACATCAGGGTAATCAAAATATTATTTTCAATGTAATGCTTATGTGTGTTTCTATATAATTAGTTTGTAAATATCTACCTTGCTCATGAGGATAAAGAAAAATTTATATATGAAATAAAAAACACTTGACCCAATCCTATCCCATTTGGGGATGGGGAGAAAGCTTGATTTTAGAATATCTTTTGGATTTGCTTGGGTCCATTGGATTACAATTATATGGGTTAAGCCATGACTAAGTTTATTTATCTATATAAATTTTCGCTACTTTAAAAAATAATGATAATAGTTGTTGGAAAAAAATGGTAGGTCAATCCAAGTACTATTAAATGAATTTCGATTATTTAACATAACTCTTTCTAAAGAGAGACACTTGGTTGTAGGTAAAACAATTGTTAATGGGAAATGTATTTATAATCATGTCTTCATTGGTTGTCCTTGGACACATTTGTATTCTCTTTTCTAGTGTGTGTGTGTGTGTGTGTGTGTGTGTGTGTGTGTGAGAGAGAGAGAGAGAGAGATTAATTGCCCCCATACTCAAGGTTACATGTGGTTTATGTGAATGGGATAATTAATTATTAATGTCAAATTGAACTTCAAGCGTTATGTTGTCTAATTAATCATTAGTTAAATAATTGTAAGTTTGATTAGAGGAAATATTCTAATAATTAATTAAATAATTGTAAGGTTTGATTAGAGGGAACATTGTAATCATTAAATGGTTTATTATATATTATTAATTATTATTTTCATCCTTAGTGCATTCTTTTGGTATTTGGCTTGTTGGTGCTCCATTTGTAACAGAGCCTTAATGTTGTTACTAAATCTTATAGTAATGGTAGTTGTAGAAGACTTTATTTGTGAACATAGACAAAAACCTCTGCTATTAAAAATCCTTTTAGATATATGTTTTATGGAGGTATCCCCTGCTATTAAAATGATTATAATCATGTTTTTTTATTGTTTACCGTGTTCATATCATTGATTTTATAGTTATGATATATAGATGCAATTATCATTTTTAGCTAGAGTAACTACAACTTCAATTCTATAATTATTTGCAACTTATTTGTATAACACATTATAGATATTAGTATCAAGAAAATCTAAGGCTTGCACAATGCACATATAATGCATGACATCTTGTAAAAAACTTATAATCGTTGGTTGATCAATTAAATATTTTATAGTTGACCACCCCATGATTAATTGATAAGATGGTTAAAATGATTGTAATTTTGCAAATAATTTTATAATTTGTAAACATAATTGCAAATTTGTAATTTTAATTTGCAAGTTCTGATTGTAACTGCAATTGCAATTTGTGATTGTAAATTTGTTGCACCGAGTCTTGGTGCTCTACAGCCCAATATGGGGGAGATGTTGTAATGTTTGTTCCTAACAAAATAATTAAAAAAATTCATGTCGGCTCATAAAATAAAAAATTATGGAAAGTATTTAAAAAAAATACATGTTGGCTCATAAGATAAAATATTATGAAAAGTAATTAAAAAATCAATGTTCATTTATAAAATAAAAACTTAAAACTTAAACCCGGATCTATCAATCAAGAGAGATCAAATTTCTTGAGTTTAAATTTTAAAAAAGAAATACACCTCAAGAAATTGGATCCCTCTCAGTGCTTGATAGATACGGGTTTAAGATGGATCTATGCTGGTAGTTGTAATGCCCAATTTGTAATTTGTACCTTGTAAATCTAATTAGTAATTTCTTATTGAAATCGTAATTGTTATTGTAATTTGTAGTTGTGAAATTGTAATAATGATTGTAAATTGTAATTATAACTAAGATTGTAGCTTGCAATTACAACTGTGATTGTGCACAATTTGTGATTATAATTATAGCTAATATGAAATACTTCAACATAAATAAATAAATAAAATTGCATCGCACACATGAATCGCACTCATCGACATAAAAAAACTACATCATACACTTGAAGATAAATATCAGAAAATAATTTGATAGCCCATTGAGTTCATAAAAAACAAGTCCATATATATACATAACAATAAAAAATATTACAATGTGATCATCAAATCAATGGCCACCACCACCACCACCACCACCTAACATCATGTAATGTATATTCATCATCATCATCAGCATGACCACTTACTAAACATAAACATCATCTATCATAACCATCACACACGTATGTCAAACATCATCTAATGTCATACGCATCTATCATCACCTATCAAACATAAGCACCAACTTACAAACATATAAAAATAACTAGCATAATCTAACATACACATCAAACATCACCTAACATACACATCAAACATCACCTAACATACACATGTAAACATTATCTACCATCATCTAGCATATACATTTAACATATTTAAACATCATCTAACACACAAATCTAATAATAACATCTAACAAAACACAAGTTGCATTATCTAACATAACCATCATGCACACATCTAACTAACACCATCTAACATACACATCCATCAAACACACCTAGCAAACATATATAACCTAACTTAACGTACACATCACAACAACATATAAATAAACATCGACATGAAAAATGCAATATATATATATCTTCCATATGGAAAATATCAATCATTCTAAATAAAGAATGATCATGAACTGTCCTCTTGTGACTTACATTCAAAATTTAACATGAGATTCATAAAAGTTACAAAATATATGATGCTGCCTCTCCATCAATTTTACAATTCATCAAAATTTCTTCATAACACAAAATTATAATTCATCATGGAATTCTTCAACCAATGTCTGGCCTGGAACTAAAAGTAAGGCAATTTTTTGATAGCATATCAGTTTCGATGTTTAACTCTCTGTAAACATGTGAGATAGTAAAAACAAAGAAAAAATATTTTTGCCTTTGGATGGCCTGAAGAAGGTGTTGAAGATGAGGACCTCTGATCTGCAATTTTTTATTGTCCCAGTCGACAACCATTTTTGAGTCTCCAAAGAGTTGTAAGCAGTTCACCTTCCTTGTAATGGCCAGTTCCAATACCGAAAGCAAAGCTGCAAGTTCAGCTTTGTTGTTTGAACAATGCCCTAGTGCTTTTATGTATATATATATATATGTGTGTGTGTGTGTGTGTGTGTGAACAATAATATCAAACTCACGATACATGCCAAATATACATCTCCAATCCAATAATTTCTATAAGATATCTCATCAACCTCCATAAATAGATACATCACTACCTCTGCCAATAGAACCATAGGCATTGAAACCCCCACCAACAGAGGCATCAATACCTCTATCTGGAAAAAAAGTAGATTAGAGAGAAGCAAATATATCTCCATCAAGATGAATCTCACCCATTGCAACCATCCTATCTAGAGATGAGGTGACAGGACTAGGAGATGGTGGAGTGGCTGGTAGGATGACTAGATGGATCGGAGATGGTGGTGGGTCGACTGGGTGTGGAGGAGTAAATAGTGGTTGGTTGTGATCATGGTGAGGAGGAGGAGGAGGTAGAGCATGAGATGACGATGCTCTCGCGTCATGGTGAGGAGGAGGAGAAGGAGGTGGACGAGGACGATGATCACCATCCTACATAATGCATCAATAATGTCATATCACGAGGAAGCATACTCCATAACTCTGCAAGCTCAGGGTCTCGCATGATTCTGAGGCTCATACAAGCTGGACTCCTCATCGATCCAACAATGTGGACAACCTGTTCGTCGCATCCTGTTGAAACCTCTCATCTGGCCTACGTCGTAGGCCGCGTTTAGGTAATGTAGGAACCTCAACATCCTACATATCCTCATCAGGATGAATGAGAAGAGGCACCTCCCCATTGAATGTGCCAATATTTGCAAAATACATAGTACACAACAAATATAATTAGATAAATTCCTTAAACTAGTTAATAAAATAATTTAAATAAAATGTTAGAAGATTTTTCATATGGATTAAATAAGACAATAAAATGCAACTAGATTAATTAAAACATAACGCTAATATTACCTCTCTCATATGGTGGCTCATCCCAGGTGAAAAAGACGTTGGGACATGCTCTCTAGTTTAATCCCATGTACAGATATGGAAGAAGGTCCATGGTCCTCCTCGTTGGCTTCTCCAACACCTCTGGTATGATCCTATCTGGAAAATCGGACTGGACCCTCTTGGGTAGCATTTGTCCCCACATGCACATACGCACCTCTGTCATCATCCTAGGAGGGCAGTGGTCAAATGATAGTCTTGTGGCTAGAATCCTCTCAAATAAAAAAACAAAAAATCTTTCCACACTGTGACTGTGTTGGCTCGACCATCATAGATCATCTTCTGATCATATTTCCATGGGCTCCCTAACAAAAAATGGCATGCGTCCATTAGGATTACGTTGCACGGTACGTTGTCTTCAAGCTTCCTGACCTTGAATTTAATCAGACACTGTCTGGTCACCTTCACATGGTGTCCTTTCTGCAACCATGAGATCTTGTATGGGTGTGGGTGTTCTCAACATCTCAAACCCGCTTTTTCGATGACCTTCGTTGACACAAGATTCTCTATACTGCCACCATCAACTATGTGGTCTTGCAATACCACTCGCCGATCCGCACTCTAGTTCAAAAGATAGCCTTTCGTTGTGCTAGCTCTTTCTCATCGCATTGGTCATCCTGAACCAACGTCCTCCTGGTCGTCATGGCTCGACCTTTTCTTTTCCCATCTTCATTGCTGTCGGATGTCGATTCTTCCCTCTCGTAGACTGACTCATCCCTTCGACGTTTGGGTTTCGATTCCTTTGTAGCATGTAGGTTCTTTGGGCATTCATATGCCTTATGTCCGACTCCTCAACACTTGTAACAAACCATAGCTAGTATGTCAGCTCCTTTTCTGTCGGATGGACCACCTCGACCATACGCACCTCGACCGCGGTTCTCTTGACCATCGCATCGGTTTTCTTGCACTTTCTCCTTAGTCGATGTCCCTTCTGCACGTTGGTTGTATTCGACGACTTCTCTCCCCATTCCGCTACTTTGGCCTTTTGCGGAAACAGTCTTCGCACCCCGACCAGTCATCCTACCTATGGTCGATGTGGATTTCCTCGATAGTTTCTCTTCTTCCTTCAGATCTAACTGTAGGCTTCATCGACCGCTCTGAACCTTGACAGTCTCAACTCGTCCTGTATGGCATACTTCAATCCGTTCACATATCTCGCGATAGCTTCTTCGCCTTCGTCGGTCTGTCCTGACCTTATCGACAATCGGTAGAACTCTTCTGTGTACTCCTTCATGGTCATCTCTTTTTGCGAATGTTCTGTAACTTCTGGAACAAGGAAATCACATAGTCACCCGATAAGAACTTCGCCTTCAACATGGAAACCATCCTGTCCCAAGACTTGATCTTTTCCTTACCCTTCTTAACTCTGTCATCCTGCACATTGTCCTACCACAATGAGGCATGACCCTTCAACCTCAGACATGCAGTCTTAACCCGTTTATGATCCTCGATCTGCTCTATGTCGAAGTATTTCTCCATCTCTCTGAACCAGTCTATCAAGTCTTCTAGATCCATAATTCCTGAGTAGGTACATACATCTATCTTTGTCCGACCTCTCATCTCTGACAGTAGCTTGATTGGTTTGTCTTCTGGTTCCTCCTCAACTGCTTCCCATGCTTCCACTTCCTTGACTTCCTCGTTGTTGTGGTCTAATGCATCAAGAATGCATCCACACCTTTAGCTTTCTTTGATCACTGTGACTTCACTAGTCAAACTTCGCATTGTTCGCATGCACTCGTCGAACATTTCACGATCAACTGTGACTGTTGCGCCACGCACTCTTCGTCCAAATCCTCAGACATTAACGCTTCTGTGAACCATTTTCAACCACAGCTGAAACTCCCACTCATCCAATCGCAACTGGACTTTCACAAGTCATGCACAATTCTACCCAACCGCAGCTGGAGCTATTCTACGCACTCGACACTGGACTCAATGATACCCACTGATGCTCCCCTGCTCACAGGATGCTTCAACTCAACCACACTCTGCTTCCGGGCTCTGATATTACCGGTTCTTTCAGGCTCTGATACCAACTGGCGCAAGTCGGGTCGGTCGGACCTTCTTGCCTAAAAATAACACATGACACACACAACGTTCACATGAATTGGATGTAAACAGGATGCCAGAAGCTGGCTTCTATTACTTCAATTGAATTACGGTTACAATGTTGAATGCAAGGAATGTAAAACACTAACTAGTCGGTCTTAGCCTTTACAATATACAGAAGTAATGGTGTGCTCTCTGTGTGTGTTGATCTTCACCCTCTCTTGGTTCACTGCGGAACTCTGAGCTATGGATCTAATCTCTAATGCGCTCGGTTGATGAGTGATTGTTCTCTCCAATCTACTGATCAACTCCCGAGTGACTGATCCCCCTTCCTGTGCCTGCGCACTGCTATTCTACTGTTGCTGCTCATCCCGAGGTCTACTCCACTCCCCGAGACACTCTTCCTCTATCCACCGAATCCTCCCAATCCCACAGACCTGCAGGTATCAGCACCCTCTGGCCGTGCTGCACAACTTATGATCCCAACCACCTTCTTAACTACTCATAACTTCCTTAGCAACCTCGAATGACTACCAAGTACTCTGCTTGACTTTCTACGCATCCTTCTAACTCCCTGACAGTTGTCGGCCCCATCACTGCCTCGACCATACTATCTTTCGTCATCCTTTGACATACCCGTCGGCTTCACTTCGCTTCTAAGGCTTCGCCAGTCCGCCCCTTCCTCCACGCTTGGCTTCCGCCTCAACCTGTCGGTGTCATTCCTCGACAACCTGTCGACACTCGATGTCTCCACTGCAACTCTGTCGTTTGTCGACCTATTACATGTAGACTCTCGACCTTTTTCTTCTGTCGACACACCTCGACAATTTCCTACTCGACTTCTTGGCTTCTCAACAACCAGTCTTCCTTCGCACCAATGGTCATCGGCAATCCCCCTAGTCGACTCCCTATGTCGATCATCTTCGACTGCTTTTCCTAGGCCTCTATGCTCCTGCATCATTGTGTTGGGATCATCATTATAATATGGGGGGTTCAAATATTTGGTGTTGTCTTTTAATCTCACTTGATATGGTAAAAGAGTGGTTGGCATGGAATCCTGGGAATGGCTTGGAAATTAAGGCGGGAGAGGACCCTGTCTTTGGAGGATCAAACTTTTCTATCTTGTCAGGGAATTTAGTGACGGATCTTAGATTGAAAGGTATTGTTGTATTAGCTCAAGGTTACGATATGGAGGCTGCGTTATAGGGGCACCAAAGATGGAAACAAGCTATAGACTTGAATCTTTAGGGCGATCTTGAGGAAGAATGGGATCTGTACATAAAAGATCTACTTCAGGCAGCTATTTATTTGGCTAATGAGAGTGATACATTGCTCTGGTCTTGGAATGTGAAAAATGGGCAAGTAATAACAAAACTAGGTTATGAGGCCATTAAAATCACTAAATGGGATATGGATATCAAATGGTGGAACTCTCAGCTTTGGAGTTAGAACTATCCTTTAAAACTAAAATGCTTATGTTGGTTGGTGACGAAGGAGAATATTTTGACTTGGGGATAATCTTATCAAAAGTGGTGAACAAGGTCCTAGTTACTGTATCTTGTGTAGAAAGGAGGTGGAAACCATTGACCATCTCTTGGTCCAATGTGAGTTTACTTAGTTGGTTTGGATGGAGGTGACTGGAACCTTTAAAATCTCCAAGTGCTAGTGTCCAAGTACCTTCGAGTGTTGTTTCCAACATTGGCTCTCGGTAGATAATAAGTGGGCATATCTCCTGGTCTGTATAAGTTGGTCAGTCTAGAAACACACGAAGTTTATGCTCTTCGAGAATAGAAATAGGAATATCTAGAGAGTAAGTCTTGCAGCTTGTGGTGCATATCAAGGAAGCCATAGGGCAGAAAGTACTTAAAAATTTAGAAATATTTATCCATCGGATTTCGATATACTAATGCCGAGTGGGAATTTTGATGGGGCTTCTCAAGATGGTGGAGAAATTTCTAGGGCTAGGATGGTGTTACATTAAACAACAATCACTCCTTTAAGTTGTGGATGACATCTGGTAGGGGAACCAATACTAGAAGTGAGTTGTTAGCCTTTGGTGGTTTATTATATTTTGCCCAACAGAACAATATTACAATTCTACAAATTGTGGGAGATTCAAAATTAATTTTAGTCTGTGAACAAAATAAATGCAGTTTGTAGGTGCTCCTCCTGGACTAGTGGCAACTCAGGATTCAGATAATTCAAGCATCCTTTCAATCCCTGCAATATCATCATGTTTTCAGGGATTATAATACTGAAGCGGAGCTCTTGTCCAAAAAATATTTGGCTTCTCTGGAAGGAATCGTATTTTTTGAAGAATGGTGTGACTCTAATCTAGTTTCCTAGGGATTCCTTACTTTGTGTTGATTAATAGGTGTTTACTTCTTCTATCGGCACACTCCCTCCTTATGTTAGAGTGGTGTAGACCGGTCAACTTTTGCGACATTCGATAGTATCATTTAGACTGCTACTCCTCTGTAGACATACTGTCTAGTATGGAAAACCTGGAACCGTTTGTTACCAATCCTCTCTTTTGGAAGAAGACCGTCCTTGTGTAGATTAATAATGCTATCATACTATTTTAAAGTGGACACAGTGTCCAGATAAAAAAAACTAGAATTGCATGTTGAAAATTCTTTTTGTAGAAGATCTATTTTTTTGTAAAATGATATACTGATAAAGTTAAACTTCTAAAAAAATCCTATTTATACTTTGATTTGATAATGAATATAAGTATACTTTTTTTTGTGTGAAAAAGAAGACATTATTATTGTGTAGTTTCAAGTAACAGGATTATTATGTATTTTTAAGTAAGTATTTAAGGAAGAGGTTGGTTATGTAGTTCTAAAGAAGAGGTTCATTTTATGGTTATGAGCAAAAACATTTGTATAGTGTCTTAGTAAAAAGTTGACACAAGGAAACATAATTAAATAAATAAATACAAAGATTAAAAATTAGTGTATACCTATAAGTAAACAAAAGGGGAAAAGCTGCAATGCATCTAATTCCCTGCCAATTAAAGCATGCACCAGCTAGTATATCCCTGGCTTGACTTAAGATAACACACCCTTTTTTGTAAATAGTTAGCTTAACCTACCATGGCTGGGGTGAGGGGTTATTGACAATGACATGTTCATTCCAAGATATACCTTGTTGTTGGGTAAATGGTAAAGCGTTGATGCACTTGGCGAAGGCTTAAATGGTAAAGCGTCGATGCACTCAATGGAGCATTAAGAGTTGATGCACCGTCCTTGCCTTGCTTTCACCTTGTCGGAGGTTTAGTGACTAAGGGACCGACACAACGAAGGGTTAATAAGTAATAGGCCAATGCAAAACACTTGCCTTGCTTTCACCTTGTCATATTTTTAGTGACTAAGGCACCAATGGTTAGTAATTAATACATCAACAACCTTTAGGGGCTCAAAAGCTATTAGCCCAATCACATTTAGCTGACTTCCAATCACATTTTGCTGACTTTAAAATTAAGTGAGAAACAATCCCAATTCTTACACATGGCGGAAGTTACAACTATAAGCAACACTTACATAAGAATTTTTATTATGTATCGGGAAATTTTCGGGGAGTGACAAGAACATGGGATTTCTATAAAAAAAATTGTTGGGAAATATGAAAAAAGAGATTTCCATTTCCATGCGAGATACTATTGTTACTAGCTCATTAATTTTGTTAGCATGGTCTTTGGCATCGGCTGGGCTCTACTGTCAAATTCAAATAGGATATTTAGCTGGTTATTAGTTAAAATTCGCATAACATGTCACTGGTCTATTCAAAAAATCAATTTTAAAATCCCCATCCATAATGATTCAACTGGATACATAAAATTTGAATAACAAACATTGATAAAGTCTATTTATTTCCATACACAAGTAAGGTGGGAGTGTAGATGATCAGTTCCATTGGCTAATTGAACCAAGGAATTTACTAGGAAATAAATGGTATGATAATCATACAATTCAATGCAGGCACAAAGACAAAAATATTACGAATAAAACTAAGCAAAATTGAAAATCAAAGAAAAAAACTCCCGCACACCTGTACAACTCTTCAAAGCTCAAACCATTGGCTTTGTGATTGTAAATCTCATGTATTGAATGCTGTATATAATTTTCCATGTCTTTTCAGAATACTTTGGATCCATCCCCACCTTATGCTTGAATGGTTAAATTCTAAAACTACTTCTCTTTGTATTACTCATCTTTGACTCCTTCAAACCCTTTTTTCCTTCTTGATATTATTGTGTTTTTTGCCTCTAATTCTAAAACTTACCAGGCCGAAAATTAATCATTGAGAGCCCAAGGAAAACTTCTCTATCCAATAAATCTCACAATAAAGCGCAAACCATAAATATGGAACATGGGCATACTGCATAAATACATCTTACAACCCTCTGTTTCGTACCTCACTTTGTTTCCTGTTATCGAAGCAATATAATTCCTATGAGTTGAAACCACACCCTTGCTTTTTCCAGTCGTTCCTGAAGAATAAAGAAGGGTAGCTATGTCATCCTGTTTTTTTCAATGGCTGACATGTCTTTGAGGTCTGATTACAGGAGGTAGTGTAATTTCATAACGTAGTGAGATTTTAAGGTTCCTTGGATTAGAATGACGGGCATTTGGGTAGCTTAGAGTTTGTGAACAAGGTGGGAAAGTGTGAAGGAGATAATGGGTTTCGAATCCTTGACCTGCATGACGATCTCTCTCTCGGTGCTGTGTGAATTGTTGGTGGTGAGGATTGCTCCGATGGAGAGAACGTCGAGGTAAATGCATTGAAGGGAGAGGGAATGGTGGAAGGGATTAATTCCTATGAGTTGAAACCACACCCTTGCTAGGCACTCTTTGAAACTGAGACTTGTATTTCAGCCTCCTTGTGGTAGGCTATAAGGGCTTCACATATAGACAAAAGTACTACAACTGTACAAAATTAAAAATTCAAAGAGACAGTGGCTCTGCCAAGTCTATCCTCATGTTCATACTATTTGGAGTGTCATATCATTCGTTTTGAAAATTGAAACCAATTTATTTTTTTTTTGTGTTTTCGTTTGGGTTGGATTCTATACATGGATGAGAGACATTTATAGATTTTGGTTTTACATAATCAGATTCATTAATGAGAAATTTGACTTTGTGTGTAGCAGATCAAATTTTAGGCAGTTACTTAGTCTATGGAACCTGAAGCTGGATTTAAGCATTTGCAGAGAAGTTCCTGAGTGCTTTGCCTATTTTATCCTTTCTATTTATTGAATTGCATCCAAGTTGGGAAAATGGAAGGATTATTGCAGACAAAAAACAACAGTGCAGTCACGATGAAACTGAACATAATGAGGCATGAACCCACAATGGTTTCCCCAGTTGAGGCTATAGAGAATCATGTCTATTTTCTTTCAAACCTTGATCAAAACATTGTTGTCATAGTTCAAATTGTGTACTATTTCAAGGGAAGCAAGGAGATGGGGAATGCGAGGCCATGCGATGTGATACAAGAGGTAATGTGATGTAGCAAATTCCCTGGATAAGCATGGAAGCTAAAGACAAAGAAGGCGGTGGCTATGCATTTGTGTGCCCTCAAGCTTTCACTAATAGAGACAAAACTGCAGCTATTCTTAGCAGCATAACTCTCTAGAGCCCTTGCTACCATACATTGAGCTTGACAGTCGTATTTTTGTTGATTTTTCTGTATTTGGAGCTTTTTGATTTCTTCTTTATTGTAGCTTTTACTACATGTTCCTTGTCTGCTTCATATCTTGGCAAATTATCCCTTTGGATTTCTTCAAACTTGGGATAAACCAATTGGTCTTCCATTGCCTTGTATCCAATTAGTTTTCTTTGTCTCTCAGCCTCAAGTTCACCTAGATGCCTCCTAGACATCCACTCACTAGGAGCATAAGAGTAAGTATTGTCTAGTTTTTTTTGGGTGATTGAACAAAATGCCCATTTGTAGTTTCTTGATGGTTCAAGACTGTCCCATGTTGCCTATACTTTCCATTAAATGTATCATGCTCCTCATTTATCTTTGGTAGCATATCTTCAAACTTTACCTTACAAGGAAAGAATGGCAAGGATTGCATTGCTTGAGTGGTTTTTATAGGGGTATTAGCTCTAGTAATACCTTGACATTTACTAACCTACACAAGAGTATTATTACCATTAGTCAATTGAGGTTAGGTTGAATTTTATTAAAAGATAGGAATAATGAAAAATGAAAAATTTAAGAAATCTCAAATATATATTCAAGACTAATTATTTTGAGCATGCTGAGGATTATTATGCATTGTTTTCATATTGATAGTGGTTAATTGTGTATATAATTAAGATTAAAAAATTAAAATAGATCTAACATGAAGATGAAATTGGATTGAAGTAGTAGCTAGTACACATCAGATGAAAAAGTTGGAGAGCGATTAGATGAAAATATATGGTGCGACCTTTTATGGCTATGATGAAATTTCATTGTAGAATTAAAATGGGTTCGCAATGCAATTGTTGATATAAAATATATTTTATTGTAACATATCAATCATCATTCATTCCAAACTATTTTTCTACTGTAACATATCATTCATTGAGCTTTTGTAGACAACCCTGAGCCATTGCTTCATTGCCTTTATGCTTATGTATAATTCTCAATTGACATGGATGAAGCAAACAAATTAAAAATGAATGCTCACATTTGAGATGGATATAAGTTAGTATAGGTGAAATGGAAATCTGAACTACATTAAAATTATATGCAAACTGATTGGAAGCCTGGTTGTAATCACCTGTTACATGATGACTGATAACATAACAGTATAATCGAATTAAATATATTCCAAGCCCAATTATTTTTGTTAACAATTTTTTTACCATATATCATATTGATAAGCCTTTTTGTATACAAATTGGTAATAATTTTGGGAGTAGACAAGCACTACAACAATGCAACTATTTCCCTACCATTAGAAGAAAGCACCGAATCAAACATGTGGCAATAGGTCGAGGCATAAGGCGATAGTCTGCGCCCTAATAATGGATAATGGCTCCGATAGAAGGTGAGATAATCAATAATGGCTCCAATGTTATGTCAACGAGATAATGATTAATGCTTTGGTGGTTAACCGATAATGCTCTGATTCATCCATTCCTCCCTTTCCTCCGCCAAAATCACTCGGTTTTCCTTTCCCATCATAGACTCCGCACTCATTTAAAAACCACCCATCTTCCACACTATAAAATTTTACTCCTCTCCGAGCCATCCAATTATAGTAGTAATAATCTCCACGCCATTGAATTTCAAGGAATTCAATACAACAACAATGGCAAGCATCATGGAAACAAGAGATGCAAATGTGAACATTTTGGGCCAAGAAGCTGCAAATGTGAACATTCTGGGCCGAGAAGCTGCAAATGTGAACATTCTGGGCCGAGAAGCTGCAAATGTGAACATTCTAGCTTTGCATTCGCATTGTTGCAACAATATGATGTTTCTGCACTAAATTGAGGAGAAAGCACCATTTCCCTTTTGAATTTTTCGAAAGATAAAAAGGGATTATAATTGATAGTGATCTGGTTCTAGTACTTGATGAAGGAAAAATTCTGGAATATGGCAGTCCATTGAAGTTGTTGGAGAACAAAAGCTTAGCCTTTTCAAATCTCAGTCAGGAGTATTCTGTGAGATCAGTCAGTGCCTCTAACTTAGCGTTAGACCGCAATGACATGTCTATTATATCTCGATACATGGATTGTAAGAGAATTCGAAGAGTATGAAGTTTAGATGAACAAGGGCCCTCAAATTCTCTCGAAGTGTATGACCTCTAGCATTGATCTCCTTGTGCTAAAGAAACTTCTTCTTGTACTTGCTAACTGCAAGTAGACAAGCCACCACATCCTCTGTTTCCACCATGATTTTCCCTTTGTTCTATATCGCCCCTCCAGTTGGTTTTCAATGAATTTTTCAACCTCCATCCATGCTCAAGATTGTAGGATGTGTGAGGGTTTGAGATCCAGGACATGGCAAGGGATTTGAACGTAGGTCAAATCTGTTTTGTGGGTTTAGTTGGTTTTAGGTCTCCCTAGCAAACTAATCAAGCCATCGCTATTTGGTTTCGAGAAGTGTAGCTACCACAAAAAATTATTGAGTCTCCGCCAATATTATAGACATAGTTGAAATTTTCAAGAGAAGTTTCCATTGTTAAGGGGTATCAAATGAAATGGAAGTGTTAGATCCATGAACGCATCCACTTTTTATATAAATTATTTTTTATGTGGTGTGTTGGTGTAGAGAGGGTTAGGGGATGTCATGTCCCATCAAGATAACAGGAAACCCCACACACTTCACAAAAGTGATGGAAACAATAGGCAAAGTAAACCATGTCATCCTGATCCACATCCTAAAGCAAACTGTGCACAATTTCATCGTCCGATTCCTATCCCTATTCATCCTCTGTCAATCGATGGCTTCTCTCAGCAACTCGGTTCATCTACGACATAAGCAATGAGCCTAAAGATTACAACTTTTGCTATTCTAAGGAGCCAGATCTGTGCATAAATGGGAAGCCGCGAAATGTGGGCTATGAGGCCAACATACCACGACTTGGCAGCCTTAACTCATCTCCATTGCAAATTTGTACGTCCATAGCATAATCTGCATAAATGGGACGCCATAGAATGTGGGCTACGAGGCCAACAGGCCATGACCGGGCAGCCTTAACCCATCCGATTACAAATTTGTACGTCCATAGCATTACTGCCACAGTTACACGTGGTGTTTTTAGAAATTTTAGATTTATAAATGAATTATATTTATTTTTAATTTTTAAAAATTAAAACCACTCCTCGAGGGATTTATGTCCCATTGAAAGTGTCCTAAGCCAATAAAAAAATCAAATTATTGTATTTTAAAAATTATAGTATTTATTTTATTTTTTTAAAATATTATGTTTGATAATGAAATTTCACAAAACTTTAAAAACTTTGGAAATTTTCTTATATGAAATTGCAAATTTATAAAAGTCAATGAAAGTTGACTAATCATCAATTAGTATATCCCTGCCTGATTAGTATATCCCTACCTTGACAGGAAGAATAAAGATACAAGTTAAAAAGTAATTTATACATATAATTTCCTTCTTGTGCTCTCCCACTAATGGATATCGTGATGAATTGACTTTGTAATTTGGTACATAATTAATATTAAAAAAACATCTTTATTGTAGAGGAAAGCAAAACCTTTAAAATGGGAGAAATGTCAACCGGCATTAAAGTATTTTATATTTAAAAATATAAATTATAGTTTTGTCTATAAAGTATTTTATGTTAAAATATATAAATTATAGTTTCGTTTTAAAGTATAATTTTTATTTTTATAAAAAATTTATTGAAAAAAATACAATACGATGTTTTTATCATATTTAAGAAATGTATTATTCTTTAAATTTAAATAATTTTTTGTTGTTATCTACAAATTTTTAAATTCAAAATAATTTCTATAATACTTACTAAAAAATATATTAGGAATATATTGTGCATATATAAGTAAAATTAACTAAATACTTCTCCAAAACTTTAAAAGAAGAAAGAAAACCACAAAATAATTGTCTATAAGGCCTAAACCTAGTCCTCCAATGATTTGGAGGAAAAGTAAGCTAAATACAAAGCTTGAATTTCCTTGATCTGGCCCTTCAGGTTTGAGAACTCAAAGGATACAAATATAAGGGAATTCACTTTATTACTTACCTTTACCCAACGAAGAGATGAAACCTCGCGCGACAAAGAATTCCAACATGAGGGTACCTTGGGCTTAACACACTCCGAAGAGCCAACATCAATCAAAACATTCACGTAAGAAGAAAACACCATGCCATGAAATGAATCAAAGCCCAAAACCCACTGTTGCTCCAAAGAGGGAATTGTACCCAAAGTTGGAAAACAAACCAGATCCAAGAAAGAAGAGAAAATTTGTTTGTGAAACAAATCAGAAACACATTGCCACCAGCCCCCAAATCAACAAAACCATGCAGAAGATGAGTGAAAGGATAGATCATCCAGAGAAGTATAAGGGTCCTATGCAATTGACCCTGATACTCTAGAGGAAGACTCCTTTTGAGAACTCTCAATTTGTTGAAGTCCTCCACCCCTTGAAGACGTAACTAAAGAAACAAAATTAGGGCTCGCCACCCTCAACCCATGACTATAATGTAGGTAACCTACCATCCTTTCAACAAAACCATAACATCATGTAGGTTCCAATGACAACATTGTACAATATGAAGCCCCTATAGTTGTTGATTGCTTCACAATCTCAGCAAATTACAGATTCAATAAACAAGTCGGAGCCTCTGAAATCCAGTCCGAAGAATTTAAAGGAAGTAGAAGGGAAATGTTCTGCGAAAGATATCCTAATCCATTGATGACCGAGGTACTAGTCACCCTAGGGATAAAAACATCCACTACACCCTCAAAAAGCATGGATGATCATCACTCCAGACAAAGCTTCACCCACCTCTAGACTATTACTATATTTAGATCTAATAGAATACTCCACATTTTCAGATATTAATGGAACAACCCTCACAACATCAAAAGATGTCAAACCTCACTAAAAGCCGACATAACATTCATAGAGGAGGAAGAGGAAGAACCAACACTCTACTTTTTGTATGCGATGTCCATCCCGAGGCAGTCCTGAAGAATATGACTAGATTTATTGCAGAACCCACAACATAAGGGAACATTCTCATAATCCAGTTATTGAATCCAATTTTGCTCCCCATACACAAGGGTTATTTTGTTTGGAAGCTCTCCATTTATATTTAAGATAACTAAAATACGATACACCCCTTCTTTGTTTAATGTTTCCCGGGAGGCTCTGTGAAACTTACCAAGGGAGCCCATAATAACCCTCAATACCTTTGAACGACAAAGATGGGGAGGCAAATTCACTAAACAAACCCATAATAACTGAAGCTCTTTGAAAACATACACATAATCTAAGTGCTTTGACTTGGGCAAAAGAGCTAGACAACTGAAGCTTTTTGAAAGCATACATAGGATCAAAGTGCTCTAACCTTGGAAAAATAACCAAATTGACATCACCATAGCACCAAGGGCTCGACATCATCATAGCACCAAGGGCCCACCGTTAAGACAACTTCACGATCCTATGAGCAATCAAAGATAATGGAAAAACAAGCCTTCTTCAAAGGAGAAATTTTGTACCTTCCTAGAAAGAAAATGCCTCCAAACCTCACCGAGCTAGAAACACATCTTGGAGGAAGATGGCTTACACCCACATAAGTAACCCTATAAAGCTTGATCTCTCATCAATTTCATGCCCTCTAGAATACATTGAAACAAAAATCAATCAAATGTTCACTCGCCTTTACCTGAATACAACACTTCTTGCACTTATGGGATGGCTCACAATTCACATGCTTCTCCTTTGATCTAGCAACTACCATGCAAGCAACTACCACCTCTGCTACCTCACAACAAGAAACCTTAATTGCCGCTATCTTGCCAGTAGCATTTCCACTCTCCTCACCCATCATGCTCCCCACAACTACACGATTAACCTATAAAGTATAAATTAGAACACATTAGTAGAGTGTTTTATGAATAGAATGAGTTGTAATTTTTTATTATTATTTATAATAGTTTTAAAAATTATTTTAAAATTTCATATAATCACAATTTCATTATGACCAAAGTACTATGCACAATGAAATAATGCACCCAAAGGTTTTGTCGATCTTCAAATTGATCCATACCCTTAAAAAAATAACATTGTAACTTCTTATTATGTAGAGTTACCTTATGAAATGAGTAGTACATGAAATAAAAAGAAAAAAATTATGACATCAATACTCACTTCAAGACACACAACTACTCCTCACATCTTGCACTTTGTAAAATTACCTTATAAAAATAGTGATATGAAAAGAGTGCATAAAATTAAAAATAAAAATTATAGTATGAATACTTACTTCAAGGCACACAACTACATCCCACATGAATACAACACATCTTACACTTTTAGATGGCTCACAATCCACATCAACTACCATACAACAAATGACCACCTCTTCCACATTATAGCAAGAAACTTTAATTGCCCTATCTTGCTAATAACATTTCCACTCTCCTCACCCATCATGCTCCCTACAACTATACACGTTTAACCCATAAATTGTAAGTTAATACATTACTAAAATGTTTATAAATAATATATTTTTTTTATATATAAAAAAAATAGCAAAATGATTTTGTTTCCATTAGAATAAAAATCTTATAAACAATGAAATAATACATCAGATTTTACTCTTTACTTATATGAATGATCCATAAACTTTTTGTTCTCTTAAGTTACTAAATAAATCCAATATAAATTTAACATCCATAAAATACCACAGTATTTATATATAAATATTTAATAAGAACTATTTCTTTGCTTAATAAATTCCCTGATGAAGATAAATGGAATGGAAAGTGCACGTAATTTATGTAATTTTCACATGTTTCACTTTCATCCATCATGCCCTCACGTTGATGCCAGCTGGACACTGATAGATGGATGGATGTGGCCACGATGTCCAAGAATTAGGGTAAGTGAGAAAAGTCCAACCCAGTCACCGAAATAGAGTATACCATTAAGTAGTTATTTAAAGTCTTAACGAATTTGCGACTGAGTTCCCACATTCTTTGACTGCACCAGGAGTAAATCAGCCGGTGACTGCGGCCTAATCTTTGGAAGAGAATCAATTCAAAATTCTCCCCCCACCTGGAAGTCAGAGAACTAGGAATTCCACCGGGTTTTGATCGATCACTGTGAGATCCAAACCACAGCAGTTGATTTAACGCGCGCAGGTCTGGTTCTGGGTTTGGCCGGCCAGATGAAATCCTAGACCCACAGGCACCTCGAATTCCTAGGTCAATCCAATGGTTGCTATCATGACACTTTTACTATAACCGGAATTCAATGCGCATAGTACCCAGAAGATGCGCGTTATTTAATACGAAAGACTCTGGCTAAAGACGAAAGCGTAGAGAGGAAAGAGTCAGGGAAAGCTGTTTCGTCTGGATTTCCTGCCGTCGGGGACCTTTGAAATTCGCAGCATTTCTCACACGTTTTTATCTTAAATTCGTCAGTTTGAAGCATTTTCAGACTCTTCTCCACGATCTTCGACGGTTTATGCGAAACGCGGGTATTCTTTTGGCTTTAAGTTTCGTATTCTGTTTTTTGTTTTGATTTTGTTAAATTTGAAGTATTTTCGGGTACTTCTCGACGATTTTTAACCGTGCATGCGAAACACGGTCATTTTTTGGCTTTAATGTTTTGTGTTTCTGATAGTTCATGGATCATCGACAAAAAAATACAAAATATTTCAGAGCTCAAAGCAGTTTTTTTTCTAGAATTCTGCTCCCTGGCTAAGATACTCGTGATTTGCAACTGTGCAGCTTAGGTTGGCATTACATGTGAACGGAAGGAAGAATTCGAAACACTTTCAAGAAATATTTTGCGATTTTTTTTGAAGGATCAAGGTTGAAACATTTTAAAGAATTTACGAAGCTTACGGAAGTTTCAGAAGCTTCCAGAAGGATTCAGAGGGATTTCTAGAGCCGGGACATGTCGTCCACGGTAGCTTCTCAGTGGCGTGAAAAGGCTACCGGATTCTTTTCATCTTCCAGTAAGTGCATTGTCTGCTTTTGTAAAAGTTGGGATCTATTTTGTATAGCGAATTTTATTTCATTCTGTTTACAAAATGCTCGTCAATTTAAATAAATCCGCGCCGATCAAATAAAAATTTCATCTGGCACTCTCACGGCGTCACGGCGTTTGCGATTGAGTCAAAATTTAGGCGGCTTTGCGATTTGTAATAAGTTTGAGTAAGTCAACATGAAATAAGCTTTGCAGATTAAAATGAAAATTCTCAGTTTAGAATCTTTAGATTGATAATTGCTTTAAGGTTCAGACATGTAACTTAATTTGATCTTAACCGAATTGCATCAATGGAATAAAAACAAGGTGCATTTTCATTGAAATAAAGGCCTAAACAGAATCCTCTGTGAAAGCAAAATAAATTAGTCCTTAATTAGGTTAAATTTAGTCCTAAATTAGGTTACATTAGCCTCTAGTCCTATATGTTGCCCTATACGTTGCCGGAAACTCCACCCTGAGTGGTTGGAAGCGCGTTTAGGAAACGTTTCCTAGAACCAATTTCCTGTGAAACACTTCATTTGGCTGAAACGTTTCAGTGGCATTTCGGAACGTTGTCAGCCATTTCCACTGGTTTCCGTTGTTGGTAGGTATATTGACCATTTTAGCTGATATTTAGGTGGTTAAATGAAAAAAACATTAAAAAATTAAAAGAAATGTAAATACTAATTTCTTACAAATAAACTTATAAATAGAGGCCCGAGGGTTCTGGCTCAGTTAATGATCACCGATCTTTTTGTTTTATTTTTCAATTTCATAATCCATGAATGGTATTCAATTTTTAAGTCTATCTAGAGTGGTTGAATGCTTCAAGCTTCATGGAAGAGGTCTTCGGATTGATTACCTAGGCTGGTTGCCTCTGTTGCATACCTTGCTTGAAACCCATACCAGGTTGGACATTGTAATCGGCACCAACAAGTTGTCACTTGGTACAATCAACGAATGTGGAGATGTGCCCGGGATTCCTGACAAGGTATTCATTGGAAAACAATATATATAATATATGTCTGATGTATCTTAGCCATATCGTACATCTATGCAACTTAGTGAGTCTAGTCCGGTTTTACACCAAATGGACATAAAATTGAGAAATGTTTCACCCTGGTAAGGATTACAGACAGCCTGCACACATGGACACAAAAAGTGCGCTCTGAGCACGCTCTTAGCTCATTTCGGTGTAATCATGAGCGCTTTTCAACAAGCTGTGGTGCAGCTGAAATCTGCCCAAGGCCCTCTGACAAAAACGGTAGAAAGTATGCCGGAAAAAGTTTTATTCACTGAAAAGTACGCCGAGTAAGATATTTAAGGTTAATTTTCTGTTTAAATTTTGAATTTATATACAGAAACGTACGTAAGTGGATAGGTTCGTTCAAATCAATTGACAGAAAAGTACATAAGGAGCGAGGGCTTATTCAAACTCCATGTTTGTGAAGCCAGGGTTTAAGCTACAATATTATCGGACTAATGCGGGCTATGGAGAGACTCTTCTTAATGCATGTGTGGAATCTAAGAGAGTGGACTGTTTCTCTTTTTCTTGATAATTAGAAAGTCTAATTTCTATTAATAGTGATACAAAATTGTACAAAAACGGCCAGCCCTTGACCTGCTCCCGAAGGTGTTTGGACATGGCCAATAATGAAAACAGCATAACTTTTAGGCCTTCCCTGCAATAAACAGTGTTAAACGCATGGTTTATTTATCAGTGATTCAGTCCTACTTAGTCATATTTTTTGTTTATCATTGACAGTCAGACAAACAAACTGACATCCATACAATCCATCTTCATTCTGAGGTAGCTTCCCATTGACTTCATTGTGTGCAGCATAGTGGTCATAGACTCTTAGCTTTGAATCGAGGTTTGATAGACCAGAATGGTTGCATTGGGTTAAAACACTGTCCACAGAATTTTCAGAACAACTTGGAACCTTCATTGCTTGGGGATATACTACTTATTATGCGAAGTTTTATACCTAACCACCATTTTTCTCATATCGAGACCTTAACTTGGAGCAAAAGAAGGCAGGCCACTCTTTCAAAACCATAGACTTAGTCCTCATCGGAGATAGGAAGAAGGACAGTCTATATTGCCACTAGCAGGCATTGGCTGAGCATTTGGATTTCTCCTAAGCCATGGTCTTGACTCTTGACTCTCCCAGCCTGTTTATTTCATTGATGTCTGAAGCTTGCTTCTGCATCATCTCCTTTAGGCTTCCCAACTCCTTGCATCCCATCGTATTTTCCTCAGCTTCAGATTTCAAGGGGCCAATCTGTACAAATGTTCCAGTACCACCATGCACAACTTCCAGCATATGTTCACACTTCAGATGTTAAAAATTAAAAAAACTTATAGCAGTAGCAGACTGTAAATTTCAAAATGCAGAGATAGCTAAAAATAGAACAACATGCAACCATAAAAACACAGTTGTTTACCCTGGGGAAAACCTTTTAAGGTATAAAAACCCCAGCAAAAATATCTTCCTTAATTATGAGATGTCTGAGTTTTACAATAGCAGGCTAAGCAAGCCTTTTCAACAATTAGAATTGTTACAGTGCCAAGAAGAACCCAGTTGACCTGTAGCTGAAGCAGTCTCAATTTGTTTCACCAAACCTGCACCTGTCACTGTCTGTTATGGCCCTTTTCCAGGGACTGTAATGACTGTCAAGAAGTTAGCTAACCAATGATAGAACCCAGCTGTAACATCAGTGTACCCAGCAGTAAGAATACCCTTAACAGAGCTTAGAAGGCAGCCAGCAGTAAGAAGATGTATGACCCAGTATTGCACTGTGGAGAACCCAGCAAATCGTGGAGATAATCTGCACTGTTGAATGCACAGTAATAACCAGCAATAAGGAAATGACCCAGCAATATAATGGAGATGCTCCAGCAGTGATACCAGCAGTAGAATACACCAGCAGATTGTGGAGATAACCAGCTAAATTATAACCCAGCAAATAATGGCAATGACCCAGCAATAATAAGGAGATAGAACCCAGCTGTAATAATGGAGATAAATCAGCAATATCCACTGAACTGTCTCTAAGTACCCACCACCGAATTTATTGCAGAGCTATCCTTTTAAATCCACGAACTGAATGTGTAATAATGAGTTGACCTTTTTTTATTTATAGTGGAATTCACTAAATATAATGGGGCCGACTTGTATATTTCAGCCCATAAATCAGTGAGGCCGACTTTGCATAATTGCCATTAAATATTTAATATAATGGGGCCGACTTTGCATATTTCATGGATGTTCATTTAATAAAATAAATGAGGTCAACTCTCAATAATATATATATGTATAACATATATATTTAATTTCTTTTTATCCTTCATCTTTTAAATTGACTTTCCACCAATAATGAGTTGACCAAAAAATACATAAATAAATACATATTTATTTTCCCTTCTTCTTTAGCTGGTGTGTTCATGGACCAAGCCAAGTGGTGCTTGGGTTCTATAAATCATCCAGGTGTCCTTTAGGGTCTTCATGTCCACTCCAAGTACATCATCATAGGAAGATATTTAATTTCTTCACTTCACCCATCTGTGGTCAACAAGTCCAAGTGGGGAAGTACACCACTTGCCCAGACCCGGTCTGGGGCTTACAGTGAAATCCTGGTAACTGACCAGGTGCCTCCATTCTCCCGGAGAATGGCTCTCAGCCCCAGGCTGAGCTTCCAGTCCCAGACTGGATTAATATCCTGGTAACTGACCAGGTGCCTCCATTCTCCCAGAGAATGGCACTCAGCCCCAGGCTGAGTTCCCAGTCCCAGACTGGGTCAATATCCTGGTAACTGACCAGGTGCCTCCATTCTCCCAGAGAATGGCTCTCAGCCCCAGGCTGAGCTCCCAGTCCCGGACTGGGTTAATATCCTGGTAACTGACCAGGTGCCTCCATTCTCCCAGAGAATGGCACTCGAAGCTGCTCAGAAAAATCAACATCAGAGAGGCAATCCTGAGCCCTAGATACAGAAAATTGAATGTATTCCAACAATCACTTCAAATGCCCAAGCATAATGTCCAGCAGGAAGGATTTGACCTCGACAGTTGACTGGTACAATATACACCTCCATGTAGTGTAGCCTGGGTCCAAATTTGGCCAGATCTTCACCTTCCTCCAAAGGCTCCCTTCTGTCCAAATCCTCTTGCCAGGCTGCTACCAAGTTACCAACCCTCCAGGATATTCTATTGCTTCTCTGTTCGCATTACATATCTATCAGCAACCTGCTTCCTTGGTACTTCCTCCCTTTCCCCTTTCACCTTGCCTTTATCAGCTGGAGAAGGGAGGGAGGGTCCAGGTTTCTTCATCTTCCTACCACTCTTGTGGCTCCCCTTCTCCATAATCTTATTACAGAAAGGATCCCCAAAAGGAAGCAAAGCTAAACTGCAACCCAGAAAACACTCCCACCAAAAGCTCCACATAGGCATCAGGGCAGAGTTGATGATTGAGAAAACAATCCTGAATCCCCCAAGCTACAAATGAAGATGGAGCTCTCAAGGAGGAAGCACGCTCCCCCAAGCTAGTTTTGGGCCTGGGAATGCTCGAGCCATTATTGTCTTTCATGTTTGATTGCTGTACTTCGGCGTAGTGTGTGAAGCAACAGTCTTGTCATCCTGTGCAGTGATTAATTCTTCGGAGTCACATTTAATTTCATGATAGAAAATGGGTACCCTAGGCGAGGGAGTATCATAATCTACCTCGTCAATAATCATTGTGATATTAAACTCGTCCCCAGAGCAAAACGTGAAAACTTAAAGAAAGGAAAAAAGCAGACTTGATTATGTCCTTCACAATTTCTTCAGACTGTTCTTCAGAATGTTTTTCCCCCCTGCCGCAGAGCTTCCTATAAATCTTAATATATATATATATATATATATATATATATATATATGTCTACAGTACCCCCGATGTGCCCAAGTGCCTTGTTTCAAAAAGTGGCGTCCCCGTCCCCGACCTCGTCCCCGTACCCGTCCCCATACCCACGTTTCCTGGCAACTTAGTTGGAAACCTACCTTCGTTGCTTTGTAATCGACAAGCAACATAAATGGTTCCAATGGTTGCATCTTGCTGAATGGTGGAATTATTCAACATATCATACATCTATTCCAAGCTCTCTATGGATATGAACCCTCGAAATGGAAAGAGTTAGCCACAAGTCAGGCAAAAGTTGCATCAGTAAAGGATCATTTAGAAAAAAATCAGAAAGTTGTGCAATTACTCAAGGAAAACCTAGCAGTCACCAAGAATCGCATGAAGCAACAAGCCGACTAACACCGAACAAAAAGAGAGTTCAAAATTGGAGATTGGGTATTTGTAAGGATCAAGCCCTATAAACATTTATCTCTTAAACAACAAGGAAAAAATAAATTAGCTCCAAAGTTTTATGGACCATATCAAATCAACAGAAAAATTAGCCACGTAGCATATAGATTGGAGTTACTGGATAAGCGTTGTATCCATGACGTTTTTCATGTATCATGCCTTAAAAAAGTGTTAGGACAACATCATAAAGCGCAAACAATGCTTCCTATGTTGGACGATGAAGGATGGATCATTCTGGATCCAAAAGCTATTATTTCCATTAGGGAGAAGAGATTGCGTTCTCGAGTAATCAAGGAGTATCTTATTAAATGGAAAAATCTTCCCGAAGAAGACGCAGCATGGTAGTCGAAACATTTCCGACAATTGCATCCTTCGTTACCATTGCTTTGAGGACAAAGCAAATTTTAAGGGAAGGGAAATGTTACAAACATGGATATAAATAAATATTTAAATAATTAAATAGTTAAAAAGATTAAATATTAAATGGGAAATTAAGGGACACACCTATTGGCCTTGTGACCAGTCATGAGGATCATGAGGGTCATTGTATTCATTCTATCATTAAACATTATATATATATATATATTTCCAATTATGAATCTATGGTTGTGACACACACATGTTGAGGCAACATTAAAAAATAATATTTGATATTGGTTGACATCCATCAATTCATTGGGGTATATTTAGCCTCATCGTTGTTCACATGTGCCACCTCCTTTGACAATGCTTTGGCCTTATCTCTTGGCACACATTCCCATGGAAGTTGGTTAGGCTTGCACATGGTTTGAGGGTTAGTTATGCATGCACCCTTATCCTCATTAGTTCATTTTCATGCACACTCATTTATCCATTTCATTGTATCCCATTAGCACAGCTCTCTAGGTGGAGTGCCCACTTGCATCTCTGACTAGTATTGTTTTTTTCTTTATTTCTACATTGTTAAAGGTTAAGTGACTATGAGCTAATTCGCTGTACCTTCTTTGAAGGTCGGCCTAGGGTGTACTCATGTTGAGCTTGTTGAGAATGGAATATTTTATTAAGGAGTGGTAACTACCTTGTGAATATTTTCTTATTACGATGGTTCCACATTGGAGAAAGAGCCTTTCTATTTTGAGAAGTTGACCAAGCTCTTTCTTGTGGATCACTCCATCTAGTTGGCATCTTGCACACTTATCCATGGATTTGTTGGAGCGCCCTCTTCTTTCATCTGTGTGAGGTGGTTGCACATGCGATTTTTAGGAATTTTTTATGGAGCCCTCTCCTAAGGGAGAAGATTTTATTGTTTCTTCACTTATGCATCTTGGAGGGTGAACTATGGAGGAGTTTTCTAGGTGGACCTTGAGCACATCCTCCTATGTTGAAGAATATTTTATTATATTTGCATGCATGCATCTTCGAGGGCAAATTTCTAGGGGGCATTTTTGCTGATTGACTTTTCAACTAAGCCTATTTTATTAATGCACCCTCTCTCGTAGCGATTTCACTTGCATAATATATCATATTTTTCTAGTAGAGCAAACCCTCTTAGAGAGGATGGAGACCATTTGATTTGGCAGCTTGGAGGATAAGAAGATTACTCCAATTTTATATTATTTGTTTGACTTGTCATGGAGTTAGTTAGGCAAATAATGTATTTATTTGCGAGAGAGACATACCTCACTATGTAAAGGAGCTTTCTCTCCATTTTGATTTTTGATTAGAATTGGGTGAGTTGGAAGTTTAGGAGTTACATAAGTGATAAGGTGTTGGAACATAGGAGTTAAAGTTTGATGGAGCTCCTTTGTATTATCATGATTGAAGATTAATGATTCTAGGAGGTATTGCTTTTGGCACCTTAGATCTGAATATGAGATCACACACAAGATATCAAGAATGCTCCATACTTTATTAATATCAAAACCCTTAAGGCAAGATGACACCTTATAATTGATCCTTTTGTGGAAGGAATCCACTCCTGTTCACTTGACTCTTAAGGTTGGGCAACCTCTTTATAGCTATGCTCCAATTACAATATTCTTTCACACATCTCATGAGATGGACTCTGTCCTTATTCACATATCACAAGAGAACTCTAACCATAACAAATTCCTAACTACCCAGTGGACCTTTTTTAACGAGGCACTTATCCCTATTTGCCTTTGTGAAATGGAGGATGTATAGGACTCGATTAGCCCATGATTGATAGGCACTGGTTTTTCCATCTTTTCTCTCATTTTTTTTTCATTCCCAAATCACTCTCTTGTCCTTATCCCATTTCCCATTCCATCCATTTTCATATATTGCAACAACCATACATTTTGTTAAGGCTTTCTCTTCCTATATCATCTGGAGCATCTCACTCCATAGCCTTAGCAATCTTGGATACCCCACTTGAGTTGGAAGGGAGCCAAGTTTAAGTGAGAGAAATAGCTATTGAGGTGACAGTCAGTAGCCTTCACGAGTTACACAAGACCAACACCTTGATATTTGGGACTTTAGATCTTGTGGGTACTAGATTTTGTTGTAACAGGCATCTCAACATAGTCTGGAGTCTGCCTAGCTCTAATGTTCATTGAAGTAAAAAAATGGTGCATAAAAGATGTCCTTAGATGAAAAAACCCAAAAACCTAGACAGGATTAGGATGTGTTTGTGGTGATTGAAGTTACATTGACTCCAGCATACTAAATTTCTGGCAAATAAGTTACACTGCATCTTTCAAGCACTACTTGAGATACCTCAAGGAAGAATGAAAATCCAAATAATTTTGTTAACATAGCCAAACTCACTCTGAATAGATCATTGACAGAATTGTGTCCAAAGCTTCAAGTTAATTTGATTGCACTCATCCCTATTTGCCTATGAGAGCTAAGCCATGCTTCATTGCATTCAACATAATCCTTTGTAAAAGCCTGTGCTAAGCAGCAAAAAGATAAGTAAGCTAATTATTCTTTATCATTAAGTCATAACAATCCACAAATCAGGCCTCAGATGTGAGTTACAGAAATATAAGTTAAGTTGGACAAATAAAGTGAGAACATCAGCTAAAGAGCTTTGTGATTTGTCTTTTTGTTACCGAGGAATGGAAGAAAACAATAAATAATTAGTATGAAATAGCAAATAAATTCTGAGGTAATGTCTGTAAGGGTCTGTAAGGGATGAATTGGGAAAATTTTTAGCTGGTTGAAATGGTCATAAATTTCCATTGTTTTTCTATTAACAGGCATCAAGCTAAAACAGGCAAGTCAGACAGCAGGTGCATTTGTAGGAGAGGTTGCAAAGGATGCAGGATCCAGTGTTACAGAAGCAGCTGAGCGTGCTGGAACTGCATTCAGGACACAATGGAGTCTTCTTCAGCAATCTAGACAACAGCAGTCATCACAGTTATCACATGATTCTATGCAGGAGCGTATTCTTTCTGCTGCAGCTTCAACAAGTACACTGCTGAAGAGGAGCATATCAGAAACAAAGGAAAAAGTTGTTACTGGAAAAGTCATTGTTGGAGAGGTACATCCTGGTCTTGATTAGTCTTGTATTGCAGTGCATTTTGAGACATTCTTGGGTAACAACACTAGATCAAAGAAGTGAAAGAAAGAAAGAGAAACACTGGTTATTGGATTGCGTTTTTATGTATATTCCTTTTCAAATCAAGAACAACTTTTCACTCCACATATTATGGGCCTAATTTATGGGGACTGTTTTTTGTTTTTAAGGAAACAACATTTTGGGGCTTCATATATTTGATTCTTACCTGATGTGAAAAAGATATTCGCTGTCTGGACTTTATACAATATATGAATCACTTGATTTAAACCTCACAGTAAAAAGTAAACACCCTAGCTTATATGCATCTGCATTATCTGGCGGTTAATTAGATTGCTTAGTTCAAGCGTTTACTGAAGCATCAAAGTATTACTGTGACCACTAGCTACAGGCAATCCTAAATAACATGTGATGAGACTAAGGTGAAACATTGGAAAAAAACCAGAAAACCACTAGTATGGAGATATAAATGCAGAGTGAGTTAATTATGAATTGTGTTGATCATGATGTCTAAAAACAGTACAAGTACTGGTTGCTTGAATTTGAATTTCCGGTGGCAAGTTACAGCTACGGGTCATGAGCTGGAAAGCAAAATAAATAGAAGAATTCCTCACGGAGAGCAACATATATGGCTGCATATATCTAAATCATCAATGGCAGGAGGTATTGAGTGTTATCCTCTAAACATCAAATTCAATAAAAATACAATAAAACATACAATAAAACTATGAGTAATAAAGTTTTATTCAGTTACGTAAATAATGTGGTGTATACCAACCATGTATTTGATCAATTGACAATTCCTTGGATCTCTGTGTTTAATACAAATAAAGCTCGACGCGTTTTGATCCCACCTGGGATCATCTTGGGTAGCGCTCCTGAATATGATCCCAGGTGGGATCGAGATCTGAAACATGTCTAGCTTTATTTGTATTAAATGCAGAGATCCAAGTAATATTAAAAATTACCTGCGTATTCTTCATCATGTTTGACCAATTGACAATTGTTAGCAGTAGCTGTAAACAACAATATTAGTAAAAGATATTGGATTCTAAGGAAGGTACGTGTCTAATTTGTCAGCTAGTCAAGAAGGATTTTGAAAACATACAAGAACAATATGCATAATAATGTTTTTGTAAGCTAGAGAGAACTATATTAATTCACAAGTAGAAACTGTACAAAGCATGAGTCCCGGTTTGCTGCAGGGGAAACCAGACGAGCAACAAAATTAAAGATTGTCATTGATAAACAGTTTAACTTTAAAGTCTGGAGCAGCCAAAAATCTTGAACAGGGACCAACTTACAAACTAGACATAATTATACTAGAACTATAACAATAGGAGGACAAAAAAAAAGACTAACAGGAGTCAGACTAGATAACTGTATCTTCATCCGAAATTGAGATTATGGGCACCTCTTTGTTAGGAGAAGGCTTGAGATCCTTCTCAACTAATTCTAGGCCGGTAGTGGTTTCGAGGATGATGTTGAGCTTAGAATCTAGTTGTTGAATCTGGTCTTGAGCCTCGTCCAATTGCAGCAGTAATTCCTAGTGCTCAGTCTTGCTTTCCATCAGAGCTTTACTTGGTAGAGTCAATGTTTTGAACCCAAGGGCCCATTTCCTCCTCTTCTCATGGTGGATTTACCCCATCTCAGTTTTCACCCAAGCCTCTTTTTGTTCAATTCCCTTTTTGATAACAATGGGTGTATGCTTCCAATAAGTCGCCTCTGCTTCTACCGCTTCTTTCATAGCCTGAGTCTGCGGACCAACCTTGTTGCCTGTGGTACCACAATGGCCACAAACTCTGCTTGCCATTGCTAGAAGGGTTTGAGATGAGATGACAACACAACGAAGGGTAGCTTGGCTAGGATAAAGATTGATACAGAGACTTGGCTGCAAGACGAAATTACAACAGATGTCTAGCCACAGGCTTGAATCAAAGCCCTCTCTCAACAACGAGAAAAAGATAGACCCTCTTCCTGTTGTAAGAAGGAACCAGAAGTGATCCAACTGGACATAGAACCACAGTGTATGCGCATGCGAATTAGGAAATGACTCCTTGAGTTTCCACGGATAAGATTGATCCCAAACTGGAAGTTTACAGTGTTGAATGCTGTTCCCATCATCATTATCACCCATGAATTGTAATAATCTCCTCTTTATCATCATCATTAAGAATGTTGCCAAGGGAGAAACTAGGTTACTAGAGATTGGTGCGAACTGTCTCCTGTCGTGATAATGGAGTATTGACATGATTAGGGTTGCAACGACCCTCGGCACCACACAAAATTGCCTCCTGCTTGTTGTCCTTTCCCTTCTCAGGTTTGTGTCATTTGACAAATTCTTGCGGGGGATTGCCTGACATGTCGTGCCCTCTGTTAGATTTAATAAAGCAGTAATATATTTCAATTATATGCAGGGGAAATAAATAGGATCACTGGAAGATAAACCATGCACAGAAACAAATAGTTTTATACTGAGATCAGAGCTGCATCCCCTGGAAAAACCCCCACGGGGAAAACCAGTCAGAGAGAGAGATGATTTTATTTCTTCAGCAATTTTCAGTACAATAATTTTCAGTCAAATTTTTTACTTATCTCAACCAGAAAATTCACCCACAGACTGCCTTGAAACCAGTGCTGAACCTGCCTCGATTTCTGTGCAAATCTGAACCTCGAAATCCGTGCTGAGAAGAAGACAGAAATCCATACTGTCTCGATTTCTGTGCCTGCTCACTCCTCGGGATTCATGCTGTACTACGTTGAACTCTGTGCTGTCTGTCTCGGGAAATGTGCCCAGTTTACTGCCTCGAAATCTGTGCAGCTATCCTCGGGATTTGTGCCCAGTTCACTGCCTAGAAATTTGAGCCTGCTGTTCTCGGGATTTGTGCCCAGAATCCTGCCTAGAAAACCGTGCTGCTATTCTCGGGTTTTGTGCTCAGAATCCTTTCTCAAAACTTGTGCCCAGTTATCCGTACTGTGCGGTCACCTTGTGAATCATGCTGCTGCTAAAAGTTTGCTGCCTTGAAATCCGTGCTGGTCATAAATGCACATGAACCTCCTCAAAAATCCTGCCCGTCCTCTCCTCTCTTCTTCTTCACTCCACAAAAGTGAATGCTCTTTGCCTTCCCTTGCCCTTTTTGACAAAACCCTAGGGTGAGTGAGGGCCCATCTAATCCAATGGCTGAGATTAGATCAGATGGGTGGTTGAGATTAAATGCTCTCTTTTAATTTTCCATAAAAATTAAATCACTCACTTAAATTTATCAAAAGGTGACTTTAATCTCTAAAGTCACTTTAAATGCTCATCTCAAGTCATTTAATGCATGGGTCACTTTATTTCCCCTTTTAAGTGACTTAGGAAAAAAGTCACTAGGGGAACACATTCCTAGGTACAAAAATCAACATGGATCTCATGGCTCAATCCATGGATCACCAAGATCGACATAAGCTCAATCTTATGGATCCATCGTCAACATGAACTCAATCTCATGGACAATCACAAGGGCTTTAACTTCACCTGAACCCTCTAAGTCAAATGCATCACAAAGGCTTTCTCCTCGCTGGTCCCCAGTGTCCCAGGGACAAACACATTAACAAGGGTTGGAATCTCACTTGACCCAATCCAGGGTCAAATGCATAAGTGACAGATCCTCTGATCTATCCATTCTCCCCGTCCATGGAGAATGATTCACGGAGTTGTAACATTAACACTCCCTCTCAATGAGGGAGGCATTCTCCACCATTTCAATCCTATCGCAGAAGTACTCAAACTTCATCCTGGATAAAGTCTTGGTGAAAATGTCAACAATCTGCAAATATGGGATACCTTCTTATTTATCACAAGATTTTGATATTTTCTCCCTCTGTCACGAAAGCAATATGTGCATTCACTCCTCCTGAGTCATCTTAGGGACTAGTCTCTCCATCCTGTCACAGGGTGTCCGAGAGATCTCCCCACTCTGTCACAGAGTGTCCGGGAGAAATCACTAATCTCCCCACCCTGTCACAGGGTCTCTGGGAGAAGGCACTGCCCTGCCCCTAGGGCATTCACCCCTAGCCAAGTCACATGGCTAATATTGGGGGAACACCTGCTCGATATTGCAAACATCACATCTTCAAGCTCATCACATCTCCCTCTGTGCTGGAGCGCCCTGCTCCCTCTGTATCTGAGCATCCCGCTCCTTCTGCATCTGAGCATTCTGCTCCTTCATAGAAGCCATCTTGCTGTCCTGGGATCTAAAGCCAACTCCATTTGACAAATGAGTTCCTCTTGCTCCTTAAGCCTAAACTCATCATCAATCTTGGAGTACCAAGCTTCCTCTTGATGTTGAGCCTCACTGCTGCATCTTATGTAGTTGCTCCCTTTGAATATGGAAGTCTGTCCATGCTATATTCCTCATCGAGCAACTCTTCCGGTTTGAGTTATTCCCGTCATCACTTTGAGTTGGAATCCAACTCATCCTTCATTCCATGCTTGAGCTTCCACACTAGATCTCCTTGTTAGGAGTAAACCAAAATTAATTAACCATTTATGCTAATCATCAACAAAACATCATTTTTAAGTAAATAAGGCTTATTACTGAAGACATTAAATACTTATCTTTATTGTTGACTTCCTTTATTTGTAATCATTGTTAAAAGCATTTTTAACGTGTGCATAGAAATAAAGGAAGTCAACAATAAAGATAAGTATTTAATGTGTTCAGTAATAAGCTTTAGTTACTTAAAGATGATGTTTTGTTGATGATTAGCCTAAATGGTTAATTAATTTTAGTTTACTCCTGACATGGAGATCCAGTGTGGAAGCTCAAGCATGGAATGAAGGATGAGTTGGATTCCAACTCAAAGTGATGACAGGAATAACTCAAACCGGAAGAGTTGCCAGATGAGGAATATAGCATGGGCATAGACTTCCATATTCAAAGGGAGCAACTACCCAGGATGTAGCAATGAGGCTCAACATCAAGAGGAAGCTTGGTACTCCAAGATTGATGAAGAGTTTAGGCTTAAGAAGGAGCAAGAGGAACTCATTTGTCCGAGGGAGTTGGCTTCAGATCCCAGGATAACAAGATGGCTTCTATGAAGGAGTAGAATGCTCAGATGCAAAAGGAGCAGCAGGATGCTTAGATGTAGAGGGAGTAGGGCGCTCCAACACAGAGGGAGATGTGATGAGCTTGAGGATGTGATGTTTGCAATATCGGGCAAGTGTTCCTTCAGTATTAGTTTTTGACAATGGTTTCTTTCAGCACTGCTCTGATACCATGTTAGATTTAATAAAGCAGTAATATATTTCAATTATATGCAGGGGAAATAAATAGGATCACTTGAAGATAGACCATGCACAAAAACAAATTGTTTTATACTGAGATCGGAGCTAATCCTTCTTATTACTTCATTGTAGTAGAGAGATAGATGCATGATTGAGTGGTTGTCATAAGTTCGTACAATAATGAATTGACCTTTAGCAATATATAGGTCTTCAGGGTAACTTTTATGTAAAGTCATGTCTTTACGTGATTTTACCTTTTCATTAAATAAATACATTATTAATTATATTATGAGCTTACAGGAATACCTCCTGAAGCACATAAACATTAACACCCTCAGCATGGACGTCGGGTGGTTCCATTATGCATCTCTACCACCCCATCTGGGAGAACTTAGTTTTCTTTGAAACATAGAAAGATTAGATTTTATTTATAATAAAATTGGAGTATTACATAGTTCATGGTTGTTATCTTGCTATTTCAAACTAAGATCCAAACTAAAATCAACCCCCCCCCATCGACTTTTATTTTAAGTTGAACTAGAAAACAAGAAATCCTTTCAAGTTCCTTGTTACTCAACATAGTTCATTAAGATTTCGTAGTATCTTTTGTTAGATGACTTACTTCGTGAAGTGTAATTGTCCTGTTATCACGTCCATAGTAGTTGGGCTACCATGATTGCAGAGTAGTTATGTGCATACTTTTGAGCTTTGCCTTGCACAGTTCCAGTGAGATCAACTATGAGGAGCAGTATTATTTGTGATCACTCACACATCAGAGCAGCCCTATATCAGACATGCAGTAGACCTTATGCCAGGGCTGAGCCTGTTGACCTTAGATTTGATGACTGAGATGACCATTTATCCCATACAGATGCAGTGCAATGTGCATTGGTTTTATTATCTTTCTCTTTTGGTCATTTTGATAGTTTGACTTAGTATCTAGTAATCATGATCTGGCAGTATATCTATATAAAATGAAATTGGTTGTTATTGATTATCTAAATGGTTGTATTACTTGCACTTAGAAGTTCTTGTTTTATACTCATTGGTTTTACCCTCCTAGGAGTGTGGACATGATCATTCCCACCTTTATGGCTTGCTAGCTTAGGCACCACCTTCACTTTCCCCATCCATCTGTTATCTTTCCCACTTTTGGATTTTACCCTGACTTACACCTCAGCCTGTGATATGGAGGACCTCCCCACTTTTGCCTCTATGTTGGATAGCATCCATGTTAGTTTGTGTCTTGGCCCTGAGTTGGCAACAAAACTTACCTTTGGTGAGTTGGATTTGATACCTTGATCACTCTAGTCGGTTGCCCTGATGTTTGGTCTTGATTGTGGAAGTCCCCATAGTTGCTTGAGTTGTGTTGGCTAAAGCCTGAAGCAAATAATACTACCGTCATTTACATATGGAAATTACTGTTTTATCTTGTGAAAGTATATATGAAATTTAAATGAAAAACACCTTGGATGTGAGCTTGAGTAGTTGTGTTTCTAAACACATGCGAAATCCTCAAAAGGGTTGTAAAATGAAATGAAATGGAAACTGAAAGCACCCTGAATGAAAGCTTTAGTAGTTGTGCTTCTAAGAATAGTTGAAATCCCCAAAAGGGTTGTCAAATGAAATGAATTGAAAACTTAAAACACCCTGGATGAAAGCTTTAGTAGTTGTGCTTCTAAGCACAGGTGAAATCCCCAAAAGGGTTGTATTGGCCTAAAGAAATTAGTGGTTAAACAAATGCTAAATCTAAAGATTGCTGGCCAAGGAATTGAAATGTAATGATGTGAATTTGTAGACATTTGCCAAGGTTGAATAAGCACTTCTCTAAACAACTTACCCATTTGTGAGACACTGCCATTCCCTGTGTATTCTTTATCCAACATATGCTTAAGTGTGTAATACCCTTTCCCTTATCCAAAGTATCACAGTGTTGAGTCAGTCAAGTCATCCCTCTTTGCCTAGCCTTGCATTCTTAGCCTTCACCCTCTGCTAGCAAATTGATCATGTCTACAGAATGAGTATATCCTCGGGGTTCTTTTGTAAGTAAACTATTATTTAAACTTATGATTTACTATAATTAAATGTTAACTGCCAGTGAAATGATGCTTAATGCTTTAAGTCTTGCTATGAGAATGATTAAAAGAGCATGTCTTAACCATTTGCACTTGTAGCAACAGGCTTTTCTAGCTTGGGTCATATTTTGATCAGTTTTGACTTGGTCAAACCTAGTTTGACCAAGTCAACCTTGAGATCCGTGATGAGTTGGACCAGTGATGTAGTATGATGTTGATTTATGGTCCTTTGATACATCTATGATGGTTCCATACAGTGGACACAGGTTTCAGATGATGGTTGATGCACTTTTTTGTTGATTATTGTTATTTGGAGACCATTATATTATTATTGTCCGAGTATGGCTGAGGCTACAAATGATATTACAGGTTGCCATAGGGTGAATGGGTACTCATTTCTAGTATATTTGGGTCTTCTGGATCCATTGAGATACTTAGTTTTCAGTTTTAGGCACATTCATTGATGATATGATTAGTTTTCCACCTGTTGACCAGTTTGGCCATGCAGAGATGGCCTGTCCAACAGTTGCTTTGATGTGGGACATTCTCCTAGGGCGCTACAGAGGGGAGGGGTGGTCCATCCACTTGTTATTACCATATTACCCCCTCTTTGGGCATGACGGTGTAGTCAGATTTTGTGCCCAGGCATCGGGCAATGAGCTATAGGCAGTTTGATGGTTTTTCAGGTGGGATAAAAATGGGATAAAAAGGTCATTAAGGAAATCGATTTGGGCTATTGAGGCAATGTTTTGGCACGAGGTCTGTTCAGAGGTCATCTATGGTGTATCCCACTCCTTCCAAATCAGCTTGCAACATTCAGTGGGGTCCACACTCTCTCCGGGTTGTCATTTGATGTATTCTTCTCTCAGCTAAGGGGGCAACGATTTGATCATTTATGTCACTTGGACATGTTATTGAGTCATATGTTATATCATTGTGCCATGGGGTGATGCTAGTGAAGGAAAATAGGACCTCCCAGCCCCACCATTTGCTCCTAGTCACTTGTCCTAGTCATCTTATGTTGCATACTCATGTTTTAGTCATCTCTATGTGGTGCGCACCCCCCTAGGGCATTCTTTTAGTGAGTGCGCACCCCCGTCTAGTGAGTGGATCCATGTTATATTGTACCAGCTCATCTTAGCTATTGATTGTATTGTTTTTATCTTTTGATCTCAACCACTCGTTGTAAAGTGGTTAGGGTTTTGGTCTCTCTCCTCCTATTTAAGGAAGAGGCCCCCCTATTGTAAAGGCATCTAGAGATCTTTGGCTCTAAGTTATTGGAATACAAGAAATATCTTTTGAGTAAATGCTTGGATCAAGAGATGGATGTTTGGCTATGATGATTGTAAATGCTTTTCCATTGCACTGAAGGATTTTGGTAGCTATTTTGTATTTTTGTTTCACTATATCGATTTGCAGGGCAAGAAGACGTTTTGGGAGGAGTGTGCATTGGTGGGGAAGCTCACCTTGCTAGCTTCTGTCGGATCTTGGGTTAAACAGGGAGTGGTTTTTTCTTTGTACCAATCATTCTCTATCATTTACTTCTTGTTTGCATCTACCCTCATTGTTGTTCGCTAATTGAGCTTTGTCTCCTTGGTTTTGCAGGAAGAGAGGACGCACTAGTGGGCTTGGGCAAATCGTGTGAGCAAGAGAAACTACCAAGTCTTTCATTTGATCTTTGTGGAAGTAATCCTCGTCCTAATCGGAATCCACTCTCATTATCTAGGTACGCTCAAGAGGTACATATTCTATTCTTCTAGCTTATCCATTTGTTCTCTAAATCTCAAACCCTCATATCTCAAAACCCTTTTTTTTTACTTTTTTAGATCCGATGAGATCTAGTGATTGCTTGGGCTTAATAATTAAAACCCACCTCTAACCTCTAAAATAATTAATCAACCTTTGATCTAAAGTTTGGTGGGCATCCAACTCCATTTACCCCCTCATTTAAGGCATTGGCCCTCTACAAGGGAGTTCGCACTTGTTGGGTAGGTGGGCTTTTACTAGATCCACATCGTGGGTATTGCTTGTTCCTTCTCAAATCCATAGATCCATTGAATAACAAACCCCCTAGTGCCATTTCACTTTGATCTTCACCTTGTGGGCCCCATTTTGACCATTTTCCATATTTTAAGGGTGGGCCCCACTTGGGTCTTTCTACTTGGTATTAGATCTATCTAGATCTACTAATCTTAACCCATAAATTGCCTATCATTCTTTGGTTGAACATTTGTCCATCTCATAAGCCTCTTCAACCAAGACCTAACTCCTTGGGTCCACTTATTAACCCTAGATCTAGATCTATCCACTCTAGATCTTCTCCTTTTCATCTTGCACATTTCCCTAAGAGGTCCTGAGTATGTTTGCTAGCCTTCATAGGTTAGCTAGGGTCTCCCCCTTGGTCTTGCTTACGCTAGATCTAAAGTGAAGAGTGCCTCGATTAGCGTGACACCCACTTGCATTGGGAACCATGGCATCTCTTGGGTCACCTCTTTAGTTGTCCAACTCCTCTACCATCCTGGATAGGATCACCTTTTGGGACAACTACAAGTTGTGTGATAACATGTCCACAAAATCATGGTCCTTCATCCCATACTAGAAAGAGATTTTCTTGCCATCACAGGGCCTAGATTAAGTCTCTTGTTTTCCATCCAAGTGTTAAAAACTTTTCTTATATGGGTGGATTTAATTTCAATCAACTTTTTTTTAATAGTAAAAACTATAGCTAATATGAATCCTGATTCCTGGCCTCTCTAAACTTCTAAACTATTATTAGTCAATATTAACCTGTGTTACCGGATCCGTCAAGGGTGATTCAGGGATCCGCGGATCCGCAGTTCCGATCTGGATCCGCTAGGATCCATGACGGAACCGTGCCTAAACCAGATCTTTGAAAACAGAAACGGATCCAACCACAGTTAAACGGATCCTATAATTTTTTAGTGGTTTCCTCGTTCTTTCGACGTTTCTTTCGTGGTTTCCCAGTAGTTTTTTTGTAGCCTCCTTTTGGGTTAACCCACAGAGCAGCGATAACGCAGACATAGACTGACAGGGCGCAGTTAAGGTAAGGTGTGTTTAGCTCTTTCCCACCCGTCGACCGGTCCGGCTACTACTTCAATTTAAATTAAAAGTCTTTGGGGCACTCCGACTTTAAACTTTATACTATAGCAGGGACCACACGAAATAAAAAACTCGAGCTGGTTGTTCTCATACTTACGGATAAATACTTCTATATAAGAATGGGGCATTCCATAGAATGGTGCCCATAGCCATATGTACTTACTAGTGCGCTGGGATTCAGTATATGTTGAGGGCTGGCAACATTTTTATAGAGCCCAGAAGGCCCCGCATTAACCCAGCAGGCGACGATTGACGACAATCAAGTATCGGGCGGGTAGCTTGATGTTTGGCTAAAAGTCAAAAGATTTGTCGGATATTTTTTTTATTTTTTTTCTCTATGTAACGAAGTTTTTCTTTTTATATAAAGTTAACCATATTAACTTTATACAGTATTATAAAGTTAACTTTTTAGCTTTTTAAAGTATTATAAAGTTAACCATTTTAACTTGAATAATATATTTTAAGTAATAAAGTCAAAAACTATATAATAATAATGTTAAATCATAAATATTAAAATTTTTAATGTTATAATAAATTCATATATTTTTAAGAGATATTGTAATTTAATAATATATATACATATAAACAATAGAATTATATATAGTTATAATTTTATACATATTAAAATTAAAAAATATTATTATATTTTTGTGTACTTGACGTATCCTGGCCATATCCGGATCCTGGCTTTTCAAAAATCTGGCGGATCGGTATCCGGATCCGGATCCGTATCCTGGTAACCTAGATATTAACTATTGTGAACATGCTTTTAGAGAAAACAATTACAAAACTTAGACAAATCTCCTTTATCCAAATAAAATCATCTAAGAAACTAAGATGATACCTGCCCTGAACTCATCCATGTCTTTTTCCATATTTATGTATTTGGTCTCTGGTATTCTTTTTCAGGGATTGAAGATTTGATTAAGTTCCAACTCATTCTTAAGATTCAAATCATCCTTAGACAAAATACCAAATAGGTACCTCTTGTTTCTTTTCTACATCTTTGAATTTTGGAGATGTTGATTCTCGTGAATGTTATTATTTGGAGAGGAACTCCATGTTGTCTCTTCTTCTTTTCTGCATATATTTGACTTTGAAACTTCCCTTTCTTTTCCTGTTTTAATTCCATGGCTGGTGCTTGTCATTGTTAGAATTAATCCTAGGGATTATGGTTACATTGTAAATATCATTGTTATTATTACATTGTAAATATCATAGGAGAATAGAAACGGGCATGTGGAAGATGAAACCAGAGGTCATATGTCTTGTATTTATATGAGGTTCTGGATTTTTTTTTCCCCTGTCCTGTTGAATAATCTATTAACAACAAGATAGACTAATAATTCATGTTTGGTTAATGTTGATTTCACAGTGCATAGACTCTTGACACATTGGCTAAATAGTGAACTAAATTTCTGAAAGATTTGTGATATAATTCTGAATTCTGAGATTTTCTGCAATCTGCTATTTTGATTGATGGTGCATTATAGTAGAAGCATTCGAAGTTTGCTTGGTTGATGGTGGTCGAATTATTTATTACATTGACTAATTAGCTCTTGTGATAATTTTGGAAAGTCTTCATTGGTGAATGATTAACTACAACTCTTAAATCACATAATTATTGACTAAGTGATAAACATTTATGAAATTTTATTTCTCTTGTGAGTTAGCTTCTCTTTCATAGATCAATGGATGTATGATATTAATGATCTCCAATGTTTCAGGGTTAATGTTCATGGTTCATGTTATTTTCCATACTCTTGAGAAATTTCTAAGTATTTGATGATTGATCTGTTGAATATTATATATTTTGAATAGTTAATTACTTGGAAAAATCAACTACATAACTCGATATACATATCATAATCAACTTGACATCAATTCCCTTAGCTCTCTTTAAATGAGATCCAATGCAACCTATAGGGAAGCTTCCCTTTGCCTTGAGAGCTAGCCTAAAACTGGGAAATTAGCATTGTGGTGACAGCGGTGCTTTTTTCTGAAGTTGCCCTTGATAGCATTAGTGAGTTAGGACTTCCTCACTTAAGTGCTAAATCAAGCCGTAACATTTTCACACCATTGCCGGGGATAAGTCCATTTAACCTGAGCTTGAACGACATTTCAATCATTGATGAGCCTTAGTTAATTCACAATCTAACTAGCTCATTTGGCGACTCCACAAAGGGGCGAAACCTTTGTTCCTTATAAATTTTGAAGTGATGTTGTTTGTACGGTGAAACATACAATATTGTGAAGGCATTGAAGATTCACTTTGGTGATTCCACAGTTTGGTAAAGGTATGAAAAATGGCCCTTTCTTGCAAAGAATGGGATGAATTGCTTGGTCCTTTAAATTTCTAATGCATTCCGGGATTTCCACATGAATGCCGATATGATTTATGGAAAATACATGGTCCTAGATTCTATGGGAGGTGTGTAATGAGGCACCACTCTTTGTTGACAACTTCCTTAATTTCATTGTGAAATATCATTTGGTCCATGAAGATGTTTTCCCTTTCTATTAGGAAGCATGCAAGGGAATGGTATTATGGTCTTCCTCCAAAGTAGATATCTTCATTTTGTGCCTTTCTAATAGTTTTTCAAAAATCTTTGGTGGATATAGATGATCAATGGGAGGGATTACATGATGCATCTATTTGGGTTTACACTTGTAAAAAGGCAAAAAACAAAATAGAAAGTTTGATGCAAGGATAGGAAATGAACCCTTCCAAGGCTCTCTTAGGTGAGATCAAGGCTCACAAAGAATTATTGCTTTATTTGGTTGATTTTACTAAAGAAAAATGTGAGATTCTAGGGCAAGATGAACTTATGGATTAATTGCATGTGATATCTCAAGTACATGGGCATGAAGAAGATTCCTCTCATTTCATTGAATATCATGAAGAAGAGCATGTCCAAGAAGAAATCCATGAGGATTCTTTTGAAGAAATCCCTATGGATGAGAGAACCCATCTTCCTATTCTCTTTCCTCATGATAATGAGGGTTTGGTAAGCTTTAATTCATCAAAAAAAATTGAGTTAGATGAATCACATTGCTATGATTTTGAGGAAGAAAATTTTGAAGACAAACCCTTGTTTGAAGATGAGAGTTGTAGTGCATGTGTTTCTCCATTTCATGAAGAATTGGATGTGAAATTTCAAATTGATAATCATAGCTTTGGGGATCCCATATATGATATAGTGAAGCATCCAGTGAGGAACTTGGAGATCTAGAACCTTTAGAACAACCAAGCATATAAGAGGTTTTATAGCAATATGCCCCATTTATAATATTGGTTTTTGGACATAATATTGAGCATATTTTTACAAATTTCTTTTAGCCATCTCTAATTTTTAAGGCTGTCTTGGCATAGAATTTTCAGGGTGATTTCCATCTTCTTAATGCAGATTTTTTAGTAGGGGTTTGGAACATGTTTATGAGCCCAAAAACATAGAAATTTTTCAGCCACCTAATCTTTCCATTTCTTCTTGTATTTGGTATGAATTTTCAGTTGAAGAATATTTTGTTTGGGAAAACAATCTTTTCATCTAAGAATTAATTGTAAAAATTTCCGACAATTCAAATGGTGTTTTCAAATCCTAAAATTGGGGCTAAAGTTTTTCTCTAAGTCTAAAAATTTATCTTACATCTTATGCTTAACTAATGTGAGAGATTGCCTTGAGGATTCTTCCAATAGACCTATTATGCCCCAAATTCTCTGCAGCCCGCCCTACTAGATGCGCCAAAGGGAGGGGGTCTTTTTGCCATTGTAAAAGGCCAAGTTGGGGATTGTTTATGTAAAAGTGTTGGTCTAGTGGGGCTTTAGAGCCTTGGTATGGTAATGGTAGGTTCTCTTGGTTCTCATTTCAAGGAGTGTTGGCCAAGTGGATTTGCTGACTACCCCTTGATGAGTGGAAGTTCCTCATCCTGTTGGGCATTTATGCCTTGGTTGGGTGTCTGGTGCACCTTGGGATGAATCCATTAGGACACATGGCTTGGCACACCTAGCCATACTTATGGTTTATGCTTTGCAGAAGGTGATTGCACTTGTAAGGGTTGTCATACTTGCCTTAGCACACCTCATTTCACCCCCTTGGACCTTATCTTGTTGTATCATCCTTCCCTCATGATCATCTTTGTCTTGCAGAGCAAATCCTCCACCATCTGAGCAAGCTTGAAGAGGCCGTACCAATCTAAGAAGGATGTTGAGGGAAAAAGCAAATGTTGGGGTTAGATGGGGCATGACATCCTCCTTCCAAGCTCAGCTCATCATCAAGTTGAAGCATTTCATCATTGTTATTCATTATTTTATGTTTTATTTGGTTTACTTGCCATATTGTGGGTGACAAACCCTAAAAATCATTAAAAGTCATTTTAAGACAAATTAGACAGGTCGGCTTAAAGGAGGATTAAGTTAGCATTATAAATAAAGCGCCTCCTCCTCATTTGTAATCAAGATCATGGAATCAAAATGACTCAATCCTTATGAGATTAAAGGGTGTGCACCTCCTTTCTTAGCTATTCTAGGGTTTTCAAGGAACAAATTTTGATGTTTGAGGTTTCTTTACAATCTTACAAGGCTATTCCAGGTGAAAGGATTCTTGAGGCTATTTCTCTCTTGACTGTGGTAAGATATTGAAAATCTTGTTTTGCATTGTTGGAGGCATCCAAGGTAGGAGCAATTTAGGGTTTTATGCATAATAGTGTAGCCTTGTTTGATGAGACATCCCTCTTGAAGGGTATCTTTGTTTGGGCCTTGGCATTTTGTTTGCCCTAACTAGGTCAAAGGCTAATACAACCTAGGGTTTCTTAGCTTTGCCCTAGTTCATACAAATATTGAATTGCCAATTCTTAGAAGAAATGTTAAATCCTATTTCTTGGTGCCTGGTGGAATAAGACCTAGGTCTGATTCCCTCATCTTCACCAAATTCTCTATTTACAAAATTCCTTGTACTATATATATTGGATAAAGACAAAAAATATAAAAAAACCATAAAAATTAAATATTTTTTGAAAAAACAAAAAATATTTACTTTTTGTCATTGTACTAGTTTAGTATGGAATTTATTTGCAAAATTCCAAAGTTTACCATGGTTATTTATTTTTGCAATATTTATATTTTGCAAAAAATTCATAAAAAGTCAAAAAACCCCACAAAAAGTGTGTTTTGCAGCTCTCGGAGGCCTAACCTAGGGTAATGTTAGCCCTAGGGGAGGTCACATCATCTTTTAGGGTTGGCTGCAGCCCTAGTGCAGGTCTGGTTGAAGTGTTTTGCAGGTCCAAATTTCATTAGAAGACAAGCCCTAATACTTGGGAAGGGTCCATACTTCATCATTAAGTATTGGCGGTTGACCTTGGGGGGTTTTGAAGTGCCAAATCAAAATTTTCAGCCATTATTGCAGGTTATTACAGATCACAAGGTGAAATCAGTCCCAAATCTCCTCATCCATTCGTTAAAGCAAGTGCACCCTAGGGGGGATAGGCTCCTCTTTAGTTGTTGAGTTTTGAGATGTACTTTTCCAGACATTTTCACTACCCATTTCAAGTTTTCTTATTGATAAACCAATACCAAGTTTTATTGCTTCTAAACATTTCTAGTCATTAATGTTTTATTGAATATTTTGTTGACTCCATTAAGGCATTGATCTACTGACTTAGTAGGAAGGTCTTATAGAGATAGAGTTGTCCTTGTTACATATCTTATAGGTCTATTTCTACCATATTTGGGAAGCCTTCCATGGCCTAAGGAGCAGGTCTAAAGAGAGAGCAGAGTGCACCGAGGTAACAGTGGGTGCTTCTCCTGAAAAGTTGTGGATCTTAGCACCATCCCTTGTGACCTAACTTCAAGGGGGTGCTAATCTCTGAGGTAACATTTTTTGGTGTCGTTGTCAGGGACTCAAAAAGAAAAGTGATGACTTTCCATTCGAGGTGTTTTCGAGTCTAGTTCATTCATTTTCGGTAAGCTTGACACTCTTGGTGCTGAGAAAGTTGAGGTGATTTTTTGTTGTGTACTTTGATAAGGTTATTGTTAAGGATGAGCTTTGTTGGTCTTATTTGGCGCCTTTGGTGAGATGCTGATCTCTTTGTGAGAGTCCAAGATACACCATTTATTTATATTCTGATATATATACTCTGTATTTACTTCTCAGAAGACTCTCAGGTCGAAATACCAAGTGAAACTATGTAAAAATACCAAACAATGCATAAATGGTGCCATTTTCCCTATATCTTGTTATGAGAGCTTGAAGTTGCTATATTTCGATTTGTATCAGTTCATCTCTGTGATTTTTATGATGTATGGAGAGTCATTAGTGTCCTAAAGCTGTTTCATATACATTACATAAGCCTCTGGAACACAAATCTCGAATTTCTTAGCAAGTGGTGAAGTTTCCTATCATTTCCCCCTATGTGAAGACATGTCCACAAACCTTTGATTTATGGGAATTGCAGCAGCCTTTAGAAACTGATTAATGATGCATTTGGGTGCCCATTGAAGTCCTTTAACTAATCCATGTCTCTGTTATGAAAGTTGGGAGGTTCGTACTACATTTGGGAACCCATTAGTGACCTCTACCCTTGGGGGTTTGAACCTCGAATTTACTAGTAAATTTCCCTATTTTCTCTTGAAGTTAAATGAATGTTGCAGAAGTCTTTTGAGAGTTTCCAAGGATCCATCAACTTCATTTTTATGTCTCATTACCTTTCCAATACTCCCAGTCCCAATTCGAAATCATTAGGAGTCTTTTGGAGCCATCTACCCTTGGGGGTTTCAACATCGATTTTCCTAGTAATTCTGCCTTTCATTCTCTAATTGTAAATGCAAGTTGCTGAAGTATTTGGAAAGTGTCCAAGCATATAATAGCTGCTTTAATGTGTCCAAATACATCTCAATCCACTCCATACACCATTCGAAAAGATTTGGGATCATTTGGGACAGTTTGGGGCTTTACTAGTTCAAGTTTCGAAAATTGACTAAATTGGGGACATTACACGTCATACATGGGGGTGGCTAATAACATAGGAGCCACAACATAAAGACAAGGACAAGTGACTAGGAGCACATGGTGGGGCTAGGAGGTATTATTTCCCTTCACTAGCATGTCTCCATGGCACAATAATATAAAATATGACTCAATGACATGTCCAAGTATACAAATGATCAAATCCTGTCCCCATAATTAGAGAGAGATATGCAATAAAAGTCCTCCTGTAGCCCATGTGGACCCCACTGATTGTTGCAAACTGATCTGAAAGAAGGGGGATACACCATGGATGACCTCTAAGCAGACCAAGTGCCAAAACCTTGCCTCAATTGCCCAAATCGAATTCCTCAATGACCCTTTTATTCCATGTTTTAATCTCCTGAAAATCCCTGAAAATGTCCAAAACTGACTCTGGGGTGCCTGTGTTGTCAAACTGGGTGTGCCATCATGTCCGGAAGGGGGGTAATGTGGTAAAAACAAGTGGCTGGACCACCTCCTTCCTCTGTAGCGCCCTAGGCAACGACTAGCCTCCAGAGATACTGCTGGACAAGCCACATCAGCATGGCCAAACTGGTCAACAGGTGGAAAACTGCTAATATCATGTCAGGGAGTGCTTGAAACTGAAAGATAAGTGTCTCAATGGATCCAGAAGACCCAAATTCACTAGAGATGAAGACTCATACACCTCATGATAACCTGTAGGATCATATGTCGGGTCCACCATACCTGGACAAGTAAAAATATGATGATCTGTAAACAATAATAATCCATGAAAACTGCAACAATCATCATCTGAAGCATGTGGCCAACATATGGAATCATCAATAGGCATATGTAGGACCTGCTACCGCCTAATGCACACCTGGGGGGAATGCGGCAGGATTCCTTCAAGCCACTCGGTGTGTCCTTGGGGGCAAGTGAGATTCAAGTGCTGTCACTTGATTACTCTACTCCTCCTCCTAGGATTAGTCCTAGCGAAGCCAAGGGGGGTGGTTCTTATGAAAATAAAACTAAGGCTTTTAATCTATAACAAAAATAAAAAGTCTAATCTAGGAGTTGATTAATGATGAAATGAAAAAGTAAATCAACAATACATATTTGCAAATATTTTACCAATCACTACACATCTAAGAGACAGGACACGTCCTAAGGGGTCCCCGTGTCCCGTGGGCCACGTTTGGGCGCGGACATGCTGGCCCCACGTGGGGGACACGCGATTTTTCGTGTCCCGAAATCGGGACACGCGTGTCCTAAGTCTGTGCAGCGTGGGGATTTTCCAGGACACGAAAATCGCGATAAAGTGTGCCCGCGTGCCCATAAAAATGATTTTTTGGTTTTTGTTTTGTCATTTGCTAACTGATGGGAGTGTGAGGGAGAGCTAGAGTGAGCCCAAAGTCATTTTTTTTGTAGGTGAAGGAGATTCAAGAGTGTTTTCTTGCAGGTGGAGGAGATTCAAGTGTGATTTCACCATCAAGATTGAAGGAAAATGTCTCAACCAGCTAGGGCAGCAGGTAGAGGGCAAAGGAAAGGGAAGAATGCCCCATCTATTCCCTCTCGTCCTATTCCTCCTCCAAGCACATCTCCTTCTGCTCCTAGTAGTGCTCCAACCGGTTCTAGTGAAGCTCATCCTCATTATAGCCATGCTTTGGCAAAACAACAAGCACAAGAGAGTAAATACCCTTTGTGGAAGTATGTGACTGTTGGAGCGAAGCTTGGTGGGGGAGGCAATGTGTGTTGGACTTGCAATTTCTGCAGGCATGAATTCAAGAGCACCTATTACCGGGTTAAAGGCCATTTGTTGGCCCTCCCTTGTGGGATTTCTTCATGCAAAGCTGTGAGTGTTAACCAAAGGAGGGAGATGGAAAGAGAAGACCATGTTGGGGTAGGGAAGGTGGCTGCAGCAAGCAAGACATTTCATCGTGAGGATCCTCTTCCATTCTTGAGGAAACCCTCTAGCACTAGGAGTGGGGTTGATGCTATTGCTTATCCAACAAGAAAGAGGCCAAGTTCAAGAGGTCCAATGGATAGGATTTTCCAACATGAGGCACGAGAAGAGGTAGACCTCTCCATTGCATTTTTCTTCTACCTCAACTTCATCTCATTCAATGTTGCACGGTCACCATTGTACTTTGAGATGTGTCGATCTATAATGGAACGAGCTCCAACTGGTTATGTGCCTCCTAGTTCAGAGAAGCTTAGAACCACATTGTTGGTTAAGGCAAAGAAGGAGGTGGATAAAATTATTGATCCAATTAAATCAAAATGGTCCACATGGGGTGTTAGTATTGTTTCTGATGGATGGACGGATCCAGCACGCCATCCACTCATCAATTTCATGGTGTCTTCCACAAATGGACCGGTGTTCTTGAAAGCGGTGGATGCTCTTGGGAAATACAAGGATGCACAATATATGGGTGATTTGTTCATCAAAACCATTGAAGAAGTAGGTCTTGATTCTTGTGTACAAATCATCACGGACAATGCACCTGTTTGCAAGGCTACTGGCATGATTGTGGAAGCTAAACATCCACAGGTATGTGATTGTTAATTTACTCATTTATTTGAAATTTTGAGCTGTTAGTAACTTAGTAGTTAGTTGTAGTCTTGTAGAGTCTAGGAGTCTAGACTCAATGACTCATTTATACTTTCTTTTATTGATCTTACAGGTATTTTGGACACCTTGCATTGTCCATTCTTTGAATTTAGCACTGAAATCTATTGCTTTAGATGTGCCATGGATTGGCAAACTTATTGAGGATGCACGCCATATCCGTAACTTTGTACAAAACCACACCAATGCCCTCACAATCTACAAAGAGTACACAAATCTTTCATTGTTGAAGGTTGCAGATACTTGGTTTGCTTCCTCATTCATCATGCTCAAGAGATTGAGAGAGGTAAAAACCGCTCTTGGGTTCATGGTGATTTCAGAGTTTTGGGCTTTTTGGAGAAAGTCGGATCAGAATGCTTCACAAAAGGTGAAGGACACAGTATTAGATGATGGTTGGTGGGATAGGGTAGTCCTTAGCATCAAGATCATGGAGCCAATCATTTCTTTGTTGCGGTTTGCAGACACGGACCAACCCATCCTAGGAGATGTTTATGAGGGGTGGGATTCCATGATTGAGTCCATGAGGACCATTGTTATGGAGAATGAGTGTGCTGAGTATGAGACATCGGCAGAGAACTTATGGTCCATCATACAGGGCATTCTTATCTCCAGGTGGGATAAGAATTGCACACCTTTGCATTGCTTGGCCCACTCATTGAACCCTAGGTTCTACGCTCAGGATTGGCTCAGTGGTGGGTCGGGGCACTCATCCAGAGTCCCTCCTCACATGGATGGAGAGATCTCAGAGGGGAGGAAGATAGCATTTAGACGGCTAATTCAGGATAGAGACCACCTTGAGGTGGTGGAGGAGGAATTTTATGAGTTTTCTAGTGGCACCGGGAGATTTGGAGGATATGAGGTGATTAGAGACATGGGGGTTAAGAAACCCCTTGTTTGGTGGACAACTCATGGGGCAACATGCCCTATTCTACAAAAGATAGCCTTGAGGGTCCTCTCTCAAGTTACTTCATCCTCTTGTTGTGAGAGGAATTGGAGCACATATGGGAACTTGTACAGTGTGAAGAAGAGCATACTTGAGCAGTCCAGGGCAGAGACGATGGTGTATGTGCACTCCAACCTTCGTCTTATTTACAGGAAGAGGGAGGAGTGGGTGAAGGGAAAGACACGGATGTGGGATGTCTTTCCTGATGAGATGGGTTTGGACAGCAGTACTGAGTTGGCATTAGCCAACATGGATCTTAATGATCCAGTGCTAGAGCCGGTCACTTTTGATGAGGGTGATCGTATGGAGGGGTCATCCTCCACACCAACAGATGCAGTTAGTCAGATTGGCAGAGAGGAGGAGGAGGAGGAGGAGGAGGAGGAGGATCAGGGCAGTGATGAGTTTGTTGATTCAGGCATGGAGGAGGACTATTGAGTCATTGACAGATGGGATTCTTCCATCTTGATCCACCCCTTTTTTGTATTTACTATTAGACTATTAGTCTATTAGTCTAGACTCTATTTGGCATTTGCTAGTGCCCAGTGGCATTCCGACATCTATGTAATACATTTTGATTTTGATGACTTAATGAGAAATATGGTTCCGAGTCTCTGACATGCATCTATGTGTCTCAATGTCTCATTGTGATTTGTGATTGTGAATGACAAATGTGTTGTGATTTGTGAATGATCTAATTTCTATTGAATATTTCATATTTGTAATTGTAAATGTAATTTCTATTGAATATTTGTAATTGTAAATGTTAAATTTTATTGGATCTATATGTCTATATTTTTAAATTGTAATATATTTAAAAAAATATATATATGTATATAAAACGTGTCCTACGTGTCCTGATTCCGGGGGTCACCGTGTCCCGTGGGGACACTCGTATTTTGGGGACACTCGTGTCCCGTGTCCTCGTGTCATGTGACTTAGCTACACATGATATTGAAAGAAAGAGATACAATCACTCCATATTGCAAGATTGAAAAATAATTAGACCAGTGCCGAAATGTAAATGCATGCGATTGTTGTTGTGTAGAGTTGTGAAAGTATTGCAAGAGTTTTGTTGGTTTATTTCAGAATTATTAAATGGATATTAAAGGAATGGGTTAATTCTTGGTTTGGCCCAAAAGAAACCTAACCCTTGGAACTGAGTGCTTTAGCAGCTTTACCAAGTGTCCAACCAAGCGAGGATAAACTTTCTTAAAGTAGCCCACTGACTCTATAATTTCCACCCACGCAACCTCCCGAGTTCTTAGAATTTGGTTCTATTGGATTTCCCTATTTAAAACTAAGTACCTTACACCCGTTTCTAGTTAACCCTACTGTTCAGACTCAGCTGCAGAGGCTAAGAGCATACTTTGGGTTTGGGGTGTTGGTAAGTTTCATTATGATTGAAAATGGATGATTAATCTACAGTAAACCCCAAGAGTACCTTTTCTTCACACCAAAGGTGGAGTACTTCGGTAGAGCAAAAGGGGTAAATTTTAGTTTGAGAGTTTTAGAACAATTGTAGTTTATTTTGTAGCACTTAATTGAGAGATTGAAAAATGATTATAAGTCCCCCCGGGACGCTTTGTGTGCTTTGTGAATGTTTTCTAATTACTAATAACAAAGTAAACTAATCTAAAACAAAGAAAAGTGAAAAAATTGCAAAACTGAAAAAAAAGTAAAAAAGTGCGAATCCCCCCTGGGGTGATTGGGGTTAGGCGCTGGAATTGCCCGCTTGCTCTTTTTATTCTTGCGTTTACAAAATGAAAATAGAAATGAACTGCTGCTTTCCCTTTATGCTTAGGGAACAAGTCAGTTTACAATTTTATTGGAAAAATAAATCAATGCTTGAATTGTTGGTTCTTGAGAAGGTTCGGGAAGCTTTGAAATGGTAAACTTCTTGGTTTTTGAGCTTCAACCTACTAAAGAAAAAGAATAGTCCAGCAAATGATAATTATTAGAAAAAGATAACTACAAAGTGAGAAAATGAAACTAGTTCAAGCAAGAATGTGAAAAACCAGTTTATTTTCCAAATTTTGAGTCTTTAACTAACTTTTAATTAAACTTTAAATCTAGGACTGATATGCATGCAAAAATTCTAGCTAACTAAAAAAGATGTAAAATGCTCTAAAAATGATCTAAACTAACTCTTATTCAAGATGCAAACTATGTGAAAAAATAAACTAAGGCAAGCTAGAAAGCTTGCCTTCTTAGGATCTTTACTTGCCTCTTTAAGAGATGGCAAGTAAATACTTTGGCACTTCGATTTACTTGAATAAAACTTTTTAAAATACTTAAATAATTTCTCAAAATATTTTAGATCTAAACTTATAAAAGCTTGAAAATGAGAAATTCTTTCAACCTAGATCTATGACTTATGTGAAAATTTAAATTTGTTTAGATTGCAAAAGATTAGATCTATTTAAAATGTAAATTTGGATCTAGATCTAAGAAGTTGAGAGAAGGTAACCGATTTAGTTTTAGAAGAGTTTGGATCTTGAAGCTTGAACCCTGGGGGGTTTGAGCAAATGGATAAGGGCCGTGGAGTCTACTTCTTGATGCACCGGTGAGATCTATCAATCTGCCTAAGTTTGTTGAAAGATCTGCCTAAGTTTGTTGAAAGAATGGAAGATCTAGCATGTTCATCCATTCATCTAGCTTGAATCAACCTGTACAACGCAACAGAGACTAGCAAAGGGATTAAAAACACCTGTGTAAATAATCAAAAGAAAATTAGAGATGATAGATTCAAACAAGAATATTCTCAAACTCTAGCATTCTAATAAAGTTTACAATAGACAAGATAAACTATAAAGCACTACTTACTATTCTTAATGAAAGTATTTTCTCTTTAAAGACAGATGAATCCAACATATACTAGCATAATGCACGATACAGATTTATCTCATAATATGCAGAATAACTGAGATCCAACACAACAGACACATTGTTGTCCGCCAAACTTCACACCAGCAGCGGAAATCTTTCGAAAGCTGTCTCTTCACTACAAGTGAGAGAGGTGTGGCCTTGGGGGCAAGCAATGAGCCAGGTACTGTCACCTGAATCCCAGCTCCTCTGTTTAGGCAAACTCCTAATGAAGCCAAGGGGGGTAGTCCCTATAAAAGAGTTTCACTAAGGCTCTAGTATTTATAGTGTTTTTTGGTGTTGTGATGTGGATGGGTGTTGTTTAGGAGTTTTTTGAGAATGAGAGACACAATAATATCTTAATGTAAAAACAAGATAACGCAATCCACGTTGCAAAACAGAAGATGAGAGATACACTTGGATAAGAAATAAATCACTCTTTATGCAAATTAAAACAAGTACTCCAAAATTGATATTTAAGCAAATAAAGTATTGAGATTAAGGACCAGTGCCTTTTGGAGTCAAATAGAAGAGTGATTGTAAATGCTTGATACAAGTGTTTGAAATAAAGGTTCTTGAGAACGTTTTGCAGTTTATCTTGGTAAATTTAAGATTTTAGTGGTCTTGATTATTATGGCTAAGAACAAAGGTATCAAAAGGAGTGGAACCTTGTCCAAGAAAAACCACTGGCAACCGTAGGTGATAGGTCGGAAGCACCCAGATTACAAAGAGGGCAAGTGTGCTTGCGGCTTGACCGCCCTCGAGTCTGACAGTGGATTCCCGACACCACCTCTTGTAGGAAGAACTCAGTGATTTGTCTTGGTTGGGGTTTGGGGTAAAAGTTTTAATTAAAGTTATCACTTGTGAATTAACAAGTCTTCCACCTTTCTGAGTACTAGCCCAACCGTTTCCGGTTGGCAGAGCATACGGGTGTAGGACAGAAACCAAGGTAAATTAATTAAAGGGGAAAAATGTGTGGAAAATTTTATTATTAGAGCACCTTGTTCAACTCTCCGACAGAGAGCGCTCTTGACAAGATCTTATGACCACAGTTCAAGAGACTTGCTAATCAACAAATGCCTAATGTAGGGAACAATGCAATACTAAAAATGCCCTCCAATAGAGGGTGCTCTTGACTTGGATTTGGCCAAGTTCAAGAGACTTTGGTTCGTTTTAAGAAGCAGATAGTAGTTGTGTTGTAAAAGCAATAAATCAAATTTAAATGATTAAACCACGTAATAGATTTGAAAGATATGAAATAATGCTTAACAATACTATTTTGCCAAATAAAATAAACTGGAAACTCTAGTGTTCTGCAAGACAAAATTTAATCTAAAAGTGGAATCGATCTCTGAACAAGATCAATCACTAGAAGCCACCAGTCCTGGAAACCTTCCAGCTAGCTGGATGTCCACAAGAAGCTGATGGGGGAACGAGAAGCTACCACAAGACTATGTGGCCTTTGGGATACAATCCCAAAGTTAGCTATTCTCTAGTCAAGGTTTGGAAAAGAAAATACAAGATAATATTAAACAGAAAAAATGTCTAATCTACCCAAGAGTCTCTTTCAGGTCAAAGACCGTACTCGGGAGAGCATGGGGGTAAGTAAATCGGACAATAATAATAAAAAAATGACTTATTGAAATAAACACTAATCTAAGAGCATATAATGGATCTAAGCTAGAAAATCAAACCACTCAAAAGAAGACTACAAGACTTCCCCAAATGGGGGAAGTGAGTGTGGGGGCTTAAAAACCCCACTTGCAACTTTTATTAAGAGAGTACAAATGCCCTTGGGAATGAAACCCTTGTAGGGACTTTGAAATAAATAACTTGGAAACTATTAAAAATAAAATCCTAAGAACTATTACAAAGGATAATACTAATCTCTTTGTTTCGATTTGTCCTCTTGTCTTGATGGCTTCTTGGATTTGAAGTCTCTTGACTTTCACAAGAGAAGATCTACCCAAAGCAAACAACTCCAATACCCATTAGATGTTAGGAAAATAAAACAAAGCTTGAAATTGAAACTAGATCTAACACTTGAAAAATGAAACTATATAATGACAAAGCATGAGATCTACAATAATAACTTTGCAACAATGTAAACTAACTATTGAAATTTAAACAAGATAACTAACAACTAACTAAGTATGAGATTTATTGCTAACTATTTCTAATTCTTTTGTTTGCTTTTTGTTATGTTTTTAGGGCAAAATGGGGATGAACGAGAGGAAAAGAGGCACAAAACCAAGGGGAAAACGAAAGGGGTGAAGAGGGAAGAGTGGAGGCGAGAGGCTAGAAGGAAGAGGAAAGAGGCACTAAAGGTAGGGTGAAACGAAGAGCAAAGAATGGAAGGGCGGATGCAGAAGGAAGAGGACTAAAAAGATGACCAAAAGAGAGGGACGAGAGCAAGAAGAGGGCAAAAACGAATGGGAAGAGGATGGCTTTTCTAAGGTGGACGAGAGCAAGAAGGTAGGTAAAACGAATGGGGAGAAGGGTATGGGAGATGGTACAAAAGATGGGAGAAAGAGGTAGGACGAAGCTAGGGCAAGGAGGAAAGTGCTAGCAAACAAGAGCAAAGAGTTTCAAGTGGAACACTTGAGAGGGTAAAAAACACTGTCTTGGAAATCCTCCAGTTAACCGATGATACGCCGACAACAAGTGTTGAAGAGAGCACAAGGGAACGAATCCCAAGCTATTCCCCAAGGTTGAAGGAACTCCAACCTTATGGCAAACTAAAACTATGGCTTGAAAAAACAAGTAACTAATCTTGGATCAAGATCTAGAAGGGGTAGAAAGGGCTTAGCATATCAATACAAAGGTTTCAAGGAGAAAAAGAAGGCTTGAAGAAGATAGCCTAAAGTAACAAAGTAACCAATTTTGAGAAATATTTTGATAAATGGATGGATCTTAGAGCAAAACCTTTTGTGCTTCCTCTTGGAATAACATCAACTTCTTATAGATCCTGGAAAGACAACAATGTTAAAAATCACTTGTGATGGTGAAGATGGGCTAGATGCAACCGAGCTCACACCCCCCTACACCTAGAAAAAACCTATTCAAAGACAAACAACTCAACGCAAAAGTGAGATCAAATATATAACTAGTATGCTACGAAAACCAAGGTTATATCAATGCTAGTACAACTGAATACATCCTATTCATATAACTCATTGATCAACATTGCATAATAAACCAAATTGCAAACCACAAATGGTAGATCTTATGTTCTAGAATATAGACTTCTAAAGCTAGTTATTTGATCAATTACATAAGCATTTAAATTGAAAGCATAGAAAGAAATCACCTCACAAGAGAAACATTCATCAATGTTGCACAAATTGCATGGACCTCCAAAGTCTATTTCCTTAAGCCAATAGCTTGCAACCGCAAAAATGGCAGAGTAACTTTACATCCAAAAATCGATGAGATAATAACCCCAAAGGGCCTCTCTTTATAGTAAAACTAGATGCCAAAACCCTAGGTCGAATTGGCATGGACAAGTAGTTTGAATTCCAATCAATGGCAAGGCTTGGAGAGCTAATTCGAATGACAACTCGAGTTTATGGTAGGTATGATTGAAGAGGTGGCAAACTCGACTTGGGTGGTAGGTTGAGTGAAATCACCATCCAATAAACACTCTCCAACAAGGATTGACGTGAGGCATGGTAGGAATGGCGTGAGCTTTGTGGAGGGTGCGAGTTAGCATGGTGGGTGACAAGTGGTAGAAAAGTAGGTACTAACTCGAATCCAAGGAGAGCCAAGCTAATTGTTGATTGCCTAACTAACCAATAGACAAACTACAACAAGGACAAACGTGAGCTTAGGGTAGATTGACGTGAGGATCATGAGGATGGCGAGTTGGTTGGTGAAGAGACATGTGGAATGGTGGTAGGCACTAATTCGAATGACAAAGGAGAGCCAAGCTTGGTGATTGATGAGTCATGAGGGCGCCTACCTTAGGCTTAAATGCACAACCACCAAACCATTTAACACTTGACACGACATCAAATCGAATTTTTGCATGAGGGCGAATTAGCTTGAGTGGATAATCTTCTGGTGACTGGATAGTTGACTGGAATCACTTGGAGTTGATTGGAATCCTCATAAATGTCCATTGCCATGTCATTTAGCCTTTTATTTTAATCAAATTGATTAATTTTGGAGAGATTTGGATTATCTCCAAAATATTCAATTTTATTATTTTAATTAATAATTTCTCTGTAAATGACTTTTTAGAGAAAATATTAATTATGAGGCTGAATTAACATCCGAAAGTTGGGTTTAGCTGGTCCATGGGTCATGTGTGATTTTTGGCTTATGAAACGAGCCATCTATCACTAAATTCGGACCCCGGACGACTGACATATTACAAATTATTATTTCTCTATTTAAACTATAGAGAAATTTATTAAATTTAAAAAATAATTAAAAAACCCAAACTCGACGGACCCGATAAAATTTTTTCTGAGGGTCCTAGAGACTTAGGACATGACCAGAACCTATTCTAATAGTGTCTAGTAGGTTTATACATTATAGTTGGGCTCTAATAACCCCCCATGGCAAAAATTTCCAAAATCGGGCATTCCAGCTTTGGAGGAAGCGGGAGAAAAACCAAGAGATTATATCTCGCCTGAAGCAAAGTATAATCTGACGGTGAAAAAACTCCCTGGAATACCTTAGTTTTTTAATCTAGTCATGGGGAACCGAGCCACTCAGACCCTACTAGCACACTTTGATACAAACCCCAATGGGGCCATGGTCATGTCGACTCAAAAACAAAACTGGCTAGCCAAAACTGGCTAGACCCAAATATATGAAACCCAGATACTTTGGAAGTGAACACTGATGTGTTCCAACACTGGCGGCGCAATAAGGTTTCAACTATTGTACAAATCAGTTGATAACACACACCATGGTAGCCTCCAAAGCCTTCTTTTATTACTCAACACTTAGAAAATATTACAGATAAAGTGAGCAGAGGTTCCACCTTCAGATGAATAAAAATGGACCAAAGCTCTTTGTTATATAGCAAAACCAAGCAAACTAGGGCGCAAATACCTAAGGAGGGCGAATTGCCTTGATTGATGAGTTAACTGAGAGCTTGGTTGTTGTTGATTGCAATCACCTTTTCGGAGCTCAGTTAACTTAATGTTGACTATCCAGTCACTTTAGCTGAAGCTCAGTTCAACTCCGGATACTTTCCTTTGATTTAGGAATTTGTCTTTCTATTTAATAAATATGTCTTTTTATATTTATTTTGTCTTTTTTGGAGAATTTGAGTAAATATCAATTTTCTTGATAAATGCTTACTCAAAACTTAGGGAAAGTGGGTTTAAGGGTTAAATGGGTGCTCTGGCTTAGAAAATGAGTCTCCATTTATCAAAATCCACGCACAAACCACTTAATTATTAGAATTTGAATTTTTTCAATTAAACCATAGGAAAAATGGTTTAATTAATTGAAAAAATTAATTATTTAATAAAAAATAAAAAATATTTTTGTGCATGTCCGCTAATTTTTTTTTATGAAAATGTTTTAGCCCACCTTTGGACCTAGGAAATGACCATAGAACTCAAAACTAGTGTCTAGCATGTTTATAATTTACAGTTGGACTCTAATAGCCCCCTAAGGCCTAACTGCCAAATTCGGGCATTCCAACTTTGGAGGTGTAGGAGAAAAACTCATCGATTATACTCAGCTATAGGCAAAGCATAATTGACAAGGGAAAAAACTCCTTGGAATACCTTGTTTGGTTGTCAAGTCCTAGGGAACTGAGTCACTCAAAGACCACCATGCTAGCACACTTTATTACAAACCCCGTGGGGCATGGTCATACATTACAGAAATGAAAAAAAGGGGGGCCCAGAAAAGGCCAAAACTGGAACTTCTGAACTCAGATAAGCACAAATAATTGTGCAACACTGGCGGCTCTCTGGAAGTCCAACTGAGTGCAACTCAAGAGGTAATAGGACCATAGATCATATAACATAAGTGGTCCATCTCATCACGGATCCCAAGGATGACCATGGTCAAACTATGTTTGACTAGGTCAAAATACAACCAAAGACTATATTATAACAAATGACTAAGACATGTTCCTTTAATCATATTCATAGCTTAACTCAAAGTATAAACATCAATCAAGTAGCAGTTAATACATAAATATTCAATGTTATTTATAACTTACTTGCACCAAAGCTTTAAAGACATACTTCATCCAGTGGACATGGCCTAACTGCTAGCATAGGGTGAAGGCTAAGGACAAGGCTAGGTAGAAGGGATGACTTGACCAACTTGTCATAGTGATACTTTGGATAAGGGAAAAGGTGTTACACACTTAAGCATGCGTCGAACCAAGATACACAGGGAATGGCGGTGTCTCACAAATGGATGAGTTGTTTAGTGAAGTGTTTATTCAACCTTGGCAAAAATGTCTACTACTAGAACCATCACTCATGGCTCTAGGGGACACTTTGATTTAGATGTCCCTTACTCCATCTCAAATCATAATCCGTAGGCTCAATGAGGTATTTTTCCATATAAGGTCAGCAGTCTTTAGATTTAGCATTTGTTTAGACACTGCTTTTTAGGACCTTTCATTTCATATAATTTCATGGCCAACAATAATTAGATATAACATTCATTTATCCATTGCTTTTTAGGCCTAGTACAACCCCTCTGGGATTTCACATGCACTAATAAGCACAACTAATCGCAGCTTGCATCCGGGGTGCATTTACATTTCACAGCATTTCATTGCATTACATTTCATAGCCCTTTTCACTGGGCTTCCATTTGTTTCCAAGGTAGTACATTTTGCTTCAGGTTTTAGCCAACCACAACTCAAGCAACTAGGGGGGAATTCCGTGCAAAACCACACATCGGGACAACTGACTAGAATAATAACGACATAAAATCCAACTCATCAAAGGCAAGTTCTGTTGCCAACTCAGAGCCGAGACACAAAACTGACATGGATGCAAGTCCAACATAGAGGCAGAAGCGGGGAGGTCCTCCATATCACAAGTCAAGGAGGCAAGTCAAGGTGAAAGCCAAGACATGGAAGGTCATGGATGGATGGAGTCAAGTGAATGTGGTGCCTAAGCTAGCAAACTTAAATGTCAGGAAAGATCATGTCCATGCTCATAAGAGGGTAAGTGAAACCAATGAGTATAGTCAGTAAACCCTTAAAGTCTAAGTAATACATCCAATTTATTATTTAAATCCAACCAAGATAGTACATTTTATTTATTTAAATAATACTGCCACATCATGAGTAATATACCAAGTTAATGCTATCAAGATGGCTAAAACAACAAGATAATAATCAAATGCTAACAATCACAAGTCTAATAGTCATATCACTGCATATCACAATCAATATCATCTAGAACCAATGAAACACTGTTGCAATAAGAACATCTGAAACTCTGGGCACTGAACTAAATCTGTATGTAACAAAAGGTCATATCAATCATCAAATGTAAGCTCTCAAGGCTCAGCCTTGGCACAAGGTCTACACACTGTCTGATATAACTGCTCTGATGTGTAAGTTATCATAAATAATGCTGCTCATCATAACTGATCTCATTGAAACCATGTAAAGGCAAAGCTCTAAAAAGTGCAGATATCTGCTCAACAAATATAGTAGCCCAACTACTATGGTGTGATAACAGTTATTTCACAAAGAGCTCCTTTCTTCCATATGTACGTACTCCATTGATACACCCTCACTTGACTTATGTAAGTTGAGCTTTGCATGTTGGCTTAGCATTCTCAAATGTAAAAGGGTTTTAAGGGTTGCACTAATGTTAGAGTTAGATGGGAAAAAATATTTTCATTGAGTTATTAAATAAAGTATGTTTGTAAGTTATATCTTGTGTATTATTGTCGTATTAAATGGACATTTTCCTAAGTTTTGATGATGGTTAACTTTATTACACTAGATAGATCTTATTTACACACATGCTATGACTTGATTGGTATGTTGGATGATCATTAGACACCTATACTTGGAGTGATACACTTTGTCATGTTCCTAGCACACTTGGAGGGGCGTCCTAACTTCATGAACATTTATCTTTTGACAGAGTGCCCATAATTGTGCCATCTCAACACCATTGGATGCAGAAAGGCCACAGGATTTTCGAAAAGTGGTTATAACAGAAAATCCAATAAATATTGAGAAAGTTAGAAAATTCAGAATTGTTGTTTAAAGTGTCACACCATAATTTTGTTGCGCTTGTTTTTTTAGACCATTTGTGATGGACCACCCTCCTTCTTGGGCCATCTCTTGCACCATTTATTACCATTTGACCATGTTCTGATGGGGGCACCCTCTCTCCTAGAGGGTTTGTTGAGGATTAAACATCATTTTATGTATTTTGGAGGATCCCTAGGATAGATCTAGGTTTTTGGCACTTTTATTATTATTTTATTGTAGAGGAAGTTGAGCTTTTATCCTATATAAGAGAGGTCACTTCTCATTCTCATTATTGTTGAGCATCAGAAAGAAATACCATCACTTTGCAATTTAAAGGTTTTTGTCTCTTGGTCTTCTTCTATGGTTGGCATAACTTGGGGATTCTTCTTGTTGAGGTAACATGCTATCTTCTTCACTGTAATGTTTATGCTCCTAGTTCATTGAAAAAGTATGTTTGCTCCATTGGAATGATCTTATCATTTTGTGGTTTAGTTTTCCTTCCTTTGTAGAGGCAGTAGTTTTCCTTCATGGATAGCATTCACCTTATTTGAGGAAACCCTCCACCTTTTGAGGCCTTTTTCTTGGAGTGCTACCTTTGGAGAGCCTTTGGAGGCTAGGTTTGACTTCTTGTCATCATTCACCTTCATTTGATGGATGCACCCCCTTCTTGGGACTTTCTTATTTTGGATATTGTACGTGTGGCTTTGACCACCATATTTCCTGGATGCTGTTAGAGTTTGTTAGGATTTGTTGGAGTATTTGATTTGTTTACTCCATCCTAGGCCAAATTTAGTGTTTTTATCATTATTTTAATGTAGGAGGTTGAGGAGCTTAAAGCTATTTAAGTATTTGTTCTTTCCTTCATTTGTATGGTTGGATTTTGAGAGCTCTCTACTTTGGAGCCTAATATACATATCTTTCATGCTGCAGCTTGAAGTGTAAGGGTTTCTTCTCCATTCAAAGTGTGGCATCCTTATTCCTATTTTTAAATGTTGGCTATAAATAGTAGAATAAGTAGAACTTAATAATTAGGACCAATTATATGGGTAAAATTGCCTCGTTGGAAGGGTTTTATGTGAGAATTGTTTCCTCCATCTCCCTTTGGTGTCTTATGCATGATTATATCACATTGTTCTGGGCATCTTTCTAGAGTAAGAGCCTGTAATACTTCATTGTATGAGGCACACTCTAGTTAGCTATGTTTTGTTGTGGCACCGCTCTTGGGACAGCCTAGCTGACTTCTACATTAATTTTTCAGCGTGTTAGGGTTTATTTGTCTCTATTTGCCCTTGGGATTGGCAATAGTCTCCATGGTCCTCCCATTGCCCTTTATCTATCTACACTACAAAAAGACCCAATCTCTTGCTAAGGCCATCTCTTCATATCACCTCGATCCCTCATTGATATAGCCTAGCAATCCTATCCCAGGGAAGCCCCACTTGTTGGAGAAGAGCCAACCTAAAGTGTAGAGAGGTGCTTACTGAGGTGATAGTGGGTAACACCTCTAAGTTGCAGTTGGGCTAGCGTTTTTCTTTTGGAATTTAGTTACACATTCTAGTTTGATCTGTAACACCATCCTCAATGAGATATTGGTGGGCCCATTACAACATAGATTTACATTCCTTATCATTCTTATCTACATCATATTTTCACTTAATGAATCAAGATCATATCGTCCTCTGCAATATCTTCATCTGACTGAATCTCCTATATTGTTTAAGTTGTTGGTTATTACGTTCTTTCTACATTGTTTAAGTTGTTGGTCCCACTAATTCTAATTCCTCTTAATATAGCTGCATGGTTTCCAATGTCCATCCTCAATGCAAAATAGCTGTGCCCATTAAAACATAGACTAACATTCCTTATTGTCCTTGGCTGCATCATATTTTCATTTAATGAATCAACATCATATTGTCCTCTGCACAATATCTTCATCTGACTGAATCTCCTATATAGGTTAAGTTGTTGGTGATTACTTTCTTTCTACACTTGAAAGTGGGTTTCTTCTAGACTGTTTGTATTTCAAAGCCTATGGTTTCCACAATCCTTTTTCAGTTTCAATGCCATTTCTTTTGTTCTCAGTTTATTTTCTGTGATAAGCTTGAGATTCCGAGACTTGAGGGAGTAATTAGTAAAAGCAGATTAAGATAAAGACAATAATTATAATAATAATAAGTTGTTATACATCTACAATTCTGAACTTCACAATGTAATTATGTGGATTGTTGAGTCTCACTGGTTGATAAGATTTGAACTTGAATTTGTATTTGTTAAAAGAATTTGTTTACTCATAGACAAAACAGGTTAGAAAGCATTCAAGATGATCTTTAGAATGAGCACTGGGTATATGACTTGAGAGACAAATACATATTTCTACAAGTCTGCACTCCACAATATAAGGATGTGGATTATTGAGTCTCATTAGTTGATAATATTTTCAAGTTGGGAATAAAATTTAAATACTTGTTGAAAGAATTTGTTTACAAGTAAACAAAACAGCTGAGCAAGCATTCATAATAATCTTTAGAATGAGCACTAGGTATACAAGTCGAGAAATAAATGTATATTTCATTGTCCTGCAAGTTTTTTTAGCCCTGACTACTGTGCTGACTGTAAAAGAAGCATTTCATTGATATGATGAACAGAAATACATAATATGTCTATATATACTAAAATTGTTTGTACCATAAGTCAAGGAACTAAATAATAGAGATCCTGTTCTGGAATGCTAATTTGCTAAAATTTGTGTGGAACTTTCAATGCGATTCATGTCCGTGAGGCCAAGCATCCTTTTGAATCCATGACAAGATATTACAATAGAGCATAAGGCTTCAGTATTATTGATTATTGTAATGAAAATGATTCTTACATTTGCATTCCTAATAATTATAGAATGACATTAAAATACAAAGTTCACATAGTGACTATTGTTGATTATGAATTTGATGTGAATTGTTAATTATGAATTTTATGTGCAGGCAGCCAAGAAAACTGCACAGAAAAGCAAGAGTATATTGACCAATATTGAGAGATGGCAAAAGGTGCAGTGCTACAACTTAATGCCATCTGAACTAGTTTTCTTATTCTAGTTAATCATGCTGCAAATTTGCTTGATTGTATTATTCCTGCTTTGGAATTTACTATCTGTGTTGTTTGAATATTGTGCAGGGAGTGGCAAGCAATGATGGTGAGTCCAAACTTAAAGTTATCCATCACCCATGAAAGTTGATACCTATGTTAATAGAAATTGCAGCTTATCTTAGTTCATAGCACAATTCTCTCTCTCTCTCAAGCATGCACTTTATATTACAGTAAAAACATATGATTACATCAGTAAAACAACACATTGGCTAGGCACTACTGCTATTGATCCCCTCTCTGGACATAAGGAAGCAGATCCAAAGCATCCACCTTAGTACCTAGTTCCATTAAATCTACATCTTTTCTGTATGTGTTAATTTTGGCTTTCATCCATGCAATTAACGCAGCTTTGAAAGTATCTAGTCTTTGATCTGCTCTCTGAGATCAACAGAATTCATAAACTCTGTGATTGGATTGATATGACTCCTTAGCATAATCTGGTTACCCCTAAGATTAAAGTGAAGTAAGAGTCAAGACTGATGTAGATGCCCAAGCAGAGTATTATGTGAAGAACGAGAGACTGTAATGCTGATCGAGCTCTCGGTAACTAATGAGATGCTTCCCAGTGTTCAAGATGGTAATGATGCATCTATCATGTTGGGAAATCTACGAGATATGCATGAAACCTCAGACAAAGGTGGAGATTTCTTCCTTAAAAATATGTTATTTCCATTAAAATGGAAGAGTTAGATTCCTTACCGGATTATTTGCTAAAAGTCAAGGATATTAGAGATCAATTGAAATCAATTGAAGGGAACATGGGGGAAGATTATATGGCAGTTATAACTTTGAAAAGTTTCCCTCTGCAAATTTGATTGAGACCTTGAACATTACTAGTATTGATAAAGATCTGACATTTGAGTAGTTGAGCACTAAGCTCTTGTAGCAAGCTGCAAGATAGAGCACTAGGCTCTTGTAGCAAGATAGATGGAAAAGAAGTTTGGAATAGTAGTGTCAATGAGTCTTCTAAGGTGACACTAGCAAGGAAGTTCAAGAGCAAGGGAAACAAACAAAGAGAAGAGAATGATTGAAATAAATCTTTCAAGCTAAGTGTAGATAAGATAAGATAAGATAAGATAAGATAAGAGAATTTTATTAATGTCCAATAAATGACCACAAAAGTAGGTCAATGGCATTGTGTGGTACCAAGTGGGAGCCCAAAAGTAGATCCTATAAAAAGATAAAAGCAGAACTCAAACCTAACCCTAACTCCATAATGGAGAGCTGATCTCAGAGAAAAAAATACAAAGATAGATGTGAAGAGAGCTGATCCAAGAGAGGAAAATGTATAAAGGGAGTGGATCTGAGAGTTGTGATGCAAAAATGGCGAAACTGTCACTATCTCGGGGCACTGGGAACACTAGAAGCATTGGGATTATCTCTCCTACCATTTGAGGGTAACAAAAGGAAGCTCAAAAGAGTACTCTGTCTGGAGGAAGAACTAGAAGAACTGCAATGGGTAGTGTGCCACTGCCTAGAGGAGGGATCCCACTGTTGCATCCTAGATGAAGCCGTCCAGCTGTCGGGATGGGGTCGAGACTGTCCTCATCGTTGGTGTTGGGCGGAGGTGGAGGTGGACTTTCATGTCCTAATTGAGTGGTCAATGTTGGTGCCACCATTTGTCTGTCTCTTTGTGTCCCTAGAGGAAGGAAGCATCGGAAAGAAGGAAGTGATACTCTGAGTGGATACTGGTCCTGATTGAGAATGTCGCTGGAGGTTGAAGGACCAAAGCCGAAGGGCCTCCTGCAATTATAAGGCCAGACATCTCTGACCGGGGCATTTGAAGAATCTACTCAAAGTATGAAGCTCTGTGAGAAGGTGCCTGAAAAGACAATGAAACTGCTCGCGGATCTCGTAGTAAACATGACACCAAAAGATGAAGTGTTCCTTGGTCTCAACCTCTCGAAGGTGACATATCTAGTAGATCTTGTCTGAGCAGTTGAGTTGGTGATTTGCCTCTACTTGGAGATGGTAATAGAAAAATTATTAAATGTTTTTATTGTGGCAAGTTAGGGCATATAAGCAGAGTTTGTGGGAAGCGGTTGTGGGATGAAAAGAACAACAGAGAGCATTCTTCTGATGATCTCTGAAAGAAACATAATAATGTGGTTGAACACAAGGAGGAGGAAGAGTAAATGCGATCATTGCCAAAACAAGGATTCAAAGAGTGGTAAGGATGATTAGTACGTTGATTCAAGAGCATCTAGACATTTTACTAATAGTATTGATTGGTATGTTGATTTTGTAGAGGACTAATTTCCATATGATTCGGGTGTGTTGAGTGGCATATGACAATACGGGATTAGAGGAAAGAGAAATGTCCTATTTCTGCTAAGAGCTAAGAAGGTAATGATTAAGATGTTTAATATGTTTCTTGTTTGGAGAAAAACTTACTTTCAGTAAGTAGTATAATGAATCATAGCCTACACTTAAGACATGAAACTTCAGCAATAATAGATGTTTTATTGTTGATAAAAATAGTAAGATGTTTTCCTTTTAAACAAGAATGAGTATGGATTATATTTATAAAGACTTTGCTGGAACTCCATGCAGCCGAAGAGATACATAGTGTTTCTAAATTTATACAAACATGCTCTACATACGTTGCCCAAAAACATGATAGTTTTCCTCTGAAAATACCTTTTGTATGCAAAGTCTATTTTAGCCCTATTATGCCTTTAACTACATTAAGGAAATCTAAACAAAACCAAGTTTATGCTTGTTATGGCCTTCCTCCCTTGACGCATCTCTCTCATGGCATTATTCACCATAGGCCTTCTCTTGTTTGTTGAAAGCAATTGCTGTCTACTGTACTGTGTCCTCTATAACATGGTCTTTCATTGAACCTATAGATAAGGATAAAGATAAAGATAATTTATTGATGTCCAACAAATGATCACAAAAGTAGGTCTATGGGACTGTGTGGTACCATGATATCAATACAAAGTGGGAGTTCTAAGGAAGCTCCTACAGAAAGGCAAGAAATAAGGCTCTAACCTAAAAATAAAAAGAGCTAACTCCAATGATAGAGAGTCAATCCATAAGAGAGATGTACAAAGAGAGCCACTAAATGTACAAGGGGAGTAGATCTACAATCCGTGATACAAAATTGGTGAACATGTCATGTGCATTGGAAGCATTTATCCTAACGTCCGAAGTCGAATGAAGGAATCTCAAAATAGTACTTTGTCTGAAGGAAGATTTGGAAGAGGAACTAAAATGGGTAGTGCACTGCTGCATGGAGTGGGGAGTCGGATGCTGTGATTTGGATGAAGTTGTCTAGCTACTGGGATTGGGACAAGGCTGGACACTTCACCGGTGTTGGGTTGAAGTGGATGTGGTCCTTCATGTCCTAACTGATCCGGGGTCATAAATAGTGTTGTCCTCTATCAGTCTCTTGGTGTCCCTAGAGGAAGGGAGCATCGAAAAGAAGGAAGTGATTTGCTAAGTGGAGGCTGGACCTGACTGAGGATGTTGTTGGGGTATGAGAGAGCAAATTCAGAGGGCCTCCTGTAAGTATACGGCCAACCATCTTTGATCAGGATATTTGAAAAAACTAGTCAAAGTCTAAAACTCTGTGAGAAGAAGGTCCCTACAAAGACAATGGAACCACTCGTGAATCTCATAGTAGATAGGACACTGAAAGATGAAGTGCTCCTCGGTCTCAACCTCTTGAAGATGACATATTTGGTAGATCTTGTTTGATCGATTAATCTGGTGATCTATCTCCACCTTGAGACGATGAGAACCCACTGTGAATTGACCCAAAGAAATACAAAGGGCATGTGCCCAATGATAGAGTGTGTAATGGGTCCGAACAATGAAAACGTAACTTAGATCCATGAAATGTGCAGCATAGAAGGCCATCTTTGGATGTAACCCACCCTGAAAGTTGATTCAAGTGACATGCACGAACTGTCGATAAATGTTGTCTCGAGTGATTCTATTCAACTCTTGCCTGGTAGGTGTTATGCCATATTATGTGGGCATATTTTTGAACTTATTTTTGCTTCAACATGAGGATGTATGTATTCCAGACTATTGTGGCTCATTTATGCTTTTTGTTGGGCCTTGTATATGATTCCATTGATGTGATGATGTGATGATCATGCATATATGCCATTTTCTATTGCTATACCATGTTAGATGATGTATGATGATGATATATTATTTGATGTTGTACTTCATATTGCTATTGGTACATGATGTATTGGTTGTTTGATGAGTACAGTTAGCAGTACTAACCATAGGTTGACGAGGGTAAATGATTCTTATTTGCTTGCATACCATTGAACCAGGATGACTCTTGGTCTTTACAAGGATTTTCACCCCCTTCTTTGGTTCCATCTTTGGCCACTCACATTTCAACCACATCACTTCATATTTTGGTTTGCATCCCAAGGGTTTGAAATTGATAGGTTAACTCTTTCTCTCCCCCTTTGTAACTCTTTCAACATGTAGATACAGGTATATGGCCCAACAGGTATATGATGTGCATTGGTTTTATTATCTTGCTCTTTTGGTCATTTTGATAGCTTTGACTTAGTATCTAGTAATCATGATTTGGCAGTATATCTATGTAAAATGAAATTGGTTGTTAATGGTTATCTAAATGGTTGTATTACTTGCACTTAGAAGCTCTTGTTTTATACTCATTGGTTTTACCCTCCTAGGAGTGTGGACATGATCATTCCCCATCCATCCATTATCTTTCCCACTTTTGGATTCTACCCTGACTTACACCTCAGCCTGTGATGTGGAGGACCTCCCCACTTTTTCCTCTGTGTTGGATAGCATCCATGTTAAGTTTGTGTCTCGTCTCTGAGTTGGCAACAAAACTTACCTTTGGTGAGTTGGATTTTATACCTTAATCACTCTAGTCGGTTGCCCCGATGTTTAGTCTTGATTGTGGAAGTCCCCATAATTGCTTGAGTTGTGTTGGCTAAAACCTGAAGCAAATAATACTATCATCATTTACATGTGGAAATTAATGTTATATCTTGTGAAAGTATATTTGAAATTTCATTAAGAAACACCTTGGATGACAGCTTGAGTAGTTGTGTTTCTAAACACATGCAAAATCCCCAAAAGGGTTGTCAAATGAAATAAAATGGAAACTTGAAAGCACCCTGGATGAAAGCTTTAGTAGTTGTGCTTCTACGCACAGGTGAAGTCCCCAAGAGGGTTGCCAAATGCAATGAATTGAAATCTCAAAACACCCTGGATGAAAGATTTAGTAGTTGTGCTTCTAAGCATAGGTGAAATCCCCAAGAGGGTTGTATTGGCCTAAAGAAATCAGTGGTTAAACAAATGCTAAATCTAAAGACTGCTGGCCAAGGAATTAAAATGTAATGATGTGATTTTGTAGACATTTTCCAAGTGTTGCCGCCGGAATGCGCACCTGGTTAACGCAACAAAAATCTATGCTACTGCTCGGTGCGCCCTTGGGGGAAGTCTCGAGTCAAGGCTGTCACCTGATCTTGACTCCTCCGTTTAGGCCAAACTCCTAACAAAGCCAAGGGGGGTAGTCCCTAAGGAAAGTTTCTAAGGTCTTTAGAGTTTCCGGTGAAATGGTTAAAGGTGTTTATATTTTAGGAGTTATTTAAAGTGTTGATTAAAAGTATTCCAATGTAGCTTTGCAAAATAAAAGATTACAGAATACTTTCATCGGCATAAATGGAAAAGACCGCCAATAGAGATGCACAATATTGATATGATATTAAGCAAATAAAATGTATGATAACTAGTGCCTTATGGAGTCAATATATCAGATAAATAGTGCTGCTGAAAGGGAAAGTGTTTTGCAAATGCCTCTTGGTTGCTTTTAAATTATTATGGATTGAAATTTGTTAAGGGAAAAAGGGGACTCCCGAGATACCGCGAGGTCTAGGGAGGAATGTCCAGAAATTAAAGTTTGGTGGCTCCTCACGAGAACGTGTGGGCTGGAATGGAGTCTCTAAGGTGGTGTTCAACACTATACCAAACTAGGGTATAACTTAACTGTGCCTTGAGGTCTCCTCCCAGTTGTTCCCGCTTCCTCTGAAGAATTTCCCCGCACAAATATTAATGCGAAGTGCTGGATTTTCACTTATGTTGATGGGTAGCTACTTTTATTAGGTGAGTATTAGTTTAGATGTGAAAAATTATAAAGTAGCTGTTATCACCTAAACTGTAGTTACCCCTATGGATGTATCCACTCATGGATGGCAATAGGGAAGGGCAACTCAAAAGGTGCAACCACGATCACCTCGACCTCCAATATATGGTTGTCACGCCAATCGAGGCAACCTTCACTTGATGTTATCTAGCCCAGACAACAAAGGGGGAGACCCTAACTACTCCCGACAGGAGAGATCAAAACCAAGACACCGAATCAAGTTAATTCTAAATGAAGTAAGGTGTATGGTTTATCCTAGACCTTAGGATGAAGCCACAAGATAAGTGAGGGGTTCAATGAGTATAGCTTTGGTTCATTGTTGATGTGAGAGTGACTTATGATATTTGAAATAGGATCCAGGATTAAAGTACTAGTCAATGTGAGAAAATCTACTGCCTTGGGAACAGTGTCTAATGCAGGGTAGTTTAGGGGTTGAATTGGGGCTAACTAGTACAAGTGACAAGCTTGATCATGAAGCATGATGACATCAAAGGGTTTAGTCCATCAAACAAGGGACAAAGCACAAGTTAATCCAACAATCTAGGAAAGTCGAATTGACTTGGAGAGAGACCAGTGCCTTGGGAATTGGGATAAATGGAGTCAAAGTGAAGTTAACTTGTGGTTGATGACTCCTATTGCATGAGGCAAGTGGGCAATTAAAGGTTTGATGGATGAATAAGTCTAGATCTAAAGATTCAAGATTTGACCTAAGTGGACCACACTCCCTTAAAACAAGGAATGCTATCCCCAAGGCAAGATTTGATGAAGTGACCAACTAGACTTAGGTTTTGAATTATGCTCGTTCCAAATCCACTAAAAACTCAAGTACCCACGTCCTAGAAGTGGACCAACTTACTTCTCCAAGGTGGTGCGACTTTACCCAAGGAGGCTAAAAAATGGGATAAATGAATCAAGACAAGTCCAATGGCATCCAAACTTTAGATCCAAGTAGTTTAAGCAAGTGAGAGTATGGATCTACAATTTCACGGCAATCCGATGGCTAGATATTACTAGATCTGAGTTTAAAGATACCAAGTGGTCCAAAATGGGGAATAAATCCCTTAAAATGTGAAATAGGGCCCACAAGGTAGAAATCAGAAAAGTGACAATCTGGGGGTAGGTTATTGGATGTGTAGATTATGAATCAAGTGGAATCTCAACTACCCATGTATTGGATCTAGGTTAACCCACCCAAACCAAGAGGTGCACCCTTGCTTGGAGAGGCTAAGTGCCTTGGGAAGAGGGTCAAATGGAGGCCAATCCTCACCAAACTATAGATCTGGGATGCCTTGGATACTATAGAGGTGGGTTTTCAAAATTATACCCAACAACCCACTAGATCTCAGTAGATTTGAAAAAATGTAAAAATGGGGGTTTTGATTAATTAGGGTTTAAATGTTTTAGACAAGTGGATGGATCATGGAGATAGAACTTACCTTGAGATCATACCTGAGTGATGAAGAGAGATGCTTTGATGTTGAGGAAGATTCCCACAAAGATCAAATGAGAAATTCTTGATTTTGCTTGCCAAATTGATGCCCTAGCCCACAATTGCGCCCTCCTCTACCTGTCAATCCAAGGAAAATCGATTTCAATTAGAGAGGTCAAGTATGGAGGAAATACAAGTAAAATGCAATGATAACATAGAATAGAAGGTCCTGGGACAGTAATACTCCCTGTTACCAACGAAGAGATCCAAAGAAGTAGGGAGAGTCTTCCCCTACCAATACCTCCTCCTCAAAACAAATCGGTCTCCACCTGTAGATGCAAAAACGTGGTACAAAAGATATGGCAAAACAAGATCTCCAATAACTCAGTGCAAAGGAAGAACCAACGAACGAACACCAAAAACATTCACCACAACACTGAAGATAGATGCAATAATAATTTTATATTCCAATAATCCAGAGCCACCAGTCCCTTTACAATGAGAAGCTCTCTCCTTTAAATAGGAAGGAGAGGCATCAAAATCCTAACCACTTTTTGAATGAGTGGCTAAGATTAAAATATACAAAGGTCTAATCAATGGTTGAGATGAGCTCAACAATAAAATACATGGATCACTCATAAAATATAACATAAGTGGACAAAATCGCCCTAGAAGAGGGGAATCCCACCAAATCATGATGACAAAATATAATAAGAAGCTTATGGTGGGTCCAAGGGGTAATTTTAGCCACCCTTGGTTAATCCCCATAGCACAACAATAATAAAATAGACATCAATATACCAAATCGTGCCTCTATGGGCAAATAGTAGGCCTCAAAAGACCTCAAAAATCATTGGAAAGTGCCATAAGTGATGGATGCGGGTCCCAATGAAGCTGAAACTGCTGGGGGAGGTGTGGAAGACATGAATCCATCATCACTGATCATCCCATGCCAAGACATTGCCTTAGTAGCCCCAATCGAATTCCTCAATAGCCATTTCTACCAATCCTGAAATGCCTTGGGAAGCGTGAAACTGCCCCAAACTGACTCCTGGAGTGCCTGCGTTGTCAAGGTGAGGGCACCAGTGTGTCCGGGAGGGGGGTAATATGGTAAAAACAAGTGGCTGGACCACCCCCTCCAAGCACAGCGCCCTAGGTCAACTGGATAAAAATCACATCTTCTTTGACAGGGTCTCCAACAGACCAAAACTGCACTGGGATAGCCTACTGAGGCTCAATCATCACTGTAAGTGCCCGGAACTAAAAACAGATCGCCTCATTGGACTCAGAAGGTCCAAATTTATCCAAGATGTGTACTCATACACCATATGAATCTGTGCATGATCAAAATATATATCCAATATACCGGAACAGGTCAAATAATAATAATCTATGAATGATCAAATACTGCTGTAAACCATGAATCATCATCATAACCCTGTAGCTGCTGCATATAATCATCATGTACATGTACATAGACCATATATCATCTAACCATATCATCACAAGGTCTAACCATCTCATGTCCTATGGTTGACCTTGGTCAAACTAGGTTTGACCAAGTCAACATGACCAAATATAACTCAGACCATCATCAGAAGCTTCTGCAAAGTGTCAAAGGTTAATGCATGCTCTACAACTTATTCAAATAACAATTATAACACAAAGTAATCATTACCTGCGATCTAAATCCAAATATATAATGTCATTAATTATTATTATTACTCAGACTAGACTTTCAAGACCATACTCACTTCATAGCTGTGATCAATTTGCTAGTGAAGGGTGAAGGCTAAAATAACTGGTTAGGCTAAGGGATGACTTGACTGACTTAACTTTGTGACACTTTGGCAAAGGGAAAGGGAATACACACCATAGTATATACTGAATGAGCAACAACACAGGGAATGGCGGTGTCTCACAAATGGATGAGTTGTTCAAAGAGGGTTTATTCACCTTTAACAGATGTGCACAATCCATAATACAAATGAGGCCAACAATAATTTAGATATAGCATTTAAGTTCCATTGTTTTTTGGGCCTGAAGTTTCCATAGCCTTGATCTATGTGTGTTTATAAACACATTGCATATACTTACATTTATTTTAGGCTTTCTGCTGCAGGTGTGTTTTTAAGGCACTTGTTTACCTGAGCACTTCTAGGTGTGTCACAGACAGCTTGTTTACCTAGGTATTTACATTTACAAAAGATATAACATTTTATTTTCATGGCCATTTTCATTTGGCATGCCTTTCATTCATGTGTGTTGAAAAACACATTGCATGAATGGGCTTTTCATACAAGATATAACATTTCATTTTCCAGATTTTGTATTCATGGCAACACTAAAAGTTTCAGGTTTAGCCAACACAACTTTAGTGACTAGGGGGAATTCACAAGGAACTCCAACTCACCATAGGTAAGTTTTGTCACCAACTCAGAGCCGAGATACAATAATACAGAGGCTACAGTGGGGAAAAGTCCTCCATGTCACTAGTCAAGTAGTAAGTCAGGGTGATAAACTAAAAGGTAGGTAATGGATGGATGAAGACAATGAATAATGGTGCCAACACTAGCAAGCCATGGTATGGTGGAATGATCACCTCTATTCTCCCTAAGGAGGGTAAAACCAATGAATATGAATAGTGAACTTCTAAGTTTGAGTAGGGACAATATAGTATATATAATAAGATCAACTAGGTCCACATATCTATATGATCGCCCAATTGTGACACTAAGTGCTAAGACATGCTATAAGAATAAGTATAAAAGCAATATAACCCTAACACAATGATATACCTGCTGAGTCATATACCTGAATGCTCATCATCTGAACCATCACCTGTCCTCTGAAACTGCTACTGCAACTCTGGGAACTACTGACTGCTCTGTACAAATGGTATAATGGCTACATTGGTCATCTCTCTGAGAGTCCTGAGACTCAGTCATGGCATGGGGAATACAACTGCTGTCCAAAATCTGATAGTGATCCGATATAGATGCTCATCTCAACATCTCCAATGTAAGGGAACTGGCTGAATGGTGCACTGGAATCTGACAAAAAATGTATGGTAGCCCGGCTACTATATATGTGATAACATTAGCTTCAACTGTTTCTGGTTTCCCATAGGACCAGGCAAAGTGCCCGCAAGGGGAAAGAGCATACTCCGGTTATAAACCAAATATTAATTCTGATTTTGAAGAATTGTGATCGTAGAACAAATTGTACAAAACTTATTGAAAGCAAGGAAGCACAAACCTATGTGTCACTTTCTGATCATCCACCACTAATCGACGAAGCCTTTGTGTGGTGGCAAGAGCATACTTCGTGGCAACGAGGTAGTGTTATTTCTAAGTTATACTCTTGCAAAGATGAAAAATGAAAAAATGGAAAATTACTAAGATAAAAGTTAAAGTATACACCTTGCACTTTCAAAGTGAGTGTGTGATAGTTGTGAAGTTAGAAAAAATCATTCACAAGAATTTGACAAAAATACAAATCTCCCCACGGGGGATGGGGTCTGGGCGCTAGGTATCTCACTGCTCTCGTTTAAAGATATCACAATAATGCTCAAAAGAATGCCTCTTTAGTCCATTTAACTTAGATCTAAAGGGCTTACAATAACTAGAAGTGAAAACCCGAAGAAAGGAGGTACAGGGAGGGTCTTTTTGGCACTTTCTGGCGGAAAATGGCCAGAGTTTCCTTCTGTAATTCCTTGGACCTGCTAAAAACCAGCAAACAAATCAAGTTAGAATATGATGGGAATAAGAATAAACAAATAAAAAAATTGGAAAAATTTTGTACTTAGAGAAATATTCAAAACTTTAAGTGCAATTTCCAAGTCTAGATCTAGTGAATATAAATGCTTTTTTGAGGATGGTAAGATCTAATTTGAATAAAAATGCTTAATAGTAATCAGATCTGAAAATGATTATGCATACAAACTTTAGATCTACTTTAAGCATGTAACAATTTTTTTTTAAAGAGAGATAGTTTGTTGTAATAGGGATAGATGAAAGCACTTGATCCCAAAGCTCTTTTCTCTTGCAAGTGTCCTTGACAGGTGTCTGTAACAAGATTATGTTAGAGAAAAATAGGCTTCCTAGGAAGAAGACGAATAACCAACTTCCAAATCCCCTTGTAGCTTTAGATCTGCAGCTAAAAACCAAAACTTGCAACACAAATTGTGAGATCTAGTGTGTTAGAATAAAATGAAACCAAAAGAACCTAAGTACAACTGAATACCGTTGGTTACTTTTAAATCCCTTAATATCTAAGCACAAGCAAACAACTTATCAACCGTAAATGTTTGCTTCTATACCAAATAAACTAGATCTACAACAGAATGGAAGTAAGAAATAACATGAAAAGCAACAATATCACCTCATTAAGAAATCTCCAACACAAGATGCACATGGTGGACCTCCAAAGTCTTTCAAATTATATTAACAATAACAACAATACAAATGAGCAGAGGTTCAATGCATCCATACAAATGATGGAGCAAGACCTTGTTTATATAGCACAAAACCAAGAGAGGGCGAGTGAGGGCCATGAGGGCGCATATCTAAATCAAAGGAGCGATTTGAGGATGGAACTAGAGCTTAACAAGCTCTTGGTTGGCATGAAGAGGAGAGGTGGAAGCCACATGGGAAAAGCGCCCCTTTTAAACCTTGAAATCATCTCCAAACAAATGATAAAGTGCCATGCAAGATAAATCAGCCCACACGTGAAGAGGGATGGTGCACGGGAGAGGGGGAGTGACCTGTGCGTTGAACCATGGGTTAACACGCACTTGGGTTGGCGTGATGTGAAGAGGTGGCATCCACCTCACAAGAGGGGTGCCCCTCTTCACATTGGAATACTCACCATCCAATTACCTTACACCAATACACAAAGCCACCCATGCTTAATGAAGGATGGCGCAATCTTTTATTCAAACTTCAACTTTGACTTTAAACCAAATCCAAAGTATCGCTTTTGTGGAGGATATACTCTCCCTCCTTAATAAACCATATGCCACCCTTTCCACATGATATTTTATCAATTTTTTGACTTTTATTTTTATTTTTTGACTTCTGTGCATTTCGTAGAACACTTAACATTTAAGTGTCGTTTTGTAGTACTTTTAGGAAAAATTGCCATAAATAACAATTTAGTCGCCCGAAACTCAGGAAAAGTGGGTTCTAGGTGAAAGAGTACGCTTTGAACGTGAAAACGAGCATCCCCATGCCAAATTCCGCCTCCAGATCAAGATTTTATTACATTTTGAAATTTCCCATTTAAACCATTAAAAAATGGTCTAATTTTGCGGAAAAAAATATTTTTGCGGAAATGAACTCAAACTCCTAGGGGACCTAGTGCATGTCCATATGAATTATTACTGATGCCTAGCATGTAAAAATACATAGACACATAGGCTTTAATAACCTCCCTAAGATCGACCACCATGGAAAATACTCCAGCTTTGGAGCTATGAGTGAAAAACTCAAGAATTATAAGCCACTGAAGCGCAACGCATAATTCCTAAGGAAAAAACACTCTAGAGTATCCATTTGATGGCAAACCCTAAGGTAGGACAAGCGTTTTACAAAAGTATCATGCTTAGACCAACTTATTACAATTCCCCCATGGGGGTTTGGACATGCAAAAATTACAAAGGGCCAAAAATTTGGCTTGATGAACTTCTGAACTCTGGCAATGAACAGTGTAAGTTGTTCAAGTCTTTTGAGGTTCACACATTAGAGGAAATTTGAGGTCTAAAATGGGTCTCCTAAGGAAAATAATAAAATAATAGTTGAAATAATGAAATAATAGTTAAAATAATAAAATAATATTTATTAATTTTGGAGGAAGAAAGAAAAAAACTACTTTTTTTGTTTGTATTTTCAACATATATCCCTGTGTTTTACTTAAATTTCGACCGGGAGCACTAGCTGGATGCAGAATTAAATTCCGCATCCAACGAGCACCCACACTGCATACTTTTTCCAGACCCTGCTGCCCCAAAAACAAGAAATATTTGAAAAAAACCTAATGATGATGTCATCATTACGTTTTTTCAAGTATTTCTTGTTTTTAAAAACCTAATGATGATGTCATCATTTCGTTTTTTCAAGTATTTCTTGTTTTTGGGGCAGCGGGGTCCGTCAAAAGTATGCAGTGTGGGTATTTGTTAATTCCGCATCCAACGCGTGCTCCCGCTCGAAATTTGAGTAAAAACACAGAGAGATATGTTGAAAATATAAACAAAAAAAGTAGTTTTTTTTATGACAAATATCTCAAGTCAACCATTATGGTTGACTCATTTTATTGAAATTCTATTAGTTCTTGAATTCCAATTCATCAAGAAATTATGGTTGACTTGTTTTCTTCTATGATGGCTCTTTTTCTTGTAAGGCCCATTTTAGACCTCAAATTTCCTCTACTGAGGAATCCACTAAGTGCAATTTAGTGGACAACACCAAGGTTGAATAAGCACCTCTCTGAACAGCTTACCCAAGTGTGTAATACCCTTTCCCTTATCGAAAGTATCACAGTGTTGAGTCAGTCAAGTCATCCCCCTTTGCCTAGGCTTAGATTCTTAGCCTTCACCCTCTGCTAGCAAATTGATCATGTCTACAGAATGAGTATATCCGTGAGGTTCTTTTGTAAGTAAACTATTATTAAAACTTATTGCTATAATTAAATGTTAATTGCCAGTGAAATGATGCTTAATGCTTTAAGGCTTGCTATGAGAATGATTAAAAGAGCATGTTTTAACCATTTGCACTTGCAGCAACAGGCTCTTCTAGCCTGGGTCATATTTTGATCAGTTTTGACCTGGTCAAACCTAGTTTGACCAGGTCAACCTTGGGATCCGTGATGAGTTGGACCAGTGATGCTATGTGATGATGATCTATGGTCCTTGATACACCTTTTTGTGGTTCCATACAGTGGACACAGGTTTCAGATGATGGTTGATGCATTTTTTATTGATTATTATTATTTCCAGACCATTATATTATTATTGTCCAGGTATGGTGGATACTACAAATGATCTTACAGGTTGCCATAGGGTGTATGGGTACTCATCCTTAGTAGAGTTGGGTCTTTTTGATCCATTGAGACACTTAGTTTTCAGTTTTAGGCACTTTCAGTGATGATATGAGCAGCTTTTCACCTGATGACCAGTTTGGCCATGCTGAGTTGGCCTGTCCAACAGTTGCTTTGATGAGAGTCGTTGCCTAGGGCGCTATAGAGGAGAGGGGTGGTCCAACCACTTTTTATTACCATATTACCCCCTCTCTGGACATGATGGTATAGTCATATTTTGTGCCTGGGCACCAAGTAGTGGGCTGTGGGCAGTTTGATGGTTTTTCAGGTGGGATAATCATAAAAATGGGATAAAAAGGTCATCAAAGAAATCGATTTGGGCTATTGAGGCAAGGTTTTGGCATGAGGTCTGTTCAGAGGTCATCTATTGTGTATCCCACTCCTAGGGCAGCTTGCAGCATTCAGTGGGGTCCACACAGTCTCTGGGTTGTCATTTGATGCATTCTTCTCTCATTTGAAGGGGCTAGGATTTGATCATTTGTTCACTTGGACATGTTATTGAGTCATATGTTATATCATTGTGCCATGGGGTGATGTTAGTGAAGGATAATAAAACCTCCTAGCCCCACCATGTGCTCCTAGTCGCTTGTCCTTGTCATTGTTATCAGCTAAGTTGCACTTAGGTGATTTCAAGTGAGCCTGTGAAGATAGAACAAGTCTACTTGTTCATAGTTAGAAGATAAGAAGTCCTAGTAGGCCACCTTGGCCTTTTTTTATAATAAATTCACATGACCATGCACTGCGAGGAAATTATAAAAAATGTTATAGCATGATGGTTTTTTAAAAAGGACTCGGATTTCCTAAGACAATTATCAGACCAACTAGCCAGAGTGTTTTTTCCCTTGTCAATTATATGTTGTTGAATAAGTGACATATAATTTTCGAGTTTTTCACTCACACCTCTAAAGTTGGGGTGGTCGGCATGATTTCTCGATCTTAGGAGGTTATTAGAGTTCCGGTGTCAATGTATATTACCATGCTAGATATTAAAATTGAGTTGTATGGACATGTGCTAGGTCCCCCTAAGTTTTTTTTAAATTTTGAAGAAAATTATTTTTTCCATAAACTTAGCCCATTTTTTAATGGTTTAAATAGAAAAATTCAAATTGTAATAAAAGTGTGGTCTCGAGGCGAAATTTGGCGTGGGGATGCTCATTTTGACGCTCAGAACGTCCTCTTTACCCTTGTACCTATTTTCTCCATGTTCCGGGTGATTACGTCGCCTCTGGGAGCATTTTTTCCTAAAGATGCGACAATTTGGCATTTAAATGCTAAAAAGACCCAAATTGCACCAAGTCAAAAAAATAATATTAAAAGAGTCAATGGGCATGTGCCAAATGACTTGGCATGCCACATAATGTAAAAGGCGACTCAACTAGTGATTAGTCACATGTGATAAATGACAAACTCAAAAGATATACGATTCATTGCCATGTAAAGTGCGCCTTCCCTCTACGTATTCGTGTGAATGCTTATAGAAACGGTTATGGTATGTGGCGAGTAGTGTATGGGTTGGTAGGGCGTGTAGGTAAGGGTGCATCCCCTCATGGAGATGTGGCGCTTCCTTTTGGAGTTTACGGCCAGCATATCCCATAATTATCTCAGCAAACTAAAGTTGACGCCCTCTTCACGCTCAATCAAAGGGATTGCGCCCATCTCCTTGAGCCATTCGCCCCTCCTCCTCTCATAGTCTATTTAAACAAGCTCCTCTTCTCCATTCAAACTAGTTGGAGTCAAGGATAAGTGCTTGCCCATTGTAATGTTATTTGTTTCATTTTCTCATTAAAGAGAAGCTTTGGAGGCTAAGTGTTTGGTGCCATTGTGTTAGATGAACATTGTCATGGTTTTATGCTGAGGTAGCTTGTGAATTGTTTTTATTTCTTGTGTATGTATCTTGTGAATCCGATCTTGATAGGGCTGTTATTGGTTGATAGAAAATAGATAGTTAGTAAGCTTACTCTCTATTTCTTCTTAGATATGTGATTAGAGATCTATATTTTACATGCTTATAAGTTTATATGCATGTTCATTTGTTCTCTTTTATATGTACTATCGGATCTCACGCGTATGTGTTGAAGTGTGTGATTAGATTGTAGGTAGCCTAGCTTGGAAGAAGAGTTGATCTAGCTTGTTTCTTCTCATCTCCAAGCAATTTATTTTAGACATCGTCCTTCGACATCCCACCAAGAAGCCTCTTGGTTGATCTTTCCGGCAACAAGCAAAGCTTCTTCTCTCTTTCTCCTTCAAACCTCAAAGAACTTCATTTTTCAATTTTTTTTTAGCAAGCATTCAAATCTATAGCTTAAATCTATATCATAAGTAGATTTGATGTGAGTTTCTAGATCTAAATCTTCAAGAAAAAACTTCATTTTACAAGTTAGATCTAGTATTGAGTAGTTTTCCTTCTTTCAAGTCATTTTATTGAAAATTTTTAAAGGCTTGAAGTAGAAGTTAAGTTGTGCTTTTAAAAGTATTATTTGGCAAGTTAAAAGTGTCTTCATTGGCTGCCCTCAAAAGCAAGCCAAGATCTTCAAAAGGACTTGTCCTTTTGAGTTCTTTTAGTCATTTTTGTAAGTAGTTTAACTTATAATGTTTTCAATATTTTTTCTAGTTCACCCAAATCACTTTTAAAGTGATTTTGGGCATTTTTAAGCACTAATTTACTTGCTGTCCTGTTTTACTTTTTAGCAGGTTTTTGCATTTTTGGGTCAAAAAATTCATGTTTGGGCCATTCCAGAGCTTCTCGAGGCATCCCAGCTTCATCTGACATTTATCCTTTACATATTGTAAGCCTTTATTTAGATCTGTAAAGATCCAAGGCATTTTCTGCTTTAAAAAAGCTCATTGTAATCATAAATTAAACAAGAGCAGTGGGATACTCAGTGCCCACACCTGATCCCCCATGGGGGGATTCGCATTTGTGTCGAATTTTCATGGAGTGATTTTTTCTAACATATTTTATTTCTTGTTTAAATAAAACCAATCTAGTGCTAAAATTTAACGTTTGAAGTGTCCGATCCAAATATCGGCCTTCAAACTCACTCAGGACGTAGGAACACTCAATTTATATTTTTTGCAGGCAGTATACTTTTGCATATCAATTAGATTTCATTATTTAAAGTATTTTTGCCAAGAAATCATACTAACCCACCTTGCTCTACCGAAGTATCGAAAGGGAAAAGATATTCTTGGTGTAGTATTTAGTTCAACATTTACTTTCAGTCTTTACTTTTGGTAAACGAATTTGACATTGCTTCCCCGAAGTATGCTCTTGCTGTCACATAAAGGGATTTGCCTGAGTACGTGATCGAATGATCATAAAAGAGATTCATTGCCTGTAGTAATTAGTATAACACTTTATTTCAGTCATTTATCTTTTCTACAATCAAAACAGAATAAACATTTGGTCTATTTATCGGAGTATGCTCTTTCCCCTTGCAGGCACTTTTCCTGGGCCTGTGGGAAATCAGAAATGGTTGTAGCCACTCTATTAATTTTCCACATCTAAGCTAAATAACTCATTTAATAAAATTAACTACTCTCAATATAGTGGAAATCCGGCACTTCGTAATTAAAACTTGCGTGGGGAAATTTCTCAGAGGAAGCGGGAACAACTGGGAGGCGACCTCAAGGCACAGTTAGACTACATCCTAGTTGGTGTAGTGTTGAACACCGCCTTAGAGACTCCATTCCATCCCACACGTTCTCGTGAGGAGACACCAATTTTAATTTCCGGACATTCCTCCCTATACCTCACGGTATCTCCGAAGTTCCCCTTTTTCGTTAACAATCTCGAACCATTAATAATTTAAAATTAACCAAGAAGCATTCGCAAAACATTTACAATACAACAACATGCTATTTCGACTCCATTATTGGCACTGATCTTGTTTACATTTATTTCAATCTTTTCAGATCTCATGTGTTAAATGATTAATTTATGCTGTTGATTTAAAGTTATTTTGCATTTGATTTTTGCTTTCAATCAATCTATTTCAAAACTCCTAAACAACTTACGCAATCACAAACCTAAAGCTTAATCAACTTTAGTAACTCATAGGGACTACCCCCCTTGGCTTAGTTAGGAGTTCTGCCTAAATGGAGGAGTTGAGTGTTGAGTGACAATATCTCATCTCGAAACTTGCCCCCAAGGAACGCACCTAAGCAACTTGAATATTTCTGCTGCGATAACCCCCGGGTGCATGTTCTGGCGGCAACAATCATCTTATATGGCACACTTGTATTTTAGTCACTTCTATGTGGTGCACACCCCCCTAGGGATCCTTTTGATGAGTGTGCACCCCCCTCTAGTGAGTGATCCATGTTATATTGTACCGAATCATCTTAGCCGTTGATTGTATTATTTTATCTTTTGATCTCCACCACTCATTTTAAAAAATGGTTTAGGGTTTTGGTCTCTCTCCTCCTATTTAAGGAAGAGACCCCTGTATTGTAAATGCACCTTTGGGCTCTGGAAAACTTGGAATAAAAGTACTATTTTTGCAGATCTACTTCTCTTGCTTTGATGGGATGCTCTTGTACATGATTATACATCTTTTGCTTTAGACATCTTTGCTGTTCACAGGTGATTTTGACAGTTACAAAGGGAGGCCGAATTGACTTGTTGCAGGGGTACGAATTGCTTGGAGGGAAGATTGTTGGGGTTTCTCACATCCCCCTCGAGCAAGACGTTTTCATCTTGAAGGGAGTTCTTCAATTGTGCTTTGTCCATTGATTTACTTCTTTTGATATGGCATGCTTAGATCTGGCTCATTTGTGAATCAAATCTAATGTTACATAGTTTGTTTTGCATGTGAAGTAGGACGTTTTTCCTCCTTGGGCTTGGACGTTTAGCTTGGAATCACTTGGATCTAGCTTGGAACGGTAACTAAATGCAAAGATCATCGATGTGCAAGGTAGCCACAAGCATTTGAGGTAAGATCTACAAGGTATGTATCTAGTTTCATGCATTTTCACCCATTGGTCACTCTAAACCCTTAAAATCAAAACCCTCATTTTTTTTATTTTTTTGATCCGGTGAGATATAGCGATTGCATGGGCTTAATAATTAAAACCCACCTCTATAATAATTAAAACATCTCAGATCTAAAATTTGGCGGACATCCGACTCCATTTACCCCCCTGATCTAAGGCACTGGGCCTCTCTAAGGGATGTCGCACTTGTTGGGTAGGTGGGCTTTTGCTAGATCTACATCGTGGGTATTGCTTGTTCCTTCTCAAATCCATAAATCCATTGAGTAACAAACCCCCTAGTGCCATTTCATCTTGATCTTCACCTTATGGACCCCATTTTGACCATTTTCCTTATTTTAAGGGTGGGCCCCACTTGGATATCTTCACTCGGTACTAGATCTATCTAGATCTACTATTCTTAACCTATAAGTGGCCTTATCTTTTTTTGGTTGAATATTTGTCCCTTTCATAAGCCTCTTCAACCAAGCCCTAAACTCCTTGGGTCCACTTATTCATCCTAGAGGGGTCTTAAGTAGGTTCGCTAGCCTCCATAGGTTAGCTAGGGTCTCCCCCTTGGTCTTGCTTAGGCTAGATCTAAAGTGAAGAGTACCTCGGTTAGCATGGCACCAACTTGCATTGGGAACCGTGACATCTCTTGGGTCACCTCTTTAGTTGTCCATTGCCTCTACCATCCTGGATAGGATAACCTCTGAGGACAACTTCAAGTTGTGTGATAATATTTTTGGCGTCGTTGCCGGGGAGGTAGAGGCTTACCTCAGGTGTCTGTGAGTGTCCGTGCGTAATTCATATCATATCGCATCCGGTCTTATAAGTTAGATGGTTATCATTTGTCTTCCTAATTTATTCATAACCATCTCTTTTCACTCATATCTCCTTGCTTATTCACGACATATCTTTTGGTGAACACGTTAAAGTTTACTTGGCGACTCCTAATCGTGACTCCGCTGAGGAACGACCTCGTAGACATCCTTACGATCTCACAAGTAGGCTAACATTAATCAACTAGAAGGAACCCCACTTGTCTATCATAGAAGAGATCCCAAAGCCCAATCATCTAATTTCTTTTGGAAAATTGTTAATTTTGATTCTCCAGATTGTTTTGTGGGATCCCCTTCATCTAATCCGGTTACTCCTGTATCTCCGTCTCATCAATCTAGTCTAGTAAGTCAAATGGTTGGAACAAATCAAACTCCTCCAGGAAATATCCTCAAACCAATCCTCTCGTTGCTCATAGATTTGGCAACAAGGCCAAAGCTTCACCTCTAGATTTTTCCCAAATCCTTGGTGCACCCCATGATATGCCTGACAAGTATTTTGAAAAGATCCCTAAGTTTAGTGGGAATTGTGTGACCTCCATTGAGGATCACATTGAAAATGTCTGGGCTCATATGGAAGCTTATGGGGCTGAAGAGGAAGATGTGTATATGAGGGGTCTTTTTGCATCCCTCGAAGGTGATGCACGTAAATGGTTTGATTGTTTGCCTACATCATTAGTCACGGGATATGATGCCTTCACGAAAAAATTTAAGCATGAGTGGTCAGTCAAGTTGCATGGGCGTTTTCTTTTAAACGAACTTTTAGAGATTAAAAAGAAAGAAATGAATCTGTCCATGAATTCAACCTCCGTTTCGATAAGATAGTGGCCAATATCCCTGATCATGTTAGGCCTAAAGAACAAGCTATGTTGATTCACGACCTCAAC